>CM017563.1:61276958-62019642 GCA_007844125.1 Sinonovacula constricta | reverse complement strand
AACCTCCATTGATATAGCTGGCGACATCATCAAGCGTGAATCTCAAGTGCGCTACTTAGGTGCCTTCCTTGATGAAACTTTATCTTTTTAGGAGCACGTAAAACGGAAATGTCGCTCTGCTATGATAAACTATCTGAGAATTAAGAGTGTGCGAAAGTACCTTACGAAAGCTGCTACAGAAATTATTCTTCTATCGTTAGTAATTTCACATCTTGACTATTGTAACGTCATCCTGTATGGTATAGCCGATTCTGAACTACGCCAAAATACAACGCATTCAAAACATGTGCGCAAAACTTGTTCTCGGTCGCAGCAAATTCGACAGTTCATCACAAGCTCTGTATGACCTACATTGGCTCCCTATCAAAGCTAGGATAAAATTTAAAATATTATGTTTCATGTACAACTGTCACATTGGAAATGCACCCGTCTACCTAACTGACCTATTGACAAAGCATGTTTCAGGAAGACCGGGTTTAAGATCTGCAAATTTTGGAACATTATATAACATTCCGTTTAATAAAAGAAAGACTTTCAGTGACAGAAGTTTCTGTACCGTCGGCCCAGTGGCTATGGAACAGTCGGCCATTAGATGTGCGACAATCAGAATCTTTAGATGTTTTTAAGAAGGTATTAAAGACATTTTACTTCCGTAATTTTAATTCACTGTTTAAAATGGGGAAGTACGAGTACTTTTAAAAATCAAAGAACCTTTACTGATGTGCATATACTTGTATGTATGTTTATCTTGCAATGTTTTAACATCTTAGATTCTGTGGGTTTTACTTAGTGATAAGCTAAATTTTCTGTTTTAAATTTTTATTGTATTTATTGCATGTCTCGTTTGATTTTTGTTAGTTATTGTACAACGCCATTGAATATGATATTGTATAAAATAGGCGTTTTAATCAAATAAAACAGTTTCAGTTTACTACAAAATCGCATACGTGAAATACACGTACATGTGGCATTCGTTGGTCTGAGAAGCTGGGGATGGCGGGCTCGATTAAAGTTGGATACTATATGAACTCTACGCTAGCACGTTGTGTAAAGAGTGTATATATTAATAGTATAATATTTTAATAGTTCATTCGTTTTGGTTTAAAATGATTTAAAAGTAAATATTTGCCATCTTACTAGGCTATGTATCTAGCTTCTGGTGAGTGGTTCTACATAGCAATTAACCCATTCTCCCCTCTCTCTCTCTCTCTCTCTCTCTCCCTCTCTCTCCCCCTCTCTCTCCCCCTCTCCCTCTCTCCCCCCTCTCTCTCCCCCTTTCTCTATCTCTCTCTTCCCTCTCCCCCTCTCTCTCTCCCCCCTCTCTCTCCCCTCTCTCTCCCCCTCTCTCTCCCCCTCTCTACCCCCTCTCTCTCTCACTCCCCTCTCTCTCCCCTCTCTCTCCCCCCTCTCTCTCTCCATCCCGCTTGTCTGAACCTACCTTGTCTTGAAGAAGCAATCTGTCTTCAACTTTTGCAACAGCGGCGAACATGTTGCACATGTCCAAGATAAGTACCCATACCGTGAATCGATTTTTTGCCCTTTTAGACTGCTTGTTGATAAGTTATAAATATTTTATGACCAACCGCCTTAATTAAACATTTGCTGCAACGAGGCAAATAGTACGTCTGGCATTAGCCTGACCATAATGCGTTTATTAGGTGGGGGACTTTTTGAATGCTACTTACGCGGAATGGCTATGCTAATTGACATCACTTTTAATTTTCAGAATGTTTAAGGTATTTATATAAAAGGACGATAATTTAATATTTCAATTAAGTTTATTTAATTGTTTAATGTGTGATATAAAGGAAATTATATTTAATGTATAGTCAAAAGGTTTTAGCAAGGTCTCGCGTCATATGCGCCCCTTTACTACGACCACTGATTATAAGATACAATGTATTCCTTTCCAGCTTCTTGCAATCGTCATCTTAATCAATCATGGCCCCTGGGACCTTTTACGACCTTGACGTCATCGCCACACCACGCCGTCCAGGTCCAGTGCCGCCGTACCCAGGATACGACATCAAAGGCACATACTCGGCCGACATTCCAATATCCAGAGTAAAGGGCAATGGCGAGGGATATTTGATACGCAATCGTGGCTCTGTCGATAATTGGGCCTTCCATGGATGTACAGAGCAAACGTCACCAAGACCTGATCCACGATGTCCAACAAACGCTTCATTACAGAACTGGACTCTTGGCCGCCACGGCAACATTAAACCTCTTATCGACGGAGTCGCAACCCCAAGACCAGAAACTGCGCCGCCAAGGATTAAAACAGAGGCCGAAGGCATCGCCACTGTTAGCCGAGGCGGCCGCATGTGTAATTTGCTGACCAAGTACGGCCATTTCGGAGCATCACCCAGAGTCGCTCGTGTAAAACCGGAAGCAGAAGATACGGCTGTGGTGCATAAAGGAGGTAGGATGAATAAATTGGTGCATAGCTATGGGAAATTACCGCTGTCTGCGCGCGCAGTTCCGCGTGTGAAACCAGAGGCTGAAGACAATGCTGAGCTTGATAAAGGAAAGCGAATTGATAAACTGATTCACAGTTACGGCAAAATGCCACTGTCGGCAAGAGCAGTTCCGAGAGTTAAAGTCGAAGGGGAGGATAATGCTGAGTTGGATAAAGGCAAACGAATGAGTGGCTTGCTGCACAAATACGGCCGACTGCCCCTGTCTGCAAGATCGGTTCCCCGCGTTAAGCAAGAAGGGGAACCAAATGCAGATCTGGATAAAGGCAAACGGATGGACAGACTGGTTCACAGTTGTGAGTCACTTCCGGTTGCACCACGTGACCCACCCGTATAAAGCATGTAGAGGGTAAAAATATTTACACTCGAGGAAAGCGTGGAACAATGGGTAAACTTTTTAAACAAATGGGCGAGAGGACATGTGTGTATACACCGGGCTTGAAGAAAAAGTTGGTTTTAAAACAAGCACCATGTAATGATATTGACGTCACCACAGTGGTTTGGTCCTTTTTTACAGATCTGTCTACCATAGCTTTTGGGCGGTATTTCTATATAATATTATTTGCCGTACAGTTGCTCGCACTACAACCGCTTATCGAACACTAATTAAACTTAGCATGATGTGTAATAAATTGAATTAATTAGATAAGGCAAAACAAAATAGCAATTCTTGTTGCAAATTACATACAGATGTTCCTTAATGGAATATAATAAACATAAACTAAAGCTCACCCTTTTCTAAAGCTCGCTTTAACATTTGTCTACTTTTAAGCAACCAATAATAATGTTATAAAAGAACACGAATGTAAATGTCTATTAAAACAGGCCAAAAGGGCCGAAAATTGAGAAAAGTGAAATTTAGTGCAAGGTACGTTCAATGGGTATTACACAATCTATTTCTGTTTTCTTATCCATAAAATCGCAAAGTGGTTTTAGCTGTGTTGTTGTGTTTGGATTTCGTAGCTAGCTCTGTCGATTTTCCCACGCAGCTTTCAGTTGTTTTTCACTCATCTGTTGTAAGTCCTTGCCGTACACATAAATATGTCGCGAGATCCGCAATTGTTGTCAGGCTGACTATTCTACAAATATGACGGCAGTCATTTTTTGTTGTTGTTGATAAGCCATTACAGAACCACGTTAGTTTGAAGAAGGTACTTTAAAGTTTAACTAGTACTTTAAGGCTTAATTTTTATTTTTAATTAATATAAACTTATATATGATTTTGAAAGCAACTATACCAAGCACACAAAACAGTGCAAATGTACGAGGGCAGCGCATAATTTATAAAAGTATATGATGAATTAGAAATGCTTATAACATGAATGGTAATTTGTTCAATGTCATTTTTTTGTTCATGGTTAAATATGCATAATCTCTTGAAATAGCAGCTTCGGTCCAGTAGATTTTTGAGAATGAGAAAGTGAAATTTCAACATATGCGTCAATGCTGAGAGTACTTGTATTTGGAACTGCCGGCGTATGTTCTTTTATCAAAGCGTGGGGCTGTATAACTGAAGATAGCGTCCAAGATGACAACCTAAATACTAATTGTGTGTTTAATATTCTTAATAACATAAAGATATTTATGCAGACCATGTTTGTGAACACACCCTATCCAAGACTTCTGTCGCCTCACTTTGTTTAGGATTCAATTATATAAACCAAAGACTCTACCGTTTATTTTGTTTGTTCGAACGTACTCAAGTTGTTTGTTATATATCACACATATACTTTGATTTTATTGTGCTGTTACTTCTGTGTATTTAAATATCTCAAACAATTATTGTAATTGTGTTACTAGTAGTTTCTAATTAGGTGTCATATACTATGTTTTGGCGCACACAACACTGCCGATAGTACCGAGTCAGTATTACCCTGTACCAGTATTGTTCATAGCTGTAATCATTAGTACCAGTCTATGTATTATTTATTTTGTTATTTATTATAAAATACACGTATAATGTGTTGATATTTGTTGGTTTTTTGACACCACTATCCTCGAACATTACAAGCAAATTACATTATAAACTGGTTATTGTAGCCCACTAAATATATGTACGTGTAGTTTGGTTTGCCTAGTTGATACATTGCACAAACGAGTAAATCACGAATGGTCATATTTGTGCTGTCCAGATATTACTGGTGGATGTAGATCCCAAATGATTAGTTATAACCTCCGGAGTATCACAGGTCAGATGGAAGACCTCCCCACATACAACTTTTCTCCCAGATCCCACAAGCTACTGTATTAATACGTATTGTTTTTGACTGCTGGACTTAAATAATTTAAAAAACAACAACACAACGTTATCTGGCATACAACATACAACGAGAACACACGGTACACTTGAGATGGTTTAATGACAATATCAATGGTGTTTGTTCATAGACATGAACCATAAAAAACTGACTGACATCGTATAGTCGTACCAATTATTAATGGACGATTTTAAATTAGTGTTAATTAAGTGCAAATAAAAAGCATAAAAATATATAAAAAATCAACAAAGGAATCGTCCATTTAAATACAAAGTAGTCTCTAATTTTATATTTCATAATCATGACATGTCATATTTTTATGATACGAGGACAAAGGGAAAATTGTAAAGTTGTCAGAACGTGTTGCCTTTCCGTATCAGTGTATTCATAAAATATAAACTAAATCTGTTTAAACCAAGGGGATTTATCAAGCCATTATTCTCGTCAAAAGACAAACAATTCCAGTTGTTTATTGCAAAGGGAAGAAAAACAAAGTTCTGTGTTAAAGGAGGTATCTTATATCATTTTGTTTTCTTACCCAAGTAAGTTTAGCATAAACATGATCAAAATGTGTACCAAGACATAAACATAAAATACGGGTAAGTTCTAAAATCACACAGCTACCAAAATATGCCCAACGAATATGCGTCAAAGGTAACACCCGAATTATAATTAAGGTAATATAATAAAAAATTATAAAATAAATGACTTCGCAACAATGGAAGCACTTTAAGAAAACTCGCTTTTGAACCAGCAGGGTAAGACACACGGCTAACTAAAACGCAGCTATGTTTGTTCCTTTTTGTCTGGTAAAATATGAGTCTATTGATTCTTTCTCCCCGAATCGGCTATATTTCAAACAGTTCGTTTTCTCTGCTGGCAAAAAACACCAAGGTAATAAGATTGTTTGAACATGGCAATAATTAAAACAACACATTAAAATACAACAGGTACATGTACATGCAACGCGTGACAAATACATTCGCTTCGTTGGACCGTAATGGCGGCAGTTTTTATCCATAATACAAATAAAAATACAAAAATGAAAAAAAAAAATGTAACCTCAATAAAAGTTTATCAAATTTTCCCTGTTAATGCATGTTATTATATTGGCCAAAATAAATGCAAAAGACAACACACGTGTAATGTTCAAACATTGAATATTCACAATTATCTTTAAGTACATGTATGTTTGTTCGTGTGATTTGTTTATTATAGAAGAAAATAATAGAAACTATTTTAGTGAATTTAACGAATATTAAAACACAGTTACGTAGTGTTAAATGGATGAATCAAATACCGCATTTCCACATAATATGCATCAAATAAACCTCTATTATGGTAAATTAACATAAATGAATTGTATAAAGATTTCAAGCCACACACAAATCAATCTTATTCCGGTTTTGACGAAATAGATGTCTTTTAAATATTTAAAAAATGGTTTATTTAAAAGAACGGACAATAAGCACCCAATAACTATATGTTAACAGTAATATTATCGTAACTTTGTATTTTTTTTACTATATTTGCATTGCTTTCTGGGTATTTTACTTTCTTGTGTCCCGGACATTTACCTGTGTAAAAGACAACAAACTGCCTTTAAAACAACAGAACACTAATCGTGACTTAAGTAAGTCAAACAGAATAAAGCTAAGCATGACTTCTAAAACATTAACCTACGATTTTGCTACATAAGCAACTTTTTCTGAGATATTTTGATACAAAACAATTACACAATAATAAAATCGTTACTTTGGCAAGTCAATTTATAGTAAAACTTTTCTCCTAACACTTAAAACTAAGCACTCATTACATAAGCAAGTCTATTACAACATATATCTTATATATACATGTATACATTATACAATCAGAACTTTAGCATATCGAATTAAAAAATAACATACCCTTAAACTGATTAACTTAGCAACCGTCGTATCTCTTAACTCATGAAATACACAAAATCGTTGCTCATATACATGTCGATCAATTTGACCTAGAATTGGTTTCACTTCCGTTTCCATTATCTCCCTTTATGTCAATAACTTCAACCTCTTCCGCCAGGTCATTTCCAGTCGCGCATGGGCAGTTGATGTCATCAAAACCAGTAAAGGTTGGGCAGAACGGAATCTTCCGGAAAAACTTGGTGCGACGAATGTATCTCATTCCGAACGGCAAGTCGTAAGTCTTCATCGTAGGACCAACATCAGTGCTGTCGTCACTGTAATTGAGTGCCGATTCTGGAACCTCGCGCCAACTTTTGATGCCGCGTTCTAAGTCAGTTCCTAAAGAGATTTGAAAGAAATTTAACCAGGCTGTACATAGAAATATAAACAACTGATGATTTGTACTGATATGGGATTTAAATAAGTGACCTTGCATTTAGTTTCACATGCTTTCATAGAAATATGTAGAACACTGTTTTCTCGCGATAGCGACTGGAAATGCCTTAATTTTCGGCAGCTTCCTGTGTGAAGCAGTTATACTGTATTCCATGCTAACGTAGTAAAAAGACACGTATGGAATTCAATAATGGGTTGTTAGACATGGTTGATTTCATTATAATTTTGTTAAAATTTAATGTGAAAACCAAATAATGACATTACATAAAAACAACTGTGACGTAAGAGCTAGCTTCAAACTTAAAGAATATGTCCACTAAATTATTTTATATTTAAGTAGCTTTGCAGTTCTAAAGTACGACAACTAGTGGTATTAAACAAGTGTTACATTAGGTGAGGTATTTAAACGATAGAAATATCAAAACAGCCATCAGACATTGTAGATGCACTACCTGGTATAACATTATCCATGACGAGTGCCGAGAAGCATCCCATGAACATGTTGTTGGCCAGGAGAGCGTTTAACACCTGGTCCAGACTGTCATTACCTGGAATAAATACAGAAATAACAATATCTATGACGACTGCAGAGAAGTAGCCAATGCACACAAATGTGAGGCATTTTATAATTCTGCAAACAAATTTGCAAGAAGTAGATCAGTTGCACCAGCAAAAGCTCCCCCCCCCCTCCCCCACCCGTCTAGATAAGGCTCTACCCAGCTAAGCCGGTCTCCTGTCTGAAAACAAGTGGGAAAAGTGAAGCGCCATGACCGCATATTATAGACACCGGTACATAATGAAAGCATACATGGCACGTACCTGTTTGGATGAGGTGGGAGTTCCGAACTACCCAGATCGGGAAACTGAGGCCCAGGAAGAGAGAGATGCCGAAAACAACCAGATTTCTGGACGAGTTTAGGTCCACGTACTGAAGGTTCGAGGCCCCCACCGCAGCCAGCACGCCTGAAGAGTGTAACAACGTTTTCGGATAATAGAAACAACTACATACAAATAAACTCACAGCCGTTTCTGTAACGGATTTGTTAAGCTCGGTCAAGACTTTTGGGGTTGGCTGCCTTTGCACACATATATGCAAACAAACCAATGCGCAACTCACCTTCACGTGTATATCTGTAAGATGGTGAAATCAGATTATAGTGCTGTAAACAATTTTGAAAGTTATGGCTTAAACTTAAGAAATGGAACGATGGACTGTGCGTACAATGGCACAGGCGGACGTATAAACGAACAGATAAGCGACAGCATGATATCAGTTGACTTACCGAAGAGAACCAGAAAGGAAGCTCCGATGATTGGGTCAGGCATACTGACGACGACGGCGCTGAACTTTCCCAGACAACCAAATAAGCACATGATCCCTCCGGCAATCAGGACTACCCGCCTGCTACCCACCTAGGCAGGGGAAAAATAGGAGAAATACGGTACAAGAGTGAAATTAGAAAGGCATTGTTTAACGAACACAGGAAGCCAATATCGATGCACTAAAAGGGTTGCAAAGGTTTCACACACATACCGGCAAGTCAAATGGAATTTAGGAAAGCGTGGTAATGTATACTGTATATGCTTTTTTAAAAAAGCTATTAAGGGAAATATGGTTCTCATTAGGAACACAAAACAATGCTCTTTGATCAATTATTATTTTTACCACAAATTTAGTGCCTGCCAATTTAAAGGTCATGTCTACCAGTTGATCCATATATCATCAGAAAGAAAGTAGAAACTGAAGGAGACATTGTACCACTCACTATACATTCAGTTAAAAACAACAGCAGTAAGCATGATTCACTATCACTATCAAATCTTCTTAAACGCTGGTTTTCGTCAGGAAAAATTGTCGGTGTATTCCATTAATGCCTAGTTTTATGATCAATATTTATGAGCCGCAGGAAAGTAACATCTGTCTGGATTGTCGGTAGGTTGCTACCTTTTTATGTTCTGAATTTTTAGGAACCGTTAAAAATAAGTACAAATTGACAGATCGCACTATTGACTATTCTACAAGATAAACAATGTCCCCATTTTTACCATTTTGACCCCAATCAGCCGAAGTGTTTTAGCCGAAAATGCAGACCAAATGCCCTACCATACCAAGTTTCTTTTAACATGGTCTTATTATGAATTTCAAACATGAATTACAAATAAAAATATGAATAATTATGAAAAAGATATGATATGTTCATGATACCGGAACAAATATTCCATCATGAGAATTATATTTGTTGGTGCAAAAAGGTGACTCACGAATGAAAAAAACAACAACATATCTTGCATTTATTTAACATATATTTAACTGCATAAGGCACAATAACCGAGCATTGGCCTTGCTTTAAAATCCAGAAATTACATGGGTGATCAAATTATAACATATAGTCTTTAAGTTCCTTACCATTATTTCAAGTACATGCAATAGAGTTGAAATACTGTTAAATATGCAGGAGATATTTAGGTTTGTAAAAATATGATAAAAGCAAAGTTGAATTAGAAATTACTGTTGAGCCCTTGTTTCATTTTTTTTGACAAGAGAATAATATGCATATTTTACAAATGAATGATAAGTATAGAATTTATATATATAAAAAAAGTTTATTTGATTATATTATTATATTTTAGAGAAGTTTACGTACACGTCTTTTAACACAGACATTTAATATTTCAAATCATAAGGTACTTATATATCTAGTGTCCAAATAAATGATAAGTTATTAGAGTGTTATACTGGCATATATATGTAAGGTACATACATGTCTTTTATAATGATAATCATATGTGGTTTACTTTATTTCTCTAGAGAAATAATGATATTATATTTAAATAAATTATAAAGTTAATAACGTGTTTATCATAACACAACAGGACGTTGTCATTTATAATTATAATATCGTTCAAAATAAAATATATATATGACAGTTATAAATATATATATGACAGTTATAAATATATATATGACAGTTATAAATATATATATGACAGTTATAAATATATATATGACAGTTATCAATATATATTATATATAATCATAAAATATTATCAAGTCGCGAGAATGAAAGCATATAACAAGATTGGGTCATTGGTCAAATATTTTCAACTGCATAAGTTATTAAAACATATTTTACACATAAGGCACATCCTTATAAATGAAAATAAAGTGCGTACTTACCTCCCCCAAAGCTACTATCAACTACTGCTACTTTATGACAGAGCCGAAATCATTCTCTTTATCAACCTCTCATTTAACAATTTATTTTACATTCATTTGTCAGTTTATTCGACGCTCATTGATCAGTTTATTTTACAAAGTGTTGAAGAGTATTACTGTTATTTTATTTACAAAAAGCTGAAATATCTCATCCCTTTATCAAAGAAATGAAAATCCTTCTCATAACTTTAAAATGCCGAAACCCTTCTTTCACTGTTTTACAAAATTCTTACACTTTATTTTTCATTTACGTTTCTTTTAAAAAAAGCTGAAAGCCATTTTATTTCCTTGATTTATTCCTGAGATCTCTTCTCATCCGATGATTTGGGAATTATTATAATCACTGGATTGACATAAAAATGAAAACCTCTATACCTCTTGATTTATCAAACAACTGAAAGCACTGTCCACAACTCTTTGTTTTGTAAAATGCTTAAAGTCATCCTTGTTATTCAGTCATCAAATGCTGAAATCTCTTCTCATCCGATGATTGAAAGAGTTTTTAATAATTGATTGATAAAAAACAATGAAACCTTCTAAATCACTTCATTTATCAAAGTGCTGAAAGCCCTAGCATCACTCGGTTTTTCAAAGTAATAAGGTTTTTTAAACAATTAATCATCAAACTGCTGAAAGTGTTAACATTATGAACGTGTCGAAAGCCTTCCTCGTTACTTCATTAATAAAAGTACTGACATCCCTTGGGATCATGTGCTGAACGCCCGTCTAATCATTCAAATTACGAATGTTGAAAACTGCTTTCCTTTACATCATTTTCAAATAGTGCTAAACTATTTTCTTTTCAATTGATATATCAAACATTCTCCACTTAACTTTTCAAAGTGCAGAAAATACTCTAAAACATTTTTGATAAAGTGCTGCGTACCATTTCAATTAGTACAAAGATGTTGCTGAAATCTCGTCTTATCAGTTAACCTTATCAGTTAACCTTAGTTTCTTAACTTCTTTCTTTAATTATCATTTTTTTTTAAATTCATAATAATTAAATGAACTTTAAGAGTGCTGAATGTATTTTCATGACTTGCTTATGCAAAAAGTACAGAGAGCAATAATAACAGCATTTGATGGAACGGTTGAAGGCCCTTCTTATTACTCAATTTATCAAAGTGAAATATAACATGCATTATTTATCAAGGTACTGAATGTGTTTCTTATGACAGTACCATAAGTGCACAACACCATAGAGAGAACAAAGCTTAACTTAGGAACTCAAAATTATATGAGTAACTTTAAGTTACAGAAAGTGGTCAAAGCAGATGTGATGTAAGAAAGAAGGCTGTCTATGACTATAAATAAAAGCGAACAAATAAGCATTTATAAATTATAGCTTGAAATATCAAGGTTAGTGAAAATGTATAGTGATTTAAAGAACAAATGACCTAAAAGGTGACGTATTTCTCGTTTATATCTAAGCCTTAACCCCCCCCCCCCCCCCCAAAAAAAAACAACAACAAACAAAACAAACAACAACTGACAAATGAATGTTAAATAAGCTGATATACTTATAGAGATACTGCAGATCTACCTATAATAAAACTTCCACTTTTCAAGAATAAAAGCCAATCAAATTCACCTTATTGTAAATTGTTGCTCTTTATCATTTTGTACAAACAGCTACGTTAGTGTCACTGGTCTACCGTTCTATTTACAACACCATTAAGAAGTATACATGTATGTATTAGAGAATATGTACCTCAGTGGCGGATCCAGGAAATATTCAGGCGGGGGTTGGGGGTCCTAACTGCGCGATGCTAGCCGTGCTAGGGGGTTTAGGGGCATGCTTCCCACAAAAACTTTTGCAACAATGTAACAGCCAAATAGAGCAATTTTCTGGATTTGAAAAGATGATAGAAACTTTTTCCTTGATTCTAAACTGTTTGTATTCTCTGCGACCAAAATGAATTTTCTATAGTCATATTTTTTTCATGGAATGAGGGTTAAGCTCAAATTGAACAAGAACCATTGATACGAGTAGTGTTAGCGGGTCTGGGTGCATGGTCCCAAAGAAAGACATTTAGAAGCCAAATATTGCCATTTCCTGCACTTTAGATGTTTGGCGGACCAATATCGAAGGTATGTTTTTTGCACAAAAAGTTAAATTTCAATGCGTTTATTTTTCAAATCATTACGTAAATAGATCTTACTCGTCTTATCTGTGGCACTGGGCATGTATGTGACAATAATAATACCAGTGACAAAAGATTAACACACCCTGAAATGTTAAAAATACCTTCATGGAAGGTAATACCAACAATTTTAGGGGTCAGGGGAAGGTCTGGATCCGCCCATGCGCTTTTCTTAAATTCCGAGTAAACGTTTTATCAAGTAACCATAGTTGACAACCCGTTGATTCAGCCATACTACAAGCTTTTACCATCTCCCATGCGACTACGTGTAATTCTGACTGCATAAAATATTTGACATAGTGCAGTTTAAGTAAACGTCAAATGTCTTCGAAATCACTACATGCTTGCACAATCATCCGTAAATTTCTGATTATAGTTTTTCAGCAGGACGGACTTTCTCTGAGATCCTTTTTCTTTGTTAAAGAGACTTGGTCAAAATCTTCGTTAGTTAACGTCACTATCAAGCCAATCAATTGTTTCTGGCCAGCGTAATACACATGACGAATATTACCGCGTGCGCAGTACGTTTATATATACACGAACTATATTGTTGGGCTTAATACGGATAAAACGTAGTTAAAAAATATCGCGATGCTTTTGATTGGTTATGTTTATTTCATTATTATTTATGATTAAGAAAAGTTTAGAAAAATGATAAAAAGTTTACTAACAGTGACCAAGTCGCTTTAATATACACCTTACTGAATACAAGCTTTTCGCTTAGTATCTATGATTAGTATCTATGTACATAGTCTATCTATTAATATAATAACAAATATTCATGGGAACCTGTGTCCGAGCAGTAAATGTTGCCGATTTATATAAAATGATAAGACCCAGCCTGTCACCGCGTGGGTTCGAGTCCTTGTCAGAGCAAAAACTTGCCCGCGAAGCGGTCATTCTGCATACCCGCGGTGCGCCGGAGGTTCTAACCAGACATTTATGTTAATCATCCGACAATAAGAGCTGGACTTCGCTAAACTGAGTTTAATTGTGTCGATATGTTGTATCAAAACCCCCCAAAACCCAAACAGGACGTAGCTTCACCAACATCGTTTCTGTGATTTACATGTGGTCTACAAGTGTTCACCTTCGTTAGGCTGATGACGCCAATGTTTTGACTACATGACGTCGTGCCAAACCCGGCTCCGACCGCAGTTGAGAAGATACATGCAATTCCTTCCAATAGTATACCTATAAAAAGGGTTCAGCATCAACAAACAAGGAAAATATCACACCATTCGGACTGAAAGTAAGCAACATGATTAAGCAATATGGTGTGCAAGTGGCCCATTTTCTCTATAAACGAGAAAGGTATAGCCATTTTATGTGAATGAAAAAAAAATTAATACTTATATAAAATGTAAAATAGAAGATAAGTTTTATAACGGATGAAGAGAAGCTCATTTATTGAACAATATGTACATAATAATGATTATACATATACAGCTGCATTTGTGATCTACAACATGGTTTGTCTGTCTGTGTGTCAAATATCAAGTTTGTCAACAGCTGTGTCTTAGTCAGTACTTGTCTATTTCTCGGTACACAACTCGGTCTTGGACACTGCTTATCAATCATGCGTCATATCACTATCATTATAAACTTTGATGGGAAAGGGTAAAAGTTTTGGTGACAGTCAAAGTACAAGCGTCTTTGTCAGTTAACGTCCTTTAGTCAATCATTCATAAAGTTGTATATGAACCAGGTGCAAAAATCTCAATAAAAAGGTACACGGAAGGTTAATAAGTTTCAGAAATACAAACAGTATAAAGCATAAAATGTGTTTTCTCTGTATGGTTCCAATATTGCACTTATATCGTTTGGTCTCTCGTTCTATTTAACCATATAGGTATATTTTAAACTTAAAATGTTTAAAATTAAAATATATATCTATAACAATAAACACCCTTGACCGTGACAAGAAGCAGTTTAGACTAAATCGCGACCCCTCGGTTATAAATATTCACAAAATGACGGATAACAGACTACCGGAGAAGATTCATTTGGGTGTTGGCACTAATCTAGGGTACTCGTAACTGGTTCATTCAACGATATTTCGAAAATAGTCGAGTAGTTACGATCGTGTTTAGTGATAAATACTTTTATACTGGAAGAAAAAACGGAAATACCCGAGGAGTTCCGATTTAGTTCGCACCGCCAGATGGCGGTGACGACAGGGCCGGTTCTTACCTCTGTTCACGGCTTGTGGTGGTGGCGGAAGTGCCCCGGCCAATCTCGCGCATGTGTAGTAATCACCGATGCTTTCTATAACTGACGTGATGACACCAGCTATCATGGCGACGAAGAAGCCAGAGTTAAAGGTCGGCATGCCCCAATAACCTGCAAGATCAAAAGTAGGTTCAAGTTAACATTGGACTCGTCGGCTCCAGGTATATGAACGAGAGGCCACGAGTTCAAATCTACGCCGCGGCATACCTACATGTAGGTCCTAAAATAGTGTAGTGGCTACGCTTAATAAAAGAGTAGTTCGACCGCCGCTAGGGCGGGTGTCAGGCTAATGTCACCGGGTGTTGTATCGGCTGGGTGTTTACTGAATACTATTCACTGTGAAAGAAGCACTATATCTGCTTAAAGTGAACACCGCCTTGGGAAAACTAACAGATTGTTTGTGGAACAATAAACCTAATAAAAATACAAACAGCCACCGTACCCGGGTACGGGAAGCGGACCCAGGCGACCTCTTGGATGACGTCAAGGCGGATGTCGGTTCGAGCCTCGTAGCCGTACTGGCTATCGTCCTCTGGCAGGGCTCCTGCCGCAGTCAGGATGAAGCAAATGAACCACATAAAGCAGGTTGACAGGATCACCTGAGCGGAAAAACAATGGAGGATAAACTGGATGATAAAAGACACTGTATGAGAAGTAGTAGTAGTACGAGCAAGTCGGCCAGTCATTCCAGACTAAAATAGTTATACTAAAAACACTAAATATAGAAATACTAGATATACAGAAAGACGCTAAAAAATTTGATACCACAAAATAACTAAGTCCGCCAGTTTTGTTTACATTATCTGTTGCTTGCCCAGAGCATAATGTTATCATGCTTCATTGCCAGTAAACAACATCTTATATAGGAGCTAACAAACTAAACTTGCGAAAAACAACAACAGCATATAGCAGATCCTGACTAGACTGCACTCATGTATCTATAAACTTACACAAATCCTCTTCTCAAAGAACATACTTGTATGTGGAAACTAATCTTAAATCATGTTTCTTAGAGACTTTTTGTATCTGACAACTTACGTTCTTATCTGAATACTTAACAAAATTACATTTCCAAACTAATAAACTTGTATCTAAATATTCAACCCAAATTCCTATTTCTTGTATCTTGTACCGGAATATTTAACCACAATCTTTTCCCCGAAGAACATACTTGTATTTTGCATCTGAATATTTAACCAAAATCTTTTTTCCAAAGACAATACTTCTATCTGAATATTAACCAAAATTCCTTCCCCAAAGAACATACTTGTATCTTAACATTCAATCAACATCACTTTCCAAAAGAACATATTTGTATCTGTAACCAAAAATCATTAAATACGTACCGAGAAAAGTTTGTGCACGACAAATTCTATCTTCTTGTTCCTGCTGAATGGATTGGTGATCTCGAAACTAGGAATAACTTCAGACAACAGAATGATCAGGACAATTGTGCTGCAATTAACGAATGCAAAAAATACACAATCGTCGACTTAATTGATTTAAACATTATTTTCTTGTTAAAATGGAAAGAAAAAACCTAAACACTTTTAAATGTGCAATGTAAACGAAACAACTGTATAAAAAGAAACAAATATGAATGTCATCTTTTCTTGACAACCATTCACGTCACTAAAAGCTTCTAAGATCGACAGTAAGACATATTCAGTCTGTTATATTCATGCGTATGGTCATTTTCTCTATATATTAATGCAAATAATTCAGTAATCATTCGTGTTGCACAAGCTAAGGCTTTGGACTACGGATTCTAGGAACCCGGGTTCGAACCAAACACCAACCACGATATGTTAGTCCCTGTACAAAACTAGTTACTCCACATTGTCCTCGGTAGTGTTTCTCTGAGTACTGAGCTACATAATAAACTCAAGTGAGATTGATTTAAGTTAAAAACATGTTTCCCAATCGACTATAACATAGATTTTTTAACTAAAAAAAATAATGTATAACAATTATTATATATTTAACAAAAATATATAATAATTGATATTAACCACTGCATGTTTACACAAATAGACACTTACCTCGCTGAGATGGCCCAGTGTTTGCCCGCGAGTTCGAATCCCGTCTCTGCCACGGAGAGCCCCATGAGCATAATGGTGGGGGCCACGGTCAAGGGCCCGATGTAGCGCAGTAGGACACTGACCAAACCACTTGCGCCAATAAATATCTCTAGGATAGCAGCAACCATGATTGATCCAGTCAACTGGAATATAGTTAATACCGGGCGGATCAAGTTTTTTAACTTAAAGAAGGCGTTCACTTTTTTTAATTGCTAGTTGTGTGGGAGGAATGGATTTTAGCGACCAAAATATATTTGAACTAAATACGTACATTTTGTTTTGTTTCTGGAATGCCAAAGATGCGTTTTGGCGTGTACATGTATATAGACCAAAACTGACTTTATTATAATTATATAAAATTGGACTTATAGACCATACATACATACATATACTTATTTATAATAACGGAGGTTTTAGAGGGGGCGGGGGCATGTGGCCCGTCTAAATCCGCTCCTGGAATAGAGAGACAAAATCCCAGGGGATCATGGGGGTGATATAGGGACTATACGCTTACACTCGCCTACATGTATGTACGTGTATGTCTACACCAATAGCTTATGACTCAGACAGAAGATCGTATCAAACCGGAATAGTTCGGCAGCCATGAATAGCTACCGCTCCCAACACAATTCCCAAACATTTATGCATACAGAACAGACGTCTGGATACGGATTTTTAAAAATGAAATAATTAAACTTGATAGGTTCATTCATGGAGATTTTGAGTAAATGCGGCAAAAATATTTTAAACTGATAAAAAGAAAGTTTTTAGAATGAAAACGTCAGTAATATGGAAATTTATAACTTTCAAATGGGACTCATTTAGGCAACACTGGGGTAATACTTTACGATGAACTAGCGATGAAGATTGAAAATTGAATGGGATTTACAGGAAATTTTAAAAATCAATTTTAAATTTAAAAAAAAGAATCATTTGTTTTAACTCAACTTGTGAAAACTTGGATATATGCGAACTATGAAGTATTTACTGACGGGTTTTAAGTCCAAAACATTTTAAGATCTTACATCATTCATTCTCTGCACGTAAAGTGGATCTTCGTCAGTATCCGTATCTGTAAACAAACAATAACATCTTGGCTTTTTTTTCAACAGGTTGGGACAAAATGGAAGATAGCAAGTGTCTAGCTTGTAATAAAAATACACATTATAAATGGACAATACAAATGTATTTAGATAAAAATCTATTAAATAGTGTAGAACGGAACTTTTTAATTGAAAATTGCTCGAACATATTACGATATGTTAAATACAAGAGCTTCGTGATGACCCCATATAGCTGACATCAGTGCCGAAAACTTAATGTAATACCGAGCGGTACGTACTTATGAGCATGATACTTTTTTACATAGACAAGAATAATTGTAACTGGTTGATATGCAAGTACAGAGGAATCAGCTTAACTTTGATCTAAAAGAATTAGTTTGCAAAGAAGTTTAAAGTTATACTAATAGTCACTCTCTAACAATTGTCACGTATCTGGTCGCCATTTTTAACTAACCATGTTTTAAAAATCTTATGAAGAAACATGTACAACAAATATCAAAGTTCTAGCTCTTGTATTTTTATAGGAATAATTACTATAAGCCTCCACTATATATCCATTAAGCCCCCCTGGTGACCTAATTTCTATTTTAAAATCGGTTATAAAATCTTGATAGAGCCACGAAGGAACATGAATACAAATATCAAGGCTCTAGCCCATGTACTTTCTGACAACATAAAAATACATTATACAGCTTAATATGGAAAATGACCACGCCCATACCGGGCCATGTTTTTGGAGGGATCAACATTCTTTGAACAACTTTGCGCTCTTGCTGCCTGAAGATACTGATGAAAATTGACCGATGTTTGGACACATGTTTCAGAAAAGATGCCGTTTAAAGACTGTCGACTGACTTACATCAAGTCATCACAATTGTCCCCAAGATAAATACTTATTCTAGCTAAAAGGCGGACACATCATGCTCCCGGTATTAACCAATGCAAACAAGGGTAACAATATCTTAATTTGATACGTTCAATTAAAATTCAACTTGGAATTTTTTTAAAAATAAATTATGACCCTTGTTGCTAGTACATACTTGAGTCAATTCAAAGGACATTCCTAGCTACAAAGTACTGTGCAGGTGAGGATTCCGTTACCATGCCAACAACGCTGCACACCTACCTTAGTTATAATTGAAAAAAACACTCAACACAAACAAAGTCATTTACAAAACCATAGGAACGTACTTGTCATATTGGCCAGCGTTGCGTTGGTAGAAACAGCTTGTATTTCTGGACATTTCCAGCGTCCTATCTTACTCAGAGCAATCATCGGCACAATGTAAGCGAAGGCTGGACATTGTACAATCGGCAATCTTCAACAGAAAAAGTATATAATAAAGAATATTATTTAGATAATATATTGCGAAAGAAGGCTGGACATTGTACAATAGAAAATCTTCAACAAAAAAAGTATATAATAAAGAATATTATTTAGATAATATATTGCGAAAGATTGCTGGACATTGTACAATCGGCAATCTTCAACAGAAAAAGTATATTATAAAGAATATTATTTAGATAATATATTGCAACCTAAGTTTAATTTAAACCATACATACATTAGGATTAATTAGTGGCTTTCAATACATCTAAATATACAGGGTTCCTTATATGTCAAGCTTGATTTTATGACGGGAGACGATTAACTAAAAACATTATTATTTGTTTTTCTTGAAAAGCTTTATTTTTAATTTAGTAGTTCGCGGAATATCTCCTCCTTTTAAAGAAAACATTTAGTAAATGAATGCCCTCAAACATTCTTTTGCTTTTTAAGCAAGATGTTTCTGTTTAAAAAGTGATGTTTCTTATGAAGGACCCTATGATAGGCCGAGATTTTGTAAATGCTCGGCCCTTTTGAAATCTTGTTAGACCAAGCATTAAATCAAATTATTGATGAAGAAGATTGTTGATCCAAGTATATTAGTAAAACTAATTACTTCTGTATGTCTGATACACAAAAACATGACATAACATTATATCTCTCCATACCAAACAGTTATTTTCATATTGTTATAACCCTCATCCGTACCCGATGACTCACCACTGTCAGCATCATGACCTGTTTCAGTAAAATACTTTGTTTTTCAATAGACTTTTGGGGAATAGAGACTAATCCAGGAAAGTTTTGCATTTTGACGACATTTAACCCGATTGAAGGGCAAAATGTTTGCCACAAATGTGTCGACTAACGAGGAAAAAAAAAATACGACAATTTAACAAACTGGCGCAAATATCTATAGCCCCCTGTTTATAAACACGACGTTAGCGTTGTTAATTTTCAAAAAGTTTCGTGTGATATAGATAATCGATATATGTTATTTGTAGTGTAAGCCTTAAGTGAGACTCCGCAAAAACCTTCGCAATTGAGATTCGCGATTTGTATAACTTACCAATGTATCTCTTCACAAAATTCGCATAGAATAAATGATTATTTAGAGACAAAAAGTTATCGTCGCCGTGGATGAGCACGGCGTCTATATGTAATAGTTCCTAGAAAATTCCAATGATGGCGCCATGTTATACTTCTACCAACTTTAGTGCGGCGCAGTCATGCCTTAAGATTTTTGTATTTATTCACGTTTGATGAATTATATTAGAATTAAAATACATAAAACCTGAAATTATTTAAATGCCATATGTATATGTTTGATTTGCTTCAACTGCGTTATGAAGACGATGTACTATATAAACAGGTTGAAATATTTTTTGATCTGTTCTTTTGTTTGTATTCGGACCTCTTCCCTCCAAAGACAATTCGTTACTGCTAGATCAAGTTCTTACCATTTGTTGTCATTTTAAATCGTGTTCTAATCAACAACTGTTTGACGCAAGTTCTTGTAAGAATAAAACACGAGTTATTAGTTCGTTTTATTTAATTGTTTGGTTGTATCATTTAGATATAGGATATGGATTGCAGAGCGCTTTTAAAGTCATAATTCTCTGCCCCTTGTTACCCTATTCACTTAGGAAAACTTGAAACCACCCCCTTTGTTTAGTAATCAGACAACTCGCTCCCCTTTACTGTGCTTTTAATAAAAATAACTATTAGATGTAGTTTATCTCAAAATGTGTAAAAGTACTTTGCAGTTCTTTTTTAAAGATGGATGTCTTTTTTTATTACATTTGGTTTGTTATACATATACATTTAGCACATTTTCGAGAAATGAAAATCAATCATTAGGTGTTAAATAGACATGAAAATCAATCATTAAGTGTGAAATAGATATGAAAATCAATCATTAAGTGTGGAATAGATATGAAAATCAATCATTAAGTGTTGAATAGACATGAAAATCAATTATTAAGTGTGGAATAGACATGAAAATCAATCATTAAGTGTTGAATAGACATGTAAATTAATTATTAAGTGTGGAATAGACATGCAAATCAATCATTAAGTGTGGAATAGACATGAAAATCAATCATTAAGTGTTGAATGTACATGAAAATCAATCATTAAGTGTGGAAAAGACATAAAAATCAATCATTAAGTGTGGAATAGACATAAAAAATCAATCATTAATACATTTAGCAAACTTTTAAGACAATAAAATCAAACATTACGTGTGGAATTAATACTAAGTTTCTTAACGTTGCGAAACTTGCGTTCTGTTGTATGTTAGTCGCTGTGTTGTTGTTGTTGTTTTTAGTTTTTCTTTTCGGGTATCTTTTGTGGTAAGAAACAGACCGGTAAGGTTATAGGCATATGAAAAAGTTGACCATCTATATATAAAGATACAGTTTATAAGTAAGCAGAAAAGGTATGTTTATCGCGAAGATGATATCCTAATGAATGGAACCCGTAACGTAACAAGTCATTAAGATTGGTCTAGATGTATTAATGAATGAGGCTTTAACGCTCACGTGGTTAGAAGTGCAAAATAATTTAAAAAAAAGTCTATGGCCAGACTGTGGTACATGTATACTACTGTATATTACGTCCAAAGTCAGACTGCACACCCCAAGTTTGACGTCACTATAAATCTGTTACAACAACCAGGTTTGGATGTTGCTTGACAGTTTGTCATCAGGCAAAGATTTACTGTTGAAAAGTTTCTATTGAACAGAAGCTCGACGGCGACCTTGGATGCTTAGCATCAATGCTTTGATGTCTAGTATTGACATTGTCAGTCTTCGCTTTTGGAGACAGACGAGGAGCTATACTTATTCGGCCATTTTTGTTAGAATGCCATTTGTTCCACATGTCGCAAAAGTAGGTCGTTAGCCGCAATTAAAATCAAAGTGCCCAGAAGCACTGTTTGGGGGTGTAAGTTTTACTCTGTACACGATTACGGGTGTGTATAAACAGTGGTCAAAATTATTCTGTAGTAAATAAAACATATGTACATGTACCGCGCAATGGAAATTGGAAAGCAGGGCAAGTATTCAGCTGCAAATAAACACCTCTTCTAAAATACACCTCTTCTAAAATACAGACTATACGTTGGGACAAAAGTTACATCAGAGTCACTAACATCCGATAATAGAAACCATTTTATTAAACATTAAAACTTTCTATACATAATTTTGCATTTTAACTTAAGTTAGGTCTAAAATAAATGCTCAATCATGCTACCGGATTCGATCAAAATAAACTAAGTTTGAAATTACCTCCTACCTCTTATGACCCTGTGATCTAAATCTAAAAATCCCAAATGCGCCATTTCTCTCCAAAAGCGAGCGGCAGGTTTAGACTGAGATGCCGTGATGATACGATTGACTTATGTTATTCCATACCCTAGTTTGAAGCTGCAGCAGAAAGCCGCGCGCGGGATATTGCAAATATCTCGGCCTAGTAGATGAGGCAAAGTCAGTGGAACACACTTTCTAATTTGCTGTTCGCTCCCTTTCGTCTAGTCAATGAATGATACTCTTAAGCGACATTGTTTATTCATAAATCTGCATTTCATGTATATTTGAATTACAAGATAAAAATGAATTTCCAGTTTAAACACATAACAATATTAATGTTAACATTTGAAGCGTATAGCCTACTTAAGCATATATTTGCTCTATACACGCACTACTTCCTCCCAAGTATGACTAACTGACCGCAAGTAGTCAAGGTCGCACCTAACGTAGTACAAATTTCAGGAGAAATGACCAACATGATACAATCATCTAAAACTGCGTTTCGAGTACGTACTCATGTAAAAATCTGAAAAAGGCATAATTATAATAATTACGGTTTCTAATTAATATTACTTTGTACATGTTTTTGTGAATTTTGTTACGCCATTTGTAGTTTTAAATTCCAAAATGGCGCAAAAACGCGTCATCGGCAGATCTCAAAATGATTGTTTAATTAAGGTCATTGATTAAGGAAGGAATACGTATTAAAGGCGCGTGATTTTAAATGGGATTTTTAACAAGTCATAAATTACCATTTCTGTTTTATAGAGAAAATGTTTATCAAGTCATGGCTTTTTAAAGAAGTAACGTTTTTCAAGTAACTCATTGCTTTTTTTTTAGAAACAAGGTATTTAACAACATTTTACAGAGAAATGGGGTTTTAGTAAGTCATGTTTTAAGATGTGTGTGGCTTTTTAAAAAGGTTTAAAGAAAGAAATGTATTTTAACAACTTAAGACTTGAAGAAAGAATAATGTTCAATGAGTAACGGCTTTTAATGAATTAATGGTGTTTAAAGAATGAGCAATTCTTTGTTAAGATATAGCTTGTATGAATCCATTTTAAAAAAAAAATGTTATGATTTTGAAGACATATACACACCGACTGTGTTTTTTATAAAAGCGTTGCATTTAAAGAAAAACGGTATATTCATTTAGAAATGGCTTTTGAAGATAGAGCGGCTCACCTGGCGCCTAGGTAGGTCTGCATAAGGGTGCAGATTCCACAAGCGAAGATCATGTTTCCCATGAGTACTGACTTGACGTGCATCTCCTCCGGAGTTCCGATGGCGCAGACGATTCCGGCCATAATTCCAGGCGTTGCAAGATTAGAACTCAGCAACATAAGATAGTGCTGAAATACACAATGAAAAATTTATCTACAACACGAAGTACTAAAAATCAGAAGATAGAATAATCGCAGCTTTTAATAGAAATAAAGTGCCAAACTAAACATTGAAGAGACAAACTATAAAAATACTCCAAAATCGTGAATGTTCTTCAAATATATGCTTTGGAAATTTTTCAAGAAAACGTAAATTGTCCATCGTAAGGTTTATCAAGAAAAGCAAATATTTAAACTTCCAAAACAACATTTTAAAACAATCAAAATTAATTAAATTATTCAGATACTTTAATAGTAGAACAGCGAATACACCGGTCGTATGTTTTCTCTTCTGTTCGAATACATAAGTCGCATCGATATGACATTTGACATACATGTAATTGCAACGTCTAGAGCTGTAATAAGTGGATGAACAAGGACTTAGGCACATACATACGCGGTTCGAAGTACTAAGTACAGTTGCTATGGTACCTGGAAGCCTAGCAGGATGGAGGTGATGGCTGGAGGGTTCTCGTCCACCTTGTACTGCAGCCCCGACAAGATGGCGACCGTCGAGCCATCGTCTGCGGGCATCCGCGGCTGGATCTTCTTAACCTGGTTACGGGGGAAAAGAAGATTGTGGCGACAGTGAGTAACTACAGTGACTGATTTCAAATCGAAATGTTATATTAAAACACAAAAATACGGGGAAAATCTCATTTTTTGAATGAAGTCATATAGCTTTGGATAGACCGTGTTTGGATAAATTATTACGTAGATGGAATAAAAGTACAAGGGTTTGGTTGTCTGGAAATGTTCAACTTAAAGTACTCTTGTAGGATTCGTGACGTGAATCTAATTATATAAATTATATATTATGCATTAACAGAGCAGACATGACCTTGACATGACCTTGATTTATTCAGTAAAGTACCACGTCTGGTTGGCTTTTAACGTTCACGTGAGGCTGAATCCATTAAGGATTTTTTTAGCCTAGTTTTGTTGTTTTTGACAAAAAATGTTTCAAATGTGTAATAGCTCATAATTGCCTTTTATTGAAGTTAATATCCAAAGGGTTGAAAATAAAAATACCAACATGAAATAGATGGATACGAAACAGTGTAGCTATAAATAGTATCGGATTGGCTACATGAATTAAATTTAAACTGGTAAAATTTTTTCGACACATGAAAGTCGCAATTTAGCAAGATTGTCCAAGATTGTCCAAGGAAAACATGTCAAAGTACATTCCCTAGTAGCAAATGTGTATAACATTAGCCGTCGATTTATCTATTTGCGAACTATAAAGGGTATTTCAAGTCTTTTAGTGACCCTAAATAATGTGTACATGTGGAATATTCACTAAACATATAGTAAGGTCATATAGTAAGGTCCGCCACATTAGTATTCTTAACCTTATTTTTTTTGAGTATACACAATTCATTCATTACAAATATATATATATATATATATATATATATATATATATATATATATATATATATATATATATATATATATATATATATATATTGCTTGATTTGTCCCATGAAAATTATAAAAAAGTAATAATAATAAAATACCTATTTAGTTTGACAAACAATAACGGGATATAGATCTGTATGGAAGAGCAAGTAAACAGATTTAACGACGATATACAGAAACACTTTACAACAGTTGTGTTTGCTCACATAAAAACACAGCACTGACATTTGACTAATGTCCTTTCCATGTTTCAGGATTGTGTTCTCCAGCAATAGATCAGAAACAAATTCATAGTCAGTGTTACCAAAATCCCTATCAATGTAGCCATCAATTGACATGTCACCCACTGTCCCCACAACAAATTGAGGTCGTCTATAAATCATTACTAATAGTGCTACCAAGTTGAGGATCTGAATGTAGACAAATATGTTACGTTATCTTTTTGAAAGCATTTATTAAATCACATTTAAGATCAAAGTCACTATTAAGTCTTCACATTGAAGGTCACGTGTCCTTAACCTTTGACCAGCTGTAACAGTGAAAGGGGTAATCTACGTGTTTTTTCAAGACCAATGTACTCAGTTTAAGGATTATGGGCTAATGCGTTTTTAGATATTGATTGGACATCACCTCCAAGGTCACTGTGACCTGGACTTTTTGCTACACTGATTCCAAACTAGTACAAGATGAATAATATAAATTCAGCCAATTTCAAGTTATCCATCTGAAAGGAAGTAGTCTACTGACCTCGAACGACTGACTGACGACATCTGTAAATTAAAGGCCAATTCTTCTTCGAAGCGGGGCATAAAAGTGAAGTAATCCATTATCAAATCTAAACTGTAGGAAAATATAATTAAGACTTCATTTTTAGCATAAACGAATCAAGTTTCATGTAGCTATACGTTATGTGACCAAGTCTTATTAAAACATCCATATGTAAAATTCAGACCGTGCGGTTCCATGGGTAATGTACATGTGATCAAGTGTGAACATACTAACAACGTTAATTGAATGTATCTCTTTTTTGTGTCTCAGTTTTCAAGTATAGTACCATGCAAGTAAAAATGTCAGTTAATAAGAAACATTTCAAAATAATTAGCAACAATGTCAAAACGATGTCAAAACAACAACAACAATGCTGATTAAGTTATTAACTTGCATGCAATGTGTCACAAAACTAAGACACACTCCAAGTTAACATTTGGCATGTTACGGATTTTTGCATGACATTGTTTTTTATCTAAGATATTATACAGCTAGGACAGACAAGTCATACAAATAACACAAACAAGAAAATAACCGCCAGGGTACATGCATCAAATCAAACGATATTCAAACTTAGTTTGTCGTGCTGAATGTCGTGCTGAATGTCGTGCCGAATGTCGTGCGAATGTAATTCTAGCACTACATTTAAACTTAGTTCTTTTAACATTATTTATGCCGGCATGACTTTCAAACTTATCTATTTTAAATGCCGTGCCGAATGTTGTGTCAGCACGATTTTAAATGTCGTGCCAATGTGCTATAACCAGACTGGACGACCAGTATGTGTGAAAGGGTTATACTACTATTTTACAATGCGGAAGCACAAATCCCCCAAATTGGCTAGCAGTGAAATTTGGATATACTCATATCTCTCTGTCTTATGTTAAGGTATTCATCAATCTCATGAATATTCGTGTACTGTCGACATTTGGCGTTTTACGATGTTACATATTCGATCATTTACGTCAACACTCGGCCTTCCGAGAATAAAATCACCCGATTTTAGTTTTCCAATTTCATCCAATAACATCGCGTCAATTTCTTCACTCCAAAATGGCGACGAGGAATCGCGGTCAGCGAGGAAGATTAGTCAAAAAAGCAAAATGAAAGCAAAGAAAGAAAGAAGTGTGCTTTTTACAGTTTTGGGGGGTATTTTTATTTAGAAAAGTATACTCTAAATAAATAAAAATGTAGAAAACAATGACATTACTGTGTTTTCTTTATTTTTTATTCATCCAAATTTGAAAATTTGATATGTATGAGATTATTTAAAGCTCAGATTTGAGAACGTCGACCTAGTACATAAAATTTCGTAAAACGTATGTTAGCTGAGGTGAAAAGTTGTTGAAATATGGAAAATAATCCAGAATACAATGCAGAATAATGTGATATATCTTTTGTCAGGATTCAATTTAGTCACTATTACACATCTAATTGCCTATACTCAGAGAAATTTTAGTTAAGGATTCTAATATGGGTTAAAGAATGGATGCGGCGGACCTACTAAACAAATTGTTGAGTATCCTTAAATCCATGTTTTATGTTTTAATAATAACCCACAATGAAATGTTACAAAGATAGCATATCAGCATTCTAGAATTACTCCTATTTTTTGTTTAAGCGATAAAAGTTTGTGATCAAGTCGGAGACTCTATTTAGTGATGATCACGTGCGTGTCCCTGTGACACGTGTTTGACACGTGTTTGACAAATGCTATCAAATGTCACTTCGCGTTTTGCAACGATTATTGTTATTTTTTGTTGTTGCATGCGTTGACTCAAAGGGCAAATAACACGAGCATAAAAACGATAGGCAAACCCTTTCATGCCAACAAATTACTGAATACGTGTATTCCTGTTGTGTATTTCAGACCAGTAGATAAAATGCACAACAATGAACACCATGCAGTTAAACAAGAATAATTCGGCTAAGAATGTGATGCCACATGGCCTTGCGACACATGCATGCATGTCTGAAACTTTTATTTATTCGAACGAGTGAATATGTAAACGTCATGCAGTTATCAGTGAGGACAAGATTAAAGGGAGGATGCTATCTAAAACGACATCTGATTTACCTTGCAGAAACACGAATAGCTCTGTAAGAAAATGGTCAAAATTATTGCTTGGTTCATTTACCCCTCCTGGGCGAATAAACAGAAATGTGCATACACACACGCACGAACGCACGCACACACACACACGCACGCACACACACCAAACACACAAAGGGGTGGGCAAGATATTAAAAAATTCTGTACTTTTCACAAGTCCGCATAATTTAGTTCGGCAATTACAGTATTACGTTTTAAACGTTCCCGCAACACATCTACGACGATTGCCCAAGAAAAGCTTACGTTTGTGAAACAACTTTCATATGGCTGTTCAATTAAAAACAACAACAAATATTACAATAAAGAATTTTCTAATAAAGAAATAAACATAAACTTCGGAAAAAAACGTCAATGGGTGCTATACAATATATGACCAGTCACAATGGCTCCATCGGCAACACGAAGTAAATAAATTAGTCCGGTTTATTTTCCCGGAGTTTAATTCCTATCATATTTTTTATTTAACGAATGTTTATCATTTAAAATTGATTGTAAAAAGCTTCTTCTAGTAATTAGAAAATAATCAATAGTAAATACAGCTTACGTCGGTATATAATTATCTATACGCTGTGGTGTTAACGCACGAATGAAAATACCAAAAAAGAAATATATCAATTCTGTTTTGAAACTTTTGGAATAACATAACATGTCACAGTCAATAACAAGAAAGTATATTGTGTCAAAAACAAAGGGTTAGTACAAAAAGTTCATAAGAAATTCCTTGCGATTGAAAACTTATTGAACAGTCCGTGGTCGCTCGAACACCCACGGGGATGACCTTCCAATTCGAGCGAGCCGAGAATTCGAGAGAAGGAGAACTTTTCTGACAAGCCAGTTTAACTGTTTTTATGAACACATTACAATTTATATATTATGTGTTTTTGTCAAGTTTCTGTACCTCTTTCAAAGGATTTCAACAATGCTTAGCCGAATTAAACTCGGCAACTTAATTTATCTCCCTTACTGCAAATGCAGGAATGTACACACACCATTTTAACCTCACTCATTAACAGTTTATTGTCAGACTGGCTCAGTAGTGCCACAATAATAAACAAGACAAAGTTTGGATCAAGACAAAGTTTGGATCAAGACAATGTTTGGATCAAGACAAAGTTTGGATCAAGACAAAGTTTGGATCAAGACAATGTTTGGATCAAGACAATGTTTGGATCAAGACAAAGTTTGGATCAAGACAATGTTTGGATCGGTGATGCATGCCATCATGTACATACACAAAAGTACAGTGGGTGACACAGTCACCTTAAAACATGTGTAATGTGCTTACCATGCTTAAAGTCCGTCCTTATAGAAGATACTTGACAGAATTTATACAAACTACACTTAGATAGTCCTTATATTCTATACGAGATACAATTTATACAAACTACACTTAGATAGTCCTTATATTCTATACGAGATACAATTTATGAAAACTAAACTCAGATAGTCCTGAAAATCTATACTAAACAGAACTTGTAAAAAACTACACTCTGATAGTCCTTTTAGTCTATACTAAACAGAACTTATTAAAACTTAACTCAGATAGTCCTGATAGTCTATACTAGATAGAATTTATTGAACTACACTCAGAAAAATGAAAATAACTGAACGGCGTTCCATGTATGGATAGAACGGACTTTACCTTAAACGGAATATATACCCGTGTGCTGCATAATGATACTGACGTCATTAAACAGTTTCAACAACCTATGTTCTAATTTCGTTTTACAAATGGGACACGTGATTCGGAATAACAAATAAGAATCCATGACCTCTGACATACAATTAATATTTTAGGTAACGTGAGAGGTCTTTCGCATGGGCTTTCAGGGTCACCAGAAGTTCATCTACATACATCGTCACTGGTGTGCATTACGGCGCACTAATAAGATAATATAAGGTAATAATGATAGGTGAATAGTAAATCGGGTATTTTTTCCACAAAAATGAAAAGATAACCTATGAGAATTTTGCGGCCCCCACATTGAATTTGTACTTCTGTATTAAAGAATATAAAATAGTTGGTCCCTTTTTGGAATTAACTATTCCTATTGTCAATATGGCTCGAAAATGACTACACAACTGTCAAAAAATCTCAATAAAGTTATAACAAATGATAACAGTGTAGTTGTTTTACTACATAACTCCCCTTGATTTCCATTCAATACACTCATAACATATTTTGTTATATTACACTAGCGACATACAGCTTTTTGATTGATGACGGCTCATTGTCATTTAATACAAGCATTTATAAAACACGTTCATGAAAAATGATATTCGGCTCGACATAGGCTCCCTTGCTATCAGTTTTCCTTATCTCGTTTAATAAATGTTTGTAGTAAATTACAACCCGTGTCAGATCCTCTATTTATTGTAACTACATGTAACTTTATTGAAATCGTACATCATATACATGTACTTATTTACTGAAATGCATGTGGACATACCTGCGTTATCCGCAGAATAACAACGCAGACCGCCAGCTAGATTCAGTATGCAAACACAATTATCTTGCTTTGAGAATCTAGCGGCGATCTGCGTTTAGGAAGGATAGAAATGAATTAGTCGAATATTTGTAAACATAGTAAAATTAGATAATGTCAGTTGGCAATTTTTCTGTCTCCCTTCGAATACAGGTTTTATGGATGACATCCCTGCCACTACTGACACCCATGTGCAAACTAGATGGATCCTGAATCTACTTCAAGAAAGAGACACAAAGACAAGGACATTTCAAGCCAGCGAAGTCCAGATGCTTAGTGGTGAAGTAAGGCAAATCATCAGACAATCACAAGCTGGGCATTCGGGGTGAAAACATTCCTTCCTTAATGAACAACCAGGTAAAGTATCTAGAGAAGTGATTTGACTCGAACTGACAGAAGCGGCCAGAACTGACAGAAGCGGCCACGACAGACTACATCGACAGGAAGAAGAAGGGTGGAAGATAATCAACAAGTCAGAAATTCAAGGAAACTTCAAAGCCTAGGGATTGGGATTGGGATTTTCCGGCATTTTTGCCGTTACTGTGCAGCGACATTTCTATCATTATAGCACAGGGGCACTTATGAGGTGCCCAGGTACTGAACCCGGCCGGTCCATTATACTGACACCGACGAGTCAGGCGTAATGCTGTCCCCTTAGCCCCGAGCGTTAGGAGGGAAGCCACTACTACCAACTTTAAAGTCTTTGGTTTGACCCGGCCGGGGCTCGAACCCGCGGCCTCCCGATCCGCAAGCCGACGCTCTACCAATTAAGCTATTGCGGCCGGTTTTTCAAAGCCTAGACTTTTCACCATGGCCTACTTCCCATGGTCATAGGGCCTTTAGCGATCAGTGACATACCTGTCACAACAGTTGAACACGCTGAATGGACCACTAGCAAGCACCGGCGGATGTGGTTGGGCCTAAATCATTTCCCAACATACATTCTAACAAGCTGAATATGCCCCTGATTTCCGTGGAGGAATGGAAGGTAAGCAAAGCCAGGCTCCAGCTCAAACTAAGAGACTCTCCAGATGAAAAGATCAATGGATGAGGAATTGATATCCGAACTGGCAGGAAGTGGTCGGCCAGGCAAGCACTAGCACAGGCTGAGAATAGCTTAAAGCACCAAGACATTGTAGGACTGACCAACAAGGGAAGAGCGGGATTAGGCACAAGGTAGCATTAAAGGTGGGAAACATCAGACAAGTGTGAGAGAAGAATGCTAATACAGGCAGAGATAAGAAGAGAGGTCGAGCAAGGCAGAGATGCAAAAGTGGTACAAATGGGACTATGGGAAAACTGTACAAAATGGAAGGTCTCAGAACGAACTTTCAGCTGACAAGAATTGTGGGTATATTAACCACTGCAGTTAAGTTTTCTTCTGGGATTTGTGTACATGTACGAATGTTGACTATTTCCCTTGGGAAAATTAGTATAGGAGGCTTATGATCTCAAGAGGGCAACGTGTGAAGACCTAGCTACTTCCTGTAAGGGGAATAGGTAGAAGACATCAGTATTTCCTGTTGAAGTAGGAAGTCGTGGTTTCCCATCACACACTCAACATGGAGAATGTTAGGGGCAATAGGATTCGAAGGTGCAGCACGGAAATCAGCTACCCAGGTGCTGGGAAGAAGCACGGAAAGAGAATCTTGTTGGCTCTGGCTGAACCGTAGCCACTGTACCGTAGCATTGGATGCAAGAATGATAATAATACAGCTTTCATGCTTACGCTCAATATTATTTTATAAAGGGTAGTTTTACGAATTTTCTTTCGATAAGGGCTTTAAAAGGGTCAAGTCATTAGACAAAAATGTATGAATGCAATGATGTCAAGGTACCATTTATTTTTTACATAAAACCACCGACATTTGGGGTTAGATATATGCGACTAAAGAAATTGCTATATTTTGAAATGTTAATATCTATCGCAAGGTTTACCACAACTACAGTACGTGGCCACTTATATTCGTTATTTACGTTACGTCATCGTGACATCCAAGTTAGGCGCTCTATTTGAAAGCTAATAATAGAAAACTGAGTGTACTGAATGTTACGTCATGATGTCTGAAAATAGATCATAGTTCCAGGAATCGATGTACATGCAAACAATCTCGCGTGTGACATTTTCTTAAACATGGGTCGAAAGGGACGTGAAGTGACCCCTAGTGTCAAATCAATCATTGAAAAAAAATGTACCAGCTGGGTAAACGGATCAGTGCTATTAGTTATCTATTGGATATTCCTAGATCTACAGTGGATTATACTGGGAAAAAGTTTAATAGTACTGGAAAATTTTAAAAGAAAACCACGGCAGTGTTTGATCGACGGCCGAAGTGCGCGCATATTAGGGCGACTTGTAAATAGTGACAGAAAGGCTTCTTTGAAGGAAATTACGGCCAGATTTACTGAGACACTGGATGTGAAAGTGAGTGCAAGGACTGTGAGAAGGAGAGTGAAGTTTTCTGGTTATCGAAAGGTTGTTTATAAAAAGAAGGTTGTCATCAAGGTGCGGAACAGGAGGAAGCGGGTTGAATGGTGCCGAGGTAAGAGGTGGAGGACTGTAGAGAACCTTTGGAGTTATGTTTTTTGTTGTTGTTTTTTTTTTTTTTTTTGACGAAAGTCAAGTTTGTCTTGGACGGGATCACCGTGTTTATGTTTGGAGGAAACAGGAAGAAGGTTAAAGACTGGACCTTTTGAAACGACGCGAGCAAAGCCCGTAAAAAGTTATGTAGATCTATTTGTATCCATGACGTCGTTACAATAGCGAAGGTTGACGGAAATATCAATGCGGAGAAATATACTCAGGTTTTCGAAGAACATCTTTGGCCAGTCATAGCCAGACATTCCCCTCTGAATGACTGTGTATTTTAAGATGACAATGCCCCCGTCCACCGCGCATATGTGGTGCAAAGATACATGGCCAGTAATAGGTTAAAGACAATAAGTTGGCCAGCCCAGTCGCCAGAATTAAACATCATTGAAAATGTGTGGCTGTATTTAAAAAGAAAGCTGCAGGCTAGTGCTCACAACTTTAAAACACCCAAACGAACTTTTTGAGTTAATTTGGTAGTCCATACCCGCAGCGTATATCCAGAGCATCCAGACGTTTAGCCAGCGTAATTCAGGTATTAAAATTTAAGGTAAAAACAGTTATATTTTTTGGTAAAAAACAGTTATATTTTTTGTTAAAAAGTTTGCATATTTCGCATTTTAAAAACACGCCCTCCCCTAAAACGCGCACGTCGTTAATGTCTTTTAACGAATATAAGTGGCCAAGAACTGTAACTTACCTCATCACCAGAAGGGATTGTGTCGAAAGCATCTTGAGAGAAAGCTGTGTTGTCATTGCCCGCCTCCTCTCCTTTCATAAGCGGGTGGTGGGTGGGGGATACATGAGTGGCCTGGTACTCGGAGACGCCATATTGCCGGACACTTTGCAGCTCCGCCATCTTGACTGACTGATACTGGAAACTAGCTGAGTGTCTTTGTCAGGTCTGAAAATAGTAGAAGTAGTTGTAGTAGTAGTAGAATTAGTAGTAGTAGTAATTGCAGAAGTATTATTATTATTAGTAAAAGTAGTAGTAGTAGTAAAAGTAGTAGTAGTAGTAGAAGTAGTAGTAGTAGTAGTAGTAGTAGTAATAGTAGTAGTAGTCGTAGTAGCAGTAGGAGTAGTAGTAGTAGTAGTAGTAGTAGCAGTAGGAGTAGGGTTAGTAGTAGTAGTAGTAGTAGTAGAAGTAGTAGCAGTAGGAGGAGTAGTAGTAGTAGTAGCAGTAGTAGTAGTAGTAGTAGTAGTAGTAGTAGTAGTAGTAGTAGTAGTAGCAGTAGGAGTAGGGTTAGTAGTAGTAGTAGTAGTAGCAGTAGGAGTAGGAGTAGTAGTAGTAGTAGTAGTAGCAGTAGGAGTAGGGTTAGAAGTAGTAGTAGTAGTAGTAGCAGTAGTAGTAGTAGTAGTAGTAGTAGTAGGAGTAGTAGTAGTAGTAGCAGTAGTAGCAGTAGGAGTAGGGTTAGTAGTAGTAGTAGTAGTAGTAGTAGTAGTAGTAGTAGTAGTAGTAGCAGTAGGTGTAGTAGTAGTAGTAGTAGTAGTAGTAGTAGTAGTTGTAATAGTAGTAGCAGTAGTAGCAGTAGTAGTAGTAGGAGTAGGGTTAGTAGTAGTACTACTAGTAGTAGTAGTAGCAGTAGGAGTAGTAGTAGTAGTAGTAGTAGTAGTAGTAGTAGTAGCAGTAGAAGTAGGGTTAGTAGTAGTAGTAGTAGTAGTAGTAGTAGTAGTAGTAGCAGTAGGAGTAGTAGTAGCAGTAGGAGTAGGGTTAGTAGTAGTAGTAGCAGTAGTAGGAGTAGGAGTAGTAGTAGTAGTAGTAGCAGGAGTAGGAGTAGTAGTAGTAGTAGCAGCAGCAGCAGCAGCAGCAGCAGTAGGAGTGGGAGTAGGGTTAGTAGTAGTAAAAGACGAAGAAGAAATAGTAGGAGAAGTAGTAGTTGCAGTGGTAGTAATTTATTGCTGTTGTTGTAGAAGTAGTGAATTTCCAGAATAAAAGAATGGGGATGAATTCGCGCTCTGAAATTGCCTTAAACACATACAATTGAGAAAGTATCTCAGTATTTTCATTAAACAATGTAAAATGTAAAAAAAAAACAACAACCTACGTACTCGATGTTTAAAGGCCAAATTATCCCGACTGGCTATCTTTGATAACGTTGGTGTCGATAATACAGCACCTAAAATAGATGGAAACATATCAAAGTCAAGTTAAAATCAACAACATATTCATACAAAACTTCATCAATAAAGCTATGAGACTTTCTTTTGCACATTATTATTTTTTTTTAACTCATACATTTAAAACAAAAAGTCTTGAGCGTGTTAAGTCGGAGACTTAAAGTGCTAAAAGGTTAAATTTACTAACAAAGAGTACTTAAAAAGTACTCAAAGAGGAAAAGTATAAAAAGAGTACACGTACGTAAGTATCCACACAATTTAAGATGAATATTATAGGCGAAAGCGAAGTGTTTACTTTTTTTTCTAAAGAACATGGATAACTAAATAAGAAAGCAAGGACAATGTCTTGTTTCTAAAATTTAGACCAGACTGATGTTTATAGATTTATTACAAATTATGAAGTGATTTATATGACATTTATATGACATTAATACATTTAAGATTATGGAGTGATTTATATGACATTTATGACATTAATACATTATAGATTATGAAGTGATTTATATGCCATTTATACATTATAGATTATGTAGTGATTTATGACATTTGTGACATTAATACGTTATAGATTATGAAGTGATTAATGACATTTATGACATTAATACATAAGTTATAGATTATGTAGTGATTTATATGACATTTATACATTAGTTAAAATTATGTAGCGATTTATGACATAAATACATTAGATATAAATTATGTTAACAGATTGATTACATCTAATATTTACAGACTGATCGCGAAAATAGGCTGAGTAGTCCGATATTTTACTCTGTCACTCCTCCACCTGTGCCCCTAATAGTAATTTATTAATAACAATTTAAAGAGAATGCATGAGTCAACCCCACAGATCCTGGCCAAAATCTTACACACCCATCCATTCCAAGAATGTTATATTTTAGCATAAATTACGGCAGGCACAACCACATTTTAGCAAACATTATTGGCAAGTCGGTAACACTGAACTAGTGCATGCGCCATTCAAATGGCGACCTTATTTACACACGAATTAGTTTTACAGTACAGGATTCCGAGTATGCGGTTTTACATTCGATTCTACACGTTTATTTATATCTCCTCGCAAATGCTAGTTTCGATCTAATCAGGTCAAAAGGTTGCATGAAGTCCAGTATTGATACGGCTAAATATTCGGATTACAGTTTTAGTTTCTACAGAGACGAGAAATCGGACTAACCTGTCGTCTGCTTAGAACTATATATCTGCAGGCCACCAATCACTGCGATGGCACATTGTTTCTCGAGTAGCCAGTCTGTTTTGTTTTATACACGGGTGTTCACTTTGGCACATTTAGCACAGAGAAAGGCAGATATAATGCAATATTCAACACTCAAACGTCAAACACAACCAACGCAATCCCGCTTCTTCCAATATTCTGAAATAAAGTTAAAAAATAACACTTAGCAGCCAAACGAAAATGAACACAATCCCGCTTCAAGCGTTGTTGACTCTTGCAGTGCTGAGAAGTTAAATGGCAATAAAAATATGCCTGGCACGATCTGCCCTGCGAGTTCAATGTTCACGTCTGCTGTGCCGAAAAAATAGACTTACTACAAACTTTCCACCCAATGCACCAAGCCCGGGCAGAACCTTGGTAAACTTCCACTAAACAGCAAAATCCAACACAGCCCGGTATCATCAACCAATCCGGCGGATTATTGATAAAATTAACCAAGCCGCACCGTCTGTCTGGTTATAGAGAGAATTCCCAGATTTCAACACACCGAAATTGTCTGTCACAGAAATCAATACACAATTTCGATAACATGTTTGAGTCACTTATTATAGTTTTAAGGAAAGCGTTAGAAAAGAGAATTAGACACTGTAGCGGAGTGGATCTAGAGTGGAGAGTGAGGCAACCGGCCTCTTAAAGTTCCCGATCACACATAAAAAATAAAATTTGTGTAAACTCAACTTATTAAAATCGCAAAATATTATCAATTTTCATCGTCAGAAATCAGAACACATCTCCAGCATTTCACATTCCAGAAATCGAAATCCTTCCGGTTACGCATGCAGTCCTTTTAGGAAAACAAGTGTGCACAAAGAAAGAATCTGTACCTTCTCCTCCATCGTTTTTATTGGATTGTAATTGTGTGTTGGAGGGGTGGGGGAGGGGGTGGGGGAGAGGTTGGGGGTAATTTCCATAAAGTAATTGAATTTTACTGATAAGTGTGTTACTACTGATTCATTCCGCCTAACTTACATTCTGAAAAAAATCACACACCGATACAGTAAAAAGTTGAACACTATATCTTTTGTAATCATTAATTAAATGTGGTGACTGACAGTTTGCCTATATCAATACACGTCCTACCCCTGTTCTAGTGAATGTGTGAATCATTGTTGCATAAACGTATATATAAACTTATATAAACTTAGTATAAGTAAATCCTGTTTATCACATTAGCTTAATTGTAAGAAAGTACAAATCGTGAAAAATGTCGCCTAAAATGACTACGATTTCGAAATCTTTATAGTTTTTTTAAGCTTGCACGTATTTGTTTTTACAACTCTACTCTTTCACCTGACTGGTGAGGGGAGGATGCATTCCCAGCTTCCCCTCCTCCCCCCCCCCCTCCTCCCCTGGATCCATCCCTGACTTGGAGTTTACATTTTTTTTAAAAATGTGTTCAGGTCTGAAAACTTCAGACTTCTTTAATAATTTAGCAATAAATATGGAATTATGTTCTGCCCCTATTACGCAAGGCACATAATAACGGGAATGGAAACAATAACTCTGTAAATTGAAAATATACACGTAGATTATAATGAATAAATAAATGGCATCAATTAATTTGATAATTTTTTAATTATTCATAGAACAGAAGTTTATTTTATATATAGGGGCTATCGGCCTATAATACAATATAATCATACAAAGATATATTTATTCCACTAAGCTCAGTGCGTAATCAAATTTGAACTTCTATTTTATCATTCCCAGCGACATTAAAGGTGGTATCTAATGGTTCGCCTATAACAATTACATATAACAATATCGAACCAAGGCTTTTGTGAATTTGGGCATGTTTTTTGTGTGCATAAACCCATACTTCAGTATTAATAAACACGATTTTGAACACTACGTGAATTGTGTGACAGAACTTGTCGCGAAATAAATCACTCTGGGATGGATGGGTTGCGATTTGCCGGATTTTTTGCCGATACTGTGCAGCGACATTCTGAATGTGCATTCTTTTCAACTTAAAAAAAAAGGTCGATAGAGGTCTTTTTAAAAAATAAATATCGACGTCAAAGCGTTTTACCCGAATGACCATATAACGTGATCTCTAAAAAAAGCTGTCACGTGGTTTTCTAACTTTAAAAATAGCTATCTTTGCAGCGTGGCTCGGATAGTAAATACCAGTTTTCAATTACGAGTGGTTACTTAAGGTTGACTGTTCTCGCAGATGTAGGGCATCAATGAACAGCATTTTGCTGGAACTTTTTAGGTAACAATGGCTTATTTTGGTTTTCTGAGAAAAGAAAGTTAGGCCCAAACTGTTGGATACCACCTTTAAACTTGACGTCACATTTAGTCACGTGACCGAAAGTACTCAGAGCTCAAACTAGTCAAAGATAAACGTAATGAAAAGTGCAAGAGAGTGGTGAGGTATATCATCATTATGTCAAGAGTTTACGGTCTGTTATCAAAGTGAAAGCATCACTTTATCTACTTCAATGAAACATCATTCCTGGTAATTATTCCAAGATTGTTGAATGGGCTGTAAGCTATAAAACTAAGCAAACAAACACTTAATTACAGCTACCTTCATTCATACATGATGTATATTCCTACATGCGTAGTTCGATCAGAGCTGATACCCAACAGTTTGCCTACATTAAATACATGTAACAATATCTGACCCCTGTTTGCGGTATTTATGCATAATTTCTGCAAAAGAGTCATACTGAAGACAAAGCAAAGACGAGTTTAAACATTACTTCAATCCGGATAGTGATCTTATACCTGGTCACGTGGTTTTCTTTGTTTCAAATCAGCTGGCTGTGCAGCCTGGCTCAGATAGACAAAACATGTTTGCAATGACGATTTTCATATATCAATTTCGCGGGAACTGTTCAAGCAACAATAATTTATTTGGTAGTTTGGTTGAAAGTTTTTTGGTCGATACTACCTTTAAAGCGACTAAGTTATAATTTAGCGTATGTAGCTGACAATATGAATCATACAATCTGCATATAAAATTAAGTCTAATGTGTATGACTGGAATAGGCAGGATGCGCATTAAGTAATGCTGTTGATTGTCCCATTATGGCTGGACAACACCATCTTTTAAATGACATCCTGTTGTCATATAATCTAGTTGCTTTTAGGTTTATAAAAACACTTGTGTTGTTTTATATTGCAAGAAAAGCCCACAATGGCAGGGTTTGCGTGTGATACAAGTGTGGAAAGCCCCCAGCCCTTTTGTCACATTTAACGTCCACCGATCTTGACCTTGGTTAATTTTAGTGCAGTGCATATTTTGCAGCCAGCCGTGGCCTTTAAACATGTCAACAATAGGGTCAACCAGGGGGTGACCTGCCAATAGGAACGCCTCGGATAACTCACGAATCATCTCTCGGATGTATGACAGGGAAAACCCCGCGAAAATAAACATGTCGGTTGCCTATGACGTCGATAAATGTTTTGTTATCTCTACTAAAAATGCAGAAACAGTTGTTTATTAAATAACTTTATGTTATTAGTTCTATAAAAAGGCACCTGCCACCCTCAATAACACGACGGACTGCTTTTAAACAGTGCCAATATCTATATCACTTTTTCGGTCCTAGGCCGATGAGTGATAAAGATATAAAGCCCGCATTTGAAGTAATTTGATTTGCTAATAAGTCAAGGCCAAAAATAATATAGATTTCAGCAAGAAGCTCTGGGAAATGGCAGCCATTTTTAAAACTCGGTCTATGTGAAAACGCCAATAGGTTGCACAATATATTCCCGTGTTGTAATTTTCGCAGGAATCACAATAGACAGTCTGACATTTTGTTGTACAACAATCCTACTGACCAATATTAGTTACAACATGTAGCATTTCCAAACAAACGGATACAATGTACTGTTATTTTTACGGTTGTTCTTTGTTATAACTAATTATTAAATGCGAAATGTTATAAGTACATGTAGTGATTTGATATTGGCTTGTTATTTGTCCTCGGATCGGTCGTATTGGCATTCGGCCTTGGGCCAATACGACGGCCCTCGGAGTAATATCAGCGCCAATATCAAACCACTTATTTATTAACATATAATATCTAACGAGATGTGAACAGTTAAATTAATAAATAAAAGTTTAGAGGATGAATTGATTATATACACTACATACATTACACCTACCGCTTTAAGAACTGGAAGAACTTTTTATGGCGTATTTTCTTTCGAAGAACATGTTAAACAGTTCTCTGACCGTAATTGAACTTAAAATTGAAACCGATTTGCTCAAAGTCCATTGAGAAACAACTTCTGTCAACACAGAAGAGCCTCTATCGACTGTAGAATCTGGTCAGATTTGAGTACGTCGACCAAGTACATGAAAATTCGCAAAACTCGAATTGTCCATTTTTGTTGAATACTTGTCCGAGCTGTGTTGAACCGAAATTTTCACACAAACGAATTCGTCACACGTGTGAAAAATTCGTACGAATTCCTCACATACGTGTGAAAATTTCGTACGAAATTTTCACATGACAAAAAAAAGTAGAAAAATGATTTGACAAAATATTGTCTAACGGAAAATTCACATATTTTTTGTTGAACAAAGGTACGTTTATCAGAGGATCTATCAAACACACGCACGCACCCGCCCAATGAAAATCACTAGGACCTTTTTGCGTATCAGGAGAATTTCTTCAGGATGTTTTGATTCAGTAATGAATCTGAGTTATTCCTCTTATAGCCCAAACAATGAAGATACGATAGCGTCATGACGAGTGCCTTGTTATCGGAGGAACGCGAGGTCGAGTACTACCGGCGGCAGTGCACGCTGCCTAGAGTAGAAGGTAAGAGCGCCGGCGCCAGTGCACGCTGCCTAGAGTAGAATGTAAGAGCACCCCCGGCGGCAGTGCACGCTGCCTAGAGTAAAATGTAAGAGCACTACCGGCGGCAGTGCACGCTGCCAAAAGTAGAATGTACGAACATCACCTGCTAAGAGTAGAAGGAACGAGGACCAACGGCGACAGTGCACGCCGCCTAGAGTTGAGTGTACGAGCATCACCGGCGGCAGTGCACGCTGCCTAGAGTTGAGTGTACGAGCATCACCGGCGGCAGTGCACGCTGCCTAGCGTTGAGTGTACGAGCATCACCAGCGGCAGTGCACGCTGCCTAGAGTAGAATATACAAGCACCACCGTCGGCAGTGCACGCTGCCTGATAATTTCGAAGTTATTTGACTATTTCATTAACGTTAGTCAACGCTGACGTCAACGAACTGGTGATCGTAATAAATTACATGTATTTATGTTTTGTGATATAGAAGTCATGTGTGAACTTTCAAATGGAATCTTTAGCAGTTTCAGAGACATGACTTCATTCCAAAAACTTTAAAACCTAGGTTTAAGATTTTACTGAGTACATTAAGGGGAATAATTCTGATAAAATCCAACCAAAAGTTTTGGGACTTAATTAGTAATCTTACATAATGACCAAGGAGCCATGTGTGAACTTTCAATTGAATTTCTTCAATTGTTTCAGAGATATGACTAAATTCCAAACACTTTAACCTAGGTTAAGGTTTTTTCTAAGTACATAACGGTGCATGATTCTGTTAATATCCAACCAAAAGCTATGATGTCATTCTTGCAGAAGCATAATATCAAAGTCGTTCATGGTCGTCCGTATTACCCGCAGTCTCAGGGAAAATGCGAACGGTCAAATCGTTCTTTAAAAAAGAAAATCATCTATGCATGCAGACAAGAATCTGGATTTAACTGGGTCCGTGATTTACAACAAATTGCTCAACCACTTAATAAATTCTAAAACGACATTTCTCCGTAAATATCATATATGCGACTAGCGACAGCGGAAGTGCGATAAGACATCGCAACATGGCGAGACAGCGCATGACAATCCGATACAAAATTCGGAAAATGTCGCAATGTCGTATCGCATTGCCGTGCGTCGCCCAGTGCACGACATGTAATAACGCGATACGATATTGCTTAATTGCAATACAACATCGTCACTTTACGATACAACACGCAACATTGCGATTCGTCGCGTGACGTTTGCTTGACGAAAATTAAGATTACGTCAAGATTACATTCTTACAAGTTTTCATTTTACAAAATTATATTGCATCTACCTATGATTGAATTAGGAAAATATCTATACTGACTTCCTATATAATGCAATACGACTTTTAAGTCCTTTATTGTTGCATCTTGTTTAAATTATGCTTTCCCGAGCAAAGGAGCGATTCCATGCATCAAAAATGCACGATACCGAGGAGCTAGAGATATTTTCAAATGCTGAGAAATCATGTTAATCAATAAGAGCTAACAGTAATAATTATATTTTTCAGGATTTTCAGAACTTCATAACATAGTCATGTGTGAAAGACGTAGGAATGTGTCACATAACTATGTGAAAAATTCGTTGATACCTAGTGGTGGTTAGAAAATAGGCCTCGAAATTTTCACAGCACATTTTTGGCCATTTTCGTACGAAATTGTCACACGTATGTGAAGAACTCGTACGAATTGTTCACACGTGTGACGATTTCGTTTGTGTGAAAATTTCGGTTCAACAGAGCTGTTAAGTTACGTTTTTACTTAACTGCTTCATTAACCCGTGGAAAATAATTACTTGTAAAATGTCAGGGAACTTGTTGTCTCTCTAACGGGATGAAGTAATGACTTGTGGAGTGTTATTTTTTACTTATCACGTGGATGTGGGGCACAAATAAACATCATTTCGAAGGATCTTTTCGGGTAACAATAATTTATTTCGTTGCATGGGAGGAAAAAGTTCGAATTGTTGAATACCACATTTAATGTTGGCGATCTGGCTAACAGAACCCTTGTAGACATGATTCGTCGACTTCGATCGATAGCTGAATCAGTTTTTGATTTTTTAACCTGCCACGCAGCATTCTTTCTTTTTTGACTGCATTGTATTTGACCACGAAAATTCACAAGAAAAACAGAAACATAATCAAAGTAAATAAAGTATATGTGGATTTTGATCTTTTTTTTAAAACAACAGTATGTTCGCTGTGGTCACAAAATGAATGTTGGATACATTTATTTTAAATTCTTAGAGGCGCACTTATCAACCGTTTTCAATTTGAAAAAAAAAATATAGAAAAAAATTACCACGACCAGAAACAATGTTTGGGAGACTGGTCCGCTTAACGAGATTTCATGTTCTTGCCTAATTGGATAGCATCTCATTATAGATACAGTCTCCATTTCATTGTAAAGATAGTGTGCACATGCACGGTAACAAATGCATCTACATCTACATATTTAATAATTTTAAAACATTTTTAATATTTTAGGGGTACTTCATACATGCCCTTTTGATTGATACTGACATGAAGCGAATGATAAAGGTGGCATTCGACAATTCACCATTATTAAATATACCATGTTACAAGAATAGCAAAAATGTGTTTCAGGTGATAAATGACTATCGTCTCGACTTTCTTTTAGTTGTGAAGGTTTTGTTAAAGTTCAATATTAATATAGCGTAGTAGCAATTATATATTTGACTTTTAATCATTTTTTTTTATCTTTATTAGACAAAATGCGAATTTAATTTCCGCTACATACAGACTTCGAATGTTTCCAAATGTATTCCTCAATGACGTAATGTTGCGGTCGAAATATTGTTACTCAACACTTTTTAATAATAGAAGCAGCTTTTAAAGAAAAACAACACACTTTCAGGTTTACAATACGTTCTGCATTTACCTCGTTTTTTCTGGCTCAAAAATATGAGATTCATGCTAAATGTGGTCGTATACGTGTACCGATACGCATGGCGTACGTTTAGTTAGTGGTACGGGTGTAAAATCAGTTGTGTGCATACACAACTTGCATGGGCGACATCACATATACTATATATGTTCATCTGTAACACTCAATATGACTTTACTAAGAGAATAAAACAACATTTTGGTTACGTACAATAAACAGAGTGCACCACATCTGTTATAAGTACAAAATACTTAAAAATTATCATTAAAAAACGAAATAACGCATCCTGCATGTTGTTAGCGTTAACACCCTTACTTATAAGGCTTACCTTTAAACATATCTAAGTACAAATTGACATTTATCGATCAATAATCCCACAAAAAGGGAAATTGTTAATTTGCATATAAGTGTACATAAAACTGATATTCCTGTGTCGGTAATTACATGTAAACGAAACTTGTTAACACGCATTCACATACTAATTGATATTTATCTGTGTACATATATGTATGTAATAACTTGTATTCATATGTCGGTAATAACACAGGAAGTAGCTTGCAAACAGTATATGTAGCTAGTATATAACTTACATTTAGCTATCGGCGCCCGTGCGTATCTATCTGTATATCCTTGTTCGAATCATAACTGTTTAACGACGACTTAGATATTTTGATCAATAATATTTAGTCCCTACTCGTTCCAGCTTTATTGCACGGTGTACGATTGAGCTTTAACATTCATTCTGTGTTGGTGTTTTGTATAGAAAACGGCACATATGCGAGGCTAATTCACACTGTAAACAAACCGTAAACACAGTAAACAGGCCGTAACGGTCACTTGACATACATGGAGAGGAGACGAGGGTGATGACATTAGGCATATGTGTACGAACAGAGAAAGTATGTCACATTTACGTATATCAAAGCGCTGTTTGTGCGGTGTAGGGTTAACCTTGCAGGCGATCGAATGTGTCCAAAAATGGCCAAAATTGTGTTAGTGACGAATCATATATATACACCGTGTATGAAAGCAGGCAAGTCGTCAGCGGCAAAACAACAGCAACAGCTTCTCTTTTAAAATACAGATTAAACATCAAGACAAATGTTACGGCATAGTCACTAACATCCGGTAATATAAACTATATTAGTAAACATACATTACTTTCTATATGATTGCACTTTAACTTATATTAGGATGCGACCAAAATATATTGATATTTAAATAAACCCCCGGATATTTATTTCCTCAAAACTACATCCCTGTGATCTGAATCTAAAAATCCCGAGTGTGCGATTCATTTCCAGACGCGGCGGTAACTTAAGTCTGAGATGCTGAGATGAAACATTACCTGTTACAAAGCCGCAAATGGCTGTGAGGCTCCGGGAGGATATCTCGGCCTAGAAGATAACGCATAGTCAGTGGAACACTCGTTCTAATAACAGTTCGCTCCTTGTTTTGATCCTTTAAACAAGCAAATGAGTGATATTTCTGCGCGACATTGTTTTGTTATAAATTTGCATTTCATGTATATCTGCATTGCACAATATAATCAGTTGAATTTCTTGTTTAAACAGTTTACAATGTAACTGTTAACATTTGAAGCATCTATTCTCCTTCGACAAACATATTTGTTTCTGTACGCGCACTGCTTCTAACCAGGCATGAGAGAGAGAGAGAGAGAGAGACAGACAGACAGACAGACAGACAGACTGACAGACAGAAGACAGAGACAAAGAGAGACATACAGAGACAGACAGACAGAGACAGACAAACAGACAGAGAGAGAGACAGAGAGACAGAAAGACAGAGACAGATAGACATACATGCAGACAGACAGACAGAGACAGACAGAGACACGGAGACAGACAGGGGCGTGCCTGGGCTTACGCACTTACGCACGTGCGTACAGTTGCTTCCGAAAATTGAAAAAATAAAAACGCCTAAAAACGAATTTAAATCGTCGCCTAACCCGGGTTAGGCACTACCAGTTAACTGTCTTTATTATTTAAATCCATGTAATTTAAACATTTTTTTTCTAATTCTACACAATCTTCAACAATCCAACTTGACGTATTTCTGTCTCTTCCTGCTTCTAAGACAATTCTTTGTTCTAGACAGTGAGAGTACCCGTCACTGCCCCCCCCCCCCCCCCCCCCCCCCCCGATTGCATCTATGGCGTTCTATGGAAAAAATCCGGATGGGGGGGGGCACGCCCCCGGATTCCCTAGGAATAATGCGTATACTCAAAAGTCGCCCAGGCACGCCCCTGACAGAATGATTTATAGTGAGCTATGTTTTTCCTTCGCCGAGATCTATGTACGACAATCACAAACTATGTGCACTGCTGCAATAAAATTAAGTTTTTAAAATGTATTACATATGGTAAATCCCGACATTATAAACGCAGTCTGCTTACGAATTAAAACAATACAAATGCGTTATGGTGTTCGGTACAATATGTTTTTTTTAAAAACAGCGCGGACCTTGCAGTACCAACTCGTGTGTTGCAGACCTGGTAAGAACTAAAACAGGCATTTTACTGCAAAGTCTGATGCGAATATTCATAGCATTTTTTAAAATAATCCATTTTGATTATTATATTGCGTTATTTCTAAGTGGCAACATAACCTCCCTTAAATGTGCACAGGCTACTTAACGATGTAGGAAGACCGAAGCACGTACCGAGAATCTCGGTGTGTCAATACTATTACCCCCGAGTTTCTTTTCCGAATCAATCGGAACACCTCGGATAATTCACGAATCATCTCTCGGATGTATGTAGGTAGTCGCATCATCTCGGCCATTTCCCTAAATGGGACTACTTTTTTGACAGCAGACGTCAAAACAAAATTTTGACGGACGTCATAACAAAGATGGCAGCACAGATGACAGCTCACTACAGTACTTGCTGTGAGTTGAAATCAGCATGTTATCGAGTCTCCTTAGCCTGAAATCAACCAGGAATGATTTTCCGGCACTGTTTAATTATTTGCCGGGCTTCTGGCCAGGATAGAACAGTTGTCTATATCGGCCGTGCTATAGTCAGCTCGAAAAGTTTGCTGAATTCAAGAAAAAAAGCATTGTCATTGGTGAGTACAGCAATACATCGGACTGTATTATCAATATCAATGATCAATGTTCTAGAAGATTTAGATGCATTATGATGTACTGTCTGGCAATGTGTCTAGTATGCACGCGTATAGCAGTTTATTGTAAAATTTTAAGATTTTTTTTATACATTTTTTTTTCAAAGTGATTTTTCTGAAAATTAAAAACACCTTACATAATATACAACTTTACATTTGTATAGTAGCCTCTTCAATTACACAACAACGTGAACATAGCAAGCTCGGGTTAATAGATAACTTAAACATTAAATAAACGAAGAGCGAATAGTGCCATATACCATAATGCATGAAGCATAAACATTGCTTTTTTACATAATGCAATAATAATACATAGATATATTGAGCTACAGAAACGCACACTTACAGCCAAGACATAGGGTAGGATTTTTCCAAAGCCTGTTAGCAACACGGCCAGCGTATCTATTCCCTCAAACAATGCCTGTAAAACTTCATTTTGTTGCAGCTTCCAATTTTCAATGATCCAATTTTAAATTGTTCAGTGCAACAGACACACGTCTGTCAAACAATGCCATTGTTTGTTTTTTGAAACTACATTTAGGCATATTCTTCTTCCGACTTCCGGTCAACAAAACAATCTTAATATCAGCAAATAACATTGCACCGGATACATCCGAGGGCAATTGGAACACCTCGGATAATTCACGAATCACCTCTCGAATGTATGTAGGTAGTCGGATCACCTTGGCCATTCCCCAAATGCGACTTATTTTGTGACAGACGTCAAAAAAAAAAAAAAAAAGAAAAAAAGATGGCAGCTCGGATGACAGCTCACTATAGTACGATGCCAGTTTAACTTCAATATGTGGCTGCTTCAAATTTAAATCCTCCAAGTTTAATTTACAAAGCGCAGCAAACAAAACAACTGTCAAGCGATGCCATTGTTTATGTTTTGTGCGAACTACATTTTAGGCATATTCTTTCGACTTCCAGCGAACAAAACGATCGTGATTTAGTATCATTCCACCAGATACATCCGAGGGATGAGTGTCCCGTGAACGGAATTACCCGAGGAGTTTCGAATGATCCGAGTGGTCATTGTCCCGTCCAGATGACGGAATTACCCGAGAAGTTCCGATTGTTTCCGTACGTGTAAGGAAAGAGTCCAAGATGATGCGAATGTAAAAGGAAATTTATTATTAAAGGCTAGTGACGCTCAAGAGTATGATTTTCAAGTGTTTCCTCCACACATTTGTGTTGTAAAGTGGCTAAACTCAGATAGTCACTTTTTTTTAAAGATGTTAATTGGCATTTTAATGTTGTTTGTTACCTGGTAATTGGCAGTTATACATTTTGCAGAGCCTCGCACACATTAACGTAACGATTTTACAAATTTCCGAAGGATATTCGTTGTAGCGCGGTTCGACCGTATATTTAAAAGCACAATAATATGTCCTGTTATATATTATACAATTATATAGCTGACATAAGCGACAAGATCACAGCTCCGGGAAGGCTCATGACCGGCTCTTCACATTTATTTAAATGAATGCGCTGATGTCGAGCCTTATCATTGTACTGTTTATGATCGACGTATACTAAATGACTATTCAATAACTTGTCTTTTAAACGGTCGTTGTTGTTGTTTTCAAATGTATTTCCCGCATTTTCAATTGTGTTTGCATTCGTTATGAACTGTGATACTCTGCTTTAGAAAATTCTATATATCTTTCCCTGTGTATTTTAAACTAGTTGTGGTACAAGTACAACATCGATTTCACGTCTTTGTTTACGTACGTACGTAGGTTGGAAGTAGTTGGTGGTGGTGGTGGTGGGGGGGGGGGGAAGAGTGAATTTGGCAGGTAATCAATATGCAGGCAGACAAACAAACAGACAGACAGGCGGGCAAATTTAAAATTTAATACCACCTTTCTTGATGAGCGTAATATATTTACCAATATTGCAATAAAGCATAACGTACTTACATACCACAGTGATGTATTAACCTAGTAGGTAATCTCACACCAATACAAGCACATGTACAGTGCAATGTCTCATCCCATTCTGTATTTCCGGTCCGGAAGTGTTGGATACTTAAAACATTACCACTGCAGGACGGCAATCGGAACAACTCGTCTATTTCTAGAAAAGTCATGTTTTCCGTGTTTCTCCGGATGCTGCCGGGCAGTTACGTACGACAGGACGAATGACTTCATGTTAAAAGGATAAACAACAAATAATAAAAAACAATGACATATACGAGTAAAATAAACAATCAACACTACGACAATAGCGTTTAGGCTACTTGGTCATAATTGGTCAAATTTGCATTATTTTTCCTCTCTTCGTTTCTTGTTTGTTTGTTCAAACAATAAACACTTTGAATTTAATTATGGAACAAAATATTACCAATTTCTAGATTCACTAAAGTCACCATGAAAGGGGTTTTACTATCGAACAAGAAATGTCTTTAAAAAGACAAACGGCGTCGGATTAAAAAAAAAGGAAAAACAAGAAATTTCTTTTAAAAGGCTATGCGGCGTTTGTGAAGCATTAACTTACACATTTTTATCGTGTTTATGTTTCTATTGAATATAAATTTGTGAGAAAAATGGCATGAAAATGGTGTACATTTTTAAACTAGTCGCTCGCTTCATCGGCACCTCATAATTCTCACGTAATAGGCACTTAAAGTGACGAAGTAGTTAGATCGTGCTGGAAGTGAACGGTCTGCTTTGCGGCATATGACAGAGATGATGTTTAAACAAATGTAGGTTCAAGTGACATTTTATACACTATATACAATAATACTGTAGGAAATGGGGTACATTGGTAAACTGGAAATTATCTCCCTTGTTTGTTAATATCCGAGGTATTCCAAAGAGTAGGTAGGTCCTTTATAGTCGGAATTCTTGGACTTTATCGCCCGTTCTTTTGTAGATTTTGCAGTTACAAACGGTGAAATTTCTTTTGCACAAATATAAGCTTAAAATCCATTTAAATACTTATAGAGATTTGTTATTTAAAAAAGAAAATGGAAGTGTTTGTTGATGATGGTTAACTTGAAAGTCAAAGAAGTCAACATACACTCCAAAAAGAACAAGCATAAAAACCGAGTAAAACAAATGAAAGGACCTACTTGCATTTAGAGGTTATTCAGGGGAGACTATTCATTAATGTCACTCATTGATATAGACTTGTTTATGACTTAAATACCTGTATAAATAACTATATATCGCCACCCCGAGGACGTTTATTAGAAACACTACGGTATATGATGCTATTAGGAATTTCTACCAATGCGAATCGCTCTGATATTCATTTAGGCTAGCCTTGAGTCAGCATTTGTAAGTAGGTCAAAAGTGAGGTTAGACAGCTACGCCGAAAAAATCATCGTCGGTTATCCCCCGTTACATTACTCCGCTATGTTGCGTTATATACCCCAAACTCCCCGCAGTGATTACTTCCCTTGACAGTACATTATATCACTGCCACCAGCAAGTTTTTCGCCCAAATACAGGCGGATAATTTTTTTTCTGGACTTATCTCCTCAAAATATAGTATCTTTCCTTTAAGAATATTAATTTATCATATTAAAAATAAAAAGTAACTTAAAATATGAAAAATATGAAATTATGAAAGTCAAATTTCACCGTACTGTACAGAATACAACGTACTATACATACAGAAATTTAACAAATCAGGTCTCTCCTCACCCGTTAAACAACAAATTTTATTTATTAAAATCTCGTCTTTGTAATCAGATACATAAAAATGCCACTTTTTCTCGTCACATAAAAAACAATTTTGACTCACTTTCTTTCGTGGCGTGTTTATGGAGGCCGCCATGTTTACTTCACGTGATACTCTGTCGTCACGTGATCCTTGCTGGGGGCAGAGATTTAAGTAGCAACGCGTGACGTAATCGCTGTGAGGAGATTGTACATACCCGTGGGCTAGGAAAATCTCGTAGTCATGAATAATTAATGAGGCAGTTTCATTGGTGCCATAAGGAAACCACCATGGATAACTAGCCAATGAAATTACGTTTTATATCTAAGGTTCGGATTACCATTCAAAATGGCGACCTCCATGAGTAAACATGTGCGTTGGTTTCTATTTTAAGTCAATCGTAACATGATTTTAAGTAAGAAAATCCCAGTATGACGTCATTGAGATGGAAGAGTATTTTATTGTAACATGCGATTTCATTGGAAGAAGATTGGTCTCCCCTGCCTCATGCATATTTATGAAAACAAGATTTTGCTAGTCAAATTTCCCACGGTATGTATGGAGTGTAACGGAAGAAAGTACTGTGGTTGCCGACGATGCGAAATAATATGACATTGCGGGAATGCGTTTGAAGTAACGCAATAATTAAAAAATATATGAAGTGCGGATCGTGTGGTTCTATGTGCTATGTATCTACACCAAACTGAGACCAAATCGCTCAAACAGAGAAAAACAAACAACTATTCAAAGCTTTATCTTAATATGGTGGTTCCAATGAAGTTAAGACAGAGACACAATGCCATTATAAAATACACACTTTCACATATTGTAGGTTTATGATTTCACATTTTAAAACCACGCCTAAACAGTCTGAACAGCCAAATAATGCGAATTGCTCATACTTGGTTCAATTTGCAAATTGGATTCAAATATTATCTCTGATCATTAAATTGTATGAGAACATGCCGTCTGTCATAACACTTGGGAGAAGCAAAGAGCCTAACAGATCTCTGTTATTTATGGCCCTTTATTGGCAATGGTATTTTTAAGAATCCCCATCCCCAAAGTAACACCGTGCTGGAAAATCACAGTGAGAAGGGACGTGAGCAAGAAGCTTTAGAAAATAAGGCTTCTAATTGCGAAAGACAGTAGACTGTTTTTGTTGTACTTGCGAGTCATCGTGTCTAACCGGATGCTACATGGCAAATCAACAGACAAATTACACACACACTAAATGCACGGGTTATAAATGCAGGAAGTATCAAACCATATTCCTTTTTCCCCCATTAGATATCTTCACAAGAAAAACAGTACCGGGGGGGGGGGGGGGGGGTTGCGTGTCTGCGCATTCCCCGACACGTGAGAGATTACACGAAAAAAAAATTAGCATAAGGAAGCATATTTTCGCCATTTGTTAATAAAATGTTGATCAAACTTTCACGAAACGTTTTAAGTTTTTCGTGATATTTATCAGTTATCACGAAACTTTGCTCATTTATCATGATAAAAAATATCTTAACTGACAACCTTTTGTACTTCTTAAGGAATTTCATAACAAATATAAATAACAACAATTCTAACATTTAGAAAAACAAATGTGGTGTATTTAATTTTACGATACAATCAACGATTTTGCGCGTGACGTCACAGTGACACATCCTTAGCTTCTCTTCATCGGGCACCGGCCGCAATAGCTCAGATGGTAGAGCGTCGGCTTGCGGATCGGGAGGTCGTGGGTTCGAACCCCGGCCGGGTCATACCAAAGACTTTAAAGTTGGTAGTAGTGGCTTCCCTCCTAACGCTCGGGGCTACGGGGACAGCATTACGCCTGACTCGTCGGTGTCAGTATAATGGACCGGCCGGGTTCAGTCCCTGGGCACCTCATAAGTGCCCCTGTGCTGTAATGATAGAAATGTCGCTGCGCAGTATCGGCAAAAATGCCGGCTTATCCCTCTTCATCGGGCATCTACGTCCTCGAATGAACGTGGTGTAAAAATTGTATTGGACTGTTAACAGGCTGAATTCTATTGCAACAGATGAGGTGAGAAAGAGTTATATTCCAGAAATCTGTACAAGCTTACAAGCTATTTATGATTTACCAATTATCAGCTCAAGTGAAATATCGTCTGATAACTTTTTAAATCTGTTTTAACGTCTGTTTCAAATGTAAGGTATACAATCCAACAGTTCAGTATTTTTTTCACTTAATTAAACTAAAATTATTTTATATCCTCAAGTAAACAAGTTTAACATATAAAGTATATTTTAAACGAAGTGTGAAAAACAACGTTTCTAGGTGAATGATTGAAACAAGTTACTAAAACTGAAAGTTTATCATCGACATACCAATGACAGTGACAGAAGATTCGACGTTGGATAATTAATTGGACTATTAAAGGGACACCTCCTAAAGGGACAAACTGTAAGCTAACATTTATTTTGCTTTCTGAAATTTTGTCTCATTTATCTGTTATTGTTTGATTACGCCATAGATTCAACTGTTTATTAAAATAAAACATTTTTGTACTAGTTTGTTGCTGGCTTGTTCTTTCTGTTACACCATTTCGTCGTTTAGTAAACGTGCCATTTTATAAATAAACTTATATAGCGACACCGGTCGTAACACAAGTAAAACATTATATAATGCTTTAATGTTTAAAAAATAAATGTAAATAGTAGAAGAAATATTTTATATAATCTCAAAATTACAATCTTTATAAAGCGAAAGCATAAACCCTACTAATTGGCTAATTAGTGGAATGTCAAAAAATAAAGGTGGCTTCAACAGTGATGTCAATATTGATGAGTAGAATTAGTAATAAGACTCTCATTTTCCACATTATTATGTTATGTGCAGAATCCACATTTGCTTTACTTAACACTTTGTGTAAACGTTATGCTCAGTTAGCTATAAAATCCAAATAAATAACAGAAACCAAAAAAAATGGAGGCAAACAATAACAAATACATACAAACACTGATTACAGCATTAAAGCTATTTTATGTTGTCCAAATTTAAGTAAAATTATACAGTGATGACAATACAAATAACATTTTTCAAATGTCTTTGAAAGATATACATGTATGTTTCTATTAAAAGCATTAATCTTTCCATCAAGAAATAGAAAAACACTTACAGTTTATGAATTCTTTACACTTCCTTTTGTAAAATAGAGACATTTTACATGTCTATAGCATGTTATGTATCAAGCCTGATTAAAAACCAGAGATAAATCTTAATGCACAAAAGCACACACACAAAAAACACTCCGGAAAACTGTACTTGATACATACAAATTCTTTACCCTTTTAGCATCAAGATTTCTTAACGCTTTTAAGAACTGAAAACATTATAATAAGATAGCAATGACCGTATAACAATAAGATAGCAATAACCTTACGATTACTTAACAATTACCAAACAAAAACAAACTTTGAAATATATTGATCTTGACAACAAAAAGTCTTGCATATAACTGACCACCGTTCCCGCCAGTGAGTACAAACAGGCAGTTTAACTAAAGCGTACTACTTTCAATATTTTGAGTCGGTAGGGATGAATGTTGAGACACAAAGTAGACAGATAACTACAAAACATCTCATTCTGCTTATCACAACCAAACTTCATTAATATTTACAATGCAAAGATTTAGGCTTGGGATGAATTGTCAAAGTCAAATTTTAACAAATTCCCTGAACACACACCCACACACCCATACACACACACACACTTTATTTAAAAATCTGCTACATAAAAGCACTGGTAAACAAAGATCAGAAAGTCATCGTGTTTGAGTCGAGCAGTCATGGACGAAATCCATTCAGCTGGATGTAGATCTGCACTGCCTCTGAAATCAAGCACAATGACAAAAATTGTTATCTAATACCTTAAAGTATGAGTATCCTTAAAAGTCCCTTCCTTTTACAAGATTTGTATCTATATAAAAATACATGGTTTCATTATGCCACACATCAATGATAATTCATTCAATTAAGGAAGAGCAAGACATTTGTTTAAAAGACCATGTAGGTTATACTAATTATTTAAATTGATCTTAAAGACAGTATGCAAAATTTTAATTTTAACAATATCTACAATCAGGTTCTGAATTTATGGATATATTAATAAAAATCAGACATAAATAGGTTTCTTCACAAAATATTGTCTTTTATCCACACTGTTGAGTATTGCTCTGAAATAAATAAACATCAGGCTTACAAACCAAACATTTGTTTTGATTGATTGGAGTCACACTGTCTGGCAATTAAATAAATTGTTTACATAGCCTACATGTAACTGATTTTCCAATTTGTCAGCATAGTATTTTTGATTAAGTCACTTAACCCTAGATAGTCTAGGTTTCCAAAGTTTTCCAAAAGTTTCTCTGTAGTATTTTGGTTGATCTTGCCAAATAAAAATATGTTGGCTGCATGGGTTGGATCATTTAGACTATATAAATATATAAATATATACAAGGATATGAAATTGTCATCAGATTAGCACAACATGTCCCATAAAAATATTTAAATGAAAAGAAGAAAATTGTTCTTCCTAATCTCGTATGCACTTATTCATGATCACAACAATGTTACTTGTGCAGTGTGGTGGGCGTAAAAAATCTCCCCGTGCATGTAATCTGTGTTGTCATTTAATTCATCCTATAAGGATTGTTACGTGTATTTCCTTTGATGGACATTGGACTTTGGTTCCTCAATTCCATCTCCGCATGAACAGGATGCTACAACAATTTTCTCTTCTCTGGTCATTTTTTTTCTTGATTCGAAAAGTTAATTTCATTTACTATTAACGCTTTCTGTAGGTTTTTCTAATCGAAATAATTCCTATCTCTCTTCTAAACACTATGTGACATTATTTTCAATGACGTCAATGCTTTCGTCATAACTTGTCAAAACGTCAGCGCTTGGACACTTACTCAAATGAATCAGTTTTCTTATCATTGCTTGCATTCGAGAAACCCATGAGGAAGTGCGAGGTTAGAGCTCTGTAAAACCGGTTTATACACCACAGTCGGTCCATATTGCCGACTGATAGTTCCAATCGGTAACTGTCGGGTTTGCTCTTATTGTTAAATGACTTTTCACAGATTTGTTCTCACATTACATTTGGCGTGCATGTGGATACCTTGCTCCTGTGTCTTTTCAATTTTTGTATATGTTGCAATGCTCATAGGACTTTGTCTTATATATTCTTATTATGTCTAGTTACAATAACTACTGGCACACTGCAGGATAGATGGAAAACCTTTGCACATGAAAGTTCTTGCCCCATCCGGGACTTAAACCCACACAGTGTGGGGCTGAGGAGTAACCAGTTAAGAGACATTACCAGCTCAGCCACGGCACCGCCTTACTACTGGAAGGTTTTGCATGAAAGATTTTCATCTCCATATGTCTTATTGGCTGGAATTTAAACAATGCACATTCACAAAAATAGAAAAACATTTTTTACCATATAAAAACTAAATATACCATTGGTTAAAAATGCATGAACAATATCCACTAAGTGGAGCGTTAGACCTCATTTGAACAGTCTCAGTAGAACCACACTGCTTCACATCTCATCCGTGGAAAGTCCTTGCACACAGATGAGCTGTAAAAATAAATTTTCCTTGATTAGTGGTATTTTAATTTTCATTTATTTTATTTTTAATGCTAAGTATACAACATTTCGTTCAGGGTGGTTAACTGTTCTACAATACGATGTATTCAAACATTGAAAGTTCCTAAAACCAATTTACAGGCAAAGTGTACATATTTCACATAATTGAAGAATTATGAGATAACCATGAATAGTTAAAGGGTGTTCATCAGTAAATTTCACATAGTGAAGTTTTAAATATAATTAGGCGAATATTTGTGAACAAAATCAGTTGAGGAAAGTTTGAAGATTAAGTCATTTAAAGATTTTATGTTTCTAACATAAATAATTGCTCGAGAAAAATGAAATATATTGATAAAATAAACTTAGACTAACATTATTTTGAAAGGAAAAAGACCTTAATGTACTGCTAGTTCTGCTGTCAATCCAATCAAACTGATAATTATACCCATCATGAATACAACTTTTGTCTTTTGTTACATTGCACCGACACAGTTATTGTTATATTGGCAACGTCTAGCGATTCATTGGTGAAGCAAGAATCCAGACTTATGTCTGGGCAGCAGAATTATGTCTGGGCAGAACCAGCGGCATACCGCAGGTTAGCTAAAACACTTTTATTTGCAGACATTTAAATGCAACAGAGACACAAATACAACATTCCACTTATAGATATTTTTTTTTAGCTCTTATGTTAATGCACCAAGACGAATTAAAATATTACTATTCTAAATACAACACTGCGCTTACCCCATAGCTCTGCTTCATTTGTTAATTTAATAAGTATTACTTATAATTAACTATATGCAAAATAAATATTGCAAGCAATTAAGCAGCAAAAACTTAGATCTTGATCTGCCAGCTTCAAGCAGAGGCCTCAATGAACAGGATCTACACTATTTGATTAAGCCTTATTAATTTGTTTGGCAGCTTTAGAGTTAAGTATTTAATTCAAATAAAAAGTTTTCCAGTATATTGAAAGATTAGTGTCCATACAATATATTATACAGAAACAGGGAATGTCTCAATGACAATATCCCACTAAAGATTATAGAAAACACTAGACTTACATCATGGGTAAAACCAATGACTGGTCAACTTGAAATAGCCCAGTAGACAATATCCCAGTCCTAGAACAACGAACATTGTCGTGTAGTTTCTTTGGTAACTAAAGCTCCATTAACTGTAAAAACCAGATCAGGGTAACCATATAAAAAGGTCAACAGTTGACCTGCACAAAAGACCAGACCAGGGTAACCATATAAAAAGGTCAACAGCTGACCTATACCAAAGACCAGACCAGGGTAACCATATAAAATGGTCAACAGTTGACCTACACAAAAGACCAGATCAGGTACCCTTAAAAAAAGGTCAACAGTTGTCTTTTATTGTGGTTCTCTTTTGTGAGCATTTTACCTAGCCTAATTATAATAGTAAGATGTCAAAAGAAAACACATTATAGAACTATCAAATAATGCAGCGGCAAAGTTACTATAAAGTTTTCTTTTAAGTCAAAGTATTAATTCAAATTTAAATAATTTTTTAAAAAGCAGTTTTTATGTAAACAAGTAAAAAGGATAGGATACTTACACATATCAATAGTATGACATACCATATAGCATCTTACCCTCACATGGTTCTGCCCGTATGCTGAAACGGTGTACCTTGGTGTGGCGCTTGGAGCCACATGTGAGAGATTTAGGAGACCTGAACGAGAATCATCATTGCCTAACAACCCATGTTAAAGAATGCAGCAAATAGGCAACAAATCCATTTTCTCAATTCAAAACTCACTACACCCCAAAAGTATTTAAAACATGTCAGTTAAAACCAATGCACATAAGGAAGTGTTTGACCTGTTAGAATTGCCAGTAACAACCTGGATAATACCCTTGGGAGGCGGAGCCTTGTGCGACCCTCCCCTATCCTTAGAACAACTGGCCCATCAATAGACCGTGGGCCGTTCCCATACCCTAAGCATGTTGTGCAATTATGAATAGAGTACCCGCTTGAAACAATGTTTAAGCAGAAGACGGAGTCTTTTACCCAGGTTATTACTGACGATTTGCAGCATCCACTGCGTGTGAATGCCACACAATACTTATACAATACTTATACGACTGACCGTTCCAAGGCGGTAACTGTCGGGTTTGCTCTTTTCCTTAAATGACTCATCACAAATTTGTTCTTACTTTTCGCTTGGCTTGCATGTGAAATACCTTTGTTCTGTGCCTTTTCGGAGTTTGGTATATGTTGCAATACTCATAGGACTTTGTCATATATTCTTTTTCATGATCACAACAATGTTACTTGTGCAGTGTGGCGGTCGTAAAAAATCTCCCCGTGCATGTAATCTATGTTGTCATTTAATTCATCCTATAAGGATTGTTACGTGTATTTCCTTTGATGGACATTGAACTTTGGTTCTTCAATTCCATCTTCACATGAACAGGATGCTACAACCATTTATTCGTCTCTGGTCATGTTTGTTCATGATTCAGAAAGTAAATTTTATTTGTGGTCAACCATTTTTGTGTTGTTTTTCAAATCGAAATACTACCATATTCCTTTTCTGAACACTATGTGGATATTATTTTTCGATGACGTCACTACTTTCGTCATAACGTATAGAAAAATATCAGCGCATGGACATTTTGTTTTCAAATAGATCGTTTTTCTTTTCGTTGCTTGCATTTGAGAAACTCGTCAGGAAGTGCGAGGTTAGAGCTCTGTAAAATCGGTTTAAGCACCCCAGTCGGTCCATATTGCCGACTGACCGTTCCAAGGCGGTAACTGTCGGGTTTGCTCTTTTCCTTAAATGACTCATCACAAATTTGTTCTTACTTTTCGCTTGGCTTGCATGAGAAATACCTTTGTTCTGTGCCTTTTCGGAGTTTGGTTTATGTTGCAATACTCATAGGACCTTGTCATATATTCTTTTTTATACATGTATACATATTGACACGGTCCGGATTCTCAACGCAGGTCCCGGAGTTTTGCGAAAACTTTGGTCATCCTCGGTTGGCTGAATAAACATCGATTCATCTATGGTCATCATTTGGGGCTGGCTATAACATTTAATCTTAAAACAATTCATCTCTGGTCATCGTCTGGGGCTGGCTATAACATTTAATCTGAAAACAATTCATCTCTGGTCATCGTCTGGGGCTGGCTGAAATAACATTTAATGTGCCAACAATTCATCTCTGGTCATCGGCTGGGGCTGGCTGAAATAACATTTAATGTGCCAACAATTCATCTCTGGTCATCGGCTGGGGCTGGCTGAAATAACATTTAATGTGCCAACAATTCATCTCTGGTCATCGGCTGGGGCTGGCTGAAATAACATTTAATGTGCCAACAATTCATCTCTGGTCATCGGCTGGGACTGGCTGAAATAACATTTAATTTGAAAACAATCATCTCTGGTCATCTGCTGGGGCTGGCTGAAATAACATTTAATGTGAAAACAATTCATTTCTGGTCATCGGCTGGGGCTGGCTGAAATAACCTTTAATCTGAAAACAATTCATCTCTTGTCATCGGCTGGGACTGGCTGATCTAGATGAACATTTATGAGACTTACAAACCCCATTTTCTTAACAATTATAACCCCAACCTTACAGAATCCATTATAGACATTTTATTCCTAACTATCCTAACCAACTATGTGAAACTTATGATTAATTTAATTACGTGTATAACCTTGACACATAGACCCTATACATTAAAAGAGGGTGTAAATAATTAAAGGATCTACTAACCATTAATAAAGTCTAAAATATCCTAAATTGATTCCTCTTTGTTGAATATACCAAGCAGAATAATGCACCCCATTTAGAATGAAACTACTCAAGCAATTTCATTAACATTTTCCTTACTTAGTAGCCTACAACTAATTTATGTCAACGGGCAGATCAACCTTACAGATGAATGCTGTGCGCACAGTCTTGGTATTTATTCGGTCACAAAAGGCATGCTGTCGCCGCGATCTTGCCAGTATTACTTAACCTTAAATGAACGCATATATGGGCCCTAAATGATTTAAGTACAGGCAAGATATGAAACGGAAAATTCAAATGCAAGGCATCAAGTCCTGTGACGGTTATAAACAATAATATTTGATGCTTGAGCAGAAAAGATGCTAAATGAATCCTATTAATTGACATCTAAATTTGTTATTAAAGTCACAAAATGTGGTTAGAGTGTAGTTCTTGGACACAAAATTGAGATTAAATCATTTATTCAAACATAAATGAGAGGCGTCGACATCATAGATCATTACCCTCAACATTAGATTGTAAATTAAATATCTACTAAATCTCCACATTAAATTATATTATTCTATATTTAAATCTTTATTTAAAGCTTAATTCACCTAAAAAGAGTCCCTAAACCTGATGTCACATAGTCACCTGAACCACCTATCACAGTTTTAGGAGCTGTCGTCCCAACTCAGATCTTTGCGGCATCTGAGAACTCCGCCGTTCCCGCACTCGGGCTGGGTCCCTCGCCGTTGTCCTTGCAATGAGGATCGACCGCCGAGCCACAATGGCCCCTGCACCAGAACATCAGTCTGTCGATGACTGCTGCAGAAGCCATACTGCTCTCCAGGTTAAAGCAGCAGGATGCAGTTTCACGTCATGCGCAGGACAAGGCAGCAGTTAACAGTCGTGCTCTGGACACGGATCAAATGTTTTACTTAATACATATCTGGATGCTTTCTTTAAAATTTTATCTCATTTTATTAAATTACTGTCTTTGCCAATTCATTAAGCTTCATTGGTTATCTGAACAAATACAGATTTGAAGACTACTGTTTTACACTATAACCTTACTTCTTACACCCTCATAATGAAATTGCTTATATTTAACCAAGAACTAAAATCATGTATTAAATCTATTGATGTTTTTACTTGACAAGCTTATTTCATGATAAATAAATCCTGACCAATAACGAGATGTGTCGATTCCGACTGATCCGTCGTCCGTCTCTATCTTTGAAAAAAACAACTCCAGTACAAACTTAACACTTTGAAATCTTAATTGACACTTATAGAAGTGTACGATGTTATCCAACATCCAATATACTATTAAACTATTTTAAGACCTCAGTCCTAAAGGCAAAAAGCCAATACATTGTACACACCTATTTTCTTTACATATATACACCTCAACCTAACAGAGTCCTGCTAACACATGCATTAATCCATGCAGAGATCAAACATTTGACCAAACTTACTTTTAAAATAATCACATTCCATAATGTCCCGAAGCATTTAAAAAAAAAACTTCAGTGATTACAAATTACTTTTTGACTAAATTTTAAGTAACTTTCAAAATCTCCAGACCGAGATTGATATAAATGATAAATGAACAACTTTGCCCTATCCAAGGTCACCATCCTGGACTGTCGTTTGGAGTCAAGTCTAGTCCTGTGAAATAAAAGCTAAAATTGAAATTTATTATCATTCAATCAAGTTATCATACAGATATTAGTAAAGGAAAGTAATTCTAGTATGTGCATAATATATAAGTAGGTATGACAATATAACAAGAAATAACTTTAAAAAAACTTGCACCATTGATGTGGTTTTTAAATGTTTAGTGCGTTTAGTTAAACTTTAGTTATTACATTTTATTAATCTGTTAATTTTAAATAAAAAAGTTTGTTTTTAAAAATACATCGCAGCAACACAATTATGGTCATTATAGCTTATCCAGCTGTTTTAGTGGAGGAAGACCGCAGACAATTGTAGAACCACTGGCACACCAGCATTGTCTTCGTCCATGGCGAGGACTCGAATCCACAGTAAATAAACCTGAACTACACCACCAAATGATTACACATGTTCTGATGATGATAATATTTTACAGCTGAAATAATACTTTGGTACATGCAGTTAAGGTATCCACTTTTGTAAACCATGAATCAGCATGTTGCATATAACCAACAAATCTATTTTGCCAGTACTTGTTTTACTTATTGTTTTCATAGATTATTAAAAAAGCAGTTAAAAGTCTTTGTACTTAACACATGCTTTATTAACTCATTAATGCAAAAAGAATCAAGTCTTATTTCTTAGAAACTTTTCTTCTTAAAATCCAAAGAAGTTAAATTCCAATAAAGCTGACAATTATGGTCATATTGACGAAGTCGAGTTATTTACTGGTGGAGGAAGACCCCAGACTTATGTCTGGGTAGAACCACTGGCACACCACAAGTTTGCCAGAAAACCTACCTATAGGAAAGTTCCAGATCGAACAGGGATAAGTCAGTGAGTCTAACCGTTCAGTCATGCAGAAAGTCATGAGGCATTCATTGCAAAGGAGTTCTGAATTATGTTTTTGTACTATATTTGCACAAAAAAACATAACCTACAGCTGTATCGGCAGACTTTTGCATACAGTGGCTCGTTGGTCAAGTGGCACGTTTCTTGTGTAGATCAGAATATTGTTGCAAGGAGTAATTTCTGCAGCTTTGAATAACATTCGGGCGTGCCTTGCATAAAAAATGAGGTCACACAGTTATGCCGAAAACCATGTTTAATGTTCAATTCTATTTGCAATTAATGTTTTGCAATGAACAAAATTAAATTGGAATAATATAATGTTTTACAAATTCAGAGTTGGCCTTGATTGTCAGGATTGTATGCGATAAATGAATGTAAGTGTTTAAAATGGAAAAAAGTACATCTACAAGTAAAAGTCTATATTATATATCCGTACTAAACTTTTTTTATATATGCAACTGGATGTTGCGAATACAATTCACCACTTCTCTCTACCCGTATATTGTGTAAAAATAGTGACTTGTGTTATACTACAGTAACAACATTACTGACCAATAATCCAGTTGTAATCTGTAAGCTAGTATGGGACATTGTTGTTTTAAGGGTTTGTGGTGTTAAGTGCATGGGCTGTGTGTATGGGATTGGATTTGCCGGCATTTTTGCCGATACTGTGCAGCGACATTTCTATCATTATAGCACAGGGGTACTTATGAGGTGCCCAGGGACTGAACCCGGTTGGTGTATGATACTGACACAGACGAGTCACGAGGGAAGCCACTACTACCAAGTCTTTGGTTTGACCCGGCCGGGGTTTGAACCCGCGACTTCCCGACTCTACCACTTGAGTTATTGCGGCCTGTGTGTATCATCTTCATATTTAAACCTATTCATTTGGGGTTTTTTACGGTGTCAACTGTCAAGTTATCATCTGGTAGTCGAAAAACTTATGTTTTCTTTCGATTCTTTAGAAGAGAATGCTTACAAATTATATTAATAAGATCTCATAACAACTGGTAAGAATGTTTTATTTGTATGTACTATTTGTAATACTAATTCTTTGTTTGAATCGTTAATATATTTGAAATATATATGGAATAATGAAATACACTTTAAATTATACTAAAAGCAATGCATTTTCATTCACAAGAAAATTGGAAAACCTTGAAACTTCTTCTGAGTCCATTGAAACCCAAGTTATATTTATTTAACTAAAGTCTTCTTGTAAATTAAAACAAAAAATATTTCTTGAAGTTGGTTTTTCATTGGTAAAAAACCCTATGTGATTCTGATAATATTTAGATTAGTTAATGTGTCTGTCCATCGCCCTTAACATTCTCTTAAAAATAGACCACGCACACTTCCCTTATTGTACAATTTGTTATTATCCCAGACTCATTCTTGGACATCTACTAACATCTGCAGGATTCTGACACATATTGCTAGAGACTCAGCAGGAATTGGTACAGGCTATGATCAGACAACTCATAGAATGTTTGTTTATTGGTTTTATTGTCCCACCAAAAGTATTTCAGTTACTTGGAGATGGACTCCAAGACTATGCTGCGACACTATTTACCTAAGCCAGAAGAAATTCTCCTAAGCAATAACAGTCTCTTCAATATTGCTTGTTGTCTCTATTGGTCATAAGTAGAGATTTAGATTTGATCCTTAATTGTAAAATGAATTTGAGTAATATAAGTACAAGGTAGTGTTTAGAATAACCAAAACAGATCCATGAAATAATATCATAGTGTCCCTAAACTGTTATTGGTGAAAAGAGGACTTAAACAAAAAATCTTGGTAAAACCACTAAGTCAGCTAGAAGACTTGACATGAAAGTTTTTTGCAGGACTGGGTCTTAAACTCAAATACACCTACATTTAGTAAGGTGGTGTTTATCAATGTCATTCAACTACATCCGCGTACATCACTACAATACATCTACAATTAATAACTCACCGTTGTCAGTCTGTTGTCGATGAGCTATCCTCAAAATTCCCCTGACCTTCCTTCAAGACTACCTTAAACAGACAGTCTTCCTCCAAAGGCCAGATCCTTCAAAATCAACAGCATCTTAAAACCGGACATGCGGACAATGCAGAAGCCTCAGATATGCCTTAATGAATTTTCTTCAAAATGCTTCGCAGTCTCTTCTGCCTTACAAATGAGTATTACATACAAAGACATTGATGATTAGAGCATTAGAAATTAAATTGTGTATGTGTGTGATCACTGAAATTAAATGTGGTGTATTACCCAGATGTAAGACACAAGTGGCATGTAAAACATGCATGTAGCAGAAAGATCGAACAGATTATAATTGACTTGACACAATGTTCATGGAATCTTCAAATGAGAAAAACAGTACAGATATACAGGTATTACAGTTAACTCATCAGTAAAACTGTTACATCTCCTAAATCTGAGGCTTGATGAAACCCTTACTGCTACCAACAATGAGATCATCAAAATATCCAGGAAGATGCCAGTAGTCAGAGGCCTCTCTAGTAGGTCAGGCTCCAGAAGTGTCATGCTCCTTACACATTCCAGGCTGAAATAAATAAAATAATTGAAGAGAAATCTTAAACCATCTGATGAGCCATTATATAAGTCTATGAGTTTTCTTTTTAAAAATGGACTGACAAACTTATTTATGCAGGTTAATCACTTTTTAAAAAAATCTGATTTTGGGAAGCAATATGGCCTTCATGTTACAATCTTTAAGGGGAAAGAAGGATTTGCTTGCAAGATTTTGAAGAAAAACAACAACATATGGTCTACAACTGTGATAAATTTCATTTTATCACATGCATGTCACAATACAGATGTAGGTTGTACTTCTTTTAATTAGAGGTATAGTGATATATCTGTACAAAGCATATTGCTAGACTTTGCAGCAAATAGTGTAGATTCTGATCAGACAACCCCTTGTTTGTTTTTGTTACACCCAACTGATACAAATATTTGCCGTATTGGCGACTTCCAGCTAATTACTGGTGGAAGATGACCCCAGACACATGTCTGGGTAGAACCACTAGAACCACTAGCACGCCACAGGTTAGCAGAAAAACTTCCCCGCATGGAAGTTCTCGCCCCAACTGGGACTCGAACCCACAAGGTGAAGGGCTGAGAAGCTACAAATCAGAGACTCTAACCACTTAGCCAGGGACGCCTTGTTATAAATTTTAGTATGATTGCCTGTAGATATAATCGTACTGTGGAAAAAAATGAAATAAAAAAAAACACTGCACCAACATAACTTTAATTAAAAAATATTAAAATTGAAATACAATGTTTACACAAATCCAATTATACTTTTCAATAAAACACACACACACTCGGATGAGCGCAAATATTCTTTTTTGTTAGTAAATTTAGTGAAAACAATATCAGACCTCTATCAAGACAGCACCAGTTGGTGAAATTCACCCCAGGTCATGTCATTCTCACCATAAAGGCATTGACGATAGCTCATTCTTCTAAAGTGCAATTAAAGATTGGTATATATTACCAAATCAAATAAGATCCAAAAACTACAGAATTTTAAAAAATGCAGTCTGACTGAAGGAAAAATTGCTATAATAAATAATGAAAATATATATTAGCTGTAAGAGTGGCCTCTTTGTTGACGTTCAAATTCTTTTAAGTGTACTATCAATCTGTGATACACATTTTTTTCAGATATGTGCAAATAATTATGTAGTTAGGCCAATGATTGGAGGTTTGCGAGACAAAATGCAAGAAAAGTGATGAAATGAGGAATGAAATTTCAAAAAGGTTGTCTGGCAAGAGGCAGAAGAAAGTCACATATAGAAAGGAAAAGCTTGAGGCCTACTAATAATTACAACGGCGCATTTTCTGACGATAGTCCTCTCTGTTGATAAACTAGTACATTCGGAATTAAGTGCATATACATATATATACAAGCGAAACAACTAACAAGTTCGATTCAGTACATTTCGTCTTATTGTAAAGGCGTGTTTGAGAAACTTTACCAGTTTAATCAGTTCATTTTGATCTTTCGTTTGTAGAAACATAACAAATTTATACATAATGCAATTTTTATACTATTTTTGTTAATAAACATTTTTCTTAGCTTGGAATATATTTCATAAACAAACAGAAAATGATATTCGTCTTCGATGTTATTATTGTTACAGATTAAACACAGTCTATTTCTCCGTTCATCTCTATCTCTTCCATATCATCCTTCTTCTATTCTTAGTGGATGTGATGATAACCCAAGTTTTGAGATGCAAATTTTTAAATCTGTTGGTACAGCATCTAAGTAACATTCGAACTCAAATTTTCTTTAAAGTAATTATAAGATATTTAAAATATGTGCTGTTGTTAATATTCTCTTTCCAGTTTTGAATAAAACAATTAATTAGTCTTCTTTAGAGGACTTTGCGAAACCGAGTTCTCCATAAGTACCCATAGATGAAGTACCTTTTTACATGAAGAAGATATTTGCAAAATTGTAGGTGTAACCGCTCTAGTTCTTTCGATTTTGTGAAGCCCCATATTTCGCAGTTATATTGAATAAATGAGCCTACAAACGCATCGAAAAGTTGGCACATTGTACTTGGTTTTAATGATAATTCGTTTGTCTTTGACATAAGCATGTTGAGTGCTTTAAGTCCTTTACCATGAATGTATTGTTGGTGTAGAGTAAATCCACCATTATAATTAAACACGCAACCCAGATAATTAAAATCAATTCCGACCCCTAAAATTATTTCTTCATATTACTATTTTTCATTTTCTTTAAAGAGAGTTGGGGGAGTGTATGTTATTGGGTACTGGAGTGGAGGAGAGAACTATGATGATGATGCTGAGGACTATGATATCAAGAAATCAGCATTAGCAGCTGATTATGTCTGTGGGGACGTCACACTATCATAGGCTAGTATAAAAAGTGTGAAATTACTGGAGGGATGCTAAGAACTGATTAAAACTTAGTTAAAATGACTTGAAATGACTAGCTGATATTAAATCGAGGATAAACATTATTTCTTAAACTTTGGCTGTGAAAAAGAGACATTGTGTTTTTTCATAGACCCTGTCATTGGCCTAAACCACTCTCCCCTTGCTTTATAAATGAAACATGCCTGCGGCATGTTTTTCTTATTGTCCATTACATGAGCTTTCCCCATATATGTTCTTTTTTTTTTTTTTTTTAAATCAGACAAGAAATAAGAAAGTTATGTCTGGAAAACTGGAAAATCCACAATTTCGATCACAACCTTATTATGAAAATATACTGCAAACAATCGGCCAAATTGGGCTTCGAAAGTTGATATTAAAATTGGTGTAACTTCTTCATTATTTGTCAGATAAAGATGGTTCAAGTATCATTGGAAAGGTATTTCTAAGCTCTTTCAAATGAGCTTTTCCAATTTGAGATCCATTACCTTTGACATTTTTATTCGCATACCTAATATATATGACGGTTTAAAAAATATTTTGACCATAAAAGATTTCGGAAAATAATGTTTAGAGTATATTGAATTTAGATAATAAGTAATGTCTGAAGGAAGATATGCATGAGAAGGCACCAGGGAGACTGAAGATATAACATATCATGATAGATCTACATTTATTTATAAGCAATCACAAATTCGCTATTTAAAATCTTGTGTACATAGATCAATTTTATCAAGTTTTAGCAGCAAACTGTGCTGATCCTTCTACTTTCTGCCAGGGTAGATCACGTTTTAGAAGGATAAGTGTTATTCTTGAAATTCGCCAATTTACTTTTTGGTTTTGTGTCCTTAACTGAAGGTCACGGTCAAAGTTATCATACAGGAAATAATGAGGAAAACAATGCTTTGATTTGATTTACAACATAACGACTCAATAAACAGTAGATCATAAGCTAATGTGCATTATTCAGAAATTTTATTCTATTTTCAGAGGAATCAGAAAATCGTATAAGCAACACTGTACAGACATTAGTTTAAATCCCATTATTTTTAAATCCATTACAAGAATGCCGTGCATATTACTTGAAAACAAACATAACTTGACCTTGTGTTACTACGCACAGGGAATGAGATGACCGTTCGGTTCTTAATAAACTTAATATTTCCAATAATTTCAGCAACCAAACATTTAAATTTTGCTTTCACTATTTTATGCAGTTCAATTCGACAAAATAAATTAAGAACTTCTTTTTAGATCGGTTTCTATTTTTACTTTAATTTAAAAATGGAAATATTTTATGTATTTTCAAAATTATGTTTTAGTCTAAGTGAAAGACTGTTTTGATTCAATTCGTGGTCAGCAAAACATTTTCCTGGCTACTTGGTGAAAAAACAGTGCATTTTATACCAGAAGAATGCAATTATCTTCTGTGTAAAAAAACACAGACATGTTTGTTTTTTTAATTTATATGATTTAAATGCTACATACCAGCAAGGAATGTGTGAACGGCCAAGTAATGTCAGCGAAGAACAGACAGATCTTCTATTGACAGCAGAACGGAATGAATATCATCTGTGTACTTTACAGCACACCCAGCAACCTATGGAAGACAAAATAATGAATAAATAAATAACAACAATGTTTATAACAATAATAAGTGTATAATTGTGTCAGTTTGTCAAACGTACCATACCAATTTCTCTAGATAACCATACGGTTATGGGAAATAACCAGTGCATATTATAATTTTATGTTGCAAGAGTTGTCTTTCTTAGAACAAAATTTGGTTTTTGCAAAATTGCACTCCATCGCACACTTTTTAAGTTTCTTACATGCTATTATTATTTATTTTAGAAATAAATCAGAAATGAACCACAGGCGAACTGCAAATCAGCTGTAAGAGCATGTAATTTTTGACGTTAGTTTATACTAAACATGGATTTGATATTTTTGCTTTGAAATAATGGTTCTGTTGATTCTCTGAATGCAAACATCTTCAATAAGCACTTTAACAAACATCGGGCAGCTCATTGTACAAAATTTTCGAAAACAGATGTAAAGATAAAGTTTATGTTTTCGCAAAGACCTATAGATCTAGGTCTTTGATTATGGTAAATACCGACAACACAGTTTAACTAAGTAAATCTTGCAAATCTGCAAACTAGCATTGCAAAATCGTTGAATGATACATGAAATTATGAGAAACTGAAAAGTCTGGGTTGCAACTAAATCCCTTTACAAACAGTTGTCTTTACAGCTACGCTACCTGGCCAGCTAACTGTGACAGGCTTTTTGAAATGTTAAAGGAAACTATTGATGCTGAAATCATTTCACACCATTAAACAACTTTTTTAAAAAAAGAGCTGTAAATCAGTGTATCTACATTCTTGAAACCCGCCATCTTAACATTGCTCTCCCATCAAACTCTTAAATTCAGAAATGTAAACAGATTGACAAGGTGAGCTAAAACTCGTATCAAAAAGAGTAAAATATTATTTTAGCAATGATTCTTATGACTAATGAGACAGTGACATTAAAAGTAAGCCGCTTAATTTAGTTTAAAAGTTCTTTTTCAGTGGACAACATTTTTTAATGAATACGCATCTAGACTGTGGGTTGTATTTTCAATAAACCGCCTGTATCTACATTTTAGAGATAATAATATTGTGCCGAAACAAAGAGAGACGGTGTTTCTTTTCAATTCTTGTTTCCTTGGTTCAAGTAAATTTAAGGACATGATACATGTTTTGTTTCATAAAAATTAAATATGTGTAGCAAATTCTAAAGATTACCTGCATAACAAAGACTGCCTGCCGAGACCGTTTTTGTAACCCTGAGTTTGTAAACGGTCAACAACCAACCTTGTTCTCTTCCATTCTGCTAACCTACATCCAACCTTGACAGTCAGAGTGAAAATGACAAAATTCAAACTTGCACACAATTGTTCGTCTTTTCCCGGCTCTCAAATGCACGGCCGAATGCTTTGTTTCCCCGTGTCGACCTGACACGAACACGAAATCGGCAAACTCCGGAACATAGGTGGGAGGAAAATACCTTTCACCAGAGGTGTTATCCCGACTCACGTGCAAATCGTTGATTGTTTCGCTGGGGGACTTGCTGGATAAGTCATGCTTTCATTGGGTTAATTTCAACACTTACCGTGTTAGCACAAAAATTGAAGGATTTACCATTTATGCACAAATTAACGTGTTTTTTTTAAAATACAATAGTAGTTATAGATCTGAATTTTACAGATTAACCAAATTGTTTGTTTAGTGTTTGTTATTGAAATCATCTTCTTAGTGGCAATCAGTCACGCTTTAAATTATATACCTGTTATTATATGGGATCACCCGTCACAAAAAGTAGTTGGTTCTGTAACAGCAAAACTTTTATCAGATAATCTCTATAACAATCTCACTCCATTTAGCTCCAAAGCATCCAACTTAAAAGAACAAGAAAAGCATTGATGCGAAGCATCAAAGGGCGACGCAACAATGAAAATTAATATTTATTAGAAATTGGGATGACTGATTTAAATAATTTAGTTAACATTAAAATCACTAGAATAATTTATTTCCTGTATATAAGGCTACTGATATGATGTACAATCCAAGAAAAGAGACAAACATGTCTTCATTAACAAGTATAACCGTCAGATGTATATTAATGGTTAGAAACACCTCGCCGATTTTTGCTCGCCTTTTCTCTGGCAAGAACGAGAATGGCCGAGGATATCCGAGGAGTAAATTAAAATTGGATGATTTAAATTTGAAGCCGCCACAAATTAAAGTTTAACTGACATCGTACTGTAGTGAGCTGCCATCCGAGCTTTCATCTTTGTGTCGACGTCTGTCTCAAAAGTAGTCCCATTTCGGGAAATGGCCGAGGTGATCCGACTACCTAAATACAACCGAGAGATGATTCGTGAATTGTCCGAGGTTTTCCGATTGTTGAACATTGCTGTTATACTTGTAAATGAAGACATGTTTTCTGCCTTTGGACAAGATAGGCTGTCAAGGGCACGCATGGCCCTTGCTCCCCATGCCAAAAAAAAAACGAGCCGGAAAGCGCCCGGTCCCAGGCAAAACCAGGCCCAAATTTCGAGCCCCTCCCTTATCCATCCGTAAACAGACGTGTATGTTAACATGCAAAGAAATTGCACGTGTGTGTTTGTCTCTTTGCTAGCTGCTCCTGAGATCAGGCGCCTAGGACCGGATTGGGTGTCAAGGGCAGGTCAGAACCTCCCTGATTACACAGAAAGTTCTGCCCAGATGGCTACCGGTGACGTGCCAGGGGCCAGAACCCAGCTAAAATGGCATTTTAAGGGTATTTCCACAAGATAGACATGCATGCGTCACCATCCGTTTGCCAGTCTGTGCCTGAACCCAGGCCCTTGGGACCGGGTTGGGTGGTGAGCGCAGTACTGGTCTTACCTGACCACACCGGAAAGTCTGCCCGGATGGCTATCGGTAACTTGCCAGGGGCCAAAAACCCAGCCAATATGGCCTATTTTAAGGGTCTTTCCACATGCTTGACACGCATGCGTTTTTACCCGATTGCCAGTCTGCGCCTGAGACAAGACCTCAAGGACCGGGTTGCGTGGCGAGCCCAGTCGTGGCCCTACCTGACCACACCGGAAGTTCTGTCCGGATGACTACCGGTGACGTGCCAGTGACCAAAATCCCAGCCAAAATGGCCTGTTTAAGGGTCTTTCCACATGCTAGAAATGAATGCGATTTCGCCCATTTGTCAGCCTGAGCATGAGCCTAGGCCCCGTGGACAGGCTTTGATGTCGAGGGCAGTCCTGGCCTTATCTGACCACACCCGAAGTTCGGCCTACATGTGTTCAGGTGACGTGTCACAGGCCAAAAAAAACCCCGCCCAAATGGCCTATTTAATAGGTATTCACATCGGCTTTATATGCATGCATGCCCACCTCTTTGTCAGCACGCACCTGGGCTCAGGTGCCTGGGACCAGATAGGCTGTAAAGGGCACGCATGGCCTTTGCCCACCATGCTAAAAAACTAGCCGGAAAACGCCTGGTTCCAGGAAACATGGTCCAAAGTTCGAGCACCTCCCCTATCCAGCCGTAAATAGATGTGTATGTTTACATGCAAAAAAATTGCTGCTACTTAACCCAGGCCGCTGGGACCGGGTTGGGTGTCGAGGGCAGTCCGGAACTTGCCTGACCACACATGCTAGACATGCGTTTTTGCCTGCTTGCAGTCTGCGTCTGAGCCCAGTTACCTGGGACAGGGATGGGTGGCTAGAACATTCCTAGCTTTACCTGATCACACGGGAAGTTCCGCCCGGATTGCTACCGGTGACGTGCCAGGTGCCAACAACCCAACCCAAATGGCCTGTTTTAAGGGTCTTCCATATGCTACACAGGCATTAGTTTTCGTCCGTTTGTCAGCCTGCGCATGAACCTAGGCCCCGTGGACAGGCTATGATGTCGAGGTGTTCAGGTGACGTGTCACAGGCCAAAAAACCCGCCCAAATGGCATATTTATAGGCCTTACATAGTTTATATATGCATGCATGCCCACCTCTTTGTCAGCACGCAACTGGGCTCCGGAGCCTGGGACCGGGTTGGCTGTCGTGGGCAGGCCAGAACCTCCCTAACCACACTGGAAGTTCTGTCTGGATTGCAACCGGTGACGTGTCAGGAGCCAAAACCCAACCAAAATGGCCTATTTTAACGGTCTTTCCACATGCTAGACATGCATGCGTTTTCGCCCGTTTGCCAGTCTGTGCCTGAGCCCAGGTCCCAGGGACCGGATTGCGTGGTGAGCCCAGTCCTGGCCCTACCTGACCACTCCGGAAGTTCTGCCCGGATGGCTACCGGTGACGGCCCTTGTCTCCTATGCCAAAAAAGGAGCCGAAAAGCGCCCGGTCCAAGGCAAAACCAAGCTCAAATTTCGAGCCCCTCTCTTATCCAGCCGTAAATAGATATGTATGTTTTAAAGAAATTGCATGCGTGTTTGCCTGTTTGCCATTCTGCTCCTGAGCCCAGGCCCCTAGGACCGGGCTGGTTGTCGAGAGCAGTCATGAACCTTATTGACCACATCAGAAGTTCTTCTCGGATGGCTACCGGTCACGTGCTAGGGACCAAAAACACTGTCAAAATGGCATATTTTAAAGGTCTTTCCTCATGCTGAACATGCATGCGTTTTCGCCCGTTTGCCAGTCTGCGGTTGAGCCCAGGCCCCTGGAACCGGGCTGGATGGCGAGTGCAGTCCTGGCCCTACCTGACCACAACTGAAGTTCTGCCCGTATGGCTTTCGGTGGCGTGCCAGGTGCTAAAAACAAGCCAAAATGGCCTATTTTAAGGGTCTTGCCACATGCTAGACATGCATGCGTTTTTGACCGTTTGTCCGCCTGCGCATGAGCCTATGCGCATTGGACCGTGTTTAATGTCAGGGACAGTCCTCGTTTTACCTGACCACACCGGCAGTTCTGCCTACATGCGTTCCGATGACGTGTCACAGGCGAAAAACCCGGGTAAAATGGCATATTTAATATGTCGTCACTGAGGATATATATGCGTGCATGCCCACTTCGTTTCCTGGGACCAGATAGAGTTCAAGGGCACGCATTTCCCTTGAATCCTATGCCAGAAAACTGGCCAGAACGCGCATTTCCAACCCTCTCTTATCCAGTCGTAAATATAGATGTGTATGTTTACATGCAAAGAAATTGCATGGGTGTTTGCCTGTTTGCCAGCATATTTTTTGCACGTAAACATACACGTCTTTCCACATCTGTGTAAGGGCGGCGATCGAACTTTGGACCTGGTTTTACCGGGTATCGGACTCGTTGCGGCAGATTTTTTGTGGAATGGGAGACAAGGTCCAGGCCTGCCGTCGACAGCCTATTTGATCTCAGGGGTCTGAGCCCAGATGCGTGCTGACAATCGGGCTTGCATGTATATACATCCTATGCGGAGACCTTTTAAATAGCCGTTTGGGCTGTTTTCGGGCCCTTGTCAGCTCACCGGAACATATATATAGGCAGACATTCCGGTGTGGCCGGGGGGGGGGGGGGGTGTAAGCACTGGCATCGACACCCAACCCGACCCCAGGGACCTGTGCTTAGGCGCAGACTTGACCAACGGACAAAAAATCGTATGCATGTCTAGCATGGGGACTGACCTTTAAAATATGCCGTTTTGGCTGGGTTTTTGGCCCCTGACACGTCACCAGTAGGCATCCGGGCAGAACTTCCGGTGTGGTCAGGTGGGGCAAAGACTGCCATCGACAAGCAACCCGGTTCCAGGGGGGAGTGAACTCAGGCGCAAACTGACAAACAGGCAGAAACTCATAAAAATGCACGTAAACATACACGTCTGTCTACTGTTGTTAAGGACGGGTCTCGAACTTTAGGCCTGGACTCGTTCCGGGTAATCTTTTTGGCATGGGAGGCAAGGTCTTGGCCAATAATTTTGTGTTTTTGAAGTTTGACGGATTGTGTCGCAGCAAAATGTACTTTTAGTGTCTCTTTCTGCTTTGCGCTATTGAATCAAGAAAAGTCATAGAGTAATGTACGATTTTAACAGAGAGATGGAAATACAAGGTATTTACATAAGGAAAATATTATTACACTATCAATACTTTTGATATCATTAATGATAATAAAATGTTTGACAAAAAAGATCAAAAAGAACACTCGAACCAGCGGTGTTTGGTTTCCATGGAATATAATTATAATCATTGATTTCGGTGTTCATTTGGGCATTAATTATTGACATAGCTTAATGACGGACTTTATAGAACACGGCCTGAAACGGAATGTTGCGATATCTTCCGAAGACATTGACATACTCTTACGAAAAGTAATGACTAAATATTTATAAACAATAATATTGTATATGTTCGGGACGAACTTGTGCCAGTGGTTCTTGATTCCTGTTTGTTATGCCGAAGCACGTTTTCTAAGGTTAAGACAATATTAGGACACAGGATAATGAAAATGTATAATGACATCAATATCATTATGCAGCACGCATTCATTTCATTTTAGGTAAAGTCCATACTATCCGTACATGGAACATCATACATGCATTCTTTATCAGAGTTAAGCTTTTATAAGCTCAGGTGTCGGTTATAAAGACTGCCGTTAGACATGGTAAGTAAATTAAAGTTATTTTACACAGTTGGCTATTAGCAAACTCAGAAAACCACGTGACCATTTAATTTTGACCTTACATTATATCATCATCACCATAATCCGCTCTGACGTCAATATTTATTTTCAGTAGCAATCCTCATCTCGCTTATTTGATTTATTGATTTAGGAAGAATGAAAAATATTCATTTTTTTAAGTTTTTAAATATATTAAGCCAAGAATGTTTCGGGAATATTTTCAAGTATGGCCGCCAATTCGATTCTGTTTATTGTAATGTCGTATACCCATTCAAAGTGGTCATTTCCGATCGATTAAATATAAGCTTAACGGAAGTCACTTTCATAAAGGCAATCATTTCCTTATGTACATTTGAAACGTTGAATTCATTTTTGTCAAAAAAACTTACACGAAACAACAAAATAAGTTTTAATAAATCGTGAATGGAATCAGCCTTTAACGTGAAAGATCATTGCCATCTATGTGTAGTATTTTACCAACAGATTTTAAATGGCGTCGCATGAGTTACATATGATATTTGCTCTGTTAATGATTTTTCATACTAAGTCCTGAATCATAAACGAGTATTTTTAGATGAAACTATTCAAACAAGCAAATATACTTTCATTTCATTTACAAGATACAATCGCCTCTTATTTATTGAAACTGTTTATCTATTCGAACTGTACGAGTTCACTAGAAACAAGTGATGTGTCCCGTTGTTTCCTGTGTTTAGTATAAATATATTTTAATTGGAAATCAGTCACGGTAGTAAATGTCGCCACCAACCTCTTTGTTCCATCTAACAGAAGATCCAGCCGCGGGTGCCGGCAGACGATGGCTCGACGGTGGCCATCCTGTCGGGGCTGCGGTACAAGGTGGACGAGAACCCTCCAGCCATCACCTCCATCCTGTTGGGCTTCCAGGTATGGGAACATTATCCATACTACTCTGAGCCGTGTGTGTTTGCGTATAAGTCCTAGCTGGACCGATGGTGTGAGAATGACATTCAGCTGGCTAAGCATTGATGATTCTACTGATCCATTGTACCTCCACTGAAAAGAGCTGTAGACGTTTCCACAAAGTCAAGTGTCGTGTCGTGTCGACTTAGGTATCATAGCAAAACAGAAAACCTCGACCGGTTTATTGGCGGTTTTATTGTTGAACTACTGCTACGCCCAGTTATCTACACTTTGAATTTATTTATTTATGTATTTTTTTTATTAATGGTTGAATATTTTTTTTAATTTCGTGTCCCTGGTTTCTTTTGCTACGCCTAACAGTTGACATTTTTACGTTTTCTTGACAATGCCTTTATTTGGAGAACATACGCGATTCATCACTTTTTATAGATGTATCCGCGATGCTAAGTTTGGTACTTAATTGATGTAAAAACTTTCGAAAATTATATCCTCTGTCGTTTACTAATACCTGGTGTAGGTCAATATTCATCATGTTGTATTTCAGCACTACCTTATGTTGCTGAGTCCTAATCTAGCAACGCCTGGAATTGTGGCCGGAATCGTCTGCGCCATCGGAACTCCGGAGGAGATGCACGTCAAGTCAATACTCATGGGAAACATGATCTTCGCCTGTGGAATCTGCACCCTAATGCAGACCTACCTAGGCACCAGGTGAGCTACTCTATCTTTTAAAGCAAGATTCTCTTCATAAATACACCATCCTTCTTACACGAACAACGGCTTTCCGAAAGCCAAGTCGGTAAATAACGATTTATATATTTAACGGCACACTATGTAAAAGATTTTCATCATAAGCCATGAATTGTTGACAAATCTTTTCGTCTTTAAAGCATTTACATCTTACAGGGTTGATTTTTCTTTAAGAACCATGACTTGTTAAAATTCATTCCTCCTTAAAAAGCAATGACTTGTTAAAAGCCTTTCGTCTTTAAAAGTCATGATTTGCTGAAAGTCATTCCTTCTTAAAAACCATATCATGGAACAAAAGCACACATTCTTAAAAGCCTATACCTGTATATAGCAGGTATACATGAAATACAGATTTATGAATGAACAACGACGCGTAGGAATATCACTTAGTGACAAGGGGAAAGGGGCAAAAGACGGGAACAAAATATTATTTGACCAAGTGTTCCACTGACGGTGCATTACTACTAGGCTGATATATTCTGGGGCTTCACTGCTTTCTGCGGCTTTGTACAATGTTATGACAGATTTGTACAATGTTATGACAGAGTTGTACAATGTTATGCCAGATTTGTACAATGGTATGACAGATTTGTACAATGTTATGCCAGATTTGTACAATGTTATGCCAGATTTGTACAATGTTATGACAGCGATCATTCGTATCATCTCAGCAGCTAAGTCCCAAGTTACTGAGCGCGTCCAAAAAAGAATGTTGTAATCGGGATTTAGATACAGAATACAGACGTGTAGAATTGACGAAATAAATAACTGGGATTTAATGTTAAATTCATTTTATAGACCTTCAGCTTTCAGCTCTTTGATTCGCAATTATCAATAGGGTCTGTGTGTAACGCAGATGGCGAGGCTGGATAATACCTGCACAGCATTTGTTGTTACATATGTTTTTATTACATTGTCCATTTATAATATGTTAATTTTGTACAGGCTAGACACTTGTGTATCTTCCATTATGTCGCAATCATGTAAATGCCAAAATGTTATTGTTTGTTTACAGGTACGGATACATACGAACACCCACTTTACGTGCGGAGGATGAATGATGTAAGTTTTACTAACGTTTAAAACTAAAACATCATTAAGTCCTTCATATATTATATTCATTATATTCATTATTTCTCAAGTTGAGTTAAAATTTATTGTATATTTATTTATTTATATTTGGCAGTTAATTCCATTAAATATGATGTATTTCGAAACCAGATTGCTAGCACATCTTTGAGCACTAGCCACTCTTTAGTTCAAATACTCTACATTTCTTACACAAGAAGATGTCTTCTGCCATGTGAAAACTCTTTTTTTTTAAATTAATTCCTAAACATATTTATCCAGATTCAGGTAGACCGAACCCGACAAACTCTCGTTTTTCTTCCTTTTACACCGTTTTCTCTTAACCCGCATCTAGGTGGTCGTTCTGTATGTATGTGAAGTATAGAGAATGGGGTGTGCGGTGACAATTCATGGCTGCCGAACTTTTTCGGTTTGGTTCGAAGTTTATTTATATAAGCCATTTATTTTTCGTGTAACTTAAATTTATGTTGTCATGTAGACTTGCAGATAACATAGACTCTCTTCCATGGCGACTGTAAGCAGCATATAGTCCTTTAATCCCCATATCAAACCTTAGGTTGTTGTCCATCCATTCCAGGAGCGGATTAAAACGGGGCCCGGCACACGCCCTCTCTATAATTTTCGTTATATGTTCATTATAGAAATTTTATTTGATAAAATCACAAAAATTGTCAATTTTGGTCTAGATACATGTCAAAACACAACTTTGATCTCCGGAACAATCAGTTTGCAGGTAAATATATATTTACATGTAGGTCGATAAAACATATTTCTACTGCACAACTAAAAATTTAACAAAAGATCACGCCCCACTTGGTTAAAATACATGATCGGCCCCTCTGCATCCTTATTCAAGCTGACTGGATCTATCATGGTAGCTGCTATTCTAGAGATATTTATTGGCGCAAGTGGTTTAGTCAGTGTCCTACTGCGCTACATTGGACCCTTGACCGTGGCCCCCACCATTATGCTCATGGGGCTCTCCGTGGCAGAGACGGGATTCGAACTCGCGGGCAAACACTGGGCTATCTCAGCGGCGTAAGTGATTATTTGTCCAGGCATACACTTGATAATATTTACTATTTTATATTTTTATCAAGCATAAAAATAATTTATCTGCAATATTTTTATTTAATTTTATATCAAATTCACTGTTTATCATCGAGAAGGAAAAATAAGAGTTCATAGCATTTATCAATACGTCTCGGTTATCAACTTTGTTTAGCACGCCCAGAACTGAGGTATTCATTGAAATAGGCAATTTTCATAGCTTTTCTGAAGACTATATATAATATCTGGGTTGTCCTTCAGTTTCAATAGGGACAATAAATACGTAGCCCAACGCCTTACCTTCTACATCACAGATTCTAGTTAAATTGTTGTTATTAATTAATATAGAAAAAAAAAACAATTTATTTCACTGGTTACACCCTTAGTACTTGAATAAAAGAGATTCAAACTTTCAGATGTACACCATAGGTAAAATAAAATTACCGTACCTTTCATTAACGTGAGTGTAAGATGGCATTCGTATTTGTTTTATCATTCTATATATATCTATAGTTGTTTCTAAGACATTGTATACATGAATTGCCATGCTTTTCAATGTGGTATACGACAGTATAAAATACTTGCAACACTATCTTACCACGGCTTTGGGTAATTGGGAATATTTTTTGCCATACTTTAATCTAAGTAAAGACGTTTTGGATCACTACCTATAATGTTAAACTGAAAAAAATCGCGAAAAAAATCACTGTAAAGGTTCATTCTTTCAAAATCAATAAATTAGCACGAAAGTGATCTCTAATAGAATAATATTTCGACATCAGTGCGAAAAACCCGGATGACGGTAATCACCCGCGTAAAATGATAAAGGTAGGTTATCACGTAGTTCTCTTAGTTTAAAAAGCTATCTCTGCGGCGTGACTTAGATAAGGAATTCCTCTTTGCAACGATGAGTGTGGATTTATTAATTAGCAACATTTTGTAGTACCTTTTCAGGAAACAAAGACATATTTAGACAAAAAGTTGCTCGAAACTGTCGGTTACTACCTTTAACAGGAGATGAACTGGCGGTTATGTTGTTTACATTCGTTAATTGCAGCACAATTTTCTTAATCATCATGTTGTCTGAAGTTGTCCCTAGTTTCGAGATCCCTAATCCATTCAGCAGGAACAATAAGATAGAATTTGTCGTGCACAAACTTTTCTCGGTACGTATTAACATACAGGTATGTTCTTTGGGAAAGGGATTGTGTTTAAGTTTTTAGATATGTAAACTTACTTAGAGAAAGTGGTTTTGGTTAATGCTTCCCGATAGATGAGTGCTGTCTAGTCAGGATATGCATCGTCTAAATCAATATGGTGTGTCTTGCGTGTTTTGTTATTTTTTTATTTGTTGTTGTTGTTGTTGTTGTTGTTGTTTTTCAATTTGCAAATTTAGTGTACTATTCTATTTAAGAAAAGTAGCATGGGAAGGGTAATTTAATGCCCAGGAAATGCTTCATAATGGTTTATTGAAACAAAACTGGCAATTTCCGTCTACCTAAATGTCGTTTTCTTTATTTCATCTTCCTACGTTAATTTCTATTCTTAGTCTACAATGGCGGACTTGGTCGTAATATTGGTCCTCATGTGTGTAACGATATGGTCTCTTATCACCTGGGGTTTATCTTCCCTTGTTTTCCTCTCATCCAGGTGATCCTGTCAACCTGCTTTATGTGGTTCATTTGCTTCATCCTGACTGCGGCAGGAGCCCTGCCAGAGGACGATAGCCAGTACGGCTACGAGGCTCGAACCGACATCTGCCTTGACGTCATCAAAGAGGTCGCCTGGATCCGCGTTCCATACCCAGGTACGGTGGTTGTTGTATTTTTATTAAGACTATATTCCAACAAAATTCTCTTACTTTTCAAGAGGCAGTGTTCACTTGGAGCAGATGTAGGTTAACCGTTATAGTTGTTAGCATGCAGAGAACCCCTGGCAGGATACCGTACTCTATAACATTGACACCGGCCCTTTTTGTTGCTTTTCACAACAATATTTTCCAACTTTGATTGTTTCGAAGGTAATCTTTTGCTCTGAGTAAGTTCGGACGCTTTTGAATAAAGAATGCATGGTCTATACAAGTTCAAAGATTAACTATTATCAAAACAAATGTGAAAGAAGATCAAAATCTTTTTACGTTGTTCAATCCTTTGTGGTGTTTTGCTTTTATTTTTGTTTTTGTAATGTGTATTTCTGTTCACAACCGAATTCGTCGTTATGAATACCGCAAGAACAAATTGTAGATGGATATTTAAATTTAAAGTCTCAAGCTTATTATCAACTCAGCTTATGACCCTATACATGTATATTTCCGCAGGATATTGGGGCATGCCGACATTTAATTCCGGTTTATTCGTCGCCATAATAGCTGGCGTCATTGCGTCAGTGACTGAAAGCATTGGTGACTATTACACATGGGCGAGATTTGCTGGGGCACTTCCGCCACCACAACAAGCCGTTAACAGAGGTAAAAAAACTGGTCATGTCGCCAGCGCCATCTGGGTTTCCGCATTCTATCGGATCTTCTTGGATATTTCCGCTATCCTTCATAATAAAATTAACACAAAACACAACCGTAACTATTTAACTATTTCCGGAATAACACTGAATGGCAGAGTTATTGCATTCGATAGTGCCGATACCGAATTAGATTTTCTCGGATAAGTTCGTTATCCACCCTTACGTAAATAATGATTACCGAGGAGTTGCAAAATACATACGGTCCACATTTTTTCAACTGTCACGGTAAACAGGTGTTTATTGTTTAATAACATTGTTTAAATTTTAAACCTCTTTAGTTCAAAAGCATAGACATAAACATAATGTGAGGAAACGACAAAGAAAAATATTCTTATTTTCTTGCCATGTTTCTGCTTCACGCAGAGCTATTCATATGGTTCATATGCTGATTCATTCGGATCTCCTCGGCTATTTTACTTCCAGAAATAGGCCTCTGAGGTCATATGAGGAAAAAGAAGTCCCGGCATGATGGCAGCCAACCTCACCTGCTAAATAGCACACCTACAACAAAATATTGATAAGAACCAATACAAGAAATAGAAAGAGAGGGGGGGTAGAGAGATTTATACTGAGCTATTTTATTTAATCGCCTAGATCTATGTACAACAATCACACACCATGTGAAACACTGCAGCAAGTATTTAAAATGTACGTCTAGGCTTTATTACATAAGGTAAAAACTTATATTATAAACGCAGTCTATATCACACGAACTAAGACAGCAGACGTGTGTTTTTCTTACTTTCCGATTTGATATTTGTAGAAACAGCGCGGGACTTACAGTGCCGATTCGTGTTTTGCAGACCTGATTTGAGCTAAAACATGCGTTCAACTGTAAAGTATGATGTGGATATTTGGTTGCGTTATTTCTAACAGGCAACCTACATTTCTTTAGATGTGCATGGGCTACTTAGTGATGTAGAAAGACCGAAGCACGTACCAGGAATCTGTGTGTATCACTTATATTACCAGAAGTTATTTTCGAACGTGTCCGGAATGAGTCAAGGTTCATTAAGTGGCAAAGATGCTTGCCTTGGCACTGTACCCGACACATCTTTTTTTTGCATTAAAGTTTATTGGTCATTTGCATCATTGCTCATCCATGTTGCTTACTTTCAGACCGAATGGTGTTGTTCTTTCCTTGTTTGTTGATGCTGAACCCTTTTTATAGGTATACTATTGGAAGGAATTGCATGTATCTTCTCAACTGCGGTCGGAGCCGGGTTTGGCACGACGTCATGTAGTCAAAACATTGCCGTCATCAGCCTAACGAAGGTGAACATGTGTAGACCTTTCTATATAAAAACATACAAATGATGTTGGTAAAACTACGCCCACTTTGGCTTTGGGTTGTTTGATACATCGCATCATCACATTACAAGTCATTATAGCGACGCCCAACTATCATTGTCGAAAGATTACCACAGACAAAATTTTAAGTAAAACCACCGGCGCACCACAGATTAGCTGGAATATCTCATTACTTGAAAGTCTGGCTGGGACTCGAACCCACGCGGTCAGGGGCTGAGGAGTTGCATTTTGCATAGGTCGGCGACTCCATCCGCTCGACCACAGGCGCTGATGAATACGTGTATGTATAATTATAAAAGACACTTTGTTAATAAACATTTATCTTTGCAAAAGCTTGTATGCAGTGGCGGAAGTTTGAATGCAGTTAAGTTTATGATAAAGCGACGGGAAGTAATTTCACAAATCACTTAATATTGTTTTGCTTTTATCGAATATTTTTAGCACATGAATATCTCTTAGATTAAATTAAACTTTACTAATTGAACGTTATTCCAACGTTTTATTTGCATTTACTTAAAATAATGGTAAACTTTACATGAACTATGTAGCATATTTTTATCTCCTGTTTAATTACAGGATTGTATAAATGTTGTAGTTAAAGCAAAGTCAACATTCGTATTTGCCAACTAAATAAATGTTTACTTTTTATTCAATATACATGTTTCATGCTGATCTACCTTTTTGTACTGACTCCTATAATTCTCATGAAGGCACAATTTTCACTCCATTAACATGTCATATTTTTGTCATATTTTCTTCGTATTTACGGCTTTTAATGTATCAAAAGACCATATGCTACTCATAATTGACATGTTAGGGCGTTTGGTATGTATATTTGGTTCATATTGGTTCAAAGCGGCAAATGGGGGTATGTTTTATCGTAGAATGATACAGTCACAATATCGATGCACTTGTTACTTTATAGGTTAGTTCATCAGGTTTTCGTCATTTTTAAAAGAACAAAACCGCAGCATAAAAATCTTGTCTTTATTTTTCGTAAAATAAAAAAACAAAACAATTCTGTTTAACAATATCATTGTTTTTACTAAAAGAACTAAGAAAAGACAGCTTGCTGGCTTTGAACATGTGGCCTCCATAGTAAGCATTACCACTCGATTATCTAGCCAGCATTTACAATGTTTAAAAGTGCATGCATGTATTTAAACTTGATGCAGAAATAATGGCGGTACAAAGTTTCCCATCAGATGTTATCTTCTGTTTGTATATTGAACAACTGGCAGAAATGACCTGTAAATTTAGCACGTAGCTGTGGTACAATGAAGAATTGATTCAGGAGCAATTGTTTTAGGCTTCTATTTAATACCGTACGTTCCTCAATATCATTTTGAAAAGCATATACAATATAAATTACTACGCCTGCCTATATTAATTTTATCCTATTTGTCTCCCTTTAAGTGCACCGAAAATGGATTCTTAATATCTTTAAACTATGCCCTTCTTCTTTCATTCTTATACCGTATTTACTTTATTTTCTTCCCTTGCTAGGTGGGTAGTCGGCGGGTTGTCCTGATTGCTGGGGGAATCATGTGTTTGGTTGGTTGTCTGGGAAAGTTCAGCGCCGTCGTCGTCAGTATGCCTGACCCAATCATCGGAGCTTCCTTTCTGGTTCTCTTCGGTTGGTCAATACATTTATCATGCTCTCGCACAGTTCGAAAGTTTGTCCGTCCGTCCGGATCTCTGAACGCACGATTGTCCGCCCCTTTCATTTTAAAACCTCTGCCATCATTTTCAAATTGTTTACAGTACTTCAATCTTATTTCGCCATCTTACGAATATACACTTGAAGGTGGGTCGCATACATTTAAACTTGCAACCATTATGTCAATGTCAGGCGTTCGATCATATTTAAAGTCATTCCTTTTAAGGCTACTCATGCTTTATATTAGTGTCTCGGTCAAAACGTTTGCAACTTTTCACATGTATTCATCAACAATCACACACTCTTCAACTATTTTCTCATATGTACGTCTAGTCTTGTTATTTTTTGATGCATCAAGTAAAAATTAACATGAAAACACACAGCTGTTTCATTTACTAATACATATAGACGTGTGAATAGGTCTTTGTTAACAACATGTGGATGCTGTTTTTACTACCGCGGGTACCTTACCGATTTGAGTAATGTAACCTTGATAAGAGCGAAACTTTGCATTTAATTGCATTGTCTACTATGTATTTTCATAACATAGTTCAAAAGAGGCAATTGTAATTATTTTACTGCCTTACTACATACATACATGAACTTTATTAAACTCAAATTGTTTACAACAATATATGAGTATACAAAGACATGAATGTATGAAAAGTTAGTCACAGGTCTACGTTGACATTGCAGATATTATAATACATAACACATTATTATTCGACAGAAACACGAACATTCTTATTTGAATGAGATCAGCATCTTAAATTGATAGATTGAGAAATTCAATATCCTGTAGTTTTGATAATACAATTGTAAAACGTTTACCATATGTTATTAAAACAACTGTGAACAACGTTAACATAAGATAAAACATTGTATTATAAGTTAATCAATAACTTTAATAATCTCAAATTGATAAATTGGGAAAGAAACAATGTTACACGTCATACGTCAATGTTACATTAAGATCAGTTATTGCAATAATTGATAGTACAGTCAATAATAATAATCGATTAATTAATAATGTAGTCGGAGATATACATTTATTCATTTTATAATATTTTATCTGCTTAAAGCGTAGTTAGATTTAACAGGTTTATTAAAGAGAGCAAAGCTAAAATGAGTAACAAAGCAATAAACAAAACATTACAAATAAAGAAATATGGACAAAATGTCGGTTAAGTTTTGAGACAGTGTAGAATATTCGACTAGGGAGCAATTAAATACATGATTGTATTGAAAGCGTTACTTTCTGCAAGTCTACTGGAGCTAATAACTTTGTGGGTGGACCGAAGCACTTACCGAAATTCCGGTGTATTAATACTTCTACGTTCTTTACCGAGTATGTACGACAGGGACAAAAGGTAACATATTAGTTGTTGTTGTTGTTGTTATTATTTTTCAAATCTATATAGTTTACAATTTAGACTGTTTGTATGCCTAAGTGACCGGCTAGGATTTTCCTGGCACTCAAGAATACTCACGAATATGTCCGTAAATCTATAGTCGGTATCCGTCGGCAGAATAATACTGACCCTATGCTTAAAGTAACAGTTTCGACAGTTGCTTATGAAACGTGGTGTTCAAAGTTCGGGTCTTTGTGAAGGTAGTTTTTTGCGTATTTATTCTAATAACATAAGATTCCCACAATATACTATTGTGCGTTGATAATGATTTTTGTGAGTTTTCCCTGCTATTGCTTAAACTAAGAACAGACAGTGGTATGCATGCACAGACTACCTTCACTAGCAAAATACCTTACCTGCTATAAAATATGCATTCTGTTTATAACTTAATAGTGACCGGGAAGAAGAACACTGTTCTACCCCTTTAGGGCCATACAGTAAGCAGTACATACTGCGCATGCGCGGCTTCCTTATCATAGTTATTTTGTCAAAAATTGAACTTCTGATATCACAGCCGGGGGGGGGGGGGGGGGGGGGGGGTAGGGGAATTGGGGTTCAGAGTGTGATGCGGAGATACCTTCCTTCTAGACTATTAGACGTCTCGCCTTTCAGCTTGGAAGGTCTACCTGTTTTTCTCTTGGTCACGGCCTGGTTAACTCTGCTGAGGGCCTACGTCTCCGACGGGACGCTGCACAACTCCTATTCTCTAGAAGTCGTCGAAAGAAGCTCTTCGATCGGCACCCCTTTCTTCCAACCTTCTTTTTGGATGTCTGATTAAAGAGGTGTCTGATCTGGACAAGGAGGAGCACATACATAGAAATGTTTCCCTCTTCCCCCACATAAGAGACCCCCACCCCCCCCCCCCCCCCCCCCCTCACACACACCTTTCTTCCCCTGCTTTCCCCGAGGAACCCAAAACAATCGCTGTTTTATACCTTCATCTCCCGTGACTTTGGCTTTGCAACAAGCTCATAAGCAAGCTGCCTATCCTCAAGGTCAGGGTCGGGGAGGCAGGTCTTAGACCCAGCCCTAGGACATTGCCCTTTCTTCATCCTCTCACGGTCCGACCAGATCTTCCTGTGTGAGCCAGGCTGACACATTTTCTCCCAGCCTGGTCTCTTATCTCACAGGACTCTTGAATTTTGTCTATCATAAGACAAGATTACCACATCCCTCATGCGTTCTCTCCACCCTTATCTCGAATCCCTTTAGATCTGTGCTCGAATCACCAGTGTCTTGTCTCAACAATTCACGATCTTTTAGAGAAAGGAGCGACAAAAAAGATTGTTCTTCCAAATGTTCCAGACTTCTACAGGTTTTCTTACAAGGTTTCCTCCGCAAGTTGCCTCTTGTATTGCCAAGGCAAATCGTTCCTCCATTTCCACAGTGTGCAATGTAAGACCTTTTCCGATTGGTGTAGAGGGATGGAAATTGATTGTGTCCACCTGTTTATACATCTTCACTTCCTTCTTAAGTAACACTATCTAGCACTCAGTCGTGGGCCTTCATTAAACACTCTCCTAATGAGGATATCTTCCAAGCAGCTACATGGAAAAACTCTTCTACTTTTTCGACTTTTTATCTACGATCCTTGCTGCTGCTTTTGGCAACCTGCAGACGATCGGACCCTTAGTAGTAGCACAGAAAGTTGTAGTTTAATACTTCTAAGTTTGAATGTTCTCTGAAATGTAAAGGTATAATTATAGTGTTTCATTGGATAGTTATAGTGTTTCACTTTACCCTGTCTCTTAGAGTCACTGGCTATGCAAGTATCTACCTTCACACCTTTGCTACAAAGTCTTATAGCAGGTAAGGTATTCTCCTAATTTATTTGGATTTTATAGTAAAATCTGACTTAGTTGGAAATACTTATCTGATTTAAAAGGGAGTCCCATCTCCTACCCCACTAGTTCTTTCTACAATCGTCTATATAACTATGATAGTGAGGCCGGGCATGCGCGGTAAGTACTGCGTAGTGCATGGCCACAAAGGGGTAGAACAGCGTTCTTTTTTCCAGATCACTAGTAAGTTATAAACAACATAATTCATTATTATAGCAGGTAAGGTATTTTGCTAGTGAATGTAGTCTATGCATGCATACAACTGTCTATTCTAAGTTTCCCGTTAGCAGGGAAAACAAAAACAAAAATCATTATCAACGCACAGTAGTACATTGTGGGATACCAGATTTTACAATATGGCTTAATAAGTGTACAAAGCCGTGTCTCCATTTCACGGAAAAGCGGATTATAGGGATAAAAACAATTAAAAAGCTTGTGCTTTCATGAAAGAGAGCAAATGATAACAGAAAAGTTCAAATTAAAAAGCTAGAAATCTCAGCGCCACACGTTCTATGTGAGGAAAATGGAGCTTGACGATCAAGGGTTCAATATGGTGTATGCACTGCTAGTAAAGGAGAAAATAAGCGTGTCACGCTGAGTTATTGTATTGATTGTACCTTTAATCCTCTTTGTCATGAATATTGAAATGGAACGTAATATAGAAAGTTTATCTTTTCCCGTAAATAAAGAAAAATAATAATCCGATGAAAATATTGATATAAAATAGCATACAATTTTAAAACTATGCAACCTTAAGTAAAATCTTAAACAAGTAAAAATATCAATTGAGAGAATAGCACTCGGATATTTTGTATAATAGCTCTCTAGCATATCCCCTGCTCTGTCAATTCTCGTATACTTTTAACTATACTTTAAAGAGTTATGAGCAAGGAGGACTTCGCAATGTCTGGTTAATACACCGGAAGTACTCGAGTGTAACCGTGAACATCAACGGAAACTTATGAGAGCCAGGTGAATCCTGTTGACCAATACAGCAACGTGTGTGTTCTTGTATGTATGTTGGTTTGGTCTAACTTTGTCTGAAAACATTGTATTTTTATCTCCACAGGCGTGATGACGGCAGTGGGGGCCTCGAACCTTCAGTACGTGGACCTGAACTCATCCAGAAATCTGGTTGTTTTCGGCATCTCTCTCTTCTTGGGCCTCAGTTTCCCATCCTGGGTCGTGCGGAACTATCACCTCATCCATACAGGTACGTGTATTCTTATGTACCGGTTTCGATATCTTACAGCAATGGCGAATGTATGATTAAATATCACATCTCTTTTAAGGCTGAGGCTCATAATCCTTTGCTGGGTAATGCGGAAGTACATGCTTATCTCGACGGGTATGCACCTGTTGTGATTATAGGTGTTGTTGTTGTTTTTCTTGCTGAAATCTTGTTCATCAGTGTTATAAAATACCCCACTTTTGTGTTCACTGGCTGCTCCTCTGCAGTCGCCACGGATACTGATATTTCTGTATGTATTTCAGAGAATATAAGTCTGGACCAGGTGTCAACCGCTCTCCTGGTCAACATGTTCATGGGCAGCTTCCCTGCACTCGTCATAGATATTGTTATTTCTGTATGTATTCCAGGTAATGACAATCTGGACCAGGTGTTAGCCGCTTTCCTGATCAACATGTTTATGGGCTACTTGCCTGAACTCATCATCAAAACGAATGTTTTTATTTATTTCATGTATTGACGGTCTGGACCTGGTTATAAATTCTTTTCAGACAAAACAGCACACCTGGACTACTTCTTTGTGGTCGTCATGTTTCTGTATGATTTCCAGGAAATGACAGTCTGAACCAGGTGTTAAACGCTCTCCTGGCCAACAATATGTTTATGGGCTGCTTTCCTGCACTCGTCTTGGATAATGTTATACCAGGTAAGGCGTATATAACTTCTTGTTGCTATTTTGACTTTGATTTTCATTTACATATATTTTAATTTATGATAAGGCCTGATTTTACCGTGTCAACGCAAACATAACCGTAAAAAAGTTTTCTGTTTTTATACCACTTGTTGGCGTACTTTAGAACAGCCAAGCAACTAAAATAAAAGTGATATTTCTTGAACAATAAGTTGAATTACAGAATAAATTAATTGACTTTTACATTAAATTCACACACAGGCTGTCAACATAGTATTATGTTTCTCTTAACTTAAATGACATTAACGAAACAATAGTATACATATAATCTCTTTGCAAAGGGTAACTTATTATTGTATTCTTCACGTTTTTATTTACTACGTACGCGTTGATAGCAGTATAACTGCTTCATGCAAGAAGCTGTCGACCTAACAATTAGGACTAATCCTGTCTCAACCGCCACAACAAGTAGTTCTTTATATTTCTATGATAGGATGTACAACGAAAGGCCGTTTCTAAGTTAAATTCTTGTGGTAGTACCAAATCATCAAATGTTCATATTTTTATATCCAGCCTATTTTCTTTTCAAAACTCTTAAGGAACGGACTATGAACGCGGCATCAAACGCTGGCGCGAGGTTCCAGAATTGACACGCAATTACAGGGGCGATAACTCTGAAGTTGGCCCAACGATGAAGACTTACGATTTGCCGTTCGGCATGAGATACATCCGTAGCACCAAGTTTTTCCGGAAGATTCCGTTCTGCCCAAACTTTACTGGTTTTGATGGCATCAACCCATGTGAGAACGGAAATGACCTGATTGAAGAGGTTGCAATGACTGACTTAAAAAGATTATGGAAACGGAAGTAAAACCAATTCTATGTTAAATGACTCCAAATGAGATAAGATTTGGTATTTTGAATAAAGTTAAGAGATATTTTCCAATTGGCTGGCTCATATTACAGTTGATAAGTTTAGGTGTAAGAAGAATTCTGCTATGAATTGAATGTCTAAAGTCACATTTTTATTACTCTTTGTTTTCAGCGATATGTTCAAATTGACTTGATTGACTTAAGACAGTTACGATCGCGAAATGTATTTGAGGCACCTAAAATGTCGAGTAAGTCAACAGTTTTTAACAAAAAGCATTTTAAGCAATGTGTAATTTACATTTGTCAGCGAACCGATTACCTGTTTGATGTGATTATTAAAATATCGTTAAAAGATTTAACGGCGTGGCGATTTATTTTATTTAATTGGTTATGCTTTTAGACTATTGTATCAGAGAAAGCTAACAGAGTAAAATATTATTAGTGTTGTCAGATGTATCAACGTTTGGTGTCTCGGTTCTTATAAGCTTATAAATTATGCTTATTAAGGTATATCCTGCGATGCGTATCATTCATAAATATGTTTTTTCTTTACATACAATATATATAAAGATTTGAGTGTATATAATTATCAAATACCAAATATGTAACAACGTACTTTTGCCAATTAACATCTGTAATAAGGCAGCTACCATCTGAGCTCAGTCATGTAACAACATAAATACTGTCAATTCAATATAAATGAGTGGAATAAAAACACAATTTTCAAAATAAACAGCCGTTATTGTTATAAATCTTTCCATTAATGGAAACAGAACAATTTAAGTGGACTTTACTTTATATGTATTCACAGCCTAATGATGAAATGTGGGGATAAATGCCAATAACAAAATGAAAAATAAATAAATCCAAAGAACACTTATAAGATCGATTTTGTTCCTGAAGAACCTCCAGACAATAGCATTTGCTAGTAGAATAGAGTAGTTTTGTCTTCTTGAACATAATTGTCCATATTTATACATTTCTTCATATTGAGACGCTTTATGTAAGCTCTAAATACGGTTCCCATAAAGTGCTTTGAATACGAAACTATTGTTAATATCTTAACAAATGACTTTAGAGATTCGTTGATTCTTCTGTAGCCAGTAGAAACGTGTGTTTAATGCTTAATTTAAGTATTCTTGTATTATTTGCATACAAATACGCAATGTCTATTTGTTAAATTTGTTTTCTAAGTTATTATGTGGATACGTCATTATTAAAGTTTATTCAAATGGAAAAAAAATGTTTTGGTTTGGTTTTAGTTTTACACATCGCACCACGCGTTAATTGTAATTATATTGCCATACAGCTTATTTGGTATTTAAAGACCCGAGACAGAGGTTTCCTGTTGGAACATTTTGAAAGTTTCCGCTATATATATGTATATATATATATATATATATACACACACACACACACACACAGACACACACACACACACACACATACTTGTACATAGGACCCTTTGAGGACCATGACAAATACCAGCTTTTCGAGGACCCTATCTAAACGTGGTCAGAGAAGATTGAAACAAAATTTAGTAGTATTTATTTCTGAATTAAACAGTCCACGCTATTGAAATTTTGCTTACACTTGATAGATCAGTAGAAAAACCGAATGAGGACCTGTCTACTTTATATATACTTCTGAGGACTCCAAACCGAGGACCTTCATTTGCATATTGTACACAATATCGTACCACACCTTCGGCACGAGGACCACATTGAGTTGACGATAAGAGGACTAACACACATCCATTTAGCACAGTTTCACATCAAACGTTCATTGTGAGGTCTGCATCTAGTTATCATTAAGATGACTTGCACACAAATATTTAACATAGTTTTAAACCAGACATTTGTCATGGGGTCTTCATTATCAACTTAAACATGTTTTAAATGATATAATAAAGTCATGGGGCATAAGCTTCAGTTTTTGTCTATAATATTTTTTCATTCTAGTTTTAACCTGTCTCATGCATCCACCTGCCATGTGCAGCTAAATGAGGTCGCTCCCTCGAGTAGAACCTTAATGCATGTTTGACGACAAGTATCACTAGGCAAGAAAATTTGTCGAGTTTTTCTTGGGCAGTTGAGCTTACTAAATTCGTTTATGTGCCGAATTCAAAGTCAAAACTCAAACAAACCCGGAATGAGTAAATAAGTAATAACATATTTAATTACCTAACACTGTTTGGAATCATTAAAGCATGGCTTAGTTTGTATTCTCCATGTGGTGAACGTTTGACTTACAAAGCAGACACAAATCAAATTCATGACATTTGTGTCAATCCTTTAAAGGTTTAAGTTACAGAGCTGACACAAATTGCTAATGGACAGACGGATGGACACCAGGGGTATAACATACTACGTCCCTTCGGGCGTATAACAATTTTGAGTCTCAACTACTACAGTATACTTCAATATTTCTTTTCTTGTGCAATTAAAAACTAAACAGCATTGTTTTTGTCTTAAGAGAACTTTAATTTTTAAATGTGTCATAATTTTGACAAGTACAATCACAATACAATAGTTTCTACACAATTAACACAAGATAATATATATTAACCCTTCACTCCATATAAATGTGTGTGTTTGTGTTTAAACATACAACCAGTGTAGATACAGATCAGCCGACACATCTGTGCCATCTGAATTTGCACTGGTATCATCTTGGTCAGAAATAACCTAATGAATCTAAAAGCATACAGTATAATCCTGATCAGATGGCACGATTGTGCCAGCTGATCTGGATCTACACTGTTTAACCATGAGATAAAGTTATGGAGTAAAGGGTTAAAATAGAATGTAATCACCATTACACAAAATTGGTCAACTTGTGCATCACCTTAAAGATGGAAAAATAGTTACTTTTTGATTATTGATCACTAATCCCTCACAACATTGACATACATGGCTTTTATTTGTTATTTGGTGTTAGCTATAATGTGTCAAACACAAGAATAAAATGATAATAATCTTTCCATTTTCCTATTAGATTTCTATTTTAATAGACACTTAAGTATTGTATTCAGAAAACAAGAGACATATAAACAGCATGCCTATAGTATTATCTGCACCTGGCACAAAATTCAATGATTCATTTACTTCATACTAAGTTCAAACAGGATGGCCAATAGGGATTACAGAGGTCCCCGAGCCCATCTGATCACAAGGTGCTGAATACTGACCACATTTAGGGACAATATTTAAACTCTGGTCTAACAGAACTCTATTAAAACACTTCACACCATGTAAAAATGATTTCAAGATTTATCTACTCTTTCCAATGAACGGTCAAAAACTGTAACTGAAACAAAAGCTTTCACTGCACAGCATACTAGTATTCGATTATTCAAAGAACTTGGCGTTGAAGAGGAGCATGTCTACGAGGGTGTATTGTTAGCAGACATAAATTTTAAGTAAAACGGGATAATTAGGTAAAAAATTATGCCAGAGAAATTAAGACTTTGTAACATCACTCCAGTATCTTAATTAATAGTTCTCCTTATTCTTTGAATAATCGAGCCGAAAACAAGTGAAGGACAAAATTCCCTTGCAAACCTGTAAAGAACTAAAACAGTTCAGGCATGAAAATGCTTAGTCACAAAATCAGCTGAAAATGCCCAATCACCCCCCCCCCCTCCCCGTTCCTTAAGAAAGTAAAGAGAAAACATGTTTCCAAAGTATTTCACATCGAATCCATAGCATTTATTGCAGAACATTTTTGAAAATATCAGATTAATTCAGCTGATCATCTGAACTGTTTAACTTAAAAAACAAGTGTAGAATTAAATGCCTAGGTAAAGACCTTCCAGTTTTCAAACAACTCTGCCAAAACAAGCAGCATCATTAAAACATGCTGCATGCCTCCAAGTAGAATGCAAATCTGACACGGTTTTTAAAAGGTTATTTATGTTAAAATAAATGCTTTTTCGGACAATGCCTAGCATAAGTAACAATTAAATCACTACTGAAAAACCAACTTTATTCAATTCTACTTTCATGTGTTAAATTACTAGTACGTACCAGCAATTTTCTTAAGTAAATGCTAGAAATATCTTTATGATTATGAACAGATACCAGACATGATTGTAGAGGCTTTTGGTGTGTTTGAAGATGAGGTGTCCCTCTCCTGGGCCAAAAGTTTTAATCATTTGCCATGTACATTACTTTATAATGATTAGTTTTACTGCCATAAAAGTTTATGGATTTGGTGTGAAAACATGATTTAATTTATAAGATTTTAAAAATTACAAAATCACAATGTCTACCAGTTTACTTGGCCTGACAAGGCAAATTTATAGGAGGATAATATTTTGAATCTGATTTGGTCCTAAACAAGAGGGCCAAATGGCCCTATCGCTCACCAATTCTTGGATTCATGAAATGAAAGGTTGAAAAAATTTCAAGAAAATAGCAAATACACAGCTGACTTTGCAACAATTTAAAGAACGGGCCTTATAGCATCACACAAAGATATGTTTTAACATTTCATGAGATGACGATTCTACATCATTTGCTGGGGTATTATAGCATTTCATACTGTCACACTTGTGTTTAATTCCAAGAAGCGTTTAGTCTTCAACCAATTACATTAATGCAAATAATCTGTTTTCTTTCGTGGTAGTAGTTTGGTTGAAATTAATAGAATATACCTTTTCCTACAAAAATGTTTAACCCTTTCCTCCATATATATACCTTTATTGCGTGGACAAACAGGGTAGATTCAGATCAGCAAGCATACCCCTACCGTCCTAACAAAATCTACAGTGTTTGCTTATTTATTTGTTCAGTTACTTCTGACTAAAATGCGACCAGTTCAGATCCTAAACAAACTCTTAAATTGTGGGCACAATCACCTTGATTAGTAATGTTTTTCCACGCCTGTTTTCTTTTTTTAGAACTTATGTCATAAGCTAATGCAATTTGGACTGCCAGTTCTGTTTTATGCATGGCCTCAAAGTGTCTAGGAAGCTTTCCAGGATACACTTTCCCACAGTAAACACACTCATGTTTTTGTACCACTTTCTTGTTCCATCTTTGTTTTTTTTACTTACAGCAACATACATTACTTTGTTACTTAAATTGTTAGTTTCCTGCACTGTGTCAGTTTGGTTTTCCACAAGGTTACTATGAACAGGGTCTATTTCTGGAAAGCTATTATCACCTCCCTGATACTGAACTATTTCAGACAAATTACTGTCACTGTCCTGCTCCTGAACTATTTCGGACACATTATCAACATCTGTATCAACATCTCCAATATCTTCATCGTCGGACATACTGTCTGGAATATAGTCACTATCTTGATCATTTTCATCTGTCATGTCTTCATGAGATGTACCGTCTTCCTGGTAATCACAGGTCTGATAACTGCAAGTAAAGAAATAATGCAACTTTTATTAAAACTAAATGCTGTCAGAATAGGAATCTTCTAGTGCATGGTGGGGTATGATCCCTCTACTTTAATAATAAATAACTTCATCTCCTAATATTTTGGTCCTCACTTTGTTAACACAAACTCATTCCCTTTATCTGAAATCTTAAGTAAATATGAGGACTCAGGCATAATTTTTAAATTATTCGCATTAGGACTAACAATTTTTTAGTCCTCACTTTGTTAACAAAAACTCATTTCATTTATCTGACATCTTACGTAAATGTGAGGACTCGGAATTAGGGCTAATTTTCAATCATTTGGATTAGGATGACAACAATTATACCATTAGGAGAAACCAAAACTATGATCATTTCTGGTTGTTGGAAAATATCATAAAACTGGTCATATGACTTTTTTTAGCTCTTGAAGCGATTTTGTTTTGTTTTGTTAAACTCCACCAAAATTGAGATGTAACAAGACTTGATTCAAAGTACTTATTTACAACACACGTTAAGGGAAACCTTAATCAAAATAAGTAAACAGAGAGTGTAATACTTTATTATTTTATATGAAGCTTAAAGACACAACCTTATCATATCAAAAATCATTTTGAAAAGCAAGTAGTTTGATTGGAGTTAATGGAAGATGCCTTATTGTAGAATATAAATGTGAAATATAAAATATTATGGGCAATTAGAAAAAAGCCTTTATTAACCTAGGTATTACAATCAAATATATCATGGGAATGCTGAGCACATGTTCGAACCCACAATCTCCTAATTGGAAGGCCAGCATTTTACTACTGAGCTATTAAAGCACAATTAAAAACATAAGAAACGTGTGTGTTCTAAGTGTTTTAGTTCACTTCTAACAGTTATATTGCTATATAAATGGTTCATTTAGATCTCGGGTCTGTTCATATTTGTATTAATATATTAACTAGTGTGGCTTTTATGTGCTACAAATCCTTAAAAAAATTGTTTTGGTTGTATTACCTCAAATCGCAATTCATGTACTCATCTATGTCCTTTCATTCAAATAAACTGAGAGAATCAAGGAGCCACTGTCTGACCAAAGTGTTATTATCTCCTGGAAAGAAAATTGGTAATGACATTTTAGCAAGATGGAAATGATGGCCTATGAAAAAAGAGAGAACAAGAGCTGTCAGAGACAGCACATTTGACTGTTCGCAGTGCTTTATATTAAAGTCAATGTAATATATCAATCTTCTATTTGAAAAAAGGTTAAAATTCTAACAAACAAATTGCATGAGTTGCTTTCTCTTGTTTAAATACTGGGTTATAGGAGTCATGGTCAAATCTAGTAAGGTAGACTGAAAGTCTTGTATGAATAGATATTATGTCCTAAATATGAAAGAAACCTACATGTATTCAATAATAACAAAGTTATGCCCAATGTTAATGTTTCTGACAAATGGACAGGTCAAAACAACATGCCGCCTATCTTTTATCCAGGGCTAAAGAGAGAAACAAACCTTTTTCATCCAAGGAGACTGTTAGTGTGTCTTCTGCACCAAGCTGTCCTCCCAAAGAAAGTGAAATTTCTTCAGCTTCCTCTGGAAACATGAATAAAGCCAATTAACAGAATATGACTAATTTTAATCTTTTTTTGTTCTAAAATAATATTCATTGTATTAAATAATAATCAATGTTTAAGAAATAGCTATCAACAGAATTGATTTATAGCCCCATCTTACCATTTGTCTCGATCACTTGAATAACAGCATTCCATGTACCACTGACCTCTGTGGTAATCATTTGTTTTAAATTATTCTGAAATTAATTTGCATGAGTGAAAGTAACAGTCACCGAAAATTGACTCCTATATACTGCCTTTTTCCAAACAATTCCCACATGCAACATTAACCTACTGCACTCTGATATTGACCTTGGAATTATGCACCCTCAGAATGAAAGGATAACTTACTCCATGAGACCAATCAACTAACAACAACAGAAGATCATAAGGAATAAGGGCAAAGTTACTGAGATTTTTTGTGTGTGACATACTGATAAGTTGAAGTAAAAAATTACCCTTCTTGAAGCATTTAGTTTCTTTTGTAAATCCCAGTTTTATACCTTGAAAAATATCCTTATTAGAAATCCTCGACCGTTTTGGTCCAGAGCTCCTTGGAAAGTCCACATCACCTTGAATTTCATACTCCTCCTGAAAACAGAACAATGTATATTGCAGACAAAACTACTGAAATTACCTTGCTATAATTAAGCAAACAAAGCTAGAATTTATGCCCAAATACTATTTCTGGATTCCCGTTTACAACAATGATAGCTTTTTAAATGGACATACTACAGAGATAAATACAGGAAAGTGCAACTAGAGGTGCCTTCACGATTCAGTGAACAACTAGACTGTGTCCTCTGACACTGAGGCCCGCACTGCTGCAACAAAATTTGTTATATCAAAGGGCCATAACTCTGGTAGAAATGGTCGCAGGAAAAAATCCTTTCATAACGATCATCTGTGCAAGTTTGAAAGAAATCTCCCTTATAGTTTAGGAGGAGTTGATGACACAAGATTTGGGAACATACGTACGTACGGATGGATGAGTGCAACTCCCTATGCCTCCCACTTTGGGGGGCATAAAAATGTTGTGGCTAGCAGTGCAAATGCTGCAGATGCAAGGACAGATGCACAGCTAGACAGATCTGGAAGACTGTCATTCTGTCACTAATTCTCCACTGCTCCAAGTGGGATATAAAATATTAATGTTTGAACATCAGTTAAACAGTGTCAAGTCTTCTAGTATTGTTTTCTAGGAAAGTCACAACTCAAGATTGAAAACAGACCACAATGCGAGGACATTTTCAGACCAACAATGTGAGGACATTTTGTAATCTTACATTCAGTGATGTGATGTAATATAACAACTATGTCAACAAGGTACAGACTTTATGAGGACCTGTGAAATCTACACATTCTTTTATTAAAAGTTACCTCTGGTAGGTAGTACCCTGCTTCCAATGACTTTTCAACATATTCATGACCAAGGATCCAACAGTGATGAGCTATTCCCAGAATGTACTTCATGGTTCATTGGACAATACGACTACTTGTTTCCTCTGAAAAAAAAGGAATCTTTCAAACTTTTAAACGGAATGGTGAAATAAATCAATTCTCGAGAATAACAAGAGCACCTCCTACCAGCACGAATGCTTGTCTGCAAGTGTTTGACATTAAGCAATAAGCAAATTAAAGTACAAAAAGGGCCTTCATTGTGACAAAATGCACATAACAGTTAAGGTTTGTGCCCAACAGACTCTCCAAATGATGGTAGTTTGCAATCTACAAACTATAAAGGCTATTGCTTTTTTAGTATTCAAGAAATTAACAAATTTTCTAACTACAAAAAGAACCACAATTCTAACAAAATGCAAGAAAGGGCTATGGTTCATGGTCTGTGTACTCTGCCGATGATGACAAACAAATCTTGCAAACTTTCAAAGCAGACGTGCTTAGTTTTTTAGACAATATGCAAATGAAAGTTATGATTCTTGTCCTACTAACTAACCTATTGATGCCCCCAAAAATACTCAAAGTTTTAAAGAATTATCTTTTATACATACTGACTTACTAAGGGCAAACATAGTCCCCTCTGGCCATACACCAGTAGCTTTCAAGGATAAATTTTTCATAATTCAAGTGTTGTAACAAAATCACAACAACCAATTACCTGTTTCCACGATTACATGTGTTGCATCATTGTCAAATACACGACTGTAACATCCCCCACATTTTTTCGTCAGTTGTACCAGTTGCTTCTGGAACACAGAACATTATCACGGATTTAAAAATACACAATCTTTTTTTAACAAAATCTATCCCCAAAAACACTATGACAAATGAATAAAAGACAGTTGAAAGAATTCAGTCTACTGATTCACTGAATGTGTAGTGTAACATTTAAATTATTTTTCTAATTTTCCCCCCAAAAATATATAATTTTTCTTAACAGCTGTATGAAATTCCTAACTGAATACCACATTTAAATGTAAAAAGTTCAGAAAAGTAAATATATTCCATAAAACAAAGCTTTATTTCAACAGTGTACAACAGTAAAGCATACCTTTATTTTATCTTTTCCTGAGCAAATGAACTGAAACTTCGGTCTCCTTCCTTGACCTGTAATTTAAAATTAAACACAGTGTGATAACTTCCAATTGTTAATTCTTAGAAGAAAATTAAATTTTTAAGATATAAAGGAATAAATAAAATTTGTACAGTTGCATGAAAACTTTTGGTCTGAATTAAAATGTGGCAGACATGTCTGTCAGACTTATGGTCTACTACTTAGCTTGACAAAATATTGCCGACGAGAGAATATGCCGTAAGGAAGGAATGATTGGAGGTCGGCAGAGTGAAATGTGGTGAACGTGGGGACCGGATTTTGAAATTTTAGCAACACTGATGTATTAGTATGAAATGAATTGTACAAAAAAATATTTAAAATAATTTAACACGAGCTTGGCATGTCTCCCCCACTTCATGGTAATTTACCTTTGTCTGATCAGGCAAACCTCTGACAATTTTTTTGCAAATGACAAATTAATTGTTTGGTGCATGCATAAAATTTATACATCATTATAAATTTCTCATTTTTGAGTACAAGGCCATTTGAAATTTTAAAGATGATTTTAATCTGGGTTCCCACAAAGCTCCAGAAACAAAATTCCAAGTCAATATCATAACATAGATATATTTCTAGACACTCAATAAAGCATCTCTAGCCTATCCCAATAGTGGTTATCTGAAAACTATAAATGTTGCATGATGCAAATTATTTTTGTGCTTGCTTAGTTCCTTTATCTTTACAGAGTCCTCAGATAGCAAAATGTCCTCAAACTGCAAAATTCGTTGGGTGTGTAAATGTACATGGGATGTAGTTCCAGTAACTGAACCTCATCATACTTTTAGATTGTGCACCTTTGTGAGTGAACAACCCAAAGCTTCATAAGTCCAATCATTGCTTTTATTTGCATGGGAAATTTGAACTGGTATAGGTTTCATGTTGCATGCATTTGTTACTAGAGCTCTTTAAGATATTTCACAAAGGTATTGTGAAAAATGCAGCAATGTGATTTTGATAAAATTATGATTCCATTTCTTTTCAAAATCACTGGTTGAAATTTGAGCTTTTAAATTTGGGCTACTTACTGATTGGTTGCTTGCCTTGGATATACATGTTAAAAATCAGAAGTTTGTAACTGCCTCTTTTTACAAATAATTAGAATGGATAATAAATCAAACCTTAAAGATTAGGTTTCAAAATAATCTTTCAGTTTTGAAATAACATTAAATGTAGCAGATATACTCCCTGTGTGAACTGTCCAATTGGAAATAATAGTGTCATTCATTCTTTATTTTAATTGTTGTCTAAACAAAGTCATTATTTGAACCCTCTTTTATTGTTAACTAAAAACAACAGCAACAATCAATAAATACTTAGAAATTATAACCAAATCGATTCCCACCGGACTAGTGTTGGGAATCATAATTGATCATCAGGCGAAATCGGGTGCCACTTCCTATGCGATTTCACCTGTAATAATTGGTTTCTAAATCTACACAGTTTTATGTTCACAAATGATTTTTTATTAGTAGCTTACATAATAACTCGATACTATAGTGTACTTGCCGCCATTATCTACAAAGCAATTAGTGTTTCAAGGACAAAATACAAATTTTTCATTTGGTTTCTTTTTACATGTACTAAACTATTTTTTTCCGGATGCTTGAAACCGGGCTGCCATTTTTAGAGTGATTTCCCTTAGTGGCCGAATAAGTGTAAAAGCCGGAATCTGTATCTTTATCTGGAGTGCATTCTCACTCTTCTGTTAATCAATTATGAGAGAATGACATCAATTATCAGCATCAAGAATGTTTAGACGCAGCTAAATTGCTAATTGATATCTTCTGAACATTGACACATCGCTATCCCTCATCCTCCACCACCCACTTAATATTTAAACTAGTGGTTCATGGCTGTCTTAGTTAAAAGCCAAAGCCAAAAACTTTCAATTGTATTTAAAACATATAAACACTGATGAGGTGAAATAGGTAGATCTTTTTGATACTCTTATTCTTAACCTTTAGACTGTACCTTTAAATATGGAAAAGGATTTTGACACCAACAAATGTACAAATAAACTATAAATAAAACAAAAGGGTCATGAAGACTTTGAATCGCTCACCTAGTAGTGTGAGCTAAGTAACTGATGCTAAAATAATACAAAGTAGGTCAGGTCCCATTCATGGTCAATTAAAGTTAGTTTTAAGATTAGTGTGCAAAACTGTACATGTCAATAAATATCAAGGCTGTATCTCTAAAAGAAAATGTCCATGGACACACACTTGATGATGGACATTGAGCAGTCACAAAATCTCACCATGTGCCTATCAGTAGAAAATCAGCGATACATTGTTTAATTAAATTGATGACGCATTTTAAGGCTTAACTCCAACAGCGAATAACTTAACCTTATACATGCCTGTATTTGATTTTTCACCATCTGGTGATTTGTTCTGTCAGTACATGCACACAGCAATTAATATTAATATAAATTGCATAAGATGCGAGGCCAATGATTGTAAAATGCAAAGTATTCAAGATATAACACTTTTGAAAAGTTGATTTCAAATGAACATCCATAAATTTGCCTGTAATGTCTACAGTATTCTCACTGCTTTGGGTAATGCGAACCATGAACTTGGGATTTGGAATTTTAGCATGTAAATGCTGTAAATTGGGTACAGAAAAGAAGATGTAAATTGGAGGAGTGATATAAATATGTTTGGGAATATTTATCCTTCTTTTTAGGGCTGAATTTTTTTTGCCAATCCCCAGTATCCAAATTTCTTTTAAAAACATTTATTTTCCCAAAAATTTAAACTTTACTTCATTGTTCTTCCCCATTATCAGAAAGCTGTGTGTATTACCCAATATTCCAAAGCCGTTTACTCTTTCCCAACATTGGAAAATACATGCTGTGAAATATTTTAACTAATACACCGATTTTGATGAAACTTTGCATAAATATCATTACTTAATTTTTAAATTCTGATACCAACGTTATCCAGAAAGTTTCACTTCCCAAAAGGCTTTTTTTGTTCTTAATTGATAAGACCACCACCTGCAGGTGTCAATGCTTTGCTGCAGTTGTCAGAGCAAAAAATCAGACTTTAATGTAATATCAATTCTCTACACCCACCCACAGAGTGAGGACATTTGGAAAAGCGTGGACTTACACTTTGGTCCTCACATTTACATTTTCAGCAGTTACATTTCCGTGAGTTTTTAAATTATGTACAGTTATATATAATTCAGCATTCCAGATATTGTTTCAACAATGTTGGTAAAATTTAATTACCCAAATTTTCAAACCATGGAAGTAAACAGATAAACGGTACAAGGAAAAATAGTTAGTACAGTTATAGGACTGATATTTTTTTTTCTATTTCCTAAGTATTTGTTCTCTCATACTTTCATAGTTAAAGAATATTTTAGAGATTTTAAGTGTAAAATAAAAAAAAAACACCTCCTTATCTGGAATTCCGAGTTTAAACATTTGATGTATTAAAATCAGAAATTCAACATGGATAGATTTAATTTGGTAATTTCACATTTTGGAAAGTTATTGTGCAGTTTAAGTTAATTAGCATCCATGGGCAAGTAAGAATTTTAATGGGCAAGTTTAACCTCATTTCAACCTGCGAGCAAACTGTTAACAGGGCTGTTATAATTAAAACTTACCCTTCTCCATGCATAGTCTACACCTCCATAGTTATACACAATTTCTTCTCCTGAAGTGATGTCATGCAGAGCAAAAATGCTGGTACATATTCTTTCTTTACTTTTAGCATTCTGACTTGGAGATTTGGTGATAAATGGTCATCATTTCTGAGACGCCCATACGACCCATCATCAGTTGTGGCATCAATCCTATAATGACAAAAGAAAAAATAAGACTGAGAAAATTCCAGAAGAGGTGGTCTAAAAGAGTTAAATACAAAAATGGCAATGATAGCCCTATATAGCTCACTTGACCTTATTGTCAAAGCTTCAAACACAAGAAAGTGTGTGATGCGAAACGCCAGGTGCACAACTGCACATGCTGACAAAAAATTGTTTAAACTTTGGTAATGCTAGGTTCAATGAATACTTTTGGAGCTACGTGCTACACATTATTAAAATGGCTAAGTTTTTACCAAGTCAGAGGTCTTAAGTCTTACATGACTGAATGAATCGTGATGCAAAGCCCAGGTGCATAACTACAAAATGTCAACCAAAATTCCTGTCAAGCTTTGTGACTAGGTCTTTATGAGCTAGGTATGACAACACTAAAATGACAATTTTACACAAAAAGGAGCCATAACTCATACATGACTGAATAAATTCGGACGTGAAACCCAAACTACACATGCTGACCAACATTCATGTCAAGTTTTGAGACTATACATCATATAGTTTTAGAGCTTGGAACGAAACAATATTTTGTGAAGGATGGACTGACGGAAGACCGAAGGACAATGGCAAATTAATTCCCCCCCCCCCCCCCCCCCCCAAATCTTTAAAGTGTTAGGGATATCATAATTCATAAGATCTGGAAACCATCGAGTTTCATGCACTTTTTTTAAACCCCACACACTTTAATTTTAAGTCCTCAGATAGCAAAATGTCCTCATACTGCAAATTTTGTTGGTGTGTAAGTCACTGGAAACAATGTAATACAAGAACCAAAAACTATGCTACTATTTTTCTCTCAAACTTACCAAAAACGTTTTCCTCTTCTGACTTTATATTTGTACGTATCATCCCCTGACGGCTCAGTTTGTACTTTTTTCCTGCGTATATCAAAACAAAACTACCCGTTCTTATATTTTCTGATACATGTGTGCGCATCATGTATGCGCATTGTAAGCAACCAATCAGATTGCTCATAACATCCTTTAGTTAGATAAACGCGACCCACATACTGATTGGTTGTTTTTTTACACTTCTCATCACGTGATTTTGTCAATGACTAGTAAATTGTGTATAATGTGTGTGTGGAAGGTTATAAAACCTACCAAAATGAGGACCTCTCAATTTTCACAGATTCAATAGGGGACCTCATGAGGATATGCTATCCAGAAAATCAATCAGAGGACCCGAGTGTAAGACCTCCCTTTGAAAAAAGTCCTCTCTCTGTTGGTGTGTTTTCATACGAGGGTCCTCCGAATGGTACCAATACAAACACACACACACACACACACACACACACACACACACACACACACACACACACACACACACACACACACACACACACACACACACACACACACGCACACACACACACACACACACACATATATATAATAGTAATGTGGAACATGCACGGTAAAATTTACAATTAGTTTCCTGCACATATCAAAGCTACCTAGGCAAGATATATGTAAATACAAGCAAGTATGTAATATCTCTAACCATTTCATTCTTAGTCTTTTGAGTGTTAAACTTTCGTTTATACGTGTTTTTAAGTAAAGTTTATAATTGCATAACCTTAATTGTTACAGATACAGAACAGATAGTTAACTATCCAAAGCATCAATCAATAAATGAGCACGTTGGAGATTTCAGCTTTGAATAGATATCGACGACAATGCCGATTACTCGTGTAACGTGATCGCAAAAGTCAGTGGTCAAGTGATTTTCTTAGTTTAAAAATAGCTAACTGTGTAGCGTTGCTTGGATAGGTAAACCATTTTTCTGAAGGCGAGTGTGGTATTGTGTTTTACTTTTTATATGGATGTCGGTTTCGAATAAACACCATTCCGCGAGAACTTTTCAGCTAACAATAAATTCTTTTTGAATGCATGAGAGAGGAAAAGGGGCCAATTACCGAATACCACCAAATGACAATTATTAAGCTCTATGCCATAATGAAGACCGACACATAATTTTACCTCTCTATTTAAAGCACATTTATGTCCTATCGGCCTTTCTACCAGCTAAGGGATGGTGTCCAATTCCCATTATAGCGTGTTACAAGTTTCCTATTCATTATCTGAACCCTTTTGCTGCAATAGTGAATATTCGCGATATTTCTCCGGATGCATTGTATTCGATATAAAGCACCTGTTAATACGTTTTAGCTAGGTTAATTAAATGTATAACATATACTAGTATGTTATGTGGCGTGATTTACGTGATGTATGGGCAAGGTTGGTGGTAAACTTTCATAATCATTGCGAGTTCAATATTTTTTTCTGTACTGTTTATCACCTGTTTGATTCTTTGCATATATAACGAATTTTGATGCTTTTATGTGTGAGATGCATTTATTTGTTTGATTAATTTATGAAGACATTAAATTCATTGTACATTTACAGTACAAACTTTTAATTTGTAATTTATGATAAAGATTTTGTTGCCATTTGGCAAATAAGTTTAAAACAATATTTGTCATTTTTTGTAACATCAGACTTGGACGTTTAAGCTTAAATAACTTTTATTAAACAGGATGAAATATTTAAATGGTTTAAACTTCATATTTTATCATTAAATGATACTTAAGCACTTTGTTTTTAAAAGATTGGCTGTCTTCAGTTCTTTTTTGCAACACAACATATACAGTTCTCAGAAATAAGCTTTAATAATTATGCCAACCCTTTGAAACTGTTTAACGAGCGGGTGAAGGTTTCAACCGTATTAATTGTCAACAATGGTTTTTGGTATGTGTACTTCCATATTGTTAATAATTCCTTTATAGAACTAAATAATGTAAACTTGTATTATGTTTTACAAATGAACGTTAAGATAAAGAATGTAAATAGTTATTGTTCACACAGACATCAATGTTTGTGTTTATAAAATTGTATCGACAGCTATGTTCAAAGGTAATCCGTGCTCATAATTATTTGACGTGAAACGCGATGAATCTACTTTCTTATTTGAATAAGAATAGAATCAGACTTGGCACATTGTGTCCTGTCGTGGTGTACACATGAAAACCTTTAAAACTGCTACCAAATTCATATTTTTTAGGATTCAACTAAAAACCAGTGTCAAAAAGCGCGCGTACTTGGATTAATTTCAATGCGTTTTAAAAGACAATTCAGGCGTAAATACGTGCTTAATCGTCTTATCTCTAGCACCGGACACATATGACTATAATACTACTAGTGCCATAAAGATGTGACACTGCCTGAAATGTTGAACAAATATTTTCATGGAAAGTGTGTTGTTGTTGTTTACAATTTCATGTGGGGAGGACGACCCTTCTGCTAGATCCGTCCATAGTGTTATAGCAACTGTAACTAAGAATGGAACGTAATAGTGGCACCGATCTCGATGAATACTATCATGAGCTTCTTTATTGCCACACGCTTTTTTTGAAACAACAATGGTTATCGTAGCACAGCGTTACGCGATCACTGGGAGCGGAATGAGAACAGTAATGCATAATGAGCGGCACTATCAATATCTGCTTCTCAGTTACTATTCAACAGTCAGACTTGAGCGCACACGTTTGGACATAGCATTGCAGATCATAATCATTGAAGAATCTGAATCGTTTGTATTACGAAAAATGTTGATTATGTGTAGTGATAAACGCTGCAGGAAAATATAATACGGAATACACCTGGGACAGAAACTTAGTTTTACAACTGATGGACGAATGTCATAGCGAAACAACAAAATGAAAATTTGTTTACGATGTAACAAAAAGGTTCATTTCATGATTTGTGGTGTTAATAAACGATTAAGTAAGTTTAACTTTTAAAATGATAAAATCGTAGAAAGAGAGAAACATCAGCGGTTTAGAAAACACTATACAGTAAGAAGAACTTATAATAAGGAAATAATAAAGAGGAAAAAACATTCTATTTCAGATTATAATATAATACACACGCGATAGACATCATAGCAGAAGAATGCAAAACGGTTCCAATTAACTGGATTCATCCATCATCCTAGCAGCATGATAAATTCTACCAAAACCAGCACATTCTTCCTCATGAATGCCACATGTGACGATGGTTCCACGCCATGTCGTGCGTTGGCTGTTATATGGAAATTTGGACCCATTATAATCCTGATCATGGGGACCGTACTTAATATATTCAGTTTCGTAATTCTAATACGTCCTCGTCTTCGTAAGTATTCAACATCCGTATTATTTGCCTGCCTTGCTGTTTCAGATACATGCGGCTTATGGACAAACCTGTTTAGAAATTGGTTGCTGAAAAATTTCCACATTGAAGTAAAGGATTTGTCCGTTTCCAGTTGCGTTCTCACTGGTTGGATAACATACTCGGCGCTAATGTACTCCGGTGTAACTATTGCAATAATTGCCTTGGAGAGAAGTGCAGCAGTGTGGTTCCCAGATCGTTTCAGAAACCTGACAACGGCCCGTGTTGGGGTCAAGGTCACGTCGTTGACCTTTATTATCGTTGCGTTGACGTGCTCACACCACTTATTCTGGTTCAGGTATAAACAGGCAGACGAACATAACGACGATGGTCGGAAAGCGAAAAATGATTCGTCTGCCCGACATATTTGTGTATTCACAAGCGAACAAGCGGAGAGAGTCCACACAGCGTGGCAGACGTTCAGTCTGATCATAAACTGCGTTGTTATTCTAATTATTTTCATAGCAAATGGTTGGACGGCGTGGCATCTGCATAAACTAAACCGACAGGTGTTTCCTAGAAACTTTGCACGGCGTGCCGCTGATAGACGACGCCAATCTACGTACTACATGTTGCTCATCGTGACATCATTTTTCGTCTTGACGACGTTGCCGTATATATCGTTTAAAGTAGCGGTGGCTCGATTTATAACTGACTCTATAACTAAAGAGAATTTGCATTTACTTCTTATTGCACATGCTTTACTTAAAATTATTTTATGGTCAAACTATTCGTTTAATTTTGTTATGTATTTCATATCAGGTCGATTGTTCCGCCAAGAATGTTTGGCAATCAAAGACATGTGTGTATGTCCACCATTTTGTAAAAGATAGACATTGAAAGTTTCCATAAAAGGTTCTATTATGATGAACTTTTGAACATACGAAAAGTTAGATCATAATAAACGTATTGAAACAAAACATAAATGTCTCGGACATGATCTGGACAAAGGTAGGTCAACCCATGATTTTGGTTTTGAACACTACCTTACTGTAAGACGTACAAAACGTACAAATCATAAAGTAAATTCATATTTTCCAAATCTATAAATAAGCACGAATGGGATTACTGCTAAAATAGACATGGAAGTCAGAGCAATAACCGGGATTATTATACAACGTGATCTCAAAAGTAAGTGGTGACGTTTTCTTAGTTAAATCAAAGCGCCGCATGCAGTGTAGTATTCACTGTTTGGAAATAAAGTTTAAATGGATAGACAGTAGTCATTACAGGCACTACTTTTACGACATTACTTTTAGACTCACTGCAATTCAGAGGATGGGGGGGGGGGGTGCCTTATTTGTTTTACTAATTTTTTATAACTGTTTTAATAACTTACTTTGACAGCAGTATTATAATATTAAAACTATTCAGAAGAATGACAATGAATCTTTGCAAAATTACAAAGAAAACGGACACAATAATTCATTGCAATATTAAAAAATAACAAGACATGTTTCGGAAAAAAATGAATGACTTTAAAAGTAGTCTTTAAACGTGGATTTATTAATAGAAAATGTTAACAGGAAATCAGGAATGCGATTACTAAATCGGGACTTTACAGTACTGAGTAGTAAAAGTGTTGCATAAACCAACGGTTAATAAATACATTCAAATAATTGTCGTAAGCCCATCATACTAATACAGACTAACAATCCAGACCAATGTATAAAGCACAAACATGAAGCCATATATGACGAAAATTTTCTTAAATACATCATATTGTTCTTTTAACATTAAAGTGATGCTGTGTGTTGTTGTTGTTTTTGTTAAAATGTAAAAAATGTTAAATGTTCTGTAGATAGGTAAACAACACATTATCTTTATTTCATAACTAAAGCTCATCACCTTACCTAGTAGTCGTCAAACATCTTTAAAGGGACTAACAGGGTGTGCATGTCTCATGTCAGTCAGGGGCATACATGTAAAGTGCTTAAAAGAAAAAAAAGATCATGTTACCGGTTATTTACAGGGACTGACTTACTGAAAATATCATCTATACATATTTTAAGTGTATCATTTGTTTGTTTGTTTGTTTATTGGGTTTATCGTCCCACCAACAGTATTTCAGTTATCTGGAGACGGTGTCCAATTGAAGCAGATATAGTGCTGCCTTCATTCTGTATAGCATGCCGTGAACACCTGGCATGATACCACACCCTGTCACATTATCCTGACACCGGGCCAACCAGTCGTGGGACTTTCCTTATATTTGCTTGAGCGTTAGCAAGGGAGCTATACCACTACCATTTTTAACGACTTTGGTATGTCGTGGCCAGGGATCGAACCCTGGGCCTCCCGTACCTGAAGCCGACGCTCTACCGATTGCGCTACCAGGTCCGGTTGTATAGTTTGATTTGCATGAGTGAATAAATATGTATCTGCTTGACAGTAATGATTACCGTAAAGGTGGTATCCGAATGAACAATATTTTTATTCGGACCAATATTTTTTTCAAACAACCAAATAAATTATTGATTATATTTATCATCTAGATATATGAATACCGATTTGCTTACAATACATTACAATGTGCATCTCCTTGTACTGAAGTTTGGGATCTTGCAACACTTCCTAGATTTGTTTCACATGTGAACATCTTAATGTAGATCGCTTGAAATAGCAGAAGATATCTGACTATCTGTTGGTAGGCTTTCTAGTATGGCTTATTCTCGGCTGCTTGAGTAGCCAAGATACTCATAGCGCTAGTTCCATTTCTTCATCTTTAGCTTCCATAACAAACAATGTTTGTTCCTGCTGGTGGCTGTTACAGTAACCCCCCCCCCCCCCCCCCCCCCCTCATTGCCACCTCTGATTGTAGACGCTGGCGGCTGTTACAGTGACCCCCTTCATTGCCACTTCTGATCGTAGGCGCTGGCGGCTGTTACAGTTACTCCCTTCATTGCCACCTCTGATCGTAGGCGCTGGCGGCTGTTGCAGTGACCCCCTTCATTGCCACCTCTGATCGTAGGCGCTGGCGGCTGTTACAGTAATTCACTTCATTGCAACCTCTGATCGTAGGCGCTGGCGGCTGTTACAGTCACCCCCTTCATTGCCACCTCTGATCGTAGGCGCCGGCGGCTGTTGCAGTGACTCCCTTCATTGCCACCTCTGATCGTAGGCGCTGGCGGCTGTTGCAGTGACTCCCTTCATTGCCACCTCTGATCGTAGGCCCTGGCGGCTGTTGCAGTGACCCCCTTCATTGCCACCTCTGATCGTAGGCGCCGGCGGCTGTTGCAGTGACTCCCTTCATTGCCACCTCTGATCGTAGGCCCTGGCGGCTGTTGCAGTGACCCCCTTCATTACCTCCTCTGATCGTAGGCGCCGGCGGCTGTTGCAGTGACTCCCTTCATTGCCACCTCTGATCGTAGGCGCTGGCGGCTGTTGCAGTGACTCCCTTCATTGCCACCTCTGATCGTAGGCCCTGGCGGCTGTTGCAGTGACTCCCTTCATTGCCACCTCTGATCGTAGGCCCTGGCGGCTGTTGCAGTGACCCCCTTCATTGCCACCTCTGATCGTAGGCGCTGGCGGCTGTTGCAGTGACCCCCTTCATTACCTCCTCTGATCGTAGGCGCTGGCGGCTGTTGCAGTGACCACCTCTTGCCACCTCTGATAGCAGGCGCTGGCGGCTGTTGCAGTGACCCCTTCATTACCTCCTGTGAAAGCAGGCGCTGGTGGCTGTTACAGTGACCCCTTCATTGCCACATCTGATCGTAGGCGCTGGCGGCTGTTACAGTGACCCCCTTTATTGCCACCTCTTAACGTAGGCGCTGGCGACTGTTGCAGTGGCTCTCTTCATTGACACCTCTGATTGTAGGTTGATGTTAAATATTAATATTTTACTCTTTGTGATACAAAAAAAATCGTTGCCTTTATTTATTCATTATTTATTATTGACAAAAGTGTCGATAATGTATGGTTTGACCTTTGCTTTAGTGTTTTTGTATGTCAACAGTTATAACTCAACTAAACTCAACTTCATTAAAGTCATTGCAACTCTAAGCGGTAAATGAACAATTGAAGCATACAAAACAAGTAATAAACAAACAATAAAAACTCCCGAGCAAAGAAGCATCTACAAAAACACGGGAAATCAATGAAAAAGACTAAAATATGTTAACATCTATGACGTGTAAACTAAGCGTCTCATGATCTTAGTTCAATTTACATTTTTGTGTGCCGTATGTAAACCCCGTTTGCTGACATTTGTTTCATAAATAAAGGTGGTTCTAAATATTTCAGCATTGCGAGTGTTGTAGATCTGTATATTGTTTTCCGTTAAAAAAACAACATTAAGCCTGTTATATAGAACTTATGTAAAAAGGAAAGAAGGATGATTGGCATGCAGTGAGACACCTTTGTTTTTGTAAATGGGTGTGATTATTCTATCTGACCAATTTAATGGGACATAAGTAGATTAAAGGATCAAACTGAAGTAGTTTACATTTAGTGGAAGCATCTTTTCTGCAGATTTCTATATATACCCATTTATAACATTATCCATACCAGGTGATATATTATTTTTCAGATTTCTGATGCATTTGTGTATTTCTTGTAACGTAAATGGCTTGATTCTTTTCGCTTAGCAATTCGTTTTCTCTTTCAAAATTGTCATTTCTTTCTTCTGTTGTGCTCAGGTTTTGAAATTGTTTAATAAAGACTCTAAATCTGGTTGCTTGACTTGTTTTTTACTTTTCATATTATTTAAAACTCTCCAGTAGTCCCTTGGTTGCTCACCGCACAGTATGCATAATAAAGATTAATTTTGTTTCTTATGTTTATGTATGTACTTTTTCCTGGTATTTTTTTTTTATATTTTTGTAGCAATTTTTAGGTGGCATTTATTTTCTTCGGTTTGATGTTTTGCATAGCGTTTTCTTGCTTTATTATACAATTTCTTTGCCTTTTAACAACTTGTCTCATACCACTTTAATGTTTAGTGTTAAATATTTGTTAGATACAGTTGTTATAATTGATGTGCAATACTATTTATATTTAATTGTGTTATATTTCCTCTGTTTGCGATGTTTGTTAGTGTACTTTCTAATTGTGTTGTATCTATGCCATTTACATACATTTGTTGTTTGTCTAGATCCTAGGATGGTTTGTTTCTTATGTGATTATATTGGGGTGTATATCTGTAAGTCACAGTTGATACCTGAGTGTCCATCTGAATATATATCATCAAGGTTGGAATTTTGATATCATGCTGCATGCTTTGACAGAGCATACATAATAGTCAATGGTAGATACACCTCTGAAAGTAAAGTTACCAGACTTGATATGTGGAAATCAGTCATAAATAATCACAAGACTATTGTTTTTGCTGATTAGACTGTAGCCATGATTGTTAACCATTTTGTCTAGTGAGTATCTCTTTAGCGGAATATTATATGATCCCATTCAATTTTCCTGGTCATTATATTCTACAAGATCAGTCAGATTCAAAGTGATTGTGCAAAAAATTCATATAATGACATGAAGTCCTCTAAATTTGAGGTTCTTGCATTAAGATCCCCGCATAACATATGTATTCATATTCAGCAGAATTAAGTGAAAATTCAATTTTGTGAATGTGTTTTTCATCATTGTTGTAAAATCTTGGATGCATAGATGGAGTGTAGATACATCCAAACAGAATATTTTCATAAAAACTACTACAACAATTAGAGAAATTGATCCATAAAACAGAGTTATGATTAGGTTTAAAAACTGGTATATGAGGCAATAGGTCATCTTTTACAAAGGCTCAGATTCCTCCTGATTTTCGATGATATTTTGGGGCCTTAGTTTATTTATGAAAGTTTTATATTTAGTGTGCCCAATTCTCCTTCTTCGTATTTTTTTATTTTGACCATGGTTAGGTTTTTGCTGGCTTCTGTGTGTACTGCATCGCTTTTGGTGGTTGTTCTTTTGCGTGGATTCTCCACTCTGCTTGTTAGGGACAGGGTATGTCTGTGTTTCGTGACACTTTTGTTACGGGTAAGTGTATGCTTAATTGGTGTAGGTTTTTTACTTTTCTGGGCATGGATCTGATATTCGAGTTATCTCAAAGCTTGGCTATGCTCATCTGTTACATCAGAGTTGCTAATATGGTGCTGCTTTGGTCCATTTCCATATTTGTGGGAACGCCGATGCCTCTGGGTCCGTTGCATGGTTGAGCCGTGTTGTGTTGCTCTGTGTGTAGATGTGTGGAGTTTCACCGATGCGTGTTTGTCTCAAAATGGAGGCCCATTCAGAAAAACTCGTCTCTGGCTACTCTTTTATTCACTACACCTTTGGCTAGGAAGGCAATGTGTACTGAATGATAGTCATATTTAGCTCTCTTACAGTCATTTCATAGCCGTGAATGTGTTTGCACAATGTCCTAACTGTAGTCCCGGCCTCTGAAGATTGTTGTTGCGACGAGCTCTTGATTCGTCTATAGATTTGTACTTAAGAAGCAGAAATCTGCGCTTAATCTCATTGTAGTAATGACAAATGTTACTCATCGTTTGCTCTAAAAGTAGTAGGTGTCTGTCAAGTACAAGTGTAAAATCACCCCCGCCATGATGTTCACCTTGACCGCCCGTGGGTGGGGTAGTGGTACCTGTAGGTCACTGTAGCTAAAATCCGTGCATCTGTCTGGAATGCCGCTTTATTCACTCAGATTGGCGTCTCCATTTTAAACAATGCTACTTATGTTTATGCTACTTAATACTTTTTATGTTAATATTTATTTGTGACGCTACCAACTTTTGTTAAAATTAATTTGAAAACAAGAATCAGTGTCAAGTTTTCACGACTGTCATCTGCATGTTGCCATAACATATTTGTACTGCACCTGTAAAGAAATGACTACAATGTCCTGGAGTTGTTTCTTTGTCAAAGCTTTAAGTATGCTACCAAGATATGTTCGATTCATATAGAAATATCATCTTGGAAATGGCGAATAAACAGCTCATACCATGACGATGTTAGCTCTTTTTAACATTGTAAAATTTTACAAAAGACAAGTCATTATTGCAATGTTATTACTTTCTATTTTATTATCTTATGAATGCAAATCATGCGTTAAAGCAATATTGCTTCTCCGATGTATAGTTCAAGACCGATAGACATTGAATTAACAGTCTTAACGAAATACATCTCAGATAAATATAACAATAGATTCAACAAACAAACGATAACTAAAATATTGGCACACATAAAACGACAAGCTGATCTGCACACAAAAACACAATTCTGAAGTTGTCTTCGAAATGTACAGAAATGTGTTAATGATCTTCCACATTTAGACCGTATACGTGCATATTTTTAATATACATTTTAAATCTTATCAGAACATCATTTTTTTAAATTCACAGATAGAATTTTATCATCTACAGTTAAGATAAATCTCGGCCGAAATAATATATTGTAGCATTGGATATCATTGGATCTTCTTAATTGGCTTTTAAAACCTGATTAAAAATAAATAGTATGCATTGATGCATACACATAATTAATTTAAAAAGTTAGTTGTTTCGGAATTGTTGATATTGTTTTGAATTTGAAAATGATAACTAAAACTTCCCAAAAAACATAAAAATGAAAGTGCATGAACGCACTAAGAGAGAAAAAATCTTAAAATAAAGACATCGTTATTGCAAGGCCTGAGATAACTTATATTTCGGTATAAAAACAATATATATCAATAGTTCAGCATAGTGCAGTGCATGAATATATAAAATGGCAATGTTGGAAACTTTGTTGGAAATAAACTCGGAAGGTTGTGGGTACGAAATATTCCCGGAAGAAAGTTTAAATGAAATGAACTACATGTACTTCAATTCAAATAGAAAAATGGCATGGTGGTGTCCAGACATAGCCTTAAAACGCATCACCGGCATTTCATAAATCAACTTTTCTGGGAAGTGCATGCAACTCCTAGGCCCCAAGTGTGTACAACGTCAGCAGTCGAACAAGGTGTTGGCGGTTTCTAAGGGATTTATTTCAGGTCACGTCTGGTATGCCATGTAAGTTGAGAAAGTGGAGTGTCGTATAGTATCGTCATTAAAAAAAGGCGTCCGCATTATCCTAACATTATCACGGGGGGGGGGGGGGGGGGGGCATATTGATTATGGGCTCTTATGAAATAGAGGAGGTGCTTTTAATATTAAACAAACAGAAAGATGTATGAGGATGTAAATCAGATTGTTTATAAAAGGCCAGCATTATTCACAGTGGCATCCGTAGAAAAAAATGGTTTGTGCTTCTAATGAGACGATCGGTAATATAAAATAGAAATCACTTAGTGGTTTAGTATAAATATAAATACCGGACCGTTGTCATCGGCCTATTAAAGGTGGTATCCGACAGTTTGCCTATACCGCATAAATACAGAAATACGGGTTTAAACACAATTTGTTGTTAGAGAGAACAAATCGCGATAACAACATTCTAAAAGTTCAATTATTCCAAATCTTTAAATAAACACGATAGTGATCTCTGCTGAAAATAGGTACCGATGTCAAAGCGGATTACCCGGATGGCTATATAAAGTAATCTCAAAAGTGAGTTGCCAAGTGGTTTTCCTAGTTAAAAATAGCTATCTCTGCAGCGTGGCGCAGATAGGAAATACCTGTCTTCAAGGAGGCATGGGGATTTTTTTTTCACTGTTCACACAGATCTAGGGCAACATTGAGCAGCGTTTTGAAAGATTTTTCCAGGTAACAATGATTTATTTGGTCATTTGAGGAAAATTATTTTGGTCCAAATTGTCGGATACCACCTTTAAATGTTGTTTCCGACACTTTGAGTTAAAAATATATAAATATATACAATATAAATATAATAGGGTACGATGTATGGCTTTCTTGCTATAAGCTGCACGTTCATATCCTCTGTTTGTGTGGGAATTGCCTTGTAACAAACATCACAAATATGATTTCAATGAGGTTATTCCTTGCTCTGCATAAGTGGTAACGTAAGCTTTTTTTACAACCATCCATCAGGCATTTGGAATCGCCTGGCAACAAGTACAAGAAAAAAGTCACAATATTATTCTGTTCGAGTTAAAGGTAGTACTCAACATTTTGGACATTTTTTTTTCTCTCAAATAACGATATAAATTACCTAAAAATATCAGACCAAATGTTGTTTACGGATGTTGTTCATATACGTTAAAAGAAAAACAAAACACCACCCGTCATTACAAATGCGAAGTTCCTATCTGAGCTATGTTGCACTGTTAGCTATTTTCAACCGAGGAAAACTACGTCACCACTCACTTTTGAAAGAACGTCATATCATCTGGGAAATCCGCTTTGACATCGGTATCTATTTTTAGCAGAAGTCCCCATCGTGCTTATTTTTAGACTGGAAAAGAATTGAACAATTGTCCACGATTTGTACTGACTATCAGTTGAAAGTCGCCTTTATTTCGTCTTAAGCATGAGCTTATATAGAAATTATGCCCAAACTCCGAAACAAAGAGTGAAACGAAAAACAGCGGAACAGTTTTGTGTATCTTGATATAAGCAAGCTGCTAGATACAACGTTCACTTGTGTTAACTTATTATTCGGTCAATCAATTTATATTACCGGTATCTTTTTAAACTTTCGTCAGTTTCGAAATTCCGATGGCGTCTTAAAACATATGAAAACGTCAGATTTGTTTTCATGACATGCACTATCTTCAAATTTAAGTTGTGTTAAAATCGTCATACACTAAAGCTAGACCATACCGATTTGGTGTTACTGTTCCCAAATAGCAAAAGACGAGGTTTTGCTATTATTACATATAAAATGTTCATTTAATATTCACCGTTTTCGTTTATAAAAGAACATTTTCCTAATTAACGCGAATTGCCATCCTTGTGGGTACGTATTAGGTGAATAGTTTTTTGTAACAAAACATATGTTTTCTCTCTGTATTTAAAGCGTTAACGGAGGTTCCGACAGTATTTGTCAAATACATGTTACAATGTCTTACCACTGCTTTGGAGAATTTGGGCTCAATTCCTTTTGTCTTATAAGTACATAATAACAAGTCATCTTTTAATACTTATTAAAATATAGTTACATTAACGTTCGAAAAATAAACATTTCCAAGAAGTTTAAATATCTTTTAAACATACGTTTCATCTATAATGAACTATAAAGTAAATAATTAATCTGGCATTCAAGACATAATTTCTAAAAGTACTTTTAACACCCGTTATCCATAAATAGCGTATAACTACACAGACGTTTATTTGTTCAGAAGCGTTAACTATGTGTATGATCATTAGAATATTATATTTTATCTGTATTTCCAATTACCGGTAATTTATTTCTTAGCTTAAGTTTGCTGAATCAGTAAAAGCTATAATAACCGTCAGAGCGGTAGTTAATTCTTGTATTTTGTCATGTTTGATACAGCTCATGATATGCGGGTCCAATACAGCACCGATGATATCGGAAGAAAATAACTATAAATCCTACTAATTATTTTTAAATCAATTTAACTTTTTCACATGCTTCGAACTCCATTGTCTAGAAACTTTAAGAAGATTCGTCAAATACGAATAAACATATTGGCGTTGTGTTTAAAGTAGGGATGTTAACGAATATTCGAATATTCGAATATTCGAATATTCGAATATCAAGTCGCTATTCGAATAGAGATTTTGGGATTCGAATATTTTATAATTTTTATTCCGCTTTTGTTAATTTTGAAGGAACATTGAAAAGACATTTCTTTAGTTGATCGTAGTGTCCCCAGCGTCTTAAGACGCTAGCGATATGTAATCGCGTTCGCTCTAAGATAGAGGGGGTGGGTCATGTCTCCTGATAACGAATTGCCATCTGGTTAACAGCATGAAATCACCTTACCGCGCACAGCTCCTTCTCTGCCCCCTCTCCCACTTAGACCTAGTCACATCAACCACATCACCATACAGCTGTGGAAACAGTTGCCAACGTACAATAAACACACATGTCAGTTCAATGCTGCGGCAATTAGCTACAGCAATTACGTAACACTGACTCTACCCAGCTTCGGTCGGGATAGTGTGTAATAAATACATTATATAAGGCTATACTTATTGATAACAGTCTACCAGAAGCTGAGAACGTCTTTTCTTTTTTGGAGAGCACAACTAGATCACTGTCAAACAAACTTTAATTGCAAACACTTTCTGTTTTTATCACTCTACTTCATACTTGTTATTTTATTCCTATATAATACCGCGACATCTGTTATTTTTTGTCACCGCGATTTTCTGTTCTTTGTGTTTGCTTCGTTCTCTCCGATTAACAAAAATGTAAATCTACATACTTTTTTAACTGTTCGTCATAGGTTTACTTAACACACTTAAAACTCACGAGCTTACAATTTTAATCATTCTTTATATATATACTGGTTGGTACTTCATCAATTTATCAACAGTCAGGTAATCTTGACACTAGCCAATCGCAGTAATTATCGTCATCAAATGGTTTTGTTTACATTCGCCTTTCACCCATAGGCATATGGCGAGCAGGTTCGTAATTGTCACTTGTGTATTGGTAACTAAATGTCTCTAATTGACATGTTATGGCTTCGGATTAACGCCCTTAGCGATATCAGCCAATCACAATTAAACATCAATCCGACCACTAACCAATCAAGACCGTTAATTGGCTGTACACTTGAGCGATTGTGTATTGGTAACTAAATGTCTCTAATTGACATGTTATGGCTTCGGATTAACGCCCTTAGCGATATCAGCCAATCACAATTAAACATCAATCCGACCACCAACCAATCAAGATCATTAATTGGCTGTACACTTGAGCGATTTTCTTTCATAAAACCTTCGTGGTTTTGCCTAATTGTCTTACAGTCGATCCAGTATCACCGGCATTTTGTCCTTTAGAAAATGCCGCCTTTAATCATTAATGTATTTTATAAGATTAGTTCACAAAACATAATTGACTGTTTGTTGTTATACATTGTTTGCGGTTAATAGAGTAAAATATTAAAATTGTAAGCTATTTTGCATGTGTTGTACAGTTTCATCGAATAAAATTATGATATGGTTTTATTAAATCGATAAGTAGCCCCTTAAATACGTCATATGTTAATACAAATAAGTAATTAATTTCACAAAATGCCTTTAAATTGTAAAGGTTATTACACGAAGTACAACACGTTACAAAAAGACACCCAAGTTTAAGGTGACTAATTAATAATGTATATATTATACGGGACTTTGCAGGTCATCTTAACATTGATTGGTTACTTTATAGTTTTTATAAGAGTTTCAATAATAATAATAATAATAATAATAATAATAATAATAATAATAATAATAATAATAATAATAATAATAATAATAATAATTGTTAATTAGCAATGACATTATTTACGCATTTACTGGCATTCTTCACTGACAGTATTTTCTTGCAAACTACCACTAACCAAGTGAAGAAACGCCCCGTCTGGTCCTTCACTATATACAGGATAATGGCGGATTCATAATATTGCCGATTGTATTTCAAAAAGAAGAAATCGTCGTTTTAAAATTAAATGCTAAGATAAAATCATAAATCTACCGCCGCTTCTGCATAAAGTAAGGCTAGCAATGTAAATTGTGGTCAGAAATAAACATTTTACAATAAATAAACCCACTGAATGTAATGGAAAATTACCGTGTTATATGCCACTATGATATAAATTCGTTCCGAATATTCGAATATGATTCGAATACACGTTCCGAATATTCGAATATCGTTTTGGGATTCGATTTACATCCCTAGTTTAAAGCGATGTGTTTACTCGAGTGCAGAGAAGACGAGCAATACAAACTAGATCTAGCTACAGTTATTCCACATACACGGTTTGTTTCCTTAAAGTTACGGTGCCAACCAGGACAGAACCGTAATATGTATGAACACAAAATAATCTTAAAACGAATATTAAACAAGTAAGGTAGCTAAGTATAGAATAATTCGATGATGTGTGTGTAACTTTATTACATACGCACGACGTTTGATCGTATTTTCAGAGACAAAATAATTCTACTTTCACTCTGCAAGACGGATGGAAATGTTCGGTAATTTGAAAAAGAGATTGACACTGACTGATATTGTTCACCTATATAGATCTATTGTGTAATATCCTTCCGAATTTAAACTACACGCTGAATTATCTCTTCAAATATGCAAGCTGTTGCTGTTGTTGTTTGTGTGTATGTATGTTTTGTTGTTGTGTTTGTTTATTTTGCAAGCAGCTTTTGAAAGAACCTTCTGTTGTTTCGACTCTTAGATGTTGCACCAGTGTCTTGTACCTACACTGGTGCACCATGTAAGTTGAAGTTTCATTGTTCTCTATGGACCACTCTACCGGTTCTTTCTAGTAACAGAGCTTACTGGGCAAACTGGCGTGCGGGAAAAATCAAATTTAATGTCGACTTAATTTGTATCATTTCCCCATATTCAGGTATATCTAAATTATTTCAGGGAATAGCAGTTTTTCTAGGAAAAATAATATGCGGACAAAATATGCTTGAACTGTCTTATAAATTGCTGACCGTAAAAGAGTCTAGCAAAAAACGGTGCATGTTATATAGCAAATCCTATATATCATTAAGTAAGCCGGTATGGGCATAAATTATCACTAGATAACAAAATACCATTCTAAACTTCAATGACGGCGGCAAGCTTTTAGTGCTAACCACTATGTCGGAAGTTCGATACAAAATGCCATAATTCATAACTTAATGACTAGTGTAATCCTAGATGCATCCACGTTGTACTATCACGATCAGGTTCTGCCGTGGCATGTCTGTCTTATTCCTTTTATAGAAGCGCGCGGCTTCTTAAAATTCTTTAAAACCATTACTTCATTCAGTATCGAACCAGTCAGGTAGTTGTTAATTACTGGGAAGTACAGATGACTTATATAACTTACCGTCTGCGTTTTTTGAAGCTTTCCTGGGTGTTTGAACTTCAGATTGTTAAAACACTTGCACTACTTAGTGTTTGTAGTTCTCTATGCATTATGAAAACATAATCGTTCAATCGATTGCTGTAGTTTTGAAGAATTTAATAGATTTAAAAAAAAAAATGTTTTGTAATGCCGGATTTACCTAAAATTGACGTCTTTTCAAAATGTAGGATCTATTCTTTATTTAAGTTAATGTTTTATTATATTTATGCAATTTTATTTTCACGTTTACGCGCAGTCTTTACTTTACGGAATAAGATTTGCAATATAATCAACGATTTGTTTCCAACAACATTTGGTTGTCCTTAATATACTCAATTATAGTCACACCTCGGTCATCAAGCCTTCAAGTAACCGAGGTTTAGCTGTATATTCGCAATAATAACATTACAATTGAATTCAAAACTAATAATGTTAAAGGTAAAAGTAACTAGTCGATCATTTTATATTTACTTTTTTATTTATTATTTATTTATTTTATTATTATTATTATTATTATTATTATTATTATTATTATTATTATTATTATTATTATTATTATTATTATTATCATTATTATTATTATTATTATTATTATTATTATTATAACACGACTACACTGAGTATAATTACTTCGAGAACATTTTTTATGTATTACTCATTGCTATTAAAGAGTGTCAGTCATAGTGTAGCATAGAAAAATTAAACTTCATATTCATTTTAATTGCGTCATTATCAAGCTCACAAGTGTGGTATGTAAATATGGCGTGTAAGTTCGCATGCGTAGTTCGACGCTATGGCTGGTTGTTGGACATTCTGTGACCAGAATATTAAAAACCGTTGCAACGCTTCTGATTCTTTTAACCAAAAGACAAACAATCAGTTGAAGAACAGCGTGTCACATACGGTATATCTGAACACGTGTAATCTTTTAATGAATTACTCGTTGTGGATTAACAACGTTTGTTGTTGCTGCTGCTGCTGTTGTTGTTGTTGTTGTTTTTCAACAAAAGCTTGAAAATGACATATTGACCAAGCTACATGCTTGTGTATGTGCATAGCATGGTCGTCGTAAAGTATTTAGCCTGACAGCAGCTATGTGTCCACATGATTAAAACCATTTTTGATATTATCCTTAAAACATCCCGTTATGTGTCCTTGGAATTAAGCAGCACAGACCATAATTATTGGGTGATTTTTCTGACCTCATATAAATCACTTACATGCGTAGATGATGTATTAACTGTATTCGTACGTTTTAGAAAGGGTCATTTTTCTGCAGATTTGCAGATCCGTCGCCCATACATATATATCATATAATACATACTTTAGATACTTTTTATATGTCCCTAGAAAGAAAAAGTTGCTTTATTGTGAGGCCATAAGATTAAGTCCAACATCGCAGAGACGACATCGTTGTTACGCTTTATTGATTGTAATACAGAAACGAAGACAATCATATTACCGACAATTGTTTATTGTGCATCTAAACAATATTGGCAATAAACATCAATTTTATTTGTTGTTTATTTTTTCTGACGAGCAGAAGATTAGGAATAGTCAGTGAGATGAAATACATACTTTAACTGAAAATAGCACCGGTAAGGAAGAACTTGCGGAATACCTTACTATTCGCCAGCCACATGTCCATCAAATTAGCCATATCAGTATATGAACTTTATCAATTTATGATAAAATAAATAATACATTCGTATATTTTTCCCGATGTAAGATGAATGTTATTTCAACTTGTGGCAGCAAAAACAAAATAGTTTACGATGCCACTCGTAAAATATGGTGTGAGATAAAAACATGATCATAAAAGAAACACAGGTACACAATATATTTATTTGACATGTGTACGATATGATGTAAAATACGCCATTGAGTAATGTAATGATAGTGTAATACTTTAAGCGTTGTCAAGGTAACATTAAACAAGATCATTGAAGTAAATTGTAACATACACTAACATAAAGGTCAAACCACACATTTTTAACATACTCTGAGGAAAGGCCTTATTCTGTATGTGTTTACAGTCATAACATTGTCTCGAACGTGACCTTAAAATGTTGTGCTTCGACACTCTTATTACCAGCTAACTTGTCATAAAATCATGTTTTTTATTTGCAGTCTTTTATAGAAACGTTCATGGTCTATTTTTACAGACTGAAAATGGAAATTTAAGCATACTTTGAATTGACAAGCATTCTTGACGAAACAACGAATAGCATGACCATAAAATCAGCTTAAGTAAGGCATGGACAATGAGAAGACAATGCAAATGCTCTTTAGGTAACATGACATTTAAAATCCAAGCCACTGCCACTTTAAAAGCTATATACGGCAATATCGTCAGGACAAAGAATGACGTCACAATGACCAACATATAGTACGTGGATTGACGTCGTCTATCGGAGGAACGTTGGGTATAGTTCCTGGGACAAACTTGACGGCTTTGTTTATGCAGGTGGCACGCCGTACATCCATTAGCTAGGAAAATAATGGCAAATACAACGCAGTTTAGGATCAGGCTGAACGTCTGCCAAGCTGTGTGGACTTTCTCTGCCTCTTCGTCGGAGGAAACGCGTACATAACGAACAGAAGACATATTATTCGCTTTTCCGCTTTTGTCGTTTGGTCCTTCTTTTTGTTTGTACCTGGACCAAAATAAAAAGTGTGAGCACGTCAACGCCACGATAAAAAAAGTCAACGACGTGATGTCGTCATGGTTCTGAAACAGTTTGGAAAACACACTGCTGCACTTCTCTCCAAGGCAATTATTGCAATAGTTACACCGGAGTACATTATCGCTGTGTAGGTTATCCAACCAGTGAGAACGCAACTGGAAACTGACAAATCCTTTATTTCAATATCAAAGTTTTTCAGTAGCCAATTTCTAAACAGATTAGTCCATAAGACGCATGTATCAGAAGTTGCCAGGCAGGCAAAAAACACAGATGTTGAATATTTACGAAGACAAGGTCGAATAAAGATTGCGAAGCTGAATGTATTTAGAACACAATGATTAAGATTATAATGGGTCCATATTTCTATATAACTGCCAACACACGACATGGCGTGGAACCATCGTCATATGTGGCAATCATGAGGAATAATGTGCTTGTTTTGGTAGAATTGATCATATTGTAGAATGATCGACAAACCCGCTACATATTACTAAAGCACTTTTATATTCTTGCTGTAAGACACAAGTCTTTCCCGTTCGGATAAAATATCAAAACAATGAAAGTAAAGATGGCTTTAAGTCCAGCACCAACTTTTAAACGTCCCTTACAAACGGAAGATATCGAGATGTACTTTTTTTCCTACCTGATAACGTCAAGTAAGCTTTCAGCATTGGCTATGTCTTGTCCTTTGTGTTGCAAAACGAAAATATTGGTATACTTTCAGTGAAGCGTACATCATTTCCAGGTTACTGTAAGAGACACAATATCTCGTTACAATAACCAATAGAATTCCAGTTCTTCGCTGTAGACGATCTGTACTAAAGTTCTACAACAACTGTTGGACATTTATTGATTTATGAGTTTCTAACTTAGATACTCGTACAATATCAATAATCCCTTGAAAAGAAAAACTAAACCGAAACTAAGGAACATATTCCACTATTAAGGTAACTTTATGAGAAAATGCTTGTATGCATTATGGTTTAAAAACCCTCAGTTTTAGGAGGTGTCTCTTGCGACGATGTCCATAGTTATGAGAAAGCTGAATTTCGGAAGCACGAAAGATTGACCCATGCATGACCTTGACTACCATTGATCAGTCAATGCCTTAGAAAAAGTAGTGCGTGTTTATAAACAAATATGTATGTGGACGGAGACTAGACGCGTCAATAGTGTCCAGGATGCTTCAAATGTTAACGTTTTAATATATGTCCAAGTGATTGTATTGTGAAATGCAGATATACATAAAATACAGATTTATGACTGAACAACGCTGCGCAGGAATATCACTCTGTGACTTGATGGACAAAAGATGTTATTTCAAATAATGTTCCACTGGCTATGTATTGTAAACTAGGCGGAGATATTTGCAATATCTCATGAGGGGTCTCACTGCAAAAGGGATTTAGATTCAGATCACAGCGGTGTAGTGTTGATTAAAGTAAACAAAGCGGTCTACCGACTAGCTTATAACTGCGAGTTAATTTTGAACTCAGGGCATTTTAGTCGCGTTCAGTAGCACTTATGGGCAGTTTTTAGACCTAATTTAAGTTAAAATACTAATACTGCCTTGTCAGCTACAGACTCGCCTTTCCAATGCAATTGATTTGCCACGGAGACATTTAAAAGTGACCATTATTTACATACTTTTAATCGCTAACAGGTAAAACTTACACCGTCCATTGCTTTGATACTTTAACTGCTAGTTACAGTGTAAGTTCTTCCGCAATAAAAAAAAACTCAACTACTCCTAGCGCGATAAGAAAGTAGTTCTTCGCATTTCCTTAACAAGAATTGAAACGTAAGTCATTGTTTAATCAAAGGACCACACTGTAGTATTCAGTGCTTAAAAAAATAAGTTAAAATGGATGGTTAGACAGTAGTCGTTAGAGTCATTATTTTAGGACACTATTTTCAAGCTAACTGCATTTTAGACGGTGAGGGTGGAGGTGGGCGGTGGGTGCAACCTTTGGTTGCTTTATTATGGCAAACTTGTGTTACTGGACCATTAAAAAACAATACAAAAGGGAATAATCATGGGAAATGCTTTATTAAAAAAATAACAAAGCATGCTCGAAATGGCAAATAAATCTTATGAACAGTAAATAATGTTAATTATATTTTTTCTCAATGTGCGGCTGTGGTGGTTTTAACTTATACAAAACAAGAGTGTCATGGGTTGCTCAACAGGGAACACGGGCTTGGAGTAGGCTCATATCTGGCGTCGGAAGATTAAGATTTATTTACTTCATAAATCATAGGTGAAAAGAGGCCATGGGGCTGATAACAGATTCCATGTTGGCAAACATTCTGGCCAAGTTTACTGAAGTTTTAGCCATTAATGTGGTCTTTCGCGTGTTCACGAGCTTTTTTTTCTAAAAGTTGACATAGTGACCTAGTTTTTACCCCCAATTGACCCAATAACACATTCCTTCTAGATTTCTGGCAGGCAAACGTTTTGGCCACATTTAGTGAAGATTGTGGCGTCTAGCGTGTCCACAGGGGTTTTCTAAGATTTGATTTAGTTACCTACTTTTTGACCCCACGCGATCCGGCAATAAATTCATTTAAGATTTCATGCAGCAAATATTTCGGCCAAGTTTGATGAAGTTTTGGACCATAAATGTGGCCTCAAGAGTGTTTACAAAGATTTTCTCAAATTTGACCTAGTGACCTACCTTTATTCCAGTAACGTCCCTTTCCAAGATTTCATGCAGTCAGACATTCTGGCCATGTTTAATGAATATTGGGCCAAAAATGTGGTCTCTAACGTGTTCACAAGTTGCTCTTAAATTTGAACTAGTGACCTTGTTCCACGTGATCTTATAACAAACTCATCCAAAATTTCTTTCAGACAAACATTCTGACCAAGTTTGATGAAGATTGGATCAAAACGGTAGCCTCTGGTGTTTTCACAAGCAAATTGTTGACGCCGCGCGACGGGGTATCAGAAAAGCTCACCTTCAGCACGTTGTGCCCAGTTGAGCTAAAATGTTAAGCCAAAAGTAGTGTAGGAATATGAACACATTTTAAAGATTGAATAATTTACTCTGACTATATTCTAATATTAAATGGGTCAGAAGGATGACAATGAATCTTTATAATATTGTAAATAATTCTTATATCCGTGCTCTTGGTAATATTGCAAAGAAATTAGACATGGTTCAGAAAAAAGAATGGCTCTTGTACTTAGATAGTAATATTTAAAAGTGGATTTGTTAATACAAAATCTAAATACAAAATCGGGAATGCTATCACTAATGAGAGAATTTACAATAGTAAATGTGTTGCACAAACTGTAGGTTAACAAAAGCGGACAAATAATGCGCATGTACAAAGAATGCTTAAAGCCTAATCATACTAATAGAAACTTGTATCAATCCAGAATAATGTATAACGTATTAACATGAAGTAATATACAATAAAAACCTGTGTACAGGTCTTTTTATATACAACAACTTTTTAAATACACGAGGTTTTTACTTTGAGCAGGAAAATGTGGTTTCCTTTTTTCCTTTTATTGTGATTTTTTGTTGTTGTTGTTGTTTTTGTTTTATGTTGTTTTTTTTTGCTACCAAGTAGCGCAATCGGTAAAGCATCGGCACCAGGTGCGGGAGGCCCCTGGGCCGCGACATACCAAAGTCGGTAAAATTGGTAGTGGCATAGCTCCCTTGCTCACGCTCAAGCAAATATAAGGGTAGTTCCACGACTGGTTGACCCGGTGTCAGGATAATGTGACTGGGTGTGGTATCATGTCAGGTGTTCATGCTATACACAGTGAAGGCTGTGCTTGCTTCAAGTGGACACCGTCTCTAAATAACTGAAATACTGTTGGTGGGCCGATCTATCTGAGTCACGCTGCACAGTTAGCTATTTTAAAATGAGAAAACCATGTGACCACTAACTTTTGAATTCAAGTTACAACATTATCCGGGTAATCCACTGTGACATTGATACTTATTTTTTTCTAGAAATTCATATTGTGCTTATACATAGATTTGTAAAGAAGGAACAATTAGAGCAACTTTGTCACAATTTGTAATGTTTAACAACTTTGTAGTGCCTTTAATTAGACTAAGGTGTGAGGGCATGTAAAATTATTCCCAAATTCCTCAAGATATTGCTACACGTATTTTATTCAGGCAAACTGTCCGATAACACCTTTAAAACAACAGCTAATACTTTGTTTCCTTCTGCCATTAACAACTTTGCTTCTTTTAAAAGAATAGTTATAAGAGAATAATTAAAAAAATAGATGAGGAGATGAAAAGAATGAATGTTTGCAAAAATGTGGATCAGTAAACACTTAGATGAATTTTGATTACACAGACAAATATTTGTAATCGTTTCTCTTCATCCATTCATGCTTTTGGACACCACTGTCTGCACTTGGTTGAAGCATGGCAAGGTCGATGTCTTCTTTCTGGAAAAACAAATTCAGCTGGTTAACACTGGGTATGATGTCTGTGAGAAGATGTGTTGTTGCTATAAAGTGATAGGTGGTAATCTTCGTGAAGAAACCCCTTACAGTTCTGCCATTGGAAGATTCCATTTAACTTCCCATGTATGTAGCCACTGAAACCTGTTGTCAGAAGATGGTCTGAAAAACCACCTTAAAGTAAAGAAGTATAACAAGTTGAACAGCACTATAGCATATTGTGGAAAGTTAGTGTAGTGTGGTAAGTTGATAGCTCAGTCCCACCAATCTACACGAAATTGATGTTGTGTCCAGGAATAAATTCCTATCAGAATGCATGATTCCTCTTTTTCTTTAGATATATTTCTATGTGTCTATTGATCTACTTTTGTTAATCTGTGCATACATAAAAATGTAATGTTAAGTAAGTTACATCTTCACTAAAGTTAAGTGCAACAAATTGTTTATGTAATACAAATTCCAATTAAGCCTTATTTAAGATATTATACAATTATATTATTATTTAATGTGATATATGAAAATGAAACAATAAATGATTATGATTTGTATATTCCTAAATAGTTTACATTTGTTTTATTTATAACTATGCTTGAAATAATAATGAACTTAGTATGGAAAAATAAGATTCTACGCTTTAATTTAATTGAGACATTTTTAAAAGGATTTAATTTAATTTTATTTTTTAGACTATTTTTTATCATATAGATACACACAATACCTCACACTATGCAGCTCCTTATACTTAACTTGAATTGTTTGACGTTTAAATGTCTTTGTGCAGATTACTAGAAATAGAAGAAGACATCTGACTATATTTGTTGGTAACATTGGGTACATGGATCTTGTCTTTTCCTTCAGCAGTGCACGTCATTTTATCGCATATCAAACTGCAGCCACGGGTATTTGGTGAGCCAGTCCTTACATAAATCCCGTTAAACAACAATTTTGTAGTTTGCTTTCGATTGTTGATTTACTTTCGGAAGACGTCTGTGTTTTACTGCAATCATTACAAGCACTACTTTCACTACCCGTGCTAGGACTTGAACAGAAAAACAGAACGATGTTAATCGCCGTTGCTTTGCCCATGACTTTGCCTGCTGCAGACGACAGTTTAAACTTGGTTTACATGATACACGAAGATGTCAATTCATGGTCATACACGTGCTTTTACTATTTTCTGAATTATTCCAAGCGTCTTGATCACGTGTCCAGTATAATAAGCTTTTTCGTTAAGTTCCTCAGAAAAAGTATCTATATTGGAGACAGTAGCTATCTGCCATGAAGCGATGAAGCCTTGTTACTTAAAATAGATTTTGCCACTAGGCCATCGGCCAGTATACATCCGCAAGTAGTTCTATTCATGTAATAAATGGTTTCATTCATTGATTAAAAAAGATATATTTTGCACCTTTAATTTATGATGCGAAGAAACCACTGAAAATGAATTACGTCACGTTTACTGACAGCATGTACTCGTATTTAGTCGAAATAGTCAATGCATCTTTCAAAAGTTGATCGTTAAATGTAGGACTGTTTTTTGCGGAAGGACTCTGAGCTTACCCATGTTCGTTCGGACATAAGAACGCGTACGAATTTAATTAATGGTATGCATTTTGCACTATCAACTTATAATGCATAGAATCTGCAGAAAATGAGTTTGGCCACGTTTACTAACGCCATGCAATCCCACGTTGGTCGAACAAAACGTATCTTTCAACAGTTGATCATTAAATGTAAGACTATATTTTGCGTAGGGATGCCGAACTGAATCATCTTCTATCGGACATAAGGACGCGTGCGACATGCATTTTGTAGCTATGACTATGTGTTCAGTGTTAGCGCACTGAGCATAGAAATCATCGCCGAAGCATTAGATGTTAACATAAGTACGCAAAACCGATTTAAACTAGATGGAAATGTGATTTAAAAATGGAACACAAAATGTAAGTCGAATTTATAAATAAACCACCCTACAGAGTGCGTACAACAGCCAGTGAAACATGGTACGTCTGACCAGTGACCAGTTCTCTTGCCACACTCCTCAAACAAGTTACATTTCGCTGTGCTGCTGGCAATTTACCTTCTGATTATATCCACAGCATTGATTCGGGTTGACCTATCAAGTGCCCGGTGTCCAGTAAAACCCAAAATACACACAATTGAATGCGTATTTTGAGAAGGATCAGTTTTCTGACATAAAATAATATCCGACAGTTTATCTACACAGCTTCTGATTATTTCAGAATGTGGCTACTTTTTCGAAGCAATAACTGGGGTACCTATGGCGTAATGGTAGAGTCGCCGATTTGTAACTCCTCTGACTGCTTACCCTTTCACCGCGTGGGTTCGAGTCCCGTTCGGGGCGGAGGACATAAGGTCTTCCAACTGACTTGCGGCGCGCCGATGGTTCTGCCCAGACATATGTCTGGGGTCTTCCTCCACCAAATAGCTGGACGTCGCTTTACTGATCATAATCGGTCGCTGCGATGTATTTCAAAAACAAATAAAAAACAAAACGAGGTAATAACTATCATGGTGCTTGTAGCGCTTTCATTTCTCTTAGTCACAATAGCTCATACAATGAGTTTTATCATATGGACAAATAAGAATTCGTGTTAGTGGACGGGGTAGCTCAAACATATATTTGCTTTAGGAATACGGTAAGGTGCGCGTGTATATATTTTACATAGTTATTTTATATAGTATTTTGTGTTGAAGAGACGAAAAATAGGAGACAACAGAGCTCGTACCTTATTTTGATTTTTCGTTTTCTTTTATAATTTTAATTTCACAACACAATTATGTGGTAATACCACGTGCCTACAATTAAGTTTTTTTCTTTTTAAATGCTAACTCCAGAGTATCTGCATTCATCACGAATTGTTATCATTTTGCACAAATACAAAACATACTTTCACATTTAATTAAAATATATTCAGGTTTAATATCGATTCATTAAAAAAATAACTTAACCTCTTTATTTAGCACCTCCATTTTTTTCTCGAACATTCGAGATAACTTCTGATAACTTCGAAATAAACAGAATCAACACTTACATTGCATACATAAAATGCTTAAAAATCATAACAGACAGATGTGTGTTGTTTGAGTTCGGTTCTTATTAGTGGCACACAGACGACTCGACTACTTTGAACTACTCTGGGATTCCGGAAATAGCAATTAATGTTTTAGCAGAAGCAAATGTGTAGGTAAAAGTGTAACCATTTATTTAATATCTGCACTTCAAAAGAAAGTAAAAAAATTGAAATTATGTACCTTTTAGGATTTAAGGTTATGTTTGTGCGTTGTATATGGTATACAAGGTCTGAAATTGATTATATCAAGTTTGGGTGTTATGCAACCGCGTATATTTAATACCACGATAAAGCGCACAATCAATAACAATTAATCTTGTATATCAAATCAATGCATTCTTCACAATTTCCCTCTAATTGTTTGATCATATTTTCAGCTCACTTTAAGTCAAAGTAATCATACGATGTCCGGCGTCGTCGTTCGTTAGATAACATATTATATTTTTAAACATATATTTAATGCTTTGCGTCAATTCAATGCTGTTCTTGTATATAGATTGCATTCGTTACGACAAAAATAATCAAGTAACATCACGTGACTATTTCACCTGACTTAGCGGGGCGGGCCTTGGAAGTCTCGCTACAATTTCAATTCTCACGAGATTGCCTTGGGGCGGGGCGTCGAGAGCACGAGATGTCAGTTAAGTGGCAACACTTTATTACTGCATCAGCAACAAGATGACGCCCTTAGGGAGAGTTGACTGGACAACAAACACTGCAACAGTGAAAGAACGATTTATATATGTAAACATCATAGCCCGTCTAGTCTGGTTTTCTTTTCTGCCATTCATGTCTTTTAGATTAAAGTATGCTTTTAGAGCTTTGTGAAATGTCATATATTAAAAGTACAACTGGTGGCAGCAGTGGTTTTCGTTTACGATATCGTAATTACATCAAAAGGTGAAAGGTAGTGGAATACACGACCAGCATCGGATAATGTAAAGGGATTTTATTAAATCCAGCCGTTTCGGCCAACTATTTCTTCATCGAATTATTATATTATTATTATATATATTATTATATTATTAATTATATCATAATTTGTTGTAAATAATTTAAACAATAAACGAACGACAGAATAAACAACTGAACGGCATTTTATTGTGAATACTTTGAATTTTAATTGCTATATTGGACTGGCTGTATGCTAATTTGAAACTAAGTCAATTAGGATCTCCGCTATTTAGGATCTTTGTCTTATAGGATGGCTGCCATTTTGGGTCTCCCCCATATAGGGTCTCACCCCCATTTAGGGTCTGCTCCGTTATGATCTCCGCTATTTAGGATCTTTGTCAAATAGATCTCCGCCATGTAGGATCTCCGCTATTTAGGATCTTTGTCTTATAGGATGGCTGCCATTTTGGGTCTCCCCCATATAGGGTCTCCACCATTTAGGGTCTGCTTCGTTATGATCTCCGCTATTTAGGATCTTTGTCAAATAGATCTCCGCCATGTAGGATCTCCGCTATTTAGGATCTTTGTCTTATAGGATGGCTGCCATTTTGGGTCTCCCCCATATAGGGTCTCCACCATTTAGGGTCTGCTCCGTTATGATCTCCGCTATTTAGGATCTTTGTCAAATAGATCTCCGCCATGTAGGATCTCCGCTATTTAGGATCTTTGTCTTATAGGATGGCTGCCATTTTGGGTCTCCCCCATATAGGGTCTCACCCCCATTTAGGGTCTGCTCCGTTATGATCTCCGCTATTTAGGATCTTCGTCAAATAGACCTCCGCCATGTAGGATCTCCGCTATTTAGGATCTTTGTCTTATAGGATGGCTGCCATTTTGGGTCTCCCCCATATAGAGTCTCCACCATTTAGGGTCTGCTTCGTTATGACCTCCGCTATTTAGGATCTTTGTCAAATAGATCTCCGCCATGTAGGATCTCCGCTATTTAGGACCTCCACCATTATGATTTCCGCCATTTAGGATATCCACCAGTATGATATACGCCATTTAGGATCTCCGCCATATAGGATTTCCGCCATTTAGAATCTTCGCCATTTTGGATTGCCACCATTATGATCTCCGCCATTTAGGACCTCCACCATTATCATCTCCGCCATTTAGGACCTCCGCCATTATGATCTCCGCTATTTAGGACCTCCACCATTATGATATTTGCCATTTAGAATCTCCGCCATAGAGGATAACCGCCATATAGGACCTCCGCTATTTAGGACCTCCACCATTATGATCTTCGCCATTTAGGATCTCCGCCATATAGGATCTCCGCCATTTAGGATCTCCACCATTATAATCTCCGCCATTATGATCTCCGCTATTTAGGATCTCCACCAGTACGATCTCCGCTATTTAGGATCTCCGCCATATAGGATCTCCGCCATTTAGGATCTCCGACATTTAGGATCTCCACCATTATAATCGCCGCCATTATGATCTCCGCTATTTAGGATCTCCACCATATAGGATCTCCGCCATTTAGGATCTCCGCCATTTAGAATCTCCGCCATATAGGATCTCCGCCATTTAGGATCTCCGACATTATGATATCCGCCAGTATGATCTCCGCCATTTAGAATCTCCGCCATATAGGATCTCCGCCATTTAGGATCTCCGACATTATGATATCCGCCATTATGATCTCCGCTATTTAGAACCTCCACTGTTATGACCTTCGCCATATAGGATCTCCACTATTTAGGACCTCCACATGATCAACACCATATAGGATCTCCACCATTATGATGTTCGCCATATAGGATCTCTGCTATTTAGGACCTCCACCATTATGATCTTCGCCATATAGGATCTCCGCTTTTAAGGTTCACCGCCATTTAGGATCTTCGACATTATGATCTCTGCCATTTAGGATCTCCACCATATAGGATCTCCGCCATTTAGGATCTCCGACATTATGATATCTGCCATTATGATCTCCGCTATTTAGGATCTCCACCAGTATGATCTCCGCTATTTAGGATCACCGCTATTTAGGATCACCGCCATTATGATCTCCGCCATTTTGGATCTCCGCCATATAGGATCTCCGCCATTTAGGATCTCCGACATTATGATATCCGCCATTATGATCTCCGCTATTTTAGGATCTCCACCAGTATGATCTACGCTATTTAAGATCACCGCCATTTAGGATCTTCGACATTATGATCGCCGCCATTTATGATCTCCGCCATAAAGGATTTCGCCATTTAGGATCTTCGCAATTATGATCTCCATCATTATAATCTCAGCCATTTAGGATCTCCGCTATTTAGGATCTTCACCATATAGGATCTCTGCCATTTAGGATCTACACCATTATGAGCTCTACCATTATAATCTCAGCCATTTAGCATCACCGCTATATAGAATCTCCGCTATTTATAATCTCCGCCATTATGATCTCTACCATTATAATCTCAGCCATTTAGCATCACCGCTATATAGAATCTCCGCTATTTATAATCTCCGCCTTTATGATCTTCACCATTTAGGTTTTAGCTATTTAGGATCTCCGCCATAGAGGATTTCGCCATTTAGGATCTTCGCAATTATGATCTCCATCATTATAATCTCAGCCATTTAGGATCTCCGCTATTTAGGATCTTCACCATATAGGATCTCTGCCATTTTAGGATCTACACCATTATGATCTTCACCATTTAGGATCTCTGCCATTTTAGGATCTACACCATTATGATCTTCACCATTTAGGATCTCTGCCATTTTAGGATCTCCGCTTTTTTAGGATCATTTAAGGTGTAAAATATCTTTAAGTAGAATATGCCTTTTTAATTTCAACAACACTATACCACTTGTATAAGCTTATATTCCCGAATGCGCAAGATCCATGTGGTGAAAAACACATCGAACTCTTGTGTACCTAAAGGAAAAAAAGACTCGTTCCTATCGATGTTTGTATGTTTGCTTTATTTGGTAACCTCACACGACACCGTTATTGTCCTATCGGCGACATCCACCTAATTGTCGGTGGAGGAAGAACCTGCACCTATATCGGGGTAGAACCACCGGCACACCGGAGGTTAGATTATGAAACATGTACTACGGAACATTACAGTATATTTTGTCCATCGCCAATACGGGATTTACACCCACACTACATTATGGTATCTTTGCATGTGCACTTGCATTACGATGTTTCGTACATATCATTTTCAACACAACTGCACAACTTCTCTTGTGCATATCTTAGCCGAACACCGTGACATGTGTATCAAAGATATATTAGTAATTGTAGCATGGAATCGCATGCATTGAACTCCTTCCAAAGTACCTATGATTAGGAAAATTATTTTCTGTGCTATTTCTGATTGCAAAATAATAGCCTCTTTCGCTTCGCTGGGATTATATGCAATGACAGCGTATCTGGACCTTATTTTGACCGAAATGAACCTTTAATGTCTCCGAAAGGGCTTGATTTTGCATTAAAACATATAAGTAACAATATACACTAATAAATCTACAAGTTTGTTAAAAGTTATTTTAATTTTGAGATTGTAAAAGTGTGAATAACATTTTTAGTTTTGAGATTGTAAAAGTTTGAATAACATGTTAGTATTGTAAGGCGATGCTCGATATTATCCGGATGTTTAATGATTGGAAACGATATTGTTTAAACCCGTGGGCGGAATAAAGAACACAACAATCAAATAAGGTTCGGACAAGAAATGTTTATACTTCTTTATATTTACTACTTTGCCAAACTTAACAATATCCTTTATGTATAGTCTATGAAAATAGCAAGTACAGCTAGAGTTTAAGATGTTGAAACGGATTTTATTATAAGAGATTATAAAAGATCATTATTGGTTAGTTGCATCCGACGCAGATAATAAACAAAAAAAACAATGGCTTACATTCTGTCCATGACCAATTATCCTTTACCGGTTCTGCACTGTGCCCAACAACTCCTTCCTGATCTTATCGTGATCCGAGCGTCAACTGATCCGCGTCTGCTCTGTTTTCGTTTATTTATACTTCCCGCGCATGACTACTTTTACAAACATTCCATAGTACACATCGATGTGCGTCTCAGCCAATCAGCTTTAAGCGTTATATTTAAAGTAGCCAATCACTAAGCGTTCGGATAAATCCGAACAAATATTACTGTCAAACAAGTAGATCCAAACCGTATCATATAAGAATGCATTTTAGGATCATTAGTGTTATTTGGATGTCAGATATACTTATGGATACATTTAAACAACAGAATATGTCACTTTGAAATGCGTTACACAGGGAACAACATGCATCTCCACATTGTGAGAAGTAAAGGTAAAGTAAACAATCGTTGAATAATACAAATGTCAACAAACAACATTTCCCTCTCACTATTAAAACTATCTTAAAGAGACATCATTGTAAATGAGCTTAAACAATGTTTAGAACATATAGTCTTACTTAATTGAATGCATTAAAAGATTATTTTCAGAGTGAGGTCTCAATATCAGAAAGTAAGGGGTTTCCGCGAAATGACAATGAAAACTCATAGGATGTTAGATCTGTTAGAAAAAGGCACAGGGCTAAAGTGCAGGTCAGATACCTTATATAGATCACTTGTTACACTGTCATAAATGTTTATTAGAGGTCAGCTACCTCACATTACACTTCCCCCTTCTTTCTAAAATAAAAATCCTCCTGGATTTTGCAATAATTTAACTGAACAATAATTTAAAAACAACAACAGCACATCTTCCGCCATATCAATATTAAACAAATACAAATAATCAATACGCATCATTAATATACTTGGTATTCATACAGAGAATACAATCACAATATTAAACAATACATGAAGCAATACACCTTTACATGTATTCTTTTATATACTGAGACACAGCAAGTTAAAATAATGCTTTCACATTTTGTCCATTTGAAGTGACTCACATATACTCCTTTAACACTTATTTATTATAAATAACAACAGGTTACTTAAGGTACAGTCTAAAAGGTATACACCTATAATCCTTAATCACAATATTATATAAATTTAACATGACAAAAAAAAAAATGAAATCAGAGTTAAAAGACCTGAAAACTTTCACCCTCAGAACCATATTTATAACTTTAGTTTTACATCTGCAGAATCAAGAAAATCAATAAGGAAGTCGGTATCACGCCACCTGTCTGCCTTCTCTAAACTCTTCACAATACTCCAGGAAGATCTAGAATCCTTGATGGTGCCTTTTACAATTCCTTTCAAGTAGCCAAAAGTATGTTGTCTTAACTTGGATTCCATTGCATCACCTGCATTTTCTTCCTTGCGGGGTTTTGCTTCACCATCCAAACGTAGAAAGTTATATTTGTCCAATAAAGTTGTCCTTGACAATGATGGAAACTCGTCCGAACCCTTCTTTTCCATGCAAATGGCGGCATATTCTCTGGCAAAGAGTCGCTGGTCTGATGAGAGTTCTTGCCAGTTTTTAGGAGGCCATGATAATTTAATTCCTAAGTCTGTGGATATTTCGATCTCCTTTTTCCAATCTCTCCTGGCAGGTGAAGACAGTGGCATCGCTCCTCGTGACAAAATGTTAAAAGCACGAGTTTTCAGGCTTGTATTCTGTTTAGTTGCTTCATCAACTGAATTCGACGAGCTGGAACTCGATGAGCTCGAACTAGAGCTACTTATGTCATCACTTGCCTCTTCCCTCCTTACAGCATTCAGTACATTACCTTGTGTCTCAACATCACATAGCACACCACCTCCTCTTTCTGCCTCTACCGCATTTTCTACCACCTCACCTTCTCTTTCAGTCTCAACTACAACTCCCCGCTCCTCTAATACAATTTCGTCTTGGTATTCCTCGAAATCCTCATCACAATCAGTAGTCACCTTTGGCTGCTTGGAGGCGTGCACTACATCATCCTCATTTACTCTTTTCCTATGACCTGTCACTTCTTTGTCATTCCTATCTTTAGTTCCTTTCTGCGTCTCATCCCGAGCATTGCCTACTACAATCCGAGACCCTGCCTTCCACCCTCTGTTCCAGTGATCAATTCTGTTTTTCCTATCGGCAAAACCTTCGGCCCAGTCTCTAATTGCTCGCCGGGCATCATAGGCTTCACCACTGTTGTAATCAGTTATGCCGTCAACAATTTTCGCATAATCTTCTGGATAAAGGGCAAAATAAAAACCATTCTGCCTCGTGTAACGGTCTCTTGGGAGGTTAATGTTGTGGTGGCATGTTCTGACATGGATCTCCAGATCACTCACCCTAGTGAAAGTTCTTGTCTTCCCTGCACACCAGGGACAGAGAACTGTAAGCCTTCTGTGTTCTGCTGAGATAAGGTGCTTATTTAAAGCAGTCCTGTTCCGGAACATCGCATCACACAACCAACATTCCTCCCTGTAACAGATAACAGAATATCCATACTTAAAAACTCCATCATCTTGTAAATCTAAACATGCAAATGACAAAAAAAAATGTCCGCCCACAGGATTTAACGGTCGCGTAATCTTTGTCAACAGCGTCTACATCACGGTTCCGGAAAACGATTATAATTAACATACTCCTAGAAATTTAAGACAGGACCCAGACCAACTTTGTTGTATTTATCTTTTTTTTTTTTTTTTTTAAACGGTATTTGTACATGAAGTGTTGTTGAAACCATCGCTCATATGCCTGATATTGTTTATGTCAAAGAATCCTTAAAGCTGCAATTTACGCATCCAACACGGGATTCTGTTACCGGTGTATGGATGAAGCCGATCTATATGATACGCTTTTGGTTTATCACGGTCTGTCCTCTTGACCATGCAAACTAAGTCATCAACAACCCTGGTAATAAGAAATGGACCTTTCCACTTGTTAACCAATTTGGAGCTAATTCCAACTTTCCTTGTTGGATCATGGAGCCACACTAATTGTCCTTTAGTATAGGATTTCCTCTTACAGTTTGTATCATAGAACTTCTTCTGGTAGTTTGACGCTACCTTAATGTTTGCTCTTGCAATCTCGTGACACTGTTGCAACTTGCTTTGTAGAACTAAGACATAGTCCTCGACATCAGTGCCATCGGTTTCCACGCGCGGACGTCCAATAAGGGCTTGCATTGGCAACCGAATGTCTTTGCCAAGCATAAGTTTGTTCGGGCTGATTTTTGTGGTACTGTGTGGAGATGATCTATATGCCATCATCACCTGCTGCAGATAAACATCCCATTGGTTTTGTTGTCTTTTGCAGAAAGATTTCAACATCGCTATCAGGGTTCTATTAAATCTTTCTACAAGGCCATTGGCCTGTGGCCGCATTGGTGTAGCATGAGTTTTCTCTATATTGAGCAACTCACACAAATCTGTCATCAGCTTTGATTCAAAACACCTGCCCTGATCTGTGTAGATCTGAAGCGGTACTCCAAATCTGGTTACAAAGTTATCTAGAAAGGCCTTCGCACAAGTTCTCGTCTCCATATCTGGGATTGGTACACACTCCGTCCACTTTGTGAACCAGTCAGACATCACCAGGATATACTTGTTTCCAGCCGCAGTAACAGGGAGTGGACCTAGTATATCCATTGCAACCCTCTCCATAGGTTCTCCTACATGATACTCTCCCATTGGTGCTTTGTTTGATTCCTTTGAAAGCCGTTTAGCAGTACAGTCGTCACACTCCCTGCAATATCGTTTTATGCTGTCTGTCATTCCAGGCCAGTAAAATGCTTGCCGAACTTTATCTAAAGTTTTCTGGACTCCCAAATGTCCACCACTTGGGATGTCGTGATGGTATTTCATTACTTCTTGGCGCCGGTCTGCAGGCGTTATCAATTGATGCAGTGTATCACCATCATCTGCCTCAAATTTCCTGTATAGCAAATCACCAATGATTACTAGTCTATTCCATTGTCTCCAAAGTGTTTTCAGCTCCGATGTCCCCGCTGATACTTCCGTCCAAGTCGGTCTTTGCTTCCCTCCACTGAGGTCTTCTTTAATCCTTCCGATGTTGTTGTCCTTTGTTTGGCTTGTTGAAAGATCAATAGGATCCCAGCCATTCAGAAGACATTGGTTTTCGGTCAGTTCTCCTGTCCACTCTTTAGCTTTGTTTCTTGTAACAATACCTATCATAATCTGGTTAGCTTCCCGGAAGTTCTCCTGCAGTTCTTGCTGGTGTTTACATGCTTTGCATGGTTTACGCGACAAGGCATCTGCATTAGAATGACTCTTACCATTACGGTGTACAACTGTCAGATTATACGTGTTCAACTCCTGTAGCCATCGAGCTACTTGTCCTGTCGGCGTCTTCAGTGATCGCATCCAACTAACTGCAGCGTTGTCCGTCCTCAGAAGTACTTCTTGTCCATACAAGTATGTGTGAAAATGTTTGAGTGCCAAAACAACTGCTAGTAGTTCCTTTCTGGTGACACAGTAGGCCTGTTCGTGAATGTTCATGGACTTGCTCATGTAGGCAATAACCCTTTCCTTGTCTTCTTGTATTTGCGAAAGAACGGCACCAACTCCCTTGTCGGATGCATCCGTGTCCAAAATGAATTTTGACCCCAGCTTTGGATATGCAAGGACTGGTGCTGTTGTAAGTGCTCTCTTAAGGCTATCGAACGATGTTTGGCAGTCTTCTGTCCACTTGAACTGTGCATGATCTTCGCATAATTTATGAAGCGGTCGGGCAATGTCAGAGAAGCAATAGACAAATCTTCTGTAATAGGATGCCAGTCCTAAGAAACTTCGCACTTCTTTGCTGTTACGTGGTATTGGCCAATCTTGAACTGCCTTGACCTTTTCTGGATCCGTTTCGACACCATTCTCTGACACAATGTGTCCTAAAAATCTAACAGATCGCTGGAAAAAGACACATTTAGAAGGCTTTAGTTTGAGTTTGGCATCTCTCAGTCGTTGAAACACATGTTCGAGCCGTCGCAGCGCTTGGTTCACATTTTCGGCTGGAGTGATGATGTCATCCATATACAGCAATGATTCTTCCCATTGAATTCCTCGTAGTACATCCTCCATGAGCCTCTGAAATGTTGACGGTGAATTTACCAGACCGAAAGGCATGACCCGGAAGTGGTAGAGGCCTTGACTTGTTGAGAAAGCTGTCTTGTGTTTATCCCCATCGTCCATTTCTATTTGCCAAAATCCAGAACAGAGATCCATACAGTTGAACCACTTTGATCCAGACAATGCATCAAGACAGTCATCTACTCTGGGAATCGGATATGCATCTTTAACAGTCACTTCGTTAAGGCGTCTGTAGTCGACGCAAAATCTTGTCGATCCATCTTTTTTTGTAACCAATACAATTGGTGAGGACCAGGGACTATTAGAAGGTTCGATTATTTTCCTTTTTAGCATTTTCTCAATTTCCGTCTTCTCTATTTCCCTTTTTCCATAAGGCTGGCGTCTTGCTGACTGACGAATTGGATTACTTTCATCTGTATTAATTTTATGCTTGACCCGGTTAGTACAGCCTAAGTCATCTGATGATTTAGCAAAAATATCCTGGTACTCATTTAACAATGTCGCAAATCGTCTTTTGTCACATCCTTGCAAGTATAATGTGCTTCTAATAAACATTTCTGTTAAATACTCAGGTAAATATATTTCCTCTGAGTTCCCTTGTTCGACTGAGCTCACTGCAGCTGATGCACATCTGTCGGCTGGCTGTTGAGTACCTGGGACACATTCTTCACCCATTACTGGGAAACACTGTCCAACTACCTGACCGCTTTCTACAACGATGTCTTCATCCTTATCGTTCATTAAACTGACGAACGTTTCCCCTACATGTGGGTTGATAACACCATTCACTACTTTGACATTATTACGTTGATCGAAAGTTGTATCTTCAACAAATACAACGTCGGGTAGACCTTCCGAGCGTGAAATGGTTACTGGTACTAGCTTATAGCTCCTTGCAGGTATTTCAATGTCCGCTTGAACAGAAACTCTGCATATATTTATCACATTGTCATCTGTATAACATGGTATGATTTTTCCATTCTTTGTGTGCAGCTCTAATTTTTCTAGATCCCATGTGCGAACATGATTTGTAATAAAGTCATGTCCCAATATCCCAGGTAAAGTCATCTCGCAGACTATGATTGAGAGGTCTACTGAAAAATCACCCATTATAATTGAAGTTTCTATACACCCATATACTTTGATGTCTGAACCATCAACACTTTTAATGTTGACATCTCTCCGATGAAGCGGCAGGCTAGCTTCCCCACCACAAAGTTCGTATGTCTCCTTTGATATGAGCGTAGCGGTAGCTCCGCTGTCAAGCAAAATCTGTAATTGCCTATTGTTGATATGACAGTTAACGTAAAAGCCATTATCCTGTTGGTGTTGATTTCTACCTATCAAGCCGACTCGCGTGTTTGGTCGATTACAGCTCTCTGCTTTACTGTAACTAGGTCGATTTATGATCACCTGCGTCATCTCACGACCTACTGAGGTGACGGGCTCCAGTTTTCCTGGTTCTTAGAAAACTTCACAGTGCGTGTGTTCTTGTTCGGGCAATTTCTATACAAGTGGTCGCTCGAACCACACGTGAAACATGTTCTATTAAAGCGCGCATTTCCCTTTCGATCCAAGGTCTCCAGTCTCTCTAGTCTCTGCTCCAAACGTTGAATTGTTCTCCTAAGATCGCCTTCTCGTGTGGCCTTTTCCGAAGAATCCATACTTTTGAAATTTGCATCTCCTGAGCACTGGACACTCCGCACATGGGACATACCGACGGTGGTACTGGTTCTACCTAGCACGTCCTCGTAGCGTTCTACCACTTCCACAGCTTCTCTGATAGTCCTGCAGCCCTTGTCCATAAGTCTGCACCTCATCTCAGCCGAAAAGCTTTTCATAAAATGCTCTAACGCTAACATCTCCTGTGCTTCCGGTCCCAACGTCGGATACGCCTTCTGTGCATATAATCGAATTTCGTCTCCAAATGATGCCACCGACTCTGTTTTCCCACGTGTTCTGATTTGTATCTTCGATAGCCACCTTGTAGATTGGCGCTTGCTTCCGAATCTTTGTTCTAACCTGTTAACTAAAATTCTGTAAGACCGCCTTTCGATCGTTGGTAAGGAGCTGTAATGTAGCCTAGCTTGCTGCTTTAATGAAGTTGCTAGATACAGCAATTTCTCTTTCTCCGACCATTGAGCTAATTCGGCGCAATCTTCAAAGTACGCAATGTACTCCTCCCAATCTTCATCTCCGGTAAAAGGATCAGGTTTAATGTGTGGTATTTGACGCCTGAATCCTCTTTCTGCAGAACCGTAATTGTGATCCCCAGCCTGGCCTCTTACGTCCTCCTCATCCTCGACGCCATGTTGATTCATATTAAAATTAACCTCCGTATCCGAATCTTGTTGATCATCAGCCATTCTGTCCGTAAATTATTATTATTATTTTTATTCCGAAATAAAAGATAGAAATGATATCGGGAATGATAAAAAAATGTATACTGGGCAGCTGTCGGTTAATTTCACTTTAATTAATTATAACTAACCATATCCGTTTCTATTTGGCTCTTATTAACTACATGAGTTCGGATCCGAAAGTGTTTGGATCCGAAATCAATATGACTTTATTCCGAACAAATCCGAAAACGACCAAATGTCCGCGTATAAATAAATCCGACTGCTTGTAGTTCAAATCCAAACAACGTAATTTGCTCCGAAATCAATGTTGTATTTTCCCGAACAAATCTGAAACTTCCCAGATATGCCTCCGTAAATGTTCCGATTTCTTGTGGTTAGGATCCGACCGACGTGTTTGGATCCGAAATCAATATTTTCTTTTTTTCCGAACAAATCCGACACTTCCAAATTATCAGTTTATATCATTGCGATTGCTTTTACCGAACGTGTTTGGATCCGCACCCGACGATAATTTAAAAAGAAATGTCAGTGTCCTACACGTTGGAATTCAAAGAACTTCCGATTTTAAACAACAACAACGTATCTTTATTCCGAAAGTAAATAAATTCGGATCCGAGTGTTCACAATCCAAACGGTTCGGATCCGAGCATAATCTTCCGAATTCCGCAAGATACTAATATTTGGATCCGAGTGTTCACAATCCAAACGGTTCGGATCCGAGCATAATCTTCCGAATTCCGCAAGATACTAATATTTGGATCCGAGTGGTCACAATCCAAACGGTTCGGATCCGAGCATAATCCGAACCTTATCCCAACTTGTTTATTTTAAAAATCTATCTCCGAACCGATGAATAAAGTCCGATAAATAGGTATCCGTTTAGCCGCCGAAAATATCCTATAAAATCCGTTTCCTATGGTTCGATCCTGATGCCGAAAATATATCAGCATCCCACTTCTGACACCATTTTGTAAGGCGATGCTCGATATTATCCGGGTGTTTAATGATTGGAAACGATATTGTTTAAACCCGTGGGCGGAATAAAGAACACAACAATCAAATAAGGTTCGGACAAGAAATGTTTATACTTCTTTATATTTACTACTTTGCCAAACTTAACAATATCCTTTATGTATAGTCTATGAAAATAGCAAGTACAGCTAGAGTTTAAGATGTTGAAACGGATTTTATTATAAGAGATTATAAAAGATCATTATTGGTTAGTTGCATCCGACGCAGATAATAAACAAAAAAAACAATGGCTTACATTCTGTCCATGACCAATTATCCTTTACCGGTTCTGCACTGTGCCCAACAACTCCTTCCTGATCTTATCGTGATCCGAGCGTCAACTGATCCGCGTCTGCTCTGTTTTCGTTTATTTATACTTCCCGCGCATGACTACTTTTACAAACATTCCATAGTACACATCGATGTGCGTCTCAGCCAATCAGCTTTAAGCGTTATATTTAAAGTAGCCAATCACTAAGCGTTCGGATAAATCCGAACAAATATTACTGTCAAACAAGTAGATCCAAACCGTATCATATAAGAATGCATTTTAGGATCATTAGTGTTATTTGGATGTCAGATATACTTATGGATACATTTAAACAACAGAATATGTCACTTTGAAATGCGTTACACAGGGAACAACATGCATCTCCACATTGTGAGAAGTAAAGGTAAAGTAAACAATCGTTGAATAATACAAATGTCAACAAACAACATTTCCCTCTCACTATTAAAACTATCTTAAAGAGACATCATTGTAAATGAGCTTAAACAATGTTTAGAACATATAGTCTTACTTAATTGAATGCATTAAAAGATTATTTTCAGAGTGAGGTCTCAATATCAGAAAGTAAGGGGTTTCCGCGAAATGACAATGAAAACTCATAGGATGTTAGATCTGTTAGAAAAAGGCACAGGGCTAAAGTGCAGGTCAGATACCTTATATAGATCACTTGTTACACTGTCATAAATGTTTATTAGAGGTCAGCTACCTCACATTACAGTATGTTTATTTAAGCATTAGTAAGTGTTTACGTACAAATATTGTGTGCACGCAATTATGTGAACGTATCTTTTTAGAAGTGAACCGTGAGCAGGTTTTGTTATTTCACAAATGGATTGCATTTTATGTGTTTCGCTTTTTAGAAACTGAATTTTAGATCAAGTATTTAGGTTTGAAAATTGTTTCCCCGGATGTCAAGGGATCGGGAAAGTTGTGGTATATAAAGACTGACGCCGTTGAATGACACTCGAAGAAATATATTTATATGTCTATGTATATAAAAAAGAAGTCACTATATTATTTGAGTTTTACTAAGATGCTTGAAAATAAGTTTTTTTTTCGTCGCATTGCAAAATGTATATTAAATACCCCAAAAATACATTACACGCTGTGGCATATAGTAGTGGAAGGTTGCAATTTACAATTCAACAAATCCGTTTAACAATAGCTTGCAAGCATCTAGCAGGGCGGCTTTAAGCAAATGAACTGTTGGTCGTATAATGAAACTTCGCATTTATGCTCAGCAATACAATTGCAACACAAAAATTGAGGCAAATTACCCTTTGTTATGACAACATAATTGTGGCGTCCGTTCATCTGACATTAGCAATTGTTTTATGACCAACTTTACAGCTGAAGAACAGCGCTCCTATATTTAAAATTGATTTTTACAAAGACAACTCGATTATAGAGATTTTCCAAATTTAATGTGGGAAGCAAGCTATTTTTTGTGCAGAAGTATTGCGCTGGATTGGGTTGTTAAAAGAATAACAAAATTGAGTACAAAGGCGCTGAGTCCATGCCGTTACAATGTCCAGAAAGTTAGATAAGTAGTGGGTCTGTTTTTACAATTTTGTCTAGCAAGCTCAACATACGACATATTGACAACATACGACATATTGACGCGCGATGGGTACCCCATGCGCTGAACACAGATCAGAATCAAGCAAAAATAGGTGTTGCTAATCTGTTATTGGAAAGGTATCAAAACGAGGAGATATGTTTTATATCTGTAGATGAGAATTTGATATGTAGATACGAACTTGAATTTACATAACACTCTTTACAAAGGCCCACCAAGTTCAAAAGAAAGCAAGAACCTTTGAAGATAGTGATGATTTTTGTCATTACGCAGGAAGAGGGATGTCACTGACGTCATATAACAGTAATCTTTTCCAGCAATAAAAAATGCGATTCTATAAGTATTATTATTACCAGATACAGACGAGAGATCATCGTACCAAAGGCGGAATAACCCGAGAAGTTCCGATTGCACGTATAATGGGTAACATATTTATGCTGAAGTCGTGGAGGCATTTTCACTAGCAATAGAGTACATACTTAAATACTTTTAAATAAAACATTTATGAAGGCTCGAAGCTATCATATTTTAATCAAAATACAATTGTAATGTCATACCAATTCCTGTAAAACAAAACATGACGTATGTTGTACAGTAGACGGATCAGAACAATAGTGATTATCCTTATCTCTGATATAAATCTGAAAAGCATCAGTTCACATCCGTCAAATCATAACATAGGTTACCCACTGTGGCCCATCCGATATGGCATCTTAGTTTCATACCAGCTGTTTGTAAGCATTTTTGTCTTTTTCTTCAGTTGTTTTGCTTGTATATATTTACAATTCCTAAATTCACAGATAATGTATTGTAAATCCACAAACAAATTGAGACAGTCAATAAAAGGGTAAAATAACATGCCCGTCGAAGTTTTTATGGCTTTAAAACTGTGTTGACACTCTATTATAAGTACTATCAATGTTTACTGGACATCTCATCAGCATATTTATTGAGGTGTCAAAAAAGTTAATTGCCTTCACAGTCCAAGCATATTCATCCCCAACAACCCTTGGAAACACCATCAGCCACGCGTTGTGAGTCCTTTAACAAACTATGTACTGCACTTTGTACCAAGTAGTTACTACCTGAGGACTGGTTCTACTCAGGTAGTGAGCAGTCCGGAGATAATATTGTGGTATGTAGTATGAACTCGTTTCCTAATCCACTTCTGTCATCGGTATCTATTTTTAGCAGAAATCACAATCGTGCTTATATTTATAGATTTGGAAATAAATAACATTTAGAATGATTTTTCGGCGTAGCTGTCTAACCTCACTTTTGACCTACTTACAGATGCTGACTCAATGCTAGCCTGAATGAATATCAGAGCGATTCCCATTGGTAGAAATTCCTAATAGCATCATATACCGTAGTGTTTCTAATAAACGTCCTCGGGGTGGCGATATAGAGTTATTTATACAGGTATTTAAGTCATAAACAAGTCTATATCAATGAGTGACATTAATGAATAGTCTCCCCTGAATAACCCCTAAATGCAAGTAGGTCCTTTCATTTGTTTTACTCGGTTTTTATGCTTGTTCTTTTTGGAGTGTATGTTGACTTCTTTGACTTTCAAGTTAACCATCATCAACAAACACTTCCATTTTCTTTTTTAAATAACAAATCTCTATAAGTATTTAAATGGATTTTAAGCTTATATTTGTGCAAAAGAAATTTCACCATTTGTAACTGCAAAATCTACAAAAGAACGGGCGATAAAGTCCAAGAATACCGACTATAAAGGACCTACCTACTCTTTGGAATACCTCGGATATTAACAAACAAGGGAGATCATTTCCAGTTTACCAATGTACCCCATTTCCTACAGTATTATTGTATATAGTGTATAAAATGTCACTTGATCCTACATTTGTTTAAACATCATCTCTGTCATATGCCGCAAAGCAGACCGTTCCCTTCCGGCACGATCTAACTACTTTGTAACTTTAAGTGCCTATTACGTGAGAATTATGAGGCGCAGAGGGAGCGAGCGACTAGTTTAAAAATGTACACCATTTTCATGCCATTCTTCTCACAAATTTATATTCAATAGAAACATAAACACAATAAAAAATGTGTAAGTTAATGCTTCACAAACGCCGCATAGCCTTTTAAAAGAAATTTCTTGTTTTTTCTTTTTTTTTTAATCCGACGCCGTTTGTCTTTTTAAAGACATTTCTTGTTTCACCATTTGAACTGTGTAGCAAATAGAGTACTGTTCGAAATTGTCTATATTTTATGTTAAGCACCACTTTCTGCCAAAAGTATGCCCATATTTCCACAAAACAAAGGAAATGTTATGTTAAATGAATTTAGTACATGTATAAGCAGCCTGTGAGATACCACCATTAAGGGAGGAAGGACGTTGTTCCGAATTATGAATCAGTAAATGTATTTATTAAAATTCATCGTTGGATACCATGGTAAAAGCAAATCGATTGGAATGAACGTGGGTTACCGACGATGATATAACTTACAAGATTCACAATCGATACATATTTATAATTGATATAATTGGTTTAATGAATGAAACATGCGGTGTAAAGTTTTTCCCTGTAAGTCTATATTTAAGTCCAAAGAAATGTATTAAAAGATTAGAAAGAATGATGCATTTCCCCAGCCCAAACCCACACCCCTCCGCGATACACAGATTGTGTAGCTTTCTGTATTCGAACTTTGTATCCCCACACTATGCCCTGGCAGCGGTGAAGTCCTGATGATACAGATATCTTAGTCTGCCCTGCCCCCGGGAGCAAGGATTTTTCATTTATCTCTCGCATATATCAGATCCCAGACCTCAGTCCACTACACCGTCAAACGACCCGTGAAAAAACCCTCGTCCATTGAACTGTTCCGTACCGCATGACACACAGCATCAGCGCCGGGACAAACTCGAAGTTCTGCCAATTCAAACGCGCAGTTTACTTTATATAAAATTTCGCTCACGATTCTTGGCAACTAAGTTGTGTTTTAAGCTTAAGGCGTGTCTACTAAAGCAATAATTTATCACCTTCTACGTCCAGGCGTTTGACTCTGGGTGTGTGAGGACATATCGGACAGCGGTTTATGACGTCTGTGACGTGTTCGCCATTAACTACGGTGCGCCCGTGAGAAATGACATGCCGTAGGTTCACAAGTAGGTAGCCTCGCTTTCGATTTCACCAAAGTGAAACTGTCTGTATTTTTATGTTGTGACAACAGAGACACCAGTTTATTACAGTAACACCACTCAACAGGACGTCTACCTTGTGTACAACTTTTCGGAACTACTGTTACATAACAGGACACGGTGAATGGCTATAAAATTAAAGTAACGGGATCTACTTTTATTTCTTCTTTTTCGCGCTACGCAATTGCAATGAAACGCTAAAGGAGTGTTAAACATTCGCGTTGAATAAGTTTTCAAAGGGAGAATCATGTGTTGATATTTGATTAGAATTGCAATTGTAATTTATTTATTAAAAAGAAATATAATACATTAGACGGACAATGTCTACCCCGGATTGGGTAGATAAGTTTAAGGCAGGTACCATGCCACGGAATACACCGAAGGAGGATACATACTGGAGAAATTCACAATCCGTGAGTGTAACATTTATTTAATTTTCATTTATCAGTTGACTTTAATTTCTTCCATTAAATTTGTGATAAAAGCAAGATTACTATATTTCGTGATATGCGACCTAATATTTACATTGGAAAATTCCATAGAAACACCCATGTCGACAACTGTATAACAAGGTTTTTAATTAAATTCTAAGATAGCATTTCTCAAAAATGCTAAGAACTGTAACACGGTAAGTTTTCAATAGTTGTTTTAAAACCGCGAAGTGATTGTCTTATATAATTTGAATAATCGAATGAGACCATTTGTATCTAGGAAGTCTTCTTCTCGTTTGTTTTTTAACTTTTGTCTATTTAGTACACTTTAATAAGCAAGCAAAATAACAAAATCATACGAACAATATTGGTTGTTCGTGAGAATAAATCTTGAGGATACCATATACAGTGCGCACACCTTGCTGAATTAATGGATTAGATTTTGTCTTATATTATGTAAAACTGTGAATACCCAAATGCACGGATTTCATCTGTTGTTGTTGTTGTTGTTTTTCGATTATCCACTTATAGAATTTTATGTATACTTAAGATTGGCTTTCTTTCACACTTTAAGGACCATCATATAAACAGTTGTGCATATTTCCTTTTACGTAACACGTTGCCGATTTATCATGAGACTTATTTTATTTAATATAAAAACTTCTATTGTAATCATTAAAAAACGCACCAAAATGCATTTTCTTTAGATCACTCTTTTCTTCAACTTGTTAATACTGTCTTTTGTCTCTCTTCATACAGACATTCGGGATCATTTACTTTTAGATTAGTTTAACATATTTTATTGTCATCTTATAACAGTTATACAGAAAGATATAACAAGTAGACGTGGCCTGAGTAGCAAGTTTCATAACTAAGTTTAGGGTCTTACTAGACATAAAACAGATTGTTACAAGACAGAGGAGTGTCGATGAAAGAATTTAAATATTTTCATTCCCATGCGACTTCATCACAGTGCAGCTTTTACGGTGGGCCCATGTTCCGTTACGCCGCGATGAGCCGCACAACCATCCCAGTGTATTCCTCCGCGTTACACCTCACTTCAAAGCCTCAGCAGGCTTGTTAAACATAACTTTGCGTAATATTACATGCCCACTCTCTCTTCCAACCGTGAACTCAAATGGCCTCAAGACAATAAAAACAATCAACACTTTTATAAAATACATAAAAAGCGCATCAACTGCATCATAAAAGACCATCTCGCCTTGGGATATGTCCACGCGCCTGGTAATGACAAATATTTGGATAATGTTTCTATGGCCCTTTTCTACCCACCATCCGATCTTACTGTTTAAAAAATAATCAGAAGAAACAAAATAGTACATCTTTGACCCTTGGGGGACGTTTACAAGGATTGCTGCAGATTGTTTTATCTAAATTATCTTATCAAACGTCATTTTGCACTTTGATCTCTTTATTTTTGTGTCATACTATTTTGCTTGTTAATTACTGACGCCTGTTCGCGTCTTGAATAATATTGATAAGGTATCTTGGGTTAATGTATCAGGCAATGTTATGTTGCCGATGAAAAGGGTTGTTTAAAGTTTTGTCCATGTTTTTGGTTTATTATATAACTATGATTATTGATCAGGACAATCAAGAAGCCTGATAATTGTTAAACCGTGTCAGGTTAATACAATTTCAGCTCTTCAGGATACACCCGGAACTCCTCGGGTATTTTCGTCTATGAGACGATTCCGACTGTATTAGGACAGAATATTTTGCGACAGATTTACAGAATACGCTTCATTTTTCACAATATTGAGGCTTTTCATAATTATAGTTGAATATTTTCAGTAATAATTTAAATGGTAAAAGTAAAGCTTTTTTTCTTGCCTGCTTTGTCGGAATCATTGTATATTACAAACGATGTGATCAATTATTTGTAGTCTTATAGTTTGAACCAAATTTTAGTTTTCCTGGGGGTTTTAAACACTGGACTATGTTTACATGCTCTTCTTCAAAATGTTGTATCCTTATGTTGAGAGAATCAAAATTGTCGTGACGATTTCTGTTTGCTGTTGTTGTTGTTTTTTGTGTGTTTTTTGTTTTTGTTTGTTTGTGGGGTTTTGTTGTTGTTGTTTGTTTGTTGTTTTTTGTTTGTTTTTTTTTGTTTGTTTTTTTGTTGTCGTTTTTTGTGTGTTTTTGTATATAAACACCGTAGTCATGCGCATACGTCTGTCATAAAGAACACACTACACAGTTCAGTAGTGACGTACCAATTGTAATACATATGAAGGTAGGGGATGGTATCGTTCCGTTTATCATGTACCTATGAGGGGATGGTATCGTTCCGTTTATCATGTACCTATGAGGGGATGGTATCGTTCCGTTTATCATGTACCTATGAGGGGATGGTATCGTTCCGTTTATCATGTACCTATGAGGGGATGGTATCGTTCCGTTTATCATGTACCTATGAGGGGATGGTATCGTTCCGTTTATCATGTACCTATGAGGGGATGGTATCGTTCCGTTTATCATGTACCTATGAGGGGATGGTATCGTTCCGTTTATCATGTACCTATGAGGGGATGGTATCGTTCCGTTTATCATGTACCTATGACAAACTGAGGAAGAGCCACCTTAAGGCTGCAATGACATCACAAAAGAACCTATAAGCATAGACATCGATACGCATCTAGCAGATGTCAGCCATTTTGTCTGCAGTTTTAAATCAATCTATTTGGTGGGGCGATACTACTATATGAATGTTTCCTTTTCTTAATTGTTTAATATGATTTATATTTTATTAGTGGGAATAAATATATTAATAGAATGTTTTATTTAAATTGAACATGCTAACAGTGAATTGTAAAGTATAATATTTAAAACTAGAGGGTTGTACTGTTGTCTAAGTTGCATATATAAACTATAACTTTTACCTGTGTATGATCAACGCCCACTTTTTTACGCGCGTACACCAGATTGACAGTCCACAAGATTGTAGCTGACGTATACATGGACGTTACCGGACATTTTGGTTATTCGTGCTTTCGTCGATGTCATTCTAACCCTTGTTATAGTACAATTATAAATAACAATACAAATTCTAATTTATATGCTAACAAGTAAACGTGAAGGTGACAAACGATGTTCAAATCAACTCATCAACGAATAGTGCAGATCCTAATCCACAGGTTTAAATGGATGGATGGTTGGCTGATCTGAATCTATCTTCCCAAGCCGGATCTATTCTTGCTTGGTAGGTGAAGAGTTGAACAGCAGAAACAAATGTTGGACGTCTCATCAGATGGTACATTACATATATAACATGCATTAACAAAGACACTCTGCTCCTCTCGTACTTGTCACTTTGTTCATGATTCTAACATTAAAATTAACCCAGGTTCTTATTGCATTGTTCATTGTTTTAATTGTCATTTTTAATGTTTTGTGTATTCATGCGCATTAAATTGCTATTTTGTACCTGAAATAAACGGCTAAATTGTTAACCTGTATAATACGCTTACAGTTTAGCCACCTCGATTAAAGGGGAAAAACAAAAAGCAAAAAGATAACATAAGAGAAAAGTAAAACGTTCGATGGTTTTTTTTTTAAGAATTGGCTTAAATTGGTCAAATTTGAATTATTGCGTTTTTTTCATTAACCACAATTAATAATGAATAACAACATTGCATCTGTTAACTGTATTACAAGATAAAGTAGATTGCGTGGTCTTTAGGATGGAAAAATGACAAGCGTTGTAACGGTTTTCGGCCAGTGTTAGCCATTTAAAACAACCATGGTTAGATTTTACCTTTCTAATTTGCAGGTGAAGCTATGCGTCATGTGTCAGTCTTAAACAGTGCACTTACTGGTCCAGTGACCTATTACTGTTGTAATAATGTCCTTAAATAATGTCTATATTTATCCGCATACTTCGTACATAAGTAAAAGTTTGTAAATATTACATTTGTATGTTCTAGGAAGTATTCTTGAAATAGCTATAACTCTTAGAGGTGGTATCCGACAGTCTACCGATATCAAATTCATGTAACAATACCTTTCCGCTGCTTTGGGGAATTTGGCATAATTTATGCATAAACTCATACTCTATTATCAGTAAAGAAGGTTCTGAAAACTACCTATATTGTTAGACAGTACATATCGCTATAAGAGCACTCTAAAAGGTCATTCATTCCAAAATCTATAAAAAGCACGATACTGATCTCTGTTAAAAATAGATATCGACGTCACAGCAGATTACCCGGATGACGATATGATAAAACCTCACAAGTGAGTTGTCACGTTTCCTTAGTTAAAATAGCTATCTCTGCAGCGTGGCTCAGATAGGAAATACCTGTTTGCAATGAGAAAAAGGGGTTTATGATCCACTGTTCACACTGGTCTAGGGCATCAATGAGATGCATTTTGCAGGACCCTTTAAGTAACAATGACTTATTTTGTTATTTGATAAAAATATCTTTGACTAAACTGTCGAATACCACCTTTAATATATGTGTACGCCCCATTTTTTACATAATGCTTTAAATCCTTAAAAGTGCATTGCAAAGTGCATTGCAAAAATCGTTACTTTTATGCATCAGACTTAATAAAATATAAAAATCCGTAAAATAATATATTATTCTTAGTATAGGTGTAAGCATCAGTTTTAATATTCGCTCTAATTCATTCAAAGAATATTGGAAATAGTTACGGGTAAGAAACTTATAAAATTATAAATTAATCGTTAACGAGTAACCTTTGGGGTCTGCTTTTGAATCCGAAGCTATTATACTCTGCGTATTGACAACGAGTGGTAACAATGACCCTATCGGATTTGGTCCAAAACGACCTGGTTAATATTTTTATGTAAGTAAGCAAGTAGGCAAAAATATCGGACTATAAATGCAGGTAAAAAAAAAGCAAGACGAATGACCTAAAGTGGATGGTTATGAAGTCAAGTACCTCTTTTGAAATTAGACGCAACCAAATAGACACGTTTCAGCCTATAAATAGTGCACTGCATAATGTATAGAAAAATGATTTAATCAATATAAAATAAGTACTCTGAATAATGTTCGCAAAATGTGTTTATTGGATTGCTGGTGTTATGTCAAAAGCCATTAATGTTATTATGTTGCAATCAATTACAACAGAAACCAGCACAAAGCAATTAGCAAAGAAAGAATGCATCATATAAAAATGTCATATGACTGTTGCTTAATACTGACACATTCTTTTAATGGCTTTTCCGGGATAAAGTTGCATTTCTACAAACACTTTGGTCGGGTCATGGAAGAACCCGCAACAAGCATCGTAAAAGCAAGTTACGCGTATATACATGACACTCAGTGTCGCGTGATTCACAAGTCACGTATTTAAAATCAAAATTATTGAATAAAACAAATCACTGTTCATGCCTGACGTAAACACATCACGCTTATAACCGATTGAACATTCCGGAGATACTAGTATAGAAAGTTCTGGAACTAAGAACAGCTAAAATAGAGTTAAAAAATCGTCGCTAGGATTTTGATTTTCTGCAAACCGGAAGCCTACACAACTTTTGAAGGACAGCATGTTCGCGAATGATCTAGTGATCATACGTAATTTCTGTGTCCATTTTTCGTTGTGGTTCGGCCTTTTTTTAAAATAAAAACAGTGACAACCAGTGACAAGTCACTTTAATTCGTAGCATGCCAAAATGATTATTGAACTAAGCTTTGGAAAGAAAATAAACAACAACACAAATACTAAGGCGATTTTATACATAATTATACGTTCACCTGTAAGTGTTTTATTGTTGCAATTAAAACGACCTCACCCGATGCATGATATACTTCTACGACATATTGATTCTTATCGATAGTATGTTTATTTTAGTGCTAAGTGCATAGTTTTCGAAATTAGTGTCATTCCATCTTTAATTACAACAACAATGGGTCACCCTATCGCAATGTCCGGTTCGTTTATATCTCATGCCTAAGGCGTATTATTAACAAATCGTCATAAACGGACTATTTAACGCGCGGATGAACCGATAAAAACAAAAGCCATACCCGCCGCGGTCCGCCGGTGCTTTCCGTGAACTCGATGCGCCCTTGAGATAAAAGCAAAACAACGTGTTTGTCATGGACCTGTTCTTCTAACAGACTACTTTCTCAAAAACAAAAAAGCGAAGTCCTCTCGAAAATTGAGTATAAATTATAATAAAAAATATGTTCCGATGCCCGTTTTTTTTTTATCAAAACAATACAGCTAGCTATAATTAACTTTACTGGTACATCAAACCTTTCGTTTTCGTTATTTCAAATAAAGTATTACCTTTATTGTTTTATTGTGCTCACTTTTAGTCAAGAATATCTTGAAATGATTGAATTATGTCAAATAAAAAAATGAAGAACAAAATCAAAGTAAAGTTTTTTTGTCGGTTCGATGGTAATTGTTATATATTATAAACGCTGTGATCAATTTTACTTTAATCTTATAATATGAACCAACCAGGAGTTTAAAGATTTCTGAACGTTTGCTATCGTGGTATTAATATTGTATATAGACACTGAACGTTTGCTATCGTGGTATTAATAGTGTATATAGACACTGAACGTTTGCTACCGTGGTATTAATATTGTATATAGACAATAATATACCGTCCTTCAAAAAAGAGTATCGTCTTGATCCAGAACCAACAGCGTCCCGGAGCTTCCAACTGTCATATTTGACCGGAATCGTAATATGTTAAAGACGCAATGATCAATTGTACTTTAATATGTTTCTTGATTTTGGACGTTTGACAATTGCAAAAAACCCAAGACTGTGCCCCCAAAACAAGTTCAATACAAACACCCACATCAGACAGTTTTTAATACATGTGTAAGGAATTCACAATGTACACCTTATATAAATATAGCTATGTGTATTACACTAAAAAGTTGTAATTAATTATGAGTGACAAGGGAAAAGAACAACAAATGAGTTGTGGTGAAATGTCCGGAAGGGGACTGTCGTAGATCTCTTGTCCGGTGAGTCAACACAGGAAGGTACATGGGTGATGAATTGCTGTGATTACAGGTAAGGTTTGTCCACCCTTTCTTCGAATGTGTTTGCAGCATATTGCTTGTCTGTGTTGGCTTTTGTTCAACAAGGGTTACAAATAGCCGTCTTGACCGGACTGACAGGCACGGCTAGAGGGCTTATATAGCCTATATGTATATAATCAAGCGTAAAAGGTTTTAAGAGTTTAAACATTGACAAACAGAGTGAGAAACACACAGAGAGAGAAAGAGAGAGACGGAAAGAGAGAGAGAGAGAGAGAGAGAGAGAGAGAGAGAGAGAGAGAGAGAGAGAGAGAGAGAGAGAGAATCCCTCACTGATAGTGCCAACTACGTGTCATTGTCGTCTGCTTTTTGTTTTCGTTTAATAATATTAGATACATTATATAAGGTATTTATAATACAGTACTTACGTGTTTTAAAAACGAAAAACCGATATCCTGAAACATATTTTGCTAACTTCACTTAGCATATATGTATGATGCAAAACTGGTCTTTTTATCTGACCTAATTATGACGCAAAACATTTAGCCAAGATGTGGGATGTATGCGAAGACTTTCACATGGGGGAGGTTTCCCTGCTGACCTGCGATGTGCCGGTGGTTCTACCCATTTTCCGCGGTCATTTTTACCAATAATAGCCGAACGTCATCAATATCACGATAATAGTGTCGGTGCGATGTATAAAAATAATATAAATAACATTAACATACTGATTCTTCGTCAGTGTATCATTTATTTACGATGATGTTTTCGAATAAGGTTAATATTCGTGTTTGTTTAATAGTTATGATTATTTAAGTTTTTAAATGATGTTTAACTTACGAAGATTAAGGAACAGAGGCAGACAAATTTACATGTATATTACACCAGATGGTCAAGAGTATTAGGGTGGCATTTTATAAGATCATATTTTGTTTTTCATTTAATTGACTTTACTACTAATGTTAATGCAATAAATATTAATGGAAAATTGTCGGTAGCGTTTTTAAGTAGTTCACAAAATTAACAATAACTTTGTATTTTACTTTTAAGACTATGACATAAGATGAAATTTGGTTGTTGGTTTTTTGTTGTTTGGTTTTGTTTTTAGTATTAAATTGAAATGCATTATCATTACGGTACAAAGATACATTTAATGTCTTCAGCTCTCGATATCTTATTGTTGAAATACATCTGACCGGTTCTGGTAGTAACATAGTTTATTTCCAACTTAGTTGTTGGTATAAATCTTAACTCGGTCACAACATAAAAATGATTTATTCCAAACCTAGTGCCAGCCCTCGTTCTGGTTTCACTTCTCCCCCAGGATAAATACTTTATATCATTATATGGAAATTGACCTTCATATTTCACGTTGCCATAATAACATTGACCTTTATTGTCCCTAGACACTCCCGCGCCCCGCCCAATTGGGAAAAAGAGGGCCTAGGACCGACGGCTGTTGTTAGTCAACTGTCAATCTTTGAGACTTTGACATACTGGCAAGGCCTTTAAATGACAAAATTGTGTAATCGTGACAATATATTCTGGTCAAAAAAGAAATGTTTGAACACTTCATTGAATGTAATGAGCTTACATGACCAAATTGGTATAAAAGTGACCCGGTCAAAGTATAGCGCATAAAAACACCCGATTCACATTTTTATATTTATTTAAATCATTTTGTCAGTATCCAGCCAATCATTGCCATGTTTATGACTAACGTATACACTCATTATATTCCCGCATTCTAAGCTATAAAAATATATGTGGCTAAAATAGTTCAAAAAAGTTTTTAATTATCCTATTTTCAACACAACACAAAATCTGTTTGATGGACACACAGAATCTAGAAATCGGAGATAAAATTCGTTTATTGAGTTTTTCAAATGTGTTTTAAAAAGGTCTGCTTTCCTTTCTTAGCAAAATTTAAAAAATTGAATATTAACCAATTTTGATTAATCGGCCGGGTGTCTGGACAATGTGACTCGGTGTGGTATATTGCTAGATTTTCATAACATGCTATTTACAACGCATGCAGCACTGCATTTGCTTTACATTATCGCCGTTTCAGGATAACTGAAAGATTATTGTCGGAGTGGATGGCGGAGTAACTGTAACCAACTATTAATATATAACACATTACCATGGTTAACAATAAATGAAACATTTGTACATACCCAGAAAAGCACATGCACGCAACTAGAACATGTTTAAGAACAATGCAATTTGTTTAAAGAACGTATGCGATATAAGCAAGAAAAACCACGCAACCACGACAACGACATCCCTGACATGTTCTCGAGGGTTGACCTCTGATGTTCATGAACGTACAAACAGTGTTAATCTTGACCTGGACTATAAGGTGTTTGTCAGAATGTATGTCAGGGCCATTTGTTGGTACAGCGGGGCATGTCTTTTTTCAAGTTTTTTGTTGTTGTTCTATTTTTGTTCCCTTTATTGTTTGTTCTTTTTTTAATTTCCTTCTTTTTTGCCTCTTTGTCTTTTTTATGGGAAAGTCGACTGTTTTGCAGATAAAGTTGCACTAAGTGTACTTACCTAAGAAATCCACTTTCTTCGACATTCGGTTCACCTCGGCACTATCACGTTCAGGAAATAGCCGGCCAGTGTCGATATAATGCGAACCTCTGTTCCACTGCCTTATTTTTACATATTTATAAATATATATATCGCATATATATATGTTGGTGAGAGCCGAAACTAAATTTTGAACTTGTGTCTTTTTGTTTGTTTGTAACATGTCACTTTTCTTTCTCTATTACCTTTAAAGTTTGATAATAATATACAAAATATAAATAACCTTGCGACGGAGAGATGCACACTTTTGTCATAAGACTTAATAACTGATTTGAGAGTGAATTCCTCTGAAAAAGATAATTTCTCATTTTTTACAAATTTAGCTGTCCCACAACTGCCAAACTCAATGTTTTAATTCGGAGAAACGATGTTGGGATTTGCGGTTTTTCTTATCAGGACTGTTGGTCTGTTTTAACTTAAATTATTTGAAGCTCTACAAGTATTCGCACTCCTTGAACAAATGTCTAATGAGTTTGTACAAGTGTCGAAACAAAAAATATGCCAACGCCAAACGTGTTTTAATTATTGCCAACAGTTAAAAGTTTACAGGAAGGACGCGATGCATGTTTTTGTTTCGTTGTTGTTGTCTTTGATTTTTTTCTTGTTGTTTTTCGCAGAAAATGACTAATATTTTACATATAGATTTTATCTTGTTTCTGCGAAAGGATATCCCAATTAATCGAACTATCGGAAATTGTGAAGGCCCCTTCCTATAACGCTCCACAGTACGAGCAGATCAGACTTTAGCAAATATTGTAGATCCAGACCAGCCATCTTCATGATAGCTAACTGATCAGGAACTGTATTATTAACTGCTGAATCTAACTTGTTTTGTTTGAGTTTAGTAGCCAACATATGTGTATAGCTTGAAAAAAAAATTCACACTACACGGGTTTATACAGAAAAACACATTCAAATGGTATGTCAACGCTGTTGTTTGTTGTTGTTTTTTGTTTGTTTTTTGTTTGTTTTGTTTTTTCATCTTTTCTGTCTCTGTACTCTTCCGCAGTTACCACGGCGCTACCACAGTGATGGCAACGGCAGCTTCCACCACGGGTGGGGTTACAAATCTGGCGGTAACTATGACTACGCCGACACGCGGGCCCTCGGTGGCTCAAACAGCGCCAGTGGGTCCATGAGATCGACGAAATCCTCTCGCGGCCGGCGTGCCCGAAGCTGTGGTTTGATCCTTTTGCTGATCCTTGGGGCGCTTCTGTTGGCCATCGGGATCGGCATACTCGTCTACTACCTGCTGTTGAATTGTGAGTAATGGGTGCAGTTCTTCAACGATTTATATATATCGTATTAATCAAACATAGGTAATAAGGATAAGTCCAGATCAGTCTGCTCCGCAGCTCCCGATGGAAGCTGTCTAATCAGCATCCACACTTTTTTTCTGCAAAGTCGTTATCAGTATATCTTTATCTTACCTATCCCTCAATTACTTGATAAAATGAAAACTATTCGTACGATTGAAAAATGGATTTACATGAATGCCAGTTGCACAATGTAATAAACACTGTATTATTTGTTCAAATTACTTAAACAAAAGCAATTAATAAATATAATACAGCTACGTCCTTAATTGACGCAACGCAATAGTCTTGTATTTTATAATTATTATTTCATAATGACTTGCCTGTATTGAATTACAATGTAATAACAATATGCCTATTATATTTTCAGCACCTGGTTTCAGCTCATACCGTAAGTTATTGACAATTAGAGCCTATTATCCATTTCGTTATGAAACATTAATATTTTGCTTTATCACAAAACTTTCAATACAGATGATAATAAAACCATAAAATTATATCATGATTAAGTCTCGGACAAATCTTTCTTTGTTTATAGATACTCAGTATGCTTACAACTATTGTTATATGATTAAATTGGCAATAAAATGTGTTGTTTCCCGCATACACACCTTGTATTCTGTTTTATGATGTGTTGTGTTCGTATTTTAAAGTACTTAAATGTTTCTGTTGAATTTTTGCTAATAATCAGGGCATTTTTTATTTTATTTTTTATTCTAATATGTTTATTGCCATAGAAACAACGACTGCAGACTCCTCGATGCGATTAATGAACACTCCCTATCATCCCGCCATGGCAAATAGTTCCTCACCGGAATTCCGCGGTATTGCCGATCCCTTTTGCAGCGAGGTAAGGAACTAGTTGGGTATTCCCGGAATATCATTTAATTTATAATATTCGTAAAAATGGCCGAGCTATTCCGATTAGTAAGGAAGTGCGGACAAAAGATTGTGTGTTATAACGTTTATGTCAGCATTAATTTGGCCGGTGGACTAACTATAGTAGACTAGACTGCTCAAAACTCACTACAATCCTAAGAAAACTTTCGTGAAATCATACTGCCCCTTATAAAATAGTTCTTAGTATAATTGCAATCCTAGTTTGATATCTATCTGTATTGTGACATATTAACAGTAAGTGTTTATTTCCTGACATATATTTATATTTTGTTTTATTTACACAACAGATTGACCGGTTCTTTAAGAGTGGTAAACACAGCGGTCAGTACGAAGGCTGCAGAGTCCGTGAGCTTCAAAAGGACCTTGAGCCGCTCGTCTGCCAGTGCGCTGGAATTCTCAAAACTATCGAGTATGTATAATACAATACAATATAGTGGAAGACAATATTCTGTAATTCAGTGCAATACAATCAGCTTGGTACTTTGTTAAATTGTAATACAAATACTAGAAACACTGCCCACGGCGCTTGAAACATGGAGAAGAATGAATCAACGATGCGTTGTTTCCTCAAAAACTCAATACATTTTCATCACATCTTCGAAACATCTGACCTTTTAGTTGGCAGTGGCAACTACAAAGCATTAATTTTGATCAATCTAAATATCAGGTGAATGATTGCATCAAGAAGCAAAACAGCATATTTTAATTTTTTATCATAATTGCTTTTGTGTGGCAGTATCTTTGCTACTATTGTCTAACAGCTATAAAACGGTTTCTCTCATTAACATCAGATTTCACTATAACTTGTATAAGTAATCATTACAAAAGCAATTTATTTTAAAGTCAGATATTTTAACAATCGCTACGAACTTATAAAGTAGAATAAACGATATGCTTAAACTGACTAATTACAATTATCTTTAACTGCCACGAATTATCAAGGTTAAAAAAACATTGTTATTTCTGCGAGGAACAAAGCGTTGTCAACTTAACAAGTAAACAAATAGTATTTGGTCACATTTTTAAAAAAATAATGATGTAATTTTAGCGAATGTATCACTTTAATTTCAGGGAGGGTTCCGTAAAAGTGATGTTTGACGTCACATTCAAAGGCGATGTTGATGGGTTAAAGTTCGACATACCGAACATCATCGACTTTAAGTCGAGCAAAATCTTGGGGAAGGACTACGAAGTGTTATTCCTGAAGGATTTTCTGGTGGACATCCGAGACAAGCTGGGAATCAGTCCCACAACTACGACCCGACCTATTAACCCCGAAGGTAAGTTAGTGGGAATGTTGTTGGTGGTGGTTGTAATCATGGGCAATGGTGTGGGCATGGTTATAAAAATATTGTTGGAGGAAGTTGATTTTTGTTGTTGTTGTTGTTGTTGCGTTTTGTTACATCGCACCGACGTGCAGCTAATTATTGGTGGAGAAAGATCCCAGATATATGTCTGGGTTGAAGTACAAGCACAGGTCAGCTAGAGGATCTGCCCGACTGCAACTCTAACCCACACTATGAGCGGCTAAGGAGTTAAACGTCGGTTGAAAGTGATAGTGGCGATATAGTGATTATAGTGGTTGTGTTTAATGGTGCTTTATCAATTGTGAAAGTTGTTGACCATACACCTGTTATAATTGATAATGACGTTTGAATAAAAAAAACATGTTACATTGTTTACAGTGGGGGTGCTCGCCAACTTGACCATTTGGGTGTACAACCTGACGTACAGTGACGTGTTGAGAAACCGGAAGTCCACAGAGTTCCTTTCCCTTGCCAACCCATTCTGCGATAATGTATGTTCTGCTTCTCTATCACTGTTGTTATTCTTGTTGTTATTTTATTGTTTCCCTTTTTATATTTTATATCTCCATATCATTTAATTTCATGTTGCCATTGTTACAGATTGAAGACATCATGCGTTCAGGGCTGATGGCGGACAGGTTTCTGGACTGCGAATTGTTCGCTTTCGAGTAAGTATTGCTATCCTGAATATAAAGTTATGAGCGATTCAGAGAAACATAAGTCTCTCGGACTTGCAATGTAAATTATCCTGTCCGAAATAATGTTCACGTGCTGAGTGCGAGGATCGAACCTTCGACCTTTCGATCAGAAATCCGGTATCTTATCAATCAACCACGATCTCCACCATAAAAATACGCAGATCTCTCGTAAGAAACTGTATGTGCAATCCATTTGCTCTCAAAAGATGATTTTAGTACTATCGTTATCAGCATAAATCAATTTAAATTATAATAATTACTTTACTGAAACACAATTAAATCATTTAAAATTACAAATCCTTTTATTAAATGCCCTTTGCACCAGAATGGACTTATATGTTTCTTAAGCTTTGTTCTAAAAACAACAACATTTGAAGTACGTATGTAAGGCAATTGATAGGAAATAACATTTAAATAACACTTTAGTGGCGCATCAATATATTCTACAGCAATTCGACGATTAATGCACATGTTTTAATAATATGATAACCATCGCAAATACATTGTTTCATTTTATTCGTATTTCAAATTGTCCGTTTATAAAAATGCTTTTTGTATGATTCGAACACAGAAACATCTGTATAACAATTCAATAGTCGACCACAGCGCCACTGAGACTTTTAAAATGCTTGTCGCACTTGGTGCACATGGGCTTACTGCATTTATTTTATTTGTTTGTATATCTTGTAATCATTGTTATTGATTGGAATAGTGTATTGATTGGACTTGTTCTTTTTATTGTTGTCGATTGGAATTTTTTTTGTATTGATTAGAATTGTTTTTTGTATTGATTAGAATTGCTTTGTAGTGAATTCATTTTGCGGAAGTTAGTATGGCTTTAAACTTCATCGCTATGAATCCCCATCATCCAACAGTTGTTAAATGTATCTATTTTATATTTTTCCCACAAACGTTTGTTGTTTGTTTTGAAACTATTACGTTATGAATCTTCTCATCAAAAGACCGTTTAATGTTTTTATTTTTCACTTAATTATATTACTTTTAAACTTAAATGCACTTATTTCACGCACCAGTCCTTTATTCAAGGAGTACAGATGATGGTTTAAATGCGTACATTTTAACCGCCCATTTGTCTGATGGAGAACCATGTGGCTACTTTTAATTGTTAACGCGTCTGCAGTTACTAAGTGAAAGTTACCTTTTTAAATAACTTTCATGTTATTATACCAAACGACCCCTTAACCAAGCAAAATATCTTCAATGTACTTAAACGAAATAAAAAGGGTTATCACTATAAAAAAAACGATTTATTTAAACAATCTCAGTGTGTTATTTTGCTATGTTTACCTGAAAAATGTAAAAATAATAATAATTGCAACATAATTTCTTCATAATTTTATATACTTTTATTTATTTTCGCACAATAACGCCATTTGTGGCAGTATCTGCATAATACTTAATTGTATCCTCAGCGACTTGGACACAGCTGGTCAAATTTGCATGTTTTAGATTTTCTTCAAAAAGCACAAATTAGTTGAACTACAAAAATTATCTCTTATCATTTGTTTTATATACATATAATTGTGAGAGAATTGTTTAAAAAGGGCACAGTCAGTATTAGATTAATAGCGTTTAAATGGTTCAGGGTAAAGGTGTCAAATTCTTCTCATAAATACGCCCCAGTAATACAACCATTGTCATTATAGAGAACTCCGTTGAAGGAAGTCCTAAAACAAATGTCCGGGTAGAGCCACTGGCACCCGCCTCCTATGCAGTTATCTTTCCATTGCTCTAGCATTTACGAACCGGCAATATTAGAGTGATATGGCAGGTGCTAAATTTGTAAGTAAAAGGGAACGTGGTAATATCGTTTACTATTGGCTTGCGTTAATTAAGTAGAATATTCTATAAATGAAATATCTATTTTGACGATTTTTGTTTCTGGTCATAGCAAAGACCCCAATATTGCGATTGTGCACGCATCATTTACTGGGACAAGTACCGATGGCTTTCGAGAGTATATCGCCAGGGAGATCATGGACAAGGCTCGAACAGTATTGGTTGACGGAAAACAACGGAAAATGCTCGGAACACTTTTAATTACACCGGCGAGTGGAGATGGAAACATCAAAGTGGTTCCGATTGTGGTAAATCCGTCCATAACACCAACACCGACGTCACATCCTGCTTCGTGGACGGGTGAGTGATGATGCGGCCGTCGTGGTCGTAGTAGTTTTAGAAGTTAAAGATAGTATCCGACAGTTTGGATTAAACATTTTTTCTCAAATAACCAAGTAAGTCATTGTTACCTGAAAAGGTCCAGCAAAATGCTGTTCATTGATGCCCTAGATCTCTATAAAAAGTCAACCATAAATCACCACTCGTCCCCGCAAACAGGTGTTTTCTATCCGAGACACGCAACAGAGATAGCTATAATTAAACTTAGAAAACCATGTGACCATTTGCTTTTGCGATTACGGTATATAGTCATTCGGGTAATCCGCTCTGACGTCAACATCTATTTTTAGCAGAGACCACTATCGCGCTTTTATTGAGTTGGAAAGAATCATTTAGAGTGATTTTTTCGCAATTATAGCAACACAGTTTGAGTTAAAGATTGTCTTTATTTATTAAGACTACAGTATGGGCTAATGTATGAATATGCCCACATTCCCAATAGTAAAATAAGATATTGTTACATGTAAACTGTCGGATACCACCTTTAAGTTGTAGATGAAGTTTTTGTCGTGTTCTTATTGAGTCAGTTATTAAAACCTCTCAGATACCTAATTTAAATTTATTAAATCCCAAGTAAAAATATCCCAATATGTTGATTCTGAAGATCTGCTGTTGTTTGAGTTCATTGTGTTGCTGTTGATGGTGTTATTGTTCTTCTTGTTGTGACTGACGAGTGAATGTATGCAATTATAATTTTGATAAATTAAGTACAGTTATTTTAAACATTATCTGTTACTATAGCCGGTATGCCGTTCATCGATATGACCCTGTACATCTACAACCTGACCTATCAGCCTGCCCTCGGAGACCGGAAGTCGGTTCTGTACCAGGACTATGCCAACAGGTTCTGCAAGGATGTAAGTACCGACAGTTTCTTTGCTCCGGAGACAGGTTTGACATACGTGGCACGTCGATGTTGTCATGACCGCTCGTATATAAATAGTTCCACATTGCTTCCTAATCCCTCTGCGCCCTCTTTTTCTTCCCCTATACATCAATGCAATATTCATCTGTTCACCTTCCTCTTTTCTCATCCTCCTACGTCTTCTTCTCCTCCTCATCATCATCATTATAACATCATCATCATAACATCATAATCACCCCCATGCTGTGTAACAGAAACCACAAAGCAAATGAAACAGTTTTTTGCTTGACGATAATTTTCCTGTCATGATATAATTACCTTCTGGCTTTGTAAACGACAAGTTGACAACACTAACGTCGTAAGCTTTAAGCCCGCTATGGACGAATTAATAGGCAAATAGAGTAGATCCCGACCAAACTCAGCCGCGATTCTTATCAGAATGTACACTATATGTATGCTTTGTCACTATTTATATCTCTACTTATCTTTTACACTTAGCTATTAGCAAAGCATTAAGATTTCAGTAACGTTTTATAACAAGTTACCCTGCAGGAGCAGGTTAAGTGAACATATAACGTTTAGTTGACTACGACGCTATTAACAGAATTTTCACTTGTCTAAACACATGATTTTAGACGTCTGTTCTCAATGATAGTTGATGTGGGTTCTTTTTTGTTTCAGCTTGAGAGGCACATCAAACAGAGCGCCTGGAGCAATTATTTCTATAATTGTGAGATTATACAATTCTCGTAAGTAGGCAAAACAGTAGATGGTCCTTCCTAATGGAAAGGTGAACTAAAAATAAAAATAAAAACACAAACACACACAAACACAAACACAAAAAAATAATGCCGCATGTGTCAAAACAACATCTTCATGTTATCACTGTGCTTTTAAAGGTATGTTAAATATCGTTATAAAGTCACATCTGCAAACAAACAAACAAAAAACAAAATTTAGACAGCTTTCAGAAACAACGTCTTGCACAGTCCTTCATAAAATAAGCAAAAAACGAAACAACAAAGCTTCTAAAATAGTTAATGGAAATATTAAAGTGAAAACGTAGACCAGATGTGTATATAATGTATATAAATGAGTTGCTTCAAATGGTTGGTTTTGTGGTAAAAACAAAACAAAAAACAATCCTAGTTTGTTTTAATAACATGACAAAAGATTCATTGCATTTAAGAGGGATTTTTTTTAAAAATAAATATAAATGCGATATAGGAATATAGGGTATAACAGATTTGAAGTAGAGGTGACCTTTGTTTACCAAATAAGCGTTATTTTGAAAAGGATCTGCGCCCCTTGAATTTTTCAGCCTTTCAAGCATAATAAAGACATACTTGTTTGGTCACTTTGTAATTGGTTACTGGTTTCCGGTGGGGTAGGGAGCATTTTAAATATTTCGTAGATAAACGGCTCCACGTGTAAAGATTAATTTTCGCTTACTAAGGTTTATAGAAACAGATTAGGTCCAGATTATTCAGCATCTTGGTCAATACTATTTGCTGCTGACTTTAGGGCATTTTACTTGTTGATACTGCATTAAGTCATAATCCAGAAAATAAGATTTTTATCGCCTATATTGAAACTGTAGCATGATGAAGGTTAATTAAAATGAGTTGAAACCTGTTTATTTAAACTCGCAGACCTCCAGGTCCCGGAAAGCGCTTCACGTCTCTGCGAGCATTACTCAAGGTTGCCGACCATTTTATCTACAAGCCTGACGACCTCGTGAAAATCATCCGTAACAGCGCCCCTGAGTTTGAATTCTTCGAAGGCGTCGACATTTTGAAAACATATTTAATTGGAGACTTGCTGGTCATTCTAGCTGACGGAAGTTTCATCATGAAATACACGCCTTATCAAACGGCAACGTCTTTGATGCCCACACCGGAAAGCATACAAATGACGTTCGGTGGTAATTTTACGTCATACCACTTCCTGACGCCGACTCCGACACCGGGAATGACGCAATGGCCGGGCACTCGCTCGACAAAAATTATCATTTACAGTAAGAAAACATACGATTTTAACTAAATGTAAATAAATGTAAATTATTGATTCAGTTTATACATGTTTTTGTTTGTTTGCTTGTTTGTTTGTGTGTGTGTGCGCGCGCGCACGCGCGTGCTTTTGTGTGGGCGTGCGTGCGTGCGTGCGTGTGTGTGTGTGTTTCAAAATATATTCATGTTTGTATACTCCATTGCATTGTTGAAACCCATGTTTAAAATCTCGTAAGTCCCAAATTAGAAAAGGTACGAATACCAACTTAGAAACTCATTGCTGGAACGACGCTGATTGCTATCTATAGATTTGGTATTTGCCGTTCTTTTTAATTTTAAAGAGAGCTCCGGCTCCAGGTACGGAAGCCACGGGCTCGATCCTGGGCCGCGACATACAAAGTAGTTAAAAATTGTAGTGGTATGGCTCCCTTTCTAACGCTCAAAGATATAAGGGTAGTTCCACGACTGGTTGGCCCGGTGTCAAGATAATGTGACTAGGTGTAGTTTCAGGCCAGGTGTTCACTTCATGTTATATACAGTGAATGCAGCACTTTATCTGCTTCAAGTGGACACCGTCCCCAGATAACGGAAATGCTCTTGGTGGGACGATAAACCCAATAAATAAACATAATTTTTAAGAAAATGAACGATAATAGATTAAAATGTTCCAAAATAAAAATGCCCTATCTTTACGGTTCGATTAGTTTAAAACTTTTTATTCATAATCGATTGGGAAATAAATTCTAATAACTTATATTTATCTCATCCCCTCTTTCTGGGTAGAACCAGTACTCATGGAGTAAGTCCTTTGTGTTCTTAATTGTTTTCAGACTCGACCAACGCCTTTATAGACGCTCAGCTGTTTGGGTTCGGATACACGACCGACCTGGATGACAAAACGTCGGCACACTTCCTCCGACTTCAATCTAGATTCTGCAGAGATGTAAGCTTCCTACTTCCATTATTTATGTGTGAACGCCCGTCTTCGCCTGTATTATAACCCGCGACCATTTTCGTGAATGTGCGAGAACTCTTCAAGTTCAAATAAGCTATTAACAAAATCGTACGTTGAAAATTTGGAGATTCTTGCTGACAAACAAATCTACCATTTAATGCGGCATTGCATGAGCTTCGGTCACAGTTCGTAAGGTCTCGGTCTTGGCCCCGACTGAAATTTTGCGAAATACCATTGCATGTATATACATGTGAAATTTGTATCGTCTGTAATATACATGTAATGTGCAGTGCAGAATAAGAGGGCTGTTTCTTTATATTTTATTGGTTATTCGTCCCACCAACACTTCTGCCATCGCAATAGCATGCCTTAAACACTATACATGTGTAGCTATATCAAACAGAGCTAGAATTATGATACATTACATAGTTTGTTTGTTTTCTTCCTGGAAATAAACTCTATTTTAATATAATGCAAGATTTACCCATATATCCGCAGTTATTTCCTGTTTTATTTCCTTTATATAACTAATTGTTGCATTTTTGATAATTAATAAACAGTTAAACACTGCTTATGCTCTTTTGTCAGGGAAGAGACCGAAATCTAAAATAGAAAGTTTTGTTTGAATAATTATAACAATTACCCTACGTGCTTTATAATTGTATGCATTAATTTTTCACTTTTCTAAAGAAAAGATACACCGATTTAGTATTTGTGTTGAGATTTAGTACAAATAAACACGCCCCTTTGAACTGTTGCATGAAAAATTAAACAACGTCTGGAAAGCTAAAAGATAATTATAATGTATGAAAAGCATCGTGTTTCTCTTTGTTTTTGTGTCCATTAGTCTTTCTCTGTTAATATCAAATATAAACTCATCTCGTTAGTTTTCTAACCTTAACTATGTCTACCAGAGACAATTCCTGTACTTAGATATGTTTTCGGATCCAATATCTCGTAATTATTATACATACATAAGACAATGCAAACAATTACATGCTGTTGCTTCACATTACTTGATGTTTACCGACTAGCTTTTATAAATTTGCCAATAGTTATTTCCGGGATAAGTACATATCTGTTCTATAATAACTATATATAACACAGCCAACAATTAGCCGACCCCTAATTATATGTGTGTGGCCCATCTCTACAGATTGATATATCAACAACAAAAACAGGCGGGTCAGTTCAGTTTCTATCATATTTGAATTGGCCATCTTTAAAAAAAAATACCAAATTTTTCCTAACAATGATATGCTGGAAAATTACAAATCTGTCTATAATATTTGTATGGTTAATCTGTTACAGATCGACCGATATTTTTCCAACAGTAACATGCGGGAGATCTACCTAGACTGTAGAATCGAGCATTTCAAGTAAGTTCTTGAATCCTTTTCATAAAATGTATAAGTATATAAATTAACGTTTTAAGCTTGTTGTTTTTTCAATTGTTACATATGTGTGAAAACAAATGTCGATTAAACTTATATAAAATGGGTATAAACATTACAGTGCTGGTATGATTATTCGTGTGTTATTAAATGTAGAATAACTATTTTATGGTTTAATGTTTAATTGTTTAAGTAATAAATTCCTTTTTTTTACAAATTTAACTTTTTCAACTCAAATTCAAGTTCTTTTCTAATCGGCAAAACCGAACGGCTTGATTCTAAACGTGTGTTGCAATACTAGTTCCATGATCTTGCTAATACCCGGTTTCATTTTGTTTGTGAACAAAGCTTGGCGTGTGCATATGAGAATAAATGTTTCAATTAATTATGGAAGGGGTATTTTGCTGAATTAGAAGTATAGGCATTTGTATTAATACAATATACACACTTCAAAAAGTCAAGATATTTAAATTACGAAAACATAGCAATTTTTAAGACAAAGACGCACTACGATAAAACAAGATATGAAAATGGCGTTTCGATTAACACTCTAAATGGAGTGATAATAGAAATGTCTTAATTTATAAACATGGCTCTATTACAAATTAACAAATTATATTTTTTATATTTTAGCTAAGCCTTTATTCTTCGTGCATCAAACAACGTTGTAAACCAACTAAACACCCAGACGAAAATAGCCTGCATAAGCATCAGTGCCAGTAATAACCGACACGCTATGATGACAATGGAACTGTCATACAGTTATCTGCAATTAATAATGCGGTAAAAACAATGGAAATTTGATCCATGTATACCCAATCTTTGTTACAGACCTTCCCCTGACGGGCTTGTGTTCAAGCTGACGTTTGCAGCGCCACTAGGTGACTACCTGCGGAAAAACGTGACCAGCATCATCGAGTACAACGCCCCGCACGAGACACAGGGCAATTACGAACTTCTAGATATTGGAGATCTTCGGTGAGTAGTCTTTGAATATATTAGTTTCCTCAGATATATTCGGAACAATACGGAAAATCCCGGATTCTCCCGTCATAATCGGAGATATGATGACGGAATTACCTGGGAAAATCCATTGGCGCACGACATTGAAAGATCGGCGATATCTCGCACTGTCTTATAAACATCATCGTTAAATCACGTTTTAGTAAATCAAGTTTTAGTTTGATAAATAGTTTATTTTCTAATAGATCTAACATCTTTCCAACTTCCGCTATGATTGTTTATACTTAAATTTTAAAATGATAGAAAGACGCTTTGTAACTATATGTCACTGTGTCGGTTTTCAGGCTTATTTGGAATGAGCGAGACTTGGTCGTGTCTGTTACCAACTTCACAGGTGGCGCCACAACATCTATCTCCCCATCTCGAACCCAGGATATCACCAGCACAACCACCGGTACCATTATCTACTGTAAGCGTTTAAACTTTTGCTTTATATAAATATATATTTATATTAATACATGTTACTGTAGACATTATATACGCCTATATATTCAATGTATACATACGCACTTTACTTATTTACTGTAACTCTTCGCTCACATTAAGTATTTCTCCATGCGAAACGAAGACCTTTTGAAATCAGTGACGTCGTCGGGAAAATTTGTTATTGGAAAGACGTCTTGACCGAGTTTTACGTTATTTATTTTTGCATTGTAACGAAGGATTGTTCTGAAGGATAGCGCATTTGAGATTAAAACAATACGACTAACGCGCACGTACGCGCGCACTCACACATATACGCTTTGATCAACTGCCTTTAGCACCACATATTTTACTTGCACACAATTTCTTGGCAAAACTCAAAGCTACATATCTTATTGATGGTATCTTCATCAGAAAATCTTAAATTAAGTAAATGCAACTTTCTTACTAGAAAAACAAAAATGAAAAGACGATATATATACACGGACCTAATTGAGATCAAATACGCAAGAAATGTTTCTTTTGATTTAATATGATGAAAGGACTGTCAGCAAGTACTTTTCTGTGACTTCTTCATAAAACCAATTAAATGTTGGCTGTTTTATTTAGAAAGGCGTGTCTCCTCACGTAAATAACATTAAAGGTGGCATCTGACAGTTTAGAAAAAAAATATTTTCATTAAACATCTTAATAAACCATTGTTACCTGAACAGATCTATCAAAATGTGTTTATTGATGCACAGTTTACTATTTTAATACTAAGAAAACCACGTGGCCACTTATGTTACCTCATTTACGTCATCCACCTCGACGTCGATGTCTATTCATCAGGAATTCCAGTTGTTCTTATTTATAGATTTGTAAAGAATAAACACTTTTTAATGGATGATCAATAAGTTTCACTGCCCCCTAAAATTGAGATGCTGTTGAAAATCGTCAAAGCTAAGACTAAAGTATGATTTTATTCTGCAGAAGTTATTCGCAAATACCCCCACCCTAGGTCATATATTGTGACATATATAAGATATAAGCAAGCTCTCGAATACCACCTTTAATTGCTAAGTAGACTTTATTGTGCTGCAGACATTCTTTTCTCTAAACAGTTCAATATGTTATAAGAGGAATACTAGTGTCATGAGCAACACGCATACTCTTGTAAATTAGCATGGAAATCAAGTCAGCTTAATGGACCAACAATGCCTTAACATAGTAGATACCATTGCGACGCTTCTGATTCTTCGAACACAATCATTTTAACATATATTTTAGTGATCAAATGTAATATTTGAATTCATTATTCCACGTGGTTTTACAAAGTTTTGCTATTAATTTTTTTCCATCCCCTGTCTTTAGCTGCCACGTTGTCTGACATCCGGTGCGCCCTCTACAATAAGACTCTACCTTATAGCCTGACTGACAGAACTACGTCCACTTTTGTGGCGCAGCAGGGAAAGTTCTGTGAAGATGTAGGTATCATTTATTATAACCGACCATGTCTTTATCATTAATGTTTTCAGCAAACATATATGGTGGATACATATGGCAAAGCGATTCAAGTCTAAGATTTGATCATCGTTCCTCTGACCTTTATGCGGTCAGTTCGATACTCACTGGGACTGGTAGATTTCTGAGAAATCGTCCCGGAAGCGCAACATTGGTTGTTCCAATTTACATTCTGCACGAACACTTTTCTTTTCATTCAATTAGTTTTAACATGAAAGACGAGCATGAACTTCATTAAACTGAACTAACGAAACATATTGTATGAGCTTATTTAGTGCATTTTACAGCGCAATATTATTTAATTATAAGATATGTACGTGTGTCACGTGAAACATATTGTGTCACCTGAATTCATTGAATTAATATATTGAAAAGAAGATGAAAGGAATTTAAAAATTAATTTCTGTGACACGCATCCAAAAACTTTGCTTTCGCACATTTTCTAGAATCAGTCTAGAAAAAAAATATAACATTAAAGTAAGCAAAAATTAAGAACAAACTATTTTTTAAAAAAAAACTTGCGAAAGTTTTTCGGAGACATGCTCATTTTAAATGTCAATCATTTAAATGTCACCACGGCTTATGTTAATTTCTGTCTGTTAATTTCACTTTCAGATTGCCGCCTATTTTAAACTCGGGAAGTTTTCGTCGTCCTATCTGAACTGTTACATAGTGAAAATAAGGTAAACTTACTCTTAAAATTTAATTTTAAAACGTGTTGTTTTTTATGATTGACATTGAGGTTTGTTAGAACTGGAGAAAACTAATTTGCCTTTTTAAACAACTTCTAGACATAAGTTCAGCCATTACAGGTGAAATCTAGTATCAATCGGAACACCTCGGACATATCAATCAGAAAGTCGTATTCGGTAAGCAATCGCACCACCTCTGCCATTTTCTGAAAAATTACCAAGAGCGATCGAATGCAATTTCCACGTCAGACGTCACGTGACCTATAACTCCAAGACAAGTAACCTCTGCCGCCAAATAAAAAAAAAATGTTAATGGTCTTGACGAATATCCCTTCACGAATATTGTATCGGTAACTGCCTATTTGTTAACCAACTGGGTCAATAAGATCTGCTTTTGTATTCTAATTGAAAGTTATTGATTTATATAGAATAAACGATAAGTTGTTAATAGTATGACGAAGTTATCAGTCTTCATATAACCGCTCCAAAATACGCACTGTTACTCTGTCGACGTATTTAAATTTTCCGCCATGATTAAATATTTACCGTCAAAAGATTTTTAAGCATTTACCTTACCCCTGATTTTATTAACACATACATTCAAATACGTCCCTGGCGTTTATATTCCCCTTTCTCTTCAATCTTAGACAAACACCTACCGACATCAACTTCCATTTAATATTCGGCGAGATTCTGACGCCATCTTTGGAGGCGTCAATTTTAGGCGAGTTGGAGCGTCAGGCACCGCGACACACAGTAGAGAACACAGACATGTTTGAGGTGGGGGACCTTATGCTGGTATCTGGTTCTTGTAAAATCACTTTGTTCCCAGTCAACTACACGCACATCGATGGCATATACTCCACCATAAGTCCTTCCGGACCTGTTGTTACACCATCAACGCTCGGTAAGTTACTTCTTGTTTGTGGCAGTCTACAATGACAGAGTTTTGTAAGATTTAATGAGGTTGAAAGTGACTTCTAAATTCTGGTTCTAATCCGGGGGTTACAAATTGTTCATAATTAATAAGAGACCTTTCTTATCATCGGATTGGTTGGATTTCATTTTATTTTTTTTATTTTACCATTCACGTAGCTTGGTTATTACTCAAAATTGAGAATGAGACCATATCAGAGCATTAGATTAGTCGGATATTTTTTTATTTATTTGAAATCTAGTTAGTTCCTACAAAAATTCTTATAAGAAAGAATTCGATGTGTTTTCATCCTTGAGTAGAATGTTGGAAAATGCATTGATATACAATCATGGTAGTTTAAGAATCTCTGGACCTAGGATGGCCAAGATTAAATAAAAAAATATGCATTTTGTTCCTATAAGATTCTAAGACATGATACAAAATTCATTTACTTTCCTCATGTTTATCTTGATCAATAACTTTATATTTTTAGATATAAAGATGATATAATACAACTTAAAATAACTTAAGCTGCAAAATAAATGTCACCAAAGTCACTCAAGGTCACTGGTTATCACTATTGCTAATATAAAATAACTTGTTATCTGTTAAGCTGAAATTGATTAGCCAATTTTAAAAAAGTGTTGATCAAGATCAGCCAGCTATCAATAGCGCATAAGTATAGACTAAAAAAATATTAAGAAATGAAAAATGCAGCCAGTTAAGTTTATTTGTCAATTCTCCACTTACTTATTATTTCTCTTGAACGACACAGCAAATATAGGGGGCAGGGGTTTTGTAAAAATATTATGAAGTTCTTGATTAATATTTTTAATAGCTACTTACACAGTAATCTAAATATGTGTATATATGTGCACAGTGATCCAGCATTGCCTTCGTAACCCGTGCAGAAATGGTGCAACCTGTTCTGAGACACTCAACGACTTCTACTGTCAGTGTCCTCCTGGTTGGACTGGCCATGACTGTAGCTATGGTAAGAAATGAATACTTTGTTTAGACCAACTTTCATTAATACTAGTGTCATGTTACAAAGTCTTACTAATTTTTTTTTCATATTCCTTATTTTGTAACAGATTAATTAATAAAATCTATATAAAAGGGTTGACCTCATTTATGAATGAAATTAACTCTTCATGATGTGCACTAAATGATGGTATCAAACAGTTTGGACCAAAGTATTTTTTCTCAAATAACCAAATAAGCCATTGTTACCTGAAGAGATCTTGCAAAATGCTGCTGATTAATGCCCTAGATCAGTGTGAACAGTGAAACATAAACCCCTATTTCTCATTGCAAACAGGTATTTCTATTCCACGCTACAGAGAAATTTAACTAGGAAAACTATGTGACATTTTGCGTTTGAGATTATAATATATCGTCATCCAGGTAATCTGCTGTAAAGTCGGTATCTATTTTTAGCAGAGACCTATATAGCGTGTTTATTTATGGATTTGGAATGATTGAACTTTAGAGTGGTTTTATCATGATTTGTACAGTCTAACAATGTGGACAGTGTTAAAAACCCCATCATTAGTTATGATAAAGTAAGAGTTTATGCAAAAATTATGCCCTAAATTCTCCAAAGTAGGGGTAATGTATTGTTACATGAATTTGATATAGGCAAACTGTCGGATACCACATTGAATGTCAATATCAGAGAAGGTTTTAAAATCACAAAATCACTATACAACATTTATTGAACACTGATAAATATTTATATAAAAATTAGCTTTTTTTATTTATATGTCGATAAAACTTTATTTTTATTGTCCTTTCTTAGCCAATTAAGAACAAAAAAAAACCCAGCTTAAGTAAATAGTGTAGATCTAGATCAGCCATCTCTAGTTGAGTCTGTCTAAACAGAATCTGCATTATTTGTTTTATGTGTATATCATTATATCATGGCTAATTAGCATGAAGGTATAAGATGTGTGTGTAAACATGTTGGATGGCTTATGAACAAAATGTACCATGTTAACATGAGAACTATTGCACAAATCTTATAAATGTCAATTCTATTGTTTGATTATCCACATTGTTTTCTATGCAGATATTGATGAGTGTGTGATAAACCGATGTAAGAATGGTGGGTCCTGTGAAAATCGTCCAGGATCTTTCATCTGTCAATGTCCGCCGGGGTGGACTGGTAGCAACTGCGAAATAGGTAATTCAGTTGTTGTTTTTCTTACGTATATCACTTGATAGTATTAACATTGGACTGTCTCTATGTTACAATGAAATAAATATGCCTACTTTTAGTATTGTCTGAGTAATATGTTTATTTGTAACAGTTCCCTCATTTATTGTTTATAAAGGGACATTACTCTATCTTTTCAAATTACATTTTAATCTCCCTAGTGGGTAGATAAACAGTATTTAGTCACTTAGATATGAATTTATACATTTTTTTGAGTTATTAAGTACTATGCAAAGAGCAACAAACGCATGAAAACATAGTTTGTGGAAGTAATAAGTTAATTAAAATGAGTGTTCTTTTGTAAAACAAAACAAAAACAAATGTATAAATGAGAAACTACCTTAAAATTAGATAAAACTTTACCACTAAGGAGATAATGACTTAATTCATTTTTCTGTTAAAAAAATATTAAGCATAAGCTTAGATTGAAGAATATGTTAATAATTGGTTTAGCAAGTCAGATATACATAATATTTATTTATTCTCAGACATCAATGAGTGTGACGGAAGGAATCCATGTCTGTTTTCGGGTGTTTGTAAGAACACCGATGGAGCTTTCTTCTGTATATGTCCGCAGGGTCGCACTGGTCAACTGTGTGAAGAAAGTAGGTCACCATTCTGTGATATTTATCCTTTGGTTATTTGAAATTTTGTTAATTTTCTAGTCTGCCATAAGATAAGACCTAGTCAGAAAGTGGAGATCTAGATCTTGTTGGGAGCTGTCTCATCAGGATCTACACTTTCTATTGATCAGTAACTAGCCATATGTTTTGGATCTTAGCATGTTTTTGTTAAAAAAAATTCAAAGATTTAAAATTGGTTAATAATAAAATTAAAAAATTGAGGGTTGAATAAATTTCATCAATTTAATTGTGTTGCAATTAGTGTATGCATCTACAGAGGCTCAGTGATCAAGTGCAAGAGAAAAGTCAGTTATACGTCTCGTGGTCAGTCCGGACCTCAAACCTGAGATTTTGAGTCCAGATGTTGCCTGTGGCAAAGGGTCATTTGGTCATAACTTCTCAGCCTCTCCGCACTTAGGTTCGAGTCCCAGTTGCGGCAAAAACTTTCATGCATGATCTTCTTGCACTAATTAGCAGTATGATGGTGGTTCTACCCAAATATGAGGCTGTGGTCTTCTCCATCAATAACAGCTGAATTTTTGCTAAATGACCATACAGAATACATTTTATATCAAAACAAGTAACAAGAAAAGCATTAATACAAAGCATCAGAGGTTGTCTGATGTATATTTAAGAAAGTAAAATACATTATCTGATACACAATAATGACAGACCTATCAGTACAAGAAATATAAAATCTCATTAATTTAATTTTGATTTGATTAGAGATGAAATTATGTATATGATTTTGTGATTATGTGTAAGATTTGCCTTCAAATATAAAACATCTATATAGCACATTGTCTTAATATTGTCAATATTTCATTTAGTAATTGCATAAAAGTCATAATAATCTGTTGACAGTTGAAAATAAAACATTGAACCATTATAATTTAGAGCTGCCATAATCAGTACATAAAAATACTTAGTGCAAACCTGAAATGGTCTGAAGTCATTAACACCCAGTTACATCAACAATCCTTTTACAAAATTTCTGATATACTCAAAACAAGGTTTAACATCCATCTACACCAGCAGTCCTTATACAAATTCTAACGTTTTCCCAAATATGATGCCACATTTTTGGGTAGTTGCCCAAAACCAAACATTATCTAGCTGTTTGCCACTTTTCTTCCCTAGATGTGTATGAATGCCAGGATCAAGGAATCTGCCTGAACAATGGCACATGTGTTGACACGCCAGGTTCTTATTACTGCCTATGTGAGAATGGCTGGACTGGGGACCACTGCGAGAGAGGTGAGTTAACTACCGTTTGTTGGTAAGTAAGGAGTAAGTAAGTGGAGTAAGACATGCCGATTATTATCTGATATTAAAAAAAAAATAATGCTTTAGAATACATTTTATTTCCAGTGCCCAGTTATTTACTTGTGTAGTCCTCTACTGATAACACGAAAAAGAGAATCATTGATCTCTCGTTTCAGACATCAATGAGTGTGAAAGGAACCCTTGTCAACATAGTGGCACTTGTTTCAACACCCAGGGATCCTTCTCATGTGTATGTCCTCCTCAGTGGCTAGGGAAGTACTGTGAACAAGGTATGTCTTATGAGACAAAATAAACAGTCAAAGACCTAGATATACAGTTATAGGTAACATAAAAATGCCAATGAACAAAAACTTTTATTTCTGACACAGGACACAATTTGATGAAAGCACCTGCTAAACCATTTCATAAAATTAAATTTAAAAAGTCATTGAACAAATCTCACCAATTGCTGGTCACCTGATGAGAACAACTAATGTGAGCCTTTGATGTCAGTCACACTACCAGAAAGTCTCAAACATGGCCAATGATCTAGTGAGCCCCAACACTTCCAGAAAGTCTCAAATATGGCCAATGATCTAGTGAGCCCCAACACTTCCAGAAAGTCTCAAATATGGCCAATGATCTAGTGAGCCCCAACACTTCCAGAAAGTCTCAAATATGGCCAATGACCTAGTGAGCCCCAACACTTCCAGAAAGTCTCAAATATGGCCAATGATCTAGTGAGCCCCAACACTTCCAGAAAGTCTCAAATATGGCCAATGATCTAGTGAGCCCCAACACTTCCAGAAAGTCTCAAATATGGCCAATGATCTAGTGAGCCCCAAACCCCTCTGGCAGCAAACTGACCATAGATACAGCATTGTCCTTTAATTATTATCACTGGGCCAAGTAATACAATCAGTAGAGCTTCTGTACTGTACTGTAAGCCCTGGATTTGATCCCAGATCGCAACTTACCAAAGTCATTAAAAATAGCAGTGGTATAGCTCCCTTGCTTACTGTCAAGCAAATAAAAGGGTAGGTCAATAACTGGTTGGCCCGGTGTCGGGATGATGGGTCTGAGTGTCACTGACTGGTTGGCCCGGTGTCAGAATGATGGGTCTGAGTGTGCTTCAAACCATCTCTAATTAACTGATAACTTAGATGATTAACCCAACAAAATAGTAAATAGTTATTTATTCACAAAAAAATGTATGATGTGATTATTTTGCATTAGACCAAGCATCCAATTACTTTGCGTATAGGTCTTTGCAACAACTGAACTTTTTTGTTTACTGTCTGTGTTAAGCATTAACAATTTTTATCTTGTCTAGTGTAGTAGTTTCACAGAGCCTCTGTAGCTCAGTTGGAAGAGCGGACCACTAGTATTGAAAAGGTCTGTGGTTTGAATCCAGAGAATTCTCACTGTTTCTGCTCCAGTTACACTAGTCCTAATGATGTTGGGAAAGTGTTTTAATGTGCAAAAGTATTGTAGCTGGTTGTGTTGATGTTGTGATCCAGATATTTGTTTTTCCTTCTCTAGTGATTACTGAATATTGTCATAATGACTACAATATATGGTGCATAAGCTGTCAGTAAAGCCTTTTTTCAAAACATATTTATTGAATCAGTGCTAATGTAAACCTGGCATATTTTAAACAAAAGATCACATGCTTTTTTCTTTGTAATATTTTTTAATGAAGAAAAAAAATGCTAAAAACATTTCCAATTTTTTTTTTGTCATACAATTTCTCCTCTTTATTCTACCTGCATCTGCCTTCAGATGTTCATGAGTGCCAAGAGACCCCTGGTATCTGTCAAAATGGTGGCAACTGTTTCAACCTGGTTGGAGGTTATATGTGCAGGTGTCCCAGTGGATGGAGTGGCCTTAATTGTGAGACAGGTGAGTGAATCAACACTTATTGGCTTTAATTTTATGTAAATTCGACCAATAAAAACAATTTATACTGTGAGTGTTCGCCTTAGCTCTCTTGACCACTGTGGCCACCAAAAACTGTTAGTCTTCCTGTGCAGTTTTGTTGGTTTTGAGTAGGCTGGGTTTGAACCAGCGTGGACAGATCTGTGAGATATATAATTGTTGTATGTCAATTAGATACAATTTTAGTGGGTCAATCAACACTAATATGCTCTAATTAGGGTAATTTCTTTTGTTTGAAAGTGTTATACAATGAATGTACAATATTTAATTTGTACAATGATTTTCTTTAATTTTGTTTGAATATTATATTTCATAAACAATATTTCACTTGTATAGCAATAGCAGACTTGTTAAGAAGATATAGTGCAGCATTCACTAGGAGAGCATTAACATACCACACCTTGTGATGTTATCATGGCAGTCACTCCAACTGTGCTAGGGTCATATCCTACAGAATTTAGCCATATTTGTCACAAATATTAGGAAATTTCCCAATGTTTTGAACTGTTTCCTAAATTATAAGAAAATGTCTTATGTTTCAGTCATCAAACCTTTTAAAAACAAATATTCTGTCATTGTCTTGTATTTTCCCAAATTATGATTTTTCTTTGGTTTAATTAAGTTGGAAAAAATAACAGATAACCGATAAATTGTATAAGTGGCTGCAACGTTGAACAATAGCTGCAGGTATATAGATATAGTTTCCTTATGTCCAATTTACAAATTGTTAAAAGCCGTAACCTTTTGATCAACCTAGGCTGGTGAGTTTGCCATATTTTAAACTTGTATTTCTTCATTCCTGTGATTCAGATATCCAAGAATGTGTGAATAGTCCATGTCTGAACAATGCCCGCTGCGTAGAAATGCCTGGCTCATATGAATGCATCTGTCCAAAAGGTTACAGTGGTACAAACTGTGAGAAAGGTAACTTCTGCAGTAACATGCTCAGCCGTCACATAATCAAAGTGCTGTAGGCACTGTGGTATTCATGGCTTTGGAAAAATATGCGTTGTAGCATATGAGAAAAGGAAAATAGCTGGAAATACATAGATATAGTACAACTTTATGTTGTAAAGGAAACAATATCACCTTTTTTTAAAAGTAACCAGTTTACGTAATTATATAGAAAACATAACTCACTTTTATTAGATATAGAGCTACCATTGATTTGTATCAAATCAAGATAATTTTGTAACTTCTTATTCATACAATAAATGTCACCTCTTAAATAATAACTGGTATATCCTACAATATAAAAAAGTGAGCATACTTTGATTAGATTCAGCATTCTGATTTATATTATGTTGTATTTCTGAGCAAGGTAACTTCTTCTTTGAACTTGTACTTATCAAGCTGTAAACCATTAAAGTTAATTGCATTTTTATGTTCACTTATGTTCACTTCATAACAGATACAGATGAATGTCTGATATATGCGCCATGCAGAAATGGAGCTTCCTGTCTTAACGAAGTTGGATCATATCGCTGTATCTGTGCACAGGGGTGGACTGGACAGAACTGTTCTACTGGTACTGTTTTAATCCTCCTCAACATCATTAGCAGCAGCAGTATTGTCAACTTATCAATTATTATTACTATAATAGTCATCAAGATCTTCACTATTATCATCATCCATCTTCCTCCTCCTCCTCCATCATCGTCATCATTTATTTCATGTTTGTGAACTCTGACATATTCTACCTGACTTGCATTCCCCTGATAGCCATATAAATACTGATAATCTTTATTTTTGTCTATAAAAGGAATTCCCTTTAATGACATTACTTTACGTTAATTTTATATGCTTTTTGAGTGTGTGTTTCTTTTTCAGACAAGCTAGTTAAATCATGTGAAACTATTTTAAATGTTGTGTCTTGGTTTGTGATATGCATTTGTATGTTTTCTAACCCATTATATACTTTGTCACATTTTTTAAAGACAATTATTGTCATTTTTACAGCTTCGTTTTCCACAAAACTTTTTAGAAAAAACAAATGACAAAGAAAAAATTGGCCGATATATACCTTGTCATATGTTTTATGATAGTTAATGTCATTTTTATGATTTCAATTTCCACGAATTTTTTTACCGGAAAAACAAGTTACAAAAAGAAAATCAGTTACTAGGTTTTAAATACCGGTATCATTTAAACATTTTTCAAAAACTAAATTGTATGTTTATAATTTCATATGCATATTAATAAACTTTTAAGATAGATCAAGATTGATTGACATTAGAAATATTACCATGTAGATAGTAAAGTAATTGGAAGGTTGTTTGAAAAAAATTTAATTTTCACATACTTGTATATTTTTTAAGATTTTTATTTTGTCCGTTTTGTTCCCGCAGATGTTGAAGAATGTTTGATGTTCCCTTGTCTTAATGGGGGATCCTGTCAAGAATTACAGGGAGGATTTGAATGTATCTGTCCTGTTGGATTTACCGGAGCCGTTTGCGAAACTGGTTAGTTCAGATTAAACATTTGTTTTCAAAGTTTAATCATTTTCATCCAAACAGATAATTTTACACCAGATAGAGTATAATTTTTAGGTAAATATTTATTTATATCTTAAGAAATACTGAAAACAACAGGTGCAGCTGTATGAAGCTTTAATCCAAGAGCTTTGCACTATTGTCGCCAATGCAATTACTACACTGACTGAGCTAACTAAGTCACTTAAGTCACAATAAAAAGCTTTAGAGAAAAGTATTTTCAGACTAAACCATCCTCACACACTTTTGTTGCATATCTTTTAGAGAAGGTATTTTCTATGAAAGAGAATGAGGACTATCAAGTATAATTTACATTACTGCTTGCCTTTCCAATCATTTAAGATTCTCCTCTAAGATTTTCATCAGCCAACTCATGTTTCATTTCAGTGAAATGGATATAAAAATGATTTTCCTTAAAAACATTTTTTTAAATTCTTTTTCTTCTGTAGAATCTGTTTTATCAGATTTTTCATGTATTGATATTTATTTCAAACAATTGCAAACAGTTTTTCTACTTATACTATGTATAACTTAAAGTAAGTCTTAAAGATTAGTTATTATTTAATATTTCCACATACTTATATTGTCAAAAACAGCTTATTTGCTCTTTTATTTATTAAAAATATGACTTCAATGCTTTTATTTCAGTAAAGATAAGCCTTTATAAAAATATATTTATATTTGCATGGTCTGATAGGAAACATCTAAGATTAACTCTATTTTGTTCCAGATATAAATGAGTGTCTAACATACCCCTGTGGCAATGATGCCAGTTGCATGAACACTGTTGGCTCATACTTCTGTGCATGCCCACCTGGCTTCTGGGGCCCTGATTGCAGGACAGGTAGGGCAGGAGAAATCATTCAAAAGCTAATAAAAGGACTTTCGAACTTGAGCCCTCAACTTCTCTTTTTTCTATTTTTAACCTTAAGTATGCAACAGTTTTGATTGCAGTTAGCAAATATGACAAAAAATGTCCTAAAATGAGTTTTAATGAAGTCCAAACTTAGTTGTTGGTACAATTACCTCTTAAAATATTAAATTTGTTAATAGCCCCTTTTTTCTAATATGCTTACAACTATATGAAAATATAAGTAAAGATCCTAATCAGACAGTTCCCAGCTTAGTTTAAACAATATTTTTTCAAGAATTATACCTCATGTTACAACAAATACAGTTATAATAGGGAAAAAAGTTGGAAGAAAACTTAAGTTAATCCCTTTGCTAGAAGGGTGTAACCATACAGAGAGTTATTTTAAGATATACATTTATGGCAAATGTACAATAATATGTACATGTCTACTACTAAACTTGTAATTTCATGAAAACAAAATTAAAAAAAAATCTTAAATAGTTAGAGCATAAATGTGTGAAATAGGACATGTTTTGTGAACAGAAAAAAATGAAGTTGAGAAGTGAGTTCCTAGCTTAGGTCTTATCACTCACTTTTTTCTAAGCTTTTGTTCAAGTATGATAATTTAGCCAAGTCTTTTATCAGTTTGTGCTTAACAGGTTTAGTGTTATTGATGAAAATACATTGTTTCTACACTTGACTTTTGGCAGACATCAATGAATGTGACACAACACTGAGAAGTAACCCATGTCAGAACCAGGGCACTTGTATGAATGCATATGGCTCTTATTACTGTGCCTGTGACAACGGATGGACTGGACAGAACTGTACCATAGGTAGGCCATTTTTTAAACCTTCATATTATTTTTTGAACAACAGACTGATTTCTTTTTGTTCCAATGCTTCATATTTTAAGACTTGAGTGGATTTGAGTCTCAGTATGTGTTAAACCATTCTGGTAAAGTTGGCTGACCTGCTTTGCACCTTGGTTCTACCCAGACATTGGTTTGGTGTCTTTTTCACCTAAAATAGTAACATCTTGCTAAAAGGTCTATAATTGTGTCTCAGCAATGTCTTAAAATTAAAGAAAAACATATCAAAGGCCCACTACATACCAGTACCCAAGGGAAATTTATGCTAACAGTTTAAAAAACTATTTATCAATTTGAAGAAGTGCACATTTCACAGTTCACCACTACTCTTTTTGCTTATTTAGACAAAATAGCTATATAGAACATAACATGAAATAATACATTTTTATAAGAGGGAATGCTCATTTGTCATGCTGGGGGCTCTAGGTTGAAGTATAAAATGCTGTAGTATTGTTACTTGACATTTCAGATAAAAATCAAGACTAAATAATATAACATTCTGGAAAATTTCCACATTTAGTGTGTTGCTTTGATTTCATTGTGTTAACATGTAATTTTATCTGCAAGCATTCAACTTTTTATGCATTTCATATGTATAAAATAATATTTGTTTATTTATCTTTTTATATATTTATTTATTTTATTTGACATACAATATTAAATATTCAGCCAAATGCTAACATCGATATTCAGGTGATTCTTGAGTGTGTTGAATAATCCATAAATTGTGCAAATGTTTCATTGTGCATTTCCAATAATATTGTAACAAATACATTCTTTTATACTATATATTATATTATTATATATTATCTTTATATTTTTCTTATCCTTTAATGTCAGCATTTAAAAAAAAAAAAAGATTGAATCATTCCATGTTGAAGATTGTGAAACCACATTTTAATTATTGGTAAAATGTGTATCTAAATGGTCAATTCACCAATCCCTATATAAATATCAGATATCTTTAACAGAAACTGCAAAGCGAGTCTTCGTTAAAATATGTTTGTGACATCAGCATCAGCACAGTGTTGTTATTAACATTACCACTAATGAAAAACACTGCTTGTGTTGAAACTTTTCTGTCTGCATTCTTCAGAATGTGGTAAAAAGTAATTTTGGCTGTTTATTTAAACAGCTACCAAAATGAAAATAAAAGTCAGTCCTATTTAGCTTAATTTACATGATTATAAACCTAGCATGAGTCAGTTAAAAACAATGGCTGATGTTTTTTAAATGTCATGTTAATGACATCACAGTTATGGAAAGTTAAGGAGATGACAGATGATGAGGGTAAGTTACACGTAACCAAATTGTTACATTAACAAAAAGGAAGTGCCGAAGTTTTTGTACTGAAGGGTCACAGACTTTCAATTACATGTATTATAAAATGTATATATAAAATGTGCTGGTATATATACATGTACTTTGACAGGATAATTGTATTGATTTTGGAATCCTGACATATAACATTACATGTAATTACTTTGTTTTCATATTTTTATATAGCCAAGCTTATTCTTCATTTTCTGCCATGCCTATCTAGATTTCAATGAGTGCAACATGCAGCCATGTGGTAATGGAGGCACATGTGTGAACACCCCAGGGTCATACTACTGTAACTGTCCCCTCGGATATACTGGGTCCAACTGCGGAGTTGGTAAGTAGATCTAAGAGGTGATGCCCATTTTGGAACACTTCGGTTATTTGACTTTCAGTAATGAAAAGAAACAGTTAAAGAGGAAAGAATGACAGAAAGAGAAAGAGACATTCATATTATTTCTCCACATAGGTATGTGTACACTGGCCACAAACTATATAAAATACTGCAACTTTTATTAAAAATGTATTTTTAATATTTCTTCTGATGGTATGTCCATAAAGAACCTTGTTTTGTTTTTCCTCAGTTTATTTAATATATCATTATGAATTTTAAAAGCAAATTTTGCAGGCTAAATAGTTGTTTGAAATGGACTAAAGAACTGTTCTTCTTTCTCAGGAAGTTTTTTTTAGAAATAAGCAAGCTTTCTTAGCTAAAGTAAGAAAAAAGAAACTTGCATTGTTTATGGATTGACTGTCAGATCTATTAAAAACACTTTAATTCTTTAAAATTTACATGTTCTTTATTTGCATTAATTACATAAAAGCATTTACAACACAGGTGATAATGCATTATGCAAGTAAAAATCTTTGATTTCCGTTTGGCTAACTTTATGTAAGACATGTCATTTTTCTTGAAGCAATGTTTAACTCTTTTTACAAGAAATTTATTTTAATAATAGATACTTACGACTTTCTTCTGACAACTTCATTCATAGGCAAGAAGACGATAAACACAATAGCCACAAATAGTGAAGTTCCTGATCATGCAGCTTCCAGTGGTTTAGCTGGATAAACACTATTTGCTATAGCTTTATCAAATTGTTCTTAGCAGGCTAAGAGTTAAAAACCTTTATTTCAGACATTGACGAGTGTAACACAAATGTCAACAACCCTTGCATCAACAATGGTACATGTGTGAACACTGTGGGCTCTTACTACTGTAGATGTGAGCTGGGATGGTCTGGAGCAAACTGTGGAACTTGTAAGTTATATAAATGATGTGTTGTAAATCTGATCATGCTACAAATAAGTTTTACAAAATCTAAGGTATTTGCTAAAAAAAGACATTAAAATGTATTGTTTGACTTAAAAGCAAAAAATGCAGAATCTTGTTACAATCTATACTATTTGCTTGAACCTTATAAATTTGTGCTTCAAAGACTAAGAGTTAATTAACTCTATAAGGAATATTATTCTGGTATAACCTTGATAAAATTGGCTTACAGATGATGCTACCTCACAGCGTACATGTATTTTAAAAAAGTTAAGAATCAAAAGAATGGCATATAAAAGTCAAACGAACACAACTTAGCCATTTCATCTACATAGTCCTTTCAGTGTTCAAATAATTCTACTTCATTATTTTTGTTGAAATGGTGAAAAACTTAAATCAGCAGATGTTAAATCTGTTTTTTGTCTTAGGTTATGATTATTTTTTCTTTGTCAAAGGGTTAGTCCTTAGGCAAATTAATATAAATGCTTTTTATTCTTATAATTATGAGTATGTGACAATAAGTCAGACTCCTAAATGGGTACATATTGTTTTTGTTGGCATACATGTGTTTTTAATGAGGTGTTCAATTAATATCTAGAAACCAAAGTGCATATATATTTGCTTGAATCTCTTGGAATAGTGTTGTGATTTTGTGTGTGTTATTTTGTTAAAATGATAATGTGCCACTCTCCTATTACTAATATATATATATTAATAAACAATATTGAAACATGATTTACTAATTTGGTTTTTAATTACTGTTTAATTAGAACAACATTTTGGCCAGGCATGAGGTTATAATTATAACATTCTTGTGAGTGTAAATATTTTTAATATCAATTTAAATATTTTACACATTCTTTTTTAACATTACAAGTCATTTTAATACTATATATATGCAGAAACATACCTGAGTAAGAGCAGGTGTTGAATCCATTTATCTAACCCATCTTAATTTTACTCTTAGCCTACTGATTCAGATTTATTTATCGAAGGCAAATAGTGTAGGTCTTGGTGAACCAGCTCAACCTGAGTATCAACAGTTTCTTTGTTACAGATGTGAACCTGTGTTTAACAACCAACTTATACAAAGGGGGCATTTGTTAACGTCTTCCATCACATTAACATCAAATATTGGTCACTGAACATAGTTTTGTTCCATTGTTTGTATCATATATCATATGGGAATCTGTGATAAACAACTAACTGCCAGTATGGGAGCATTTGTAAAAGGTCTACCAACACAATAGCACCAAACATTAATTACTTAACAAAGTTTCTTTCTAATTATTTGTATTATATTTCAGATGTGAATCTGTGTTTAACAACAAACTGCCAGAATGGTGGTACATGTAAAGGTCTCCCCTCACAATTGTGTGAATGCCCAGTTGGCTGGACAGGAACTTATTGTGAACATGGTGAGTAGACTTTTGCTTGAAAACAACGTCAGGAAGAGCCTGACTTGCGTCCGCTACTGGTAACTCCAAGCCTTTCACCACATGTGTTTGAAACCCAATTGGGACAAGATCTTTCATGTGCAATCCAGCTGACCTGCAATTTAATGGTTGTTCTACACAGACTTTTACCTTTGGTCTTTCTCCACCAATAAATGGTAGACGATGCCTGTTAAACAATAGTTTAATCGGTGCAATATATCAGACAATAAACCAACAAATTATGTTTTGATGAAAAATATCATTGGTATACTCCAGTAAACTACAAAGTAAATGCAATATGATTAACTTCTATATAACATTACTACCGACATTGTCAAACTGAAAAGGTCTGTGCTATCTAATTGAAAATTTATGAATTTTTATGAGCTATAACTCTCAGCATTTATTGACCAGGCTTAGGAGAATTATGTAGACCCCAGTCAGGAAGCACACCTTGCTTCAGAGTCTTTAAAAGTATGCCTTATAATCTGTTCATAAAGTTTAAGCAAATAAATGACACATACATAAACAACTATAGCTTGATAAGAGACAATTCTGCTAGCATTAAAGTTTATTAATTAAATGTTATTATTATTTTATTTCAGACCAGAATGAGTGCATGTCCCTTCAGATGCCATGCCTGAATGGCGCCACCTGCATCAACATGGCTGGTAGCTACCGGTGTATCTGTAATGCGGGATGGAAGGGAGATGACTGCAGCATTCGTGAGTGAATTTTATTATAGGAAAAATAATTTTACGATAAAATAAAAAGTAACATTAATACAGTAGAGTTGAAGACTGACAAATTAAAATTGTCAAGGAATATCATACATTGGCTGCTGCACAGAATTCAAATGAATTTCTGATCCTAGACTCTTTTATTTCTGTGTTGGTCATTGTTTCTGGTAAAAAAAAACATTTTTTTTTAAATTGTGATGATCATTAATTATCATTAATAAAACTAAAAAACTATACCTTTGGTATATAGAACTTCAGAAAGAAGTGGTGCAAATGATTATCATGCAGAATTTAACTTCAGTCATGTTTTTCCTTTAAATTCCTTAAATCTTGAAAAAGTTACTCAGATATGTGGTTTTTTAAACTTTAATTTAATATGCATTTAATCTAGGAAATTTCCTTTCTTTTTAAAATTTAATGAAATTTCTTAATTTAAAGGTATAGCTGACAATTTGGACCAAAAATATTGTCATTAAACATCTTAATAAACCATTGTTACCTGTAGAGATCTCGCAAAATATTGTTTATTGATGCCCTGCACCTGACTGAAAAGTGAACCATAACACCACAATCATCATTATAAACATATATTTCCTATCTGAGCCACACTGCATAGTTGGCTATTTTTAAATTAAGAAAACCACGTGATCACTTAGGTTTTAGCTCATCAACATCATCCGCTGTGACGTTGCTGTGTCGTATTTTTAGCAAGAATCACAATCATTCTTAGTTATAGATTTAAAAAGAATGAACAATTTAAGTGTTGAAAACTGCCGGAGCTTAGGCCCAAGTATGATTTTTCTGCAGAAATTGTGCACAAATACCCCAAACAGAGGTCAGATAGTGTTACAAATATTAGATATAGGCAAACCACCTTTAAGTCAAGAAAAAAAATTCTTATGGATACATGGTTAAGCCATTTTATTGTTAAACACATTTAAAGGGTAAGGAGAAATAAAATAACCTCTTTTTAATTCATTTTTTAATGCCAGGAGCTGATGAGTGTTTGAGTGCTCCTTGTCGGAACAATGCCACTTGTATTGATGGCAGTGATGGCACATACCAGTGTCAGTGCCCCATGGGTTGGAAGGGACCTGATTGTGGAACAGGTACTTAGTAGATTACAACATACCGGTATTTGTGCAGCTTCTGTATCACCATTTATTGTCCCAGTAAGATGTAGTGGAGTATTACAGTGTTATGAGGACATAAATGTATATATAAATATGGTGTAAGCATGGTGGTCAGTCATTGTAAGTATGGTAATCATTTGTTTAAGTTCTCATTTGACCATACTTGATTACATTTTTCTATCTAAAATCAGATTCAGTAAGTGTTACATCTACACTACAGATTGCAACAAATGATGCACTGGGACATAATGAGGCATAGAAATAAGGCGACATTTGTTTTAATTGTTATTTTTCCATGTTATAATTGCATACTTCCCCTCCTCCTCATTAAAGGCCATGAGAATATTAGGAATTTGAATATGGATGTTAGTTATTCCTTTCATTCATAGTCTATCTATAATTTTGAAAATTCACCTGATTTTGTTATTTTTCTTTAAAAGAGATAAAAGGATTATATGTTCAACTTGTAGTAATACATTTTAGGCAGAACCAGTCTACACATAAACCATTAGTGATGCAGATTCTGCTAATGTTTCTGAATGGTTTCTAAAAGCGTAAAATGATGTATACATGCAGGATAGGGTTATTGAAGTTTACAGTTTGTTAAGTTAATCTGTTCAATTATTGTGCCACTTGACAGATCGCAATGAGTGCCTGGAGTACATCGAGGCATGTGAGTATGGTGGTCAGTGTATCAACGCCATTGGAGGCTTCCAGTGTCTGTGTCCGGAGGGACGATCAGGGCCTACTTGTGGACAAGGTCAGTACACAATCTCTCTTCTATTTTTAGCTTGATTTCTATAAATGAAGAGAGCTTTTCAATTCACACAAACAGTAACTTCATCCTCATTGTTGTTGGTGAAGTATTTCTGAGATTTAAAGTTTTGTGTTGAAGTACTATCAAGCTTACATTAAAATAACCAGTGCATGGAATGGAATTTAAAGTTTATGTCTTTTTGGTGATTATACCTAGATATATTCGAGTTTGAAATTGTCCGATTGGGGAGAAAAAGGGGCCTGGTAAAACATAAAACATTTTGGTCCATATTCATGCAGGTTAAAAGATGATGTAAGTTTGACAACTATAAACCTAACATCATACTATCCAGCACTTGAACAGTTGAGCGTGCTGTCCTGTGACAGCTCTTATGAGAATTAAACCCACAGCTTAAATGTCAGTTTAATCACAAAATATCCAGGCAAGACTATGAACCCTGACATAGCAGAAGACATTCAATATAATAGTCCCACCAACAATAACTACTTAATACACGAAAAGTGCTAAAACATGAAAACTAAGAGTTTTACTATGTAAAATAAAGATGTTTTTTAAAAATGTTAGTTATTGATGACTTTAATGACTCTTTGCATCATCCCACTTTCATAACTTTTTGTCAAGTATACCTAAACCACAGCTTCCTAAGAAGGCTTCTATTCTGTGGTGTAGTCCCAGCATGCTTTAGCAAAAATCAATATTCACAGCTGCAGTTGAGAATTTCTCTCCTTTTGTTCTAGGTGATTTTATATAAAATCTTAATGATATGAAGTATTTTTCTTTTGTTGTTAACTTCACTTAATCATCCATTTTAATTACATTTGCAGATGTTAACGAATGCACAGAATTCACACCATGTCGCAATGGAGCAACTTGTGTGAACACAGATGGTTCCTACACTTGTTTCTGTCCAGATGGCTGGACAGGTGTCAACTGCGAAACTGGTAACAAGTCATGCTGATAATGTCTGCTATTAACTTGAATGGGTGGTTTCATATTTTGTGTATAATTTTCCCTGCCCACCATTTATGATAACTCCTCCCACTTTTGAATTTCAGCAGTTTCTAACAAAAACTTAACAAATTTTAATAACGTACAAATAGCTTCCTATTTAGACATTTCTTTTAAAGCATGAAATGTTTTGTTCTTAACATTAAATCATATTATTGAAAAATTTGTCAATCACTAAATTGAATTAAATGAAGATATGTGACATCTGACTTTCACACAATGTAGTAAAGGGCAAGAATCTTCATGTCTCTTTTTTTTTTAGATTACCCGTCAACACCAATGTTATAACCTTTTGACATTTGTGAGCTTTCTCTTCCACTAATAAATGTTAAACATCTTCAATCTGTCGTAACCATAACTGTTTTACAATCATTTATGTAAAAACAAATGAAGAAGAAACTAACCTTTGACATCTTTGTAGATTTGAATGAGTGTCAGACAGTAGATGTCTGTACAAATGGAGGGACATGTGAGAATCTGATTGGTTCCTACTCTTGCCTCTGCCCGCCCAACTGGACTGGGCCCAACTGTCGCAAAAGTGAGTAACTTTTAAAGTTTAGAGATGGAAATACATATTTACATGGGTAGAAATTTCATGTTGGATTGATGTCATTTGAGAGAAAAGAAAGTGAGAACAATTTTTAACATTGTCTTTGCAAGTTTTTTTGTGGGCCTATATGTCATTTGAAAAAAGATACAATAAACATAGTGTCTACATTCTTTTATTACCACTGCTTTACTACTAATTACACCAAGTCCTGTAATGATATTTTTAGCTTAAACTTTGCTATATCCATGAAGCTGATTGGTCAAGATTAATATGTTAATTAAATGTGAATTAGATAACACTGAGCCTAATAATGGTGATAATCAAAAATCAAAGTTAAAGTATCTTACATGGAATTGCATTATAAATAATATTAGATCATATAAATCTATTATCAAATGTTATTACAGATGTCAATGAGTGTGAGATGTTTATGCCATGCAAGAATGGAGGGACATGTATAGACAGCCCTGGATCTTACACATGTAGATGTACTCGTGGCTGGACTGGGGTAAACTGTACCAATGGTGCGCAAATCAAACTTCTTGTTTTATAATTTATTGTAACAAACAATCTCATTGGATACCTGAGCCCAAAGTAATCAAATCAGCTGTCTTGTTCGTTCACACTTAAAAGTATCCATCAATAACTGACATCTGTTCTTAAAGTGCTCTATTCAAACATCTTCTTCCAACATTGGTAAGTGTGATAAACAATTTCTGTACCAAAATCTACCCAAAGGTCTTCATTCCTCACTGTGGACATCAACAAAGTGAGCCAATCAAAGGTCTTGTTTTAAACAATATAGACTCATATGTACTCATTAATGAACATGTTTAAGCTCTTTTTATATGTGTTAAAACAACAAATGTTATAAATCAAAATTAAATTCCCCATTCAATTTTATTGACTGGGTATACTGTCTGTCCATCCATGAACTTCAACAGTTTTGAGTCACTTTTGATGAAACTACTCAATTATCTTATCATAGGACTTAGGCACTTGCTTTTTTTCATTACAATTACAAAGACCAAATTACAAGAGGGGGCAGGTATTAGCATCTGGCTAACATGTATATTACCTGTAATTAGCAAATCATATCTTTGAACAATCAAGGCGTTGACACATTATGATAAAAATATAATTATCAAGACATGTTATTCCAAACAATTTAATTGGGTGTCCCTAATGAGCCAATAAAACCTTGGTCACATTACTTGTATTTTGATTGTGACAATAAAAGTTGACATCATCCATTAATCTTGACATAAATGTTTGGTAATGATAAAGACATGTTGTGTTTTCCACACTCATAAATGTACAGCCATTGCTGCCCCTAAGAGTGCATTTTTTTAAATCATGTAATTCTTGTTAATTGAATTAGAAGACCTCACTGTCTACTTATTAAATGGTAATTTAAGTGCAGTTAATACATTCCAATTAACACAATTTTAACAATAACACTTCGTTATTCCAGACTACAATGAGTGTACTGACATTGTTGACCCATGTCAGAATGGAGGAACATGCGAGAATATTGATGGTTCCTATAGCTGTATTTGTCGACCTGGCTGGACCGGACCTCTCTGTGACATTGGTGACGATTATTTTTTGTTTCCTTTTAAGCAACTTGTTAAAAAAATGGTCAAATGTGCATTTTAAAAGTATTTGTTAAAAAGCATATTATTGCACACCAATAAAAAAAATAGAAAAATATATTGCCTTTGAAGTCTAGATTATAATAAGATAAGATTATTAAAAAGATGTTTTTTAAAAGATTGTGTCTTTCTATTATGGGGTGGGGGGATTAAATGCTTTGTAATTATTTTTCTATTTTAGCTTTTTTTCAGTTTTAAGCTCAACAGCCTGCTTGTATATCTGCAAATAGTGCATTTGTGAATAAACATCGTATTCACATATACATCAGTCCTAAAACGTTAACTGATTAGCTCTTGCATTGCAGTGATTTAATAAAATATGTTATATGGATCCTGTAGATCTGTGAGCCATGTCCATAAATAAACAAAGACCACAACACATTTTGCCCCACCAATCTGTCAATCATCTGTAACTGGACAGGTTCAGACATTCAAACCTGGTTGGGCAATCAGTAGATTGTCAGCTCCAGCTTTAGAAGACCCCGGGTTTGATTATGGACTGTGATATACCAAAGTTTCAATTATGAACTCAACTTTACTGCCTTCATAAACTCTTTGTTTTCTCCTGCCTTAGCATACATTTTCCCAAAACTTGGTATCATTGAAATCATCTCAGGATGACAATACTAATCAACAAACTGCTGTTTGGTTGAGAATTATGGGATATATTGTCACATATTACAGATGTCAATGAATGCCTACAGCCAGACATCTGTAAGTACGGTGCACTCTGTTCAAACCTGCCTGGGTCGTACAGATGCCAATGTCCAGAGGGACGGACAGGAACCAACTGTGAAACAGGTCTGTGGAGGTCCAGAATTACATCTTTTTGTTCATTTGTCACTTTTGAAATATTCAGTATGATGATTCATATAAGGCTTAGCATAAATATAGTTGCCCTTTTTAACTTTTCAATTTGAATATATGTAATATCAAGATGAAAGTGATTTAGATAGCAGATATTTTTATTAGTTTCTGGATTAAAGCACATTTTTTACATTAATTTTGGTTAAGCCAACCATGTCAAATTTATATATGTACAAGTAGATATTTTTTCTTTACAGTTGGTATTCTTTAGCCTTTAATTCAATTTAGAGTTCAGTGTCTTTATCCCTTAGCTAAAGTGATTTGTTAATGTGTATTTAAGGTGAAGTATGGAGTTTCAGTTCCTTAAGTGATTTATCAACTCCTGTAACATTTGTCAATTATCAGTTGGGAAATCGTATGTTATAACTCCTTTTATGAACTGTTCTTTGACTTTTTAAGATAAATAGAGCTAAATAATGTTAATGGAAACGCAGATACACTAATGAGACATTTATGTCATATCTTAAAAGACTGAAGCAATTAAATTAATGAACATAGAAATAAATGATGATCGAGCTGTTTGATATGTCAGATCAATGTCATTGTGTTAATTGCAGTACCACCAACATAAGTCTCTTAATGCATGTGAAGGTAATTAAAATGCCAAGCTAGATATGGTTTTGCTTTCTGTTAGTTCAAAGTCAAGGTAATTTCTAATTTCCACACATTAACTATTACCAGACAATGGAGGCCAGAATCAATTACAGACTGTTATTAGGTAACTTAGGTAATTTTTATTAAGTGATACTTGTAAGCTTGTGGCAAGGGTTAGTCATTTGTTTTTATCTCAGTTCCTTTATTACGTTTAAATCATTGTAACTTCTGATAACTTTAGCAATCATTTCCTATTTTTTTAAGCTTATGATTTTGATGTTGACACAATTTTGCCAAAGCATGCATAGCGAAATGTAATTGGAATAAAAAATATACGTGTAGAAATACTTACGCCCTGGTTTTGGGATCACTTAAACTTTTCATTGTGTTCTTGAAAACTTTCCCATAAATCTATTTATAAATTGATACATTTTGTTGCTTGGCCATAGATACTGTTCCTAATAAAAATGATATAAAAATCTCTCTAAATGCGTATTACCACTGCTAGCATATCATTAATCATTGTTGATTTTATGCTATTTTACCTACAGTGAGTGTGACTAAGAATTGGTCATCTATTAAAAAATGTTATCTTCTGTTTCCAGATGTTTTTAACTGCATGTAACTACACTGTTATGTTCCTTTAAAAAAAATTGGTTCAAATGTTTCATGTAATGGACAAAATTTCAGATGTTAACGAGTGTGATTTTAACCGCTGTGTGAACAATGCAACATGTGAGAATACCCCTGGATCGTTCCTGTGTAGATGTCAGCCTGGACTAGAGGGGCAGTACTGTGAAAGAGGTAAATTGCCTTAAGTTTAGACCTATGATCGTGGTCTGCAGACAGTGCAGGCAGATTAAAACGTACTCTCTGATTAAGCATATAATTTAATTTTTTAGAAGACTCCTGCATATCATCTTTTCAAAGAATCACTGTTTATATTTTGATTTTTTTTTTTTTCACATTATGTGAGTTTTTGTGTGTTGTGTTTGAGAACACAATACCGGTACACATCTTTATTTCTCTAGTTAAGCAATGTTTAAAACAGTATATGAAATTGTTTGTAATGTAAATATCCTTAACAATACTTGTTTGAAGGTTATGAAACTTGTACCTTATTTACTTGATATTACTGGAAGAATAAAAATGGTCTACTCAGATTTTTTGAAAGAGCTGAAGCATTTATTTATAAAGTTTAAACATGTGAGAGAGAACTGAGTTTGTGAAATAGTTCAGACCTTTGGTAAAAAATGTTGTAGAAATAACCTTTTAAAGCAGAACCTAGCTTATAAGACAAAATAAGTCAATTGACATTAAGAAAACAGTGTCTGAAACTGTCAAGGTATGTTCTGCCTTAAAGTGACTTGGTCACATTTAATCAAATTTGCTTCATTTAAATTTGTGTTCAAAAAGCAAAGTTTTGTTGGATACAATGACAAAATGGAATAAAATATTACCTCTGTCACTAAATTATATGTTAGCATACTGTTATTCTAAAGATAATGCTTTCTTATAGGTTTGTAGAATTGAAAATTGTTGTGACGCTTTCAGGTTAATCAACAACCTTGTATATCCCCGAACTGTGCTTGCTTTAAAATATATCATGTGTAGATGTCATAAAGTTTTACACTGACTTGATAGTGATGCAATAATTAAAATGCAAAAGAAGTGTAGGTATGTGGTTCTATGTGTCATATTAACACACAAAACTGCATCCAGGTCACTTTAAAGATAATTTCTGCGGCAAATTGTCTGAAATGTTTCACATAGTAAATGTGTATTTTTAACATAATAAACAACCCTGAATAAGAGATCACCTTACATTGTTGTATTTCAGATGTTAACGAATGTTTCACACTGCAACCTTGCCTCAATGGGGGTCGTTGTATCAACATGTTTGGAACGTATGCCTGTGAATGTCCCCTGGGTTGGATGGGCAAAAACTGTGACAGAGGTACTCGAGCTGTACATGTGTATTATTAAACAATCTTAATTAATTAATATTTTCTTCATTTTCAACTTCATATTTATATATTTTAATCATTTCTAGTAAAACATGGAGATAAATATTTTGATATACACAAAATACTGTTTTTGAATCTAATTAAAATATATTTACTTATTAAATCTCAAATAAAACCTTTTCTGTTTTGCGATGCATTCATTGTATATGCTCAATACATATTTAGCATAAATTAATTAGACTAACCAACATTATGGTTATCCTTACCTGTCAGCTTCCACTGACAGGAAATATCCAATTAAGATGCACACTATATGCTTTCTAGGAAAATGTTTAAATCAAATTGATGGCACTTCTTATATAGATAAAATATATTTGTAGAAGATATTTAACTGAGATGTTAAATGTTTTTGTTTCATAAATCTCTTATTAGATTTTTTATAAAAATCAATTTAAAAAGCGTAAGTACTTTAAGACTAGGAGACAGTTTATGAATAATTCTCTTTTAATTGTTGCCCTACAGATGTGGATGAGTGTACGATCCCATTAGATCCGGGTGTGCCATGTTTTAATGGAGGTACCTGTACAAACACCCTGGGATCCTACCGCTGTAGCTGCAGAGATGGCTGGACAGGACCAAATTGTGAACTAGGTAGGTCCAGGCTACTAGTTTTTTATTTTGTATTTCATATAAATTATAGATAATACCTATTCTATAATATATAATTTATATTTGTTGATATTTGTATAATAGCTATTTCAGTTTGTCATTTTCTGAAGAGAAACAATAAATTCTTGTAATTTTACCAATTAAAAACTTAAATGTATTTCATCATTATATGTAATTTGTCACATTCCCAATTATTGTGTCATTTAATATAAATTGGCATTTTAATAACATCTTTTGTTTAGAGTTTAAATATAATTTATATATTCTATGGCAAATACTGTCATGTTTAAGAAAGGACAACACTCAATTTCGTATGTTTTCATAATGCCTGACAACTTCCAAACTTAAAAACAACAAATTTCCTGACTAAAATAAGCTGATTTCAATTCTCATTTGTTGAAAAGCAAATAAGCAGCTTATTTTAATTCTCATATGTTGGATACGTTGAAACTTTTTTATTGAGCTTATTATTTTAATTTTCTTATTAGTTTGTCCACATTCAAAGTGTCACAAATTACTTGTTTACTTTTATGCTGCTTAGCAAGAAATAATAAGACCTAGGCAAACAGATTAGTTCCAGATCAGCTTACTCCCATTGGAGATATATTCTTTTTTATTCCCCCCTGTTCTCTACAGATGTAAATGAGTGCCTTGGCCAGCCATGTATTAACGGAGGGAACTGCGTCAACATGGATGGGTCCTACAGCTGTCAATGCCCCATGGAATGGACCGGCAAACATTGTGAAGTTGGTCAGTAGACACCAGGGGATATTTCAATAATGAATCTTATACAGAGCTTAAAGTGCATTTAAAACTAATTGGGATGGGGAAGTAAAAGTGTTGCTGCTTAGAAGTTGTTGATGCTCAGGTGCCTTTTAAAAATTTGAAAAGGTTGTACTGTAGTTATTTCTTTCTTACTTAAACTAAGAAGTTTCATAAAAATAAAGAAAAATCTTCACAGCATTACGCCTGACTCGTTGGTGTCTGTATAATGGACCAGCCGGCTTCAGTCCCTGGGCACCTCATAAGTGCCCCTGTGCTGTATCATAGAAATGTCACTGCACAGTATCGGCAAAAATACTGGCAAATCCCATCCCAAATGTTTTTTTCATTTTGAACAATTTATTTCAACAACAAAATATTCTGTTCTTACTTTCCTATATATATATATATGTATATAAAAATATATATATATTAGAATTTATGTTGACTTCTTGTAATATTGCCGACTCATAATAAATTTGTATCTGTCTACATGTATCTATCTAAGGCCTGTATTATGCATGGTAATGAGCTCTGCTGCATTCCTTCTTGAATGGATAATTAAATGCATCATCATTATATTAAAGTTCATTGATTTTTGTTGCATTTTTTGACTTAACACGTCACACCCTAAGTTACAGATGTAGATGAGTGTCTACTATATGCTGGCTCTATGAATTGTGGAACATGCACCAATATTGCACAATATTAATTTTATTTTTATCACACTCTTAATTCAAACATTTTACAACAGATGTAGATGAGTGCCTACTATATGCTGGCTCTATGAATTGTGGAACATGCACCAATATTGCACAATATTAATTTTATTTTTATCACACTCTTAATTCAAACATTTTACAACAGATGTAGATGAGTGCCTACTATATGCTGGCTCTATGAATTGTGGAACATGCACCAGTATTGCACAATATTAATTTTATTTTTATCACACTCTTAATTCAAACATTTCACAACAGATGTAGATGAGTGCCTACTATATGCTCCCTGTATGAATGGTGGAACATGCACCAATATTGCTGGTGGTTATGTGTGCCGTTGTCCTAGCCAGTGGCAGGGAGATAACTGCCTCAAAGGTCAGTGAATTGTCTTTCTCTTTTTGTCAACATTTCTTATTTTTATATTTATTTCTCCATTTATACTATTTCAAATTTCAGTGTAGTTGTCCTTCCCTTTTTACAATCTTATGATGAACATATGTGTTGTTATTTTTTAATTTTAATTGTATAATATTATACATTACAAACATTACATCTCTATAATGTCAAGGAAATGTATCTTTCACGTTTGATATTTAATGAACATTTCTTAACATATTTTTCTTTGTTTACTCCTTATTTCTGTACATCCCCAGCCATGTTTTCTCAAAATATACTTTAAAAATTCTGTTTCTTTAAAATTAATTTCCTTTGTGTAATTGTCTCATAGGTCACTTTTATTTCTATATTAATTAATATAAACAATTTATTTGTGTAAGCTACTATCACATGTTCTGCAATATTTCCCTGCCGATCTTGCTACAGATGTAGATGAATGTCTGTCAAGTCCATGCTTCAATGGCGCCACCTGTATCAACACACGCGGGGACTTCCAGTGTCTCTGTCAGCCACAATGGACTGGCAAGACTTGCAACATAGGTACATTTTCCCAATTCTTGTCGATGTTTTGATAATTTTAAATAATGTTTTTATACGCCCCTAGCAAATTTTAGGGTTTGAGGTATACTGACATCATGTTGTCTGCCCATCTGTCTTCCTGTCTCTTCACCCATGGACACAATTTTGGCTTGTCTTTTATAGTTTTGTTTTAGTGTTCATAAAACTTCAAAGGTATGCTAAGTATCACAGGAACCCATGCACCTTCTTGTTTTGTAAAAATCAAAGTTGCATGAGTTACTACCACTTTTTAATGATAATTCAGACACTAATATAAGACATTTATAAACAGGCAGCAGGGTGAGGTGGGGAGGGTGTATTTGTTAGCCCATGGTTTACACTTCTAGTTCTCATTGTTTTCAACTAGAAACGTTAGAGTTTATATCCATCTTTGTATCTTTTATTCTATCAATTACCTTGGAATAAATTTATTTATATTTGGTTCATGAGCATATAATATCAAAACACAGGTCAAGTTTGATTTTAGTTATGATCCACCTAATATTAATGGATTTATTGTCCTGTCTTCAGATAATTTTAAAACTTGAAACCAAAAATGGAGGGCATCTCTGTCATTGGTATTGTGCTGACTTTGTGAGTTAAATACAAACTTTAACATATTATCCTTGATATCTTGCTGGTGTTCTTGTGTTTCAGACTATGACGAGTGTAATATGACAAACCCGTGTCTACATGGTGGTACTTGTACTAATACAATTGGAGGGTTCCGATGTTTCTGTCCCAGCGCCTGGACAGGGGACACTTGTGAAATAGGTCAGTTTTTGTTGCTATGGAAAATTAAAAAAACTGTTTTATCATGGATTTCTTTTATCTTCAATGCCATGTCAGTTGTTGCTTCTTATTTTCCTTTCATGAAACTTTTATGTTCTTTGTCCTATAGATTTTCTATAAAAAAGTACATTTTCTTTTTACTTTGGAGATTGGTAGAAACTTATTGCTATAAAATATGTATGGTTATTTCCCTTTTGCCATTTTTTTCTTATTATGATGGTTTATAAAATAAACATACTTTAATTAGATTTTGCCATGTCTTTCTATTTTACATATTATCATTATCAATAATTACCTTATTAACTTATTACTACTCCAGATGTGGACGAATGTCAGAACGTTCCCAATGCTTGCCATAATGGAGGCACCTGCTACAACTCATATGGCTCTTTTGTGTGTCGCTGTCCCCCAGAATGGAAGGGAGCGACATGTCAGGATGGTAAGGGCTCCATTAGCAATGATCTTGAATCTAGGTTACACACACAGTGGCATAAAACATGATTTCTTGGTCATTTTGATACAATTTCTTGTTATTTCTTTTTTTTATTTGTTTGAATAATGATTTTTTTTTTTCATGTGAGAAAATTACTGAGATGTTATACATAAAACATCTTAAATAAGTATTTGAGCATCCACAAAGAATTTCTAGTTTTTAGAAGAAAGTTTAGTCCTTTTTTGTCACTTACAAAGACACTAAGGTGACTGTCTGTTTGTCTTTTAATTTCAGTCTTATCTTTATATATAATGTAGTAGTTATACTAATTCAACATATATACACATTTTGTTTCCATGGTAACTAGATCGTGATGAGTGCCTGGAGATTGCACCATGCTACAATGGAGGAACTTGTGTTAACCAGGCAGGAGGGTATGTGTGTCAGTGTCCGGCTGGATGGACAGGCAAAAACTGTAAATCTGGTATGTATAGCATCACTGTATAGCTAGTCAGGTATCTTGTGGAATTTTGGTCTATAAAGGTTGCAATTATTATCTCTAGGATGGGCATATAAACAAAAGTCCACTTTCATATATGCTGTTTTGATCTGTGATTTGTGACAAATCTTTGTCAAGTTGATTTAGTTATTTAAGATGCCATTTTATCATAATCATCACATATTAATCTTCTCCCACATTTTTATTTATGGCAGAATTGCATTGTATTGAAGAATGGAATTTTATCATTTTGGCCTTTCTTGAACATTAAGGTGTTGTTTTTTTTACTTCTTTTTGTATTTTTATTTCTTAAATTTTAAAGATGTTGTTTTAATTTAAAACAATGCAATTAATCAATAATAAAGATAAATAACTTAATAATTTATTAAAATGAGCCTGGCAAGAGGTAATTTTTATTCCATGATAGTTAACCATATAAACCACCCACTAAACAAATGTGGCATGTCTTACCCAAGTTGTAATGTGCCTATTACATCGCTTTATACATCAACAAGACAACATCTCACATGGCATCCACTGTGGGTTGTGTGTCAACAACTAAGGCTCCTGTTCTTGCCAGTGGCATAACTATGTTACCACCTTATTTAGCATTTAACCATTTAACAGCATTATGGGTAAATGTCACTTGTAACCTTTAATTACAACATTCTTTCTTGACAGACATCAATGAGTGTGACTTCTCACCTTGTGCCCATGGTGGCACATGTATCAACAACTACGGATCCTTTTCATGCCAGTGTCCTCTGGGCTGGACAGGAAACACCTGCTCTAATGGTAGGATGATTAACACCCAAGAATCTACACAAATTGATTCACTAAATTTTAACATTTATAAACAAGATACATAAGATTGTGTTTCTATGAAGAAAAGAGTTACACATAGATTTAATGGTTAGCCATGTACAGTTATTAAAAATGCATACTTAGTTACTTGCTAGCATTGGCATGCAATGTCATTTTGTAATTTTTGTTACCAATAGTGAGGATCTTGCTCACACTGCTCCCTGTGAAAGCTGGCTGTTCTGTATCTTCAATATTTGCCTATGCCTAACCAATATCAGCTTTATTGGTGAAGTATTAATAACAATTTAAAAAAACCAATATTCTACACTCTTCTTAAAATTACTGTAATACATGTCCCACCAAAATGGAAATAATAAAATAAAACACATGTCGCAAATCACTGGAAAGAACATAAAAGTGATAATGTGGCGGAATTCTCCAGTTTTCCTTTACCAGACTTCCATGAATACAATGCACATAAAAATAAAGCTTCAGCAGGCAAATTGATGACAAGATGAGATGACATTTGCTGATATCATCATTTTATAATTTGATGTACTGTAGTACTACATAGTTATTAATGAGCAATCCTTTCTGGATATACCTTCAATTAATATATTTATAATATAAACTGTCATATGTTGTCTCATCTTTATTTTTGTGATAAACTGTCATATCTTGTCTCAATTTATTTTTGTGATAAACTGTCATATCTTGTCTCAATTTATTTTTGTGACAATATATTCTTGAAATAATTTAGACACTAATCAAGTTCAGACTCAGATAGAGTTCCAAATTTTATGGCTTTTTTCAGATTTAAGTATCCTGATATATTGTGTTTCTATTGATACAAAACAGTAGATTTTAATGAAATACATGACTGTATATTGCCAGCCTTAGGACACACTTTCGGTCATATTTCATAATAAATGTATATTTGCTGCTGTATAATTTGGTGACATTTCTGGCAAAAATGCTATATAATGTTACAGTCAAAAGTCATAATTTTAGTATGTTTTTTTCTATCTTATTATAGCAATGTATATTTTAGAAGCAAAAATACCTTACCTAAGTGTGCTTTTGGTTCATCATATATTGTTATTATTTCAGACACGAATGAATGTATCTTAAACCCGTTTATCTGCCTGAATGGAGGCATATGTGTCAACACAGAGGGAGACTACAGATGTAACTGTTCCCAGGGCTGGGGTGGCAAGAACTGTGATGAAGGTAACACATTATCCCAATTCATCTTCAATTCATCCTGTGATATTGATTGATAAAAACACATAATTAAACCTTGTATTTTACATGTATCAATAAAATTGTGTCTCAACTGAACTAATCAGGGTATTTTTATAACTAATGGGTTTATTCCAGCTAATATTCTAGTTTTTTTTTTGTGTTTTTTTATTTCAAATGGCTAAAAAAGATTGAAAGGTTGCTATGATGCATTTCAGTTGCAATCCAGTGACAGACCAGAAGCCATGTGACAATAAATGTGTAACTGCTGCAGTTAAATCCATAATGGTTTATATATCCTTCCTGACAGTAGATAGATGTGTTAGTCATGCATTATGAATAACAATACACATCTTTTAATTGACTTTCAGACAAGGAGCAGGTGACAATGTTAAGCAGCAGAAATTGATTCCTTAAAAGTTTATTGTTCCTCATCTGACAAATACCCATGTTGTAAATAGTTATGCAGCAGGTAAAATAACTAATCCTTTAATTGACTATTCCAGACAAGGAGCCATGTCTACGTATCCAGTGTCTGAACGGAGGGTATTGTGAGGCCAGCATCATCCAGGAAGGGGTCTATGAGTGCAACTGTCCTGATGGATGGACTGGAGACAGGTGTCAATATGGTAAGAATTAGCTTTTTATATTCTTATTAATCTGCTAAGCAAAAATTTTAAATAATTATTCTTTGGCAAATAGTCTTTATCGAGATAGGAGCTGTTGGATCAGAATGTCTGCAATATTTGCTGAGGAGTGTATCAAGATGTATTGTTAATTAACCATAGAGTAACCATATGAAATTAAATTAGAACTTGAGTTATTAACAAATGCAATTGTTAAACAGTCAATGTCAGGTGACACAGCAAGGTACTGTGATATACATATTGATGAAAACTTTTTTTTTAAAAAAACAACAACACCACTTTTAACCTTTGTATATTAAATCTAATTTTCTTTATTCAATGTTGACATGTTAATTTGGCTGCAGACTTTTATTTATCAGTTGTGATATTCACAATTTTACCATTGTGAACAACCTTGTATTGCCATTGATTTCAGATGTAAACGAATGTCTAGAAGCAAACCCCTGTAAAAATGGTGGCACTTGTACCAATTTGGTTGGATCTTTTTACTGTCGGTGTCCAAACGGTTTTGACGGGGAGACATGTGCTATAGGTAATTGATTAAAAAATAACTTTATTTTGTGATTATGAAAGTGATCCTGCATTTCTTATTCACTAAACTCTGCTATATTACCAAGATATGTCATCAACATATGTTCTTCGGTAAAACTGTCTGACTTTCAGACTTCTAGCTCAAGGCCACCTGGTTATAAAGATCATCATGCCCTGTAGACCACTTTGCTACTAAAAAAAGTCCCAATTGAATACAACTTTAAAAACATTTTAAGAATTTATTACAACAACTAAAAATGTGTTGTTTGTTTCAGACCGAAATGAATGCCTGAACAGTCCATGTCAGAATGGAGCATCGTGTGTAAACACAATTGGCTCTTACTACTGTACTTGTCTGGAGGGATGGGAGGGTGTACATTGTGCTCAAGGTAACAAAACTTCCTCAGAGTTTAACTCCTGGCCTGCTTGATTTGGCATAAGCAATAACAGCAGATCCTGAACAGCCAGCTCTCATCTGGAGCTGTCAGGTCAGGATCTGCACTTTATGTACTGGTTCAAGCAATATGTCTTGGCACCTATACATGTAGATGTAGACCTGAGTAAGGATGTAATTAAATGAATAAAGTATAAGAAGGAGATCAGTAATTTTGTTCATTTGTTTCTCTTTTATTTCAGTGGTTTTGGTTAACCTATTAATTAAGGTCTGTTTCTTGAAAAATTTCAAAAGCGGAACCCATTTGAAAAGGGCCATTAACCCTAAAGTCAATTTTTCAGAGTTATGCCCCTTTTTATCTTTCATTTTACATCCTACAATCCAGCACCAATAACAGTGTAGCCACTAACTTTAGACAGCTCTTGTTTATATTGTTCTCTGGTAAATAAGATTTGGAAGGGTCCAAGGGGTCCAGTGGACCCAAGTAATATCAATGGACCATAATATATGGATCAATTGTTTTCCAAATATTTAACCAATGTATATTGATACTAAAATAAATATAAAAACACCAGATGTTTCCTGACACTTGCATGTGGTATGTTATCAGATCGTAAGGAGTGCACGATGCTGCTGGACCCATGCAATGGCCATGGTACCTGTATTGAGCTGGCGGGGTCGTACAGGTGTGACTGTGCCAGAGGATGGTTTGGCCAGTACTGTGCTAATGGTGAGAGTTATGAGATGTTTTCAAATATATTGAGATACATTTATTTTATGTTTTCAGTTGATATTTATTCAAAGGTATCTTGTTATACTTCTTTGGTCATTTGGTAAGAATCGTTTTGAGTAGCATTTTTAAACGGCTTAATACATTGACCTGTATTCAATTATAATTTACTTTATTTTTTTAACCTGATAGTTTTTGTTATATTTTTTCTATATTTTACTTACATAGTTTAGTTTTAACCTTATTATGCTCTATTCACATTAAACTTTGTATTTGGCACAGTATGACCTGTTAAGTGTTGGTGTGCCATAAAACCCAAATAAATAAATAGCATTTGTTTATAGTTTAATTTTATTTAGAAGCAAGACTTAATGGGTCTTTTGTTTTGACTTGTTTTACTGAATGAATAGAGATTTATTGAGGGACATTTTTTTTCTCTTTTCTTTAGAGGGGAGATATTAAAGGAGGTTGTCCATTACTATTTAAGAATATATACTAAACACCTTTGTAGCACTCAACTGAGATTTAATGATATTTTTTTACCAAGTCCTGGTTGTTTATTACATCTTATTTACCATAAGTGATTGATCGGTAAATGATGAACCCTTTAATACTAAGTCCTATTAAATGCCTTTTACTTATACATTTTGTAACCCATTTGAGATTGCCTCATGTATACTAGAGGGTATTTACAAAATCTTATGTCTATTTCAGACACGGATGAGTGCTTGACGATACAGTGTCTACATGGTGGAACTTGTAGAAACATCCCTGGGGACTACCTCTGTGATTGTCCGATTGCATGGACTGGCAAGAACTGTGAAAACGGTAATTTTGTTACAAGCATAGCAGAAGTTGTTTTCTAAACGCAATATTATTGGATGGTTGTTTTGTAACAATCAGTTTGATTGGTTGGTAGTTTTGTAACAAGCATTTTAGAGAAAATTTTACAGCTGATATATATTAAAAATTTCGTCAGCAGAATACAAATGAAATGTCTAATTGATCATGCTTTTAGCCATCCGTGTCAGAAAAATGATTCTCATATTTTTATACTGTTTATTTCTTTTTTTAAGATATATTTTATAGCATGTATTGCATAAACATTGATAAGGTTAACTATAAAACATCACACAATTAGCTTATTTAATTTTTAAAAAATCCACATATTTAAGTATTCTGAGAAAAAAAGTATAAAATAAGAGTTTTTTTTCTATCTCTTTTGAAGAAAAATGAAAACAATAATAAAACCTTTTTTCCACCTATAATTACCATTTATTAACTCTTTTTGTAGACGTGAATGAATGCCTTGCTATTGAATGTCTGAACAATGCCACTTGTGTCAACATTGCGGGCACATACCAGTGTGACTGTATGCCAGGGTATGATGGGGAGTTCTGCCAGAATGGTGAGTTAAACACCTGGCCTGCTTAGCATAAATAGAGGAATAATGAACAAGTAGTGTAGATTCAGATCAGCCAACTTTCATAGAGAGCTCTCTGTTTTTAAGACTCTGGAAAAAAAGTTAAATCACCTTTACATAAAGTTGGTGGTAAGTAAGTAAAATTTTCATGGTCCACCTACTAAAGCATTACTTTATGCCTATTACTAAATAAATTTCACATACAAATTGTGCCAGACAATCATGTTTGTTTGTAAATGATATATGTTAAACTGTGTAATTTGTTGTGAAAAGGTTATTTATTTAAGACTTATGTGATTTTTTTTTATTTCAGACAAGGATGAGTGTATGGACAACCCTTGTCAGAACAATGGGACATGTGTGAACACCAAAGGATCCTTCAAGTGTCTGTGTCCCTCTGGGTATGAAGGCATATACTGTCAGACCAGTAAGTGTCATTTGGGTTCTCAGGCATCTGTGTCTTTTGAATGAGGTTTAGAATAAGACACGTATTTACAAATGATTCTGTAGTAGAGAGTAGATAGTTCCAAAACTGTCAGTCAAGTCTGTACATAAACTGATATATCCAATCAGTGCAAGTGTGAAGCACATAGTAAATGGTTGATCTAATTTAAACAAAAGAACACATGTGTTTTGTTTGTCATACATTTTGTGAGCACTTTAGACAGATATGAAAAGAATCTGCCAAAATAATTCACAATATTATCACAGTGTATAAAATACTTGAACTCAATTTCTATTAAAGCTAAAGTCTGAATAAAAACATTGAAACACTTTCAAATGGATTTTTTTATTTACTTGTCTTAGATTATATCTTAATCAATCTTGTTTTTTCCAGCCATTTAATTCAGTATTATATAAAAAAAAAGTTGGAAATTCATTTTTAAAATATAAATTATATAATGGTTTATTTGCACTGTGAGCTTTATTTGTCTGCATCTTATCTTTTCTTGAATTCTTAGAAACTAAGTTTCAGAGTATTTGTAGTGCAAGCTTAAAAAGTACTTTGATTTCCTTGGGTTCTTAATTTCTAAGAATGCTAAGTACTGATAAGACTTATGTGATCAAGATCCACACATGCTGAGAATGTTGGTGGATGTGAAAAATAAAGTTTTTATGGATGATTATCAGCATAAAGCACAAAAATGTCACCAATAAAATAAGTGAAAATGTAATTGGCTTTTATTTTAGATATCAACGAATGCTACACCCTAAACAACCCATGTAAGAATGGCGGCACCTGCATTGACACAATTGGATCTTATGAGTGTCTCTGCCTGGAACAGTGGTCAGGAGTGAATTGTGACAATGGTAAGGATTGGATGATATTAGTTATGTGACATGTTTGTAACATTTTTTATGCTCCCCGAAAAATTTTCTTCATGGCTTTATAGTCCATATATGACTATATTGTGAAATTTTGTCTTGTCTGAAACTACAAGAGCTATAGCTTTAATATTTGGTATACATGTTCCTTGGGTGGCCCTCTATTTAGATTTTTAAAAGACTTTTAATTCGTCCAAAAAATCTCCACCAGGAGTGTGTTCATTGCCTTGTCCTCTATAAAGATTGTTAACATACTTTGATTGGTCAAAAACATGGTGGGCATATACCGTATTTACGCAGCCATAAGTCTACTTCGCTCATAAGTCAAGATTTATTTTATGGGTCTAAATGGTCTGATTTTACTTCCACACGGCCATAAATCGAGGTGGTAAAGTGTTATATCTAGAGCGGGATTTATGATGCACCCTGCTCCTTTATCCTGACCATATATGCCGCACTCAGGCAAACTGTACTGTGAGAACGTCACCCTATTATTAAGTTATCATGATATCAGTGTCTTGCAATACACGTAAGAGATTAATATGGTTTGAAATGCATTTCCGGTGCAGCGTTAGGCTGTTGTACTCGTCTATTTACCTCCCCATACTGCTCTCTTCGTACCCGGGAACCAAACATTGGTTTTATATTAAAAGGCTTTGAGAGCATATTATCTGTAGAAAAAGACAAATATATTCGGTTCCACTTTAATAATTCCTAACAAAGAATAATTCCTAACAAAGATTACTGTTCGCACATTGAAACTTCATTTGGCTTTTACCAAATTGTTTTTCACATTTTCCAGATCATGTAGGCCTACTTTTACACTTTAGTATTGGAATCTAGTAAGCAATGACGATAATGAGGGCGGTTTTATATATTCTCAGCTTATTCGTTGTGCTCCGAGTCACATTGGCAACTCAATTGTGACGGCTTTTCTTTAAATCTTCGACGATATAGTTCTTTTTTCAATACAATTACGCTATCTGTTGCGAATTTCGTAACATGGTAAATGACTTCCGCCATTTTGAATTACTAATTAGCGTCACTTAGACTGTGACTGATATTTGTGAAGTAAATGTTATTCCCGTAAGATTGACAGATATTGAGTTTTTGTCGGCAATTAGTATTCTCTTATCAAAATGAAGCACAGTAGATCTCCAATATATGTTTCCTTTTTTTTTTTGGACGTGATCACATTTCTTTAGCGGCTTTCAAAATGATATTGTACAAGCTCACAATCTCGTCTGCCTTCCGATCAACCTGATAACAATTAGTATAAAGCGTAAACAGTAATCGAGTGTTACCTTTCATCGTATGCTTAACTCCACCCATTTTAATTAACATAACATAATCTCTCAGCCAATCAAATCTCGAAAGCAGATAAATCAGTAATGTGTGAGTAAATACGGTACCTCTTTAGTACATTTTGTTATTTTGGGGTAAAGTTGTAGTCAATGAAATTAACTATTAAAGATTTTGTTTGGCTCAGTTACAGAAGTAGCATGATATGGGGCTAATACATTTCTCTTAATCTTCTAGACACGGATGAGTGTTTCGAAAACCCGTGCAGCCATGGTGCAACATGTCGCAACATTGATGGTGGTTTCTTGTGTGACTGTACACCTGGCTGGACTGGAACCCTGTGTAAGACTGATGACAACGAATGTAGTCGTGGACCATGTATGAATAATGCCCGCTGTGAGAACACGCTGGGATCATTCCAGTGTATCTGTGAGGAAGGTTGGACTGGTGCACTGTGTGATCAGGGTAAGTTGTAGAAATGGTGGGCAAAGTCCAGTTCGAAGTCCCAGTTCTCATTGGTTTCACATCTCCAATTAAAGGTTCTAATTCTTACGCGGATAAATAAGCTGTTTTAAATGAATGGTGCTTTTTTGTTTGTCTATTCATTAATTGATGTATAAGCAAAAGTTGTTTATTATGACATATTAATTCAAATTTAAGATTGTTTTATACTCTACACTTTCTTTTATAGTTTATAATAAAAGCTAAACAACATAAATCAACTAAGAGACTTGCCCTTAGCTGATTGGTTTGAATGGCTGACTAGTACCTCTCAGCCCCTCACTGCATGGGTTTAAATGCCATTCATAGAAAAAACTGTTATGTGTGGTGGGGTCATCTGTTCTCTACCAAGAATAATGGCTGATAATGCTATTTTAAAGGTAATTGTACTTTTGTTGCTGCTCTGTTCTTAAGATAAAAGTGGCCAACAATAAATTCACTATTGTACCACCATTGACACTCTGTTCTCAAGCATTGTTTTTTGTTTGTCCACAGATAAGGATGAATGTTCTGCATTTCCAAGTCCCTGTAACAATGGAGGCACCTGTCAGAACACCCTTGGTAGCTACATCTGCTTCTGCCCTCCAGCATGGACTGGGAAGGACTGTTCTGCAGGTATGTAGAGTCATTTATTTTTCTGATTTGTGTTTTTAGATATTATTTCAACTACATGTAGTCTTAAAAGAAAGATAAGTACAACATTTTTTTAAAGCAACATTTTTTTATGAGAAATACCAATCATTTTTTCACTGTTGATATGTTTTACATAAAACCTGAAGCCAGAACTGTCCTTAACAACTGTTCAGGTAAGATTGTATTCTGTGTCTTGGGGCCTTTGTTTGTCCTGTATGGCCCGAAGGCCTGTGTCAAAGGCATTTATGAAAAACTCACTGAATACTGGTATATCCTACAGATGTCGATGAATGTTCACGTATCACATGTCTCCATGGAGGCGTCTGTATGAATCTGAATGGATCCTACAAGTGTGACTGTCCCAAGGAATGGACTGGTGATGTCTGTCAGACAGGTGAGTTCCTTTAACAACAAGAGTGTTTCAAGTATGGGGCGCCCTTGGCCAATTACTTGCAATCATTGACCTGAAACCTTTTTTGCCTCTCATCAAGTCCCAATCAGGGAGAAAACTTTAATGTAGGAAGTTTGTCCAGCTGACCTGAGGTATTCTTTTCTAGATGTCTTTTTGCAGATAACTCTACAAATAATAGCAAGATATGTGCCCATAATGGTGTCAATGTGATGAATGAAAAAAGAAACTATTCAGATGGTGTTATATAAAATCAGTGACTGTCCGTAGTTTTCTCCCCTTAATACTCATCTTTCCTGAAATGCCTTAAAGGTTATTTTGTTTAGATGACTCAGCTTTTATGGCTCTACTCTGTGATGTTTATTTTTTATGAAGAGAACAAATCTTCAAAAGTCGTGTCTGAATGTCAGTTTATCTTCCTGACTATAAAGCATCGTATTTTTTACCAGATATGCTTAAGTGGTAGTATTTTGAATGACAATCTAAATTAAAAGTATTTTACTAAAACATGTTTATAAACTTTTTCTTTTAGATGTTAATGAGTGCTTGACTGCTAACATATGCCAGAACGGAGGTTCATGTAGAAACATTGTTGGCTCCTTCATCTGTGACTGTCCGAATGGTTGGCATGGAGATAACTGTCAACTTGGTAACTATGGCAAACATTTACTTTTATGTAAACATTTACTGTTAAATAATAATTTCGTGGCGATCGTAGAGTTTTAGATTATTTAGTACTTCGCTTGTAAGAAAAACACAACCAGCTTCGACCTTTACTATTTTATGACTACTGACGTTATAATAACAACATACATAAAAATGACGTAACGAAAACGTACACAATCGCGGCGACGTCATGACGTCGCGCCAAATAATAGTTCATGACAAATAAAAAACAATGCTGTTATGTTTTATAATAATAATAATAAAAATAAGTCTTTTAGAATATTTAAAACATTCTTCGATTTAGAGTGGTGGACAGTGCCTGTAGTAGATTAAATGTTTCAACAATTACAGGACTTAACATTGGTGCAAGATTTGTTTTCTTATTCCCTTTTTATTTTACTTAAACTTACTTATTTTAATGTCAGCACTTAAGAGTGAGAAAAAGTTGGCACTGTCTTGGAAAATATGAAAGATTGTTGGTGGTAGAATAAACACCTTAAACAATACTGACTTTTCAGACTTGGATGAATGTACATCTAACCCGTGCTACAATGGAGGGACTTGTGTTAACACGATGGGCTCGTACGAGTGCCGATGTGCCACTGGCTGGTCGGGACCTTCCTGTCTTCTTGGTTCGTCCTAGAACCTTCTAGCCATTTGTTCTATTATGCATAATTATGACAATGATATGAAAATAGATAAATAGTAACTAAATAATCAACATTTAAGTTAACCAATTATATCATATATTTGCCTTTTTTCCTGTAAGTGTGGTTATGCTTTTTATTTACTTCATGCATTTCTAGGTCCACTGTTTTAAGTAGTTGTTTAAACAGAACCACATTTTGAATTCTATTGTTTTTTGGTTTTATTTTTGTTAAAAGAAAAACTTTTTTCGCATTAAATTTTTCATCGCCTAAGGTTTCATAATTTTAAAATGAATTTTGATTATTGGAATAAAATTTCTTGATGATACATTGTGTTTGTTTGATAAATCTTTTTTTATTTAATGTTTTTTGTTTTTATTTAAGTTTAAGTGCATCTATTTGTGATATTTTTTATGCATCCAGTGTGTTGAATAATTTTTATATGTGTGTAATGTTGTATAGATGTAAAATTAATTTTTCACAATGTTTTCAGACGTGAATGAATGCCTGGAAACTCCCTGTCTAAATGGAGGAACATGTGACAACACTCAGGGATCATACATCTGTCGATGCCCACGAGGATATACTGGGCCAAACTGTGAACTAGGTAGGTAGTTTGGTGTTTATATACCCTGCAAATAGTGATATAAGACCTTTACACTCAAAAATGTGAATTTGCACTTAATTTGTGAATATATCATGTGGATTTCTTGCAAGAGACAAATTATTTGTTAGATGCACCTGCTAAAAATTATAAGGGCAGTCAAACTATAAATACTTGCATAAACAAAAAATTACATAACTTTGTTTTACAGATGTTAATAAATTCAGACATAATGCCACGTTTGTGTACTGCACATGTTTTAACATCAATGTTTATTATTTTCTTAAGATTACCCATATGTTTGCTTGTCAATATAAATGTGTTTTTTTAGTACTAATATCAATTTTTTCTGACATTATTTGTTTTTCAGATGTGAATGAATGTAACCAGTTGCCATGTTTATATGGTGGCACGTGTATCAATACTATGGGATCCTTCTACTGTGAATGTCCTCCAGGCAGAACAGGACTGGATTGCAGAAATGGTCAGTGAAAAAGATCTTTTCTTACTTTAGCATTTATTGATAATTATGTAAAATAATCATCACCTTAATGGGATCCATTGGTAAAATGGAAATTATCTCCCTTGTTAGTTAATATCAGAGGTATTCCGAACAGTAGTTAGGTCCATTTTAGTCGGAATTCTTGGACTTTACCGCCTGTTCTTTTGTAGATATTATAATTACAAACAGTGAATTTTCTTACTATTGCACAAATATAAGCTTAAAATCCATTAAAATACTTAAGAGATTGCTATTTTAAAAAAAAAAAAAAAATGTTTGTTGATGGTGGTTAACTTGGGTATCACAAGATAATAATGTTGACTTCCATCTATTTTTATGGCAAAAACTCCCAGCTGAATGTCTGGATAGAACCCCTAACACAGCCTATCTATCCTCACATGAAATTTTTCATCATCACATGGACACAGTACTTATGCTACATTTGTTAATAACCCCATGTATTTTAGTTGGTAGAAGGGGCTTCCCTCCTAATGCTCTGGGCTTAAGGACAGCATTACGCCTGACTCGTCAGTATCAGTATAATTGACCGGCCGGGTTCAGTCCCTGGGCACCTCATAAGTGCCCCTGTGCTATAATGATAGAAATGTCGCTGCACAGTATTGGCCAAAGTGCTGGCAAATCCCATCCCTATTTTAATTTTTTGCTTGCAGTATAAAGAAAATGTATCAAGACAATAAAATCACATGCACCTTTCTAACCTCCAGACACCAATGAGTGCCTAGAGTTCCCGTGTCTCCATGATGGAGATTGTTTCAACACAGATGGTTCCTATAGATGTCAATGTACCGAGTTCTGGACAGGGCCCAACTGTCAGAGGGGTATGTAGAAGAACGAGCTGTGGTTGATTTGTCACTTTTATGTTTGATGTTTATATGAATATTTTAGGAAGTATTAAATGTGTCAAAAATATATTTTTTGCAGTTTATTTATAATAACCATAGGATCCTCTTGAAGATGGTTATATTATTCCTTTGCATTTGTGAATTTCTTGCTGTTTTTTTTTTTTTTTTGCCTTAGGATTATTTTTTAGTTAAATGTGCTTTAATTATCATAAACTTTGTCACTTTTAATTTATTTAACAGTGCACTTTAAACTAATTGAACATTAATACATACAATCATTTCAGACCTGAATGAGTGTACAGAGGGAGGAGTGCAGTGTTATAATGGAGGCTTATGCATGAATCTGATTGGTGGATTTGAGTGTGTGGACTGTGACTTGGGCTGGACTGGGGAACTATGTCATATAGGTGAGTTACTATGGTAACTGTTTTATAACTGAAAGCACTAATGTAATCTCTGCTTCAGATTTTGAGACAATAAAAATTGGCATAAATGAATGTGGTACATAGTTTTTTTTGTTAGATAAACTGCCCCTTCTTCAAACTACAACTCTGCCTTCAAAGTTGACATATGGTAAGCAATTTCTGAATACAATACTCAGGTAGTAACTTCTTGGAGCAATATGCAATAAACAGCTTTGCCCAAGGACCCCCATCTCTTGGTCATTCCGGGATTTGAACACACAACCCTCTGAGCTTTAGCCCAACATCCTCACTTCTATACCACAGTACCCAGTGTTGCTAAAGTTTGTTATTTTGTTGGAAAAAAACCCTGCTTTAGTTATAATTGCAAAGCTCTGGATAAAAGATCTACATCTAAGCATACTTTTCAACCAGATCCTTCAATAAAAGAATCAGTTATAATGAGAATAGCAGGTTAGTGTTGATAAAGATAAATGTTATAACATTTATCTATATCAACACTAACCTGGTATTCTTTTTATCCCACCATCAACAGTTTTTTCAAATGGATTAAAAAGGGAAACTTTTAAATTTGCTGCTACTGCTCCTTCCTTTCATGATCTGACATTCCAATGCAATACACGAAATTCATGCGTGTGCATAGAGTAAAGTTGCTACACACATGCATGGCATGAAGAAATGCATATAACATTCAATGTTTGTGTGTGTTTGTGGTTGTAATAAACAGTTTAAGCCCTTCCCAGCCCTCTTCTCAGCTGATTGCTGCTTTCTGAGTCAGTCACAGATTCAATATCAATTTCCTAACCAAATTATGCCTCGAAAACCTCGTAGCTCATCTGTACAACACTGCTTAGGTTTTCACATGATTCTTCATCACATTCTTTCAATTCACACCAAATAACATCAAAACAACAGGGACTCACATTATCTGACATTTTGACAGTTGTTTTTATTGTTGCAGAATACAAATACTTATCTTTATTGATTTACTATTCCTAAACAGTTTTAATCATGTGACTGTATTACATTTTGTTTCAGATTTTTACAAGTTTTTGAATTGTAAATGTGTACATTTTAATTAATAAAACTTTTATATATATTTTTTTGGTTTACAAATTTTCTATATAATTGTCGAATAGAACTTCAGAAGGTCGCAATGAACTGTCCAGTTTGCTCAGTCGGCTAAGGTGCTGCTACTTTAATTTTCAATCCTGCAGGACAGAGATTGAGACCTCGCTCATCCCTATTTTTTTCAATGGCCTCATTTGTTCTATTTAACCAATCTTTATGATATGGACATTTTTGGATGATCACAAGCATAATTTATGCGATAAATTAGTTTCGTTCATGTAAACATTTCTGATCATATAATAAAAAAAAAGCAGTCCGGCTTAGAGCAGGTGCGCGAATATTGGTTGATAAAGCTCATCTTTATCACACAGGTTATATCAACCGATATTTATTTAGATGGTGGGATAAATTTGTTTCATTAAAATGATTCTAATGAGTACCAAGTATAAAGGGAAGAGATAACAGATTTAGCAGAAGAAATTGTACAACGAAACCTATATTGTTAGTACTCATTCATATCGTCTCATTAAGACAATTCTAATAAATGTTTATTGGAGAAATAATGGATTGAGCAAATAAATCCTCAATGTTTCATTTAATAAGTACCTGGAACAGGAAGTTTGTTAAAGAAGTAATGAAGGTATCATGAAAAAAAAACTTATTAATGGAGCAGTGAAATAATCCTTGTTTTGTCCTTGTATTAAATATTTCTTGCTTTTGTCCTTGTGTGAAAAAATCCTTGCTTTTGTCCTTGTGTGAAAAAATCCTTGCTTTTGTCCTTGTGTGAAAAATGCCTTGTTTTTGTCCTTGATCAGATATCGATGAATGCCTGGTAGGGGAGAATCCATGTCTACATGATGGTAAATGTATCAACACCAAGGGGTCCTTTATTTGTCAGTGTAGCACAGGATGGAAGGGCAAGACTTGCGAAACTGGTAAGCCTGAAGTTGTAATCACCATATAGGACAGCAAAGATGAAAATAAAATTGTTTTTATTAATTGAGAGTGTTTGTATCACAGAAGATGATGTATCATTTTTATTCACTGTATCATGATGCTGTATAAACTTCATAACTCAAGCATAAAGATGTCAACTTTTTTATAATCTTTAAAGTTACAGAATGACTATTTTTGGATCAGTTAACATATGTCAAACAAAATTTTTTAAATGATTGAATCTTGGATCAAAAACCATCCCTTCATTTTGTTTGTCAGATGAGAACGAGTGTCTGAGGTACCCATGTCAGAATGGAGCCACATGCACGAACCTACCAGGCAGCTACAATTGCACCTGCGCAGAGGGCTGGGAAGGGCTTAACTGTCAGATAGGTATGTATGTTGAATTTCATAAACCCTGATTTTTATTTGCATATACAAAACAAATTTATTTTTGAATCATTATTACAATTAACCGATCAATAGAGTTACTTTAGCCATGCCTGAAACAGATAAGTGGTTAACATTGACAAGCATTGAACTTTCAAATACAACCGGTTGTCCCATTTATTCTGCACCATACCAGATCCTGTTATGCAACATTAGAAACATTCTTGAAATAAACCATTTTCAGATCTCTACACACACACATACTAACTTTAACATTTGTTTTTCAGATGTAAATGAATGTGAGCTGTTCGCCCCCTGTATGAACAATGGAACATGCTACAATGGTGCCGGGACATATTCATGTCAGTGCATTGCAGGGTGGACAGGCAGGAACTGTGAAACAGGTGAGTCCATTTACTCTTTTATCGGCTTGAAATTTCCATTAAGCTAATTTTGTGATCTTAACTCATATAGTGCACATTTACATTACTAATATGCGGCTTAGATTAATAATGTAGGTACTGCTAGAAGCTGTCTGATCAGGATCTGCACTATTTGCTACTGAACCTCTAGCAGTTTAAAATGTTACAAAATGAATAACTCTGGTTTCAAATCATTCGGAAAAAAACCCAACACCAGATCTAATTTTCAGACATCAATGAATGCCTGCAGCGCCCTTGTCAGAACAAAGCGGAGTGTGTGAATACAGCTGGGTCCTATCAGTGTATCTGTCCAGAAGGCTGGTCAGGGACCAACTGTGCCTTTGACCTTAATGAGTGCTCTGAGCTTCAATGCCAGAATGGCGGCACGTGTATCAACACACCTGGTTCATTCACCTGTATCTGTGACATCGGCTGGACAGGACCACTCTGTGATCTGGGTATGTAGGGCTGAAACTGGCTGATTTGTGGATGAAAAAAAAAATCTCTTAGGAATCCCAACTAGTGTTAACTTGGACTGTCTGTCTGCCATCTCTCCATTCATGGATGTTTTTATTTCTAATTAATAGCTTAAAGGATTCAGATGATTTAATTTGTATCTGATTTATGTGTGTATGATATTAAAACACATGTTAAATTGAATTTTATTTACTGTCTTTTTAACCTTAGCAAAGTGATAAAACCCATTCTTGTTGTAGTTTCATGTCATTTTTTTTATTTTAAATAAATAATTTTCATAAGACTTAAAAGATTTAATTAATGATTTGTTTAACAGACGACCATAACAATGCAGGTAAAGTTTGATTTGGGTTACTTTTCTCTTGATATTAATATTAGCAAAGTTATGATCCTTTGTTGAGATACTTTAAACCCCTTTGGGCAACTATGGACTGATTTCTAATTTAGAAAGAGATTTTTTATAGATTATTTATGTTGATGTTCTTTTTTTCTAGACATTGATGAGTGCTTGTCAGTGTCATGTTTGAACGGCGGAACTTGTATAAATGAACAAGGCAGCTTCAGGTGTGAATGTGCCATTGGTTTCCGTGGTGACACATGTGGAATAGGTAACTTTTAGACAGTGTCTTTTGTCATGGACATTATTTCATGAATATTATTTCTTTAAGTTTGTTGCCTGTCAGTCATACGTCAGTAGTATCTATGACCATGTGGTTGAGACTTTGAACTCTGGACTGGAGTAAGAGTCCCAGTCCTTTATGTGAGAGTCTTTGGGCAAGACCTTTTTGCCTTGTTTAAGATATTAAAGTAGATAAATAAATAGATAATTAATATTACAAATACAGCCACTTTTCCTCTTTTACCATAATCTGGAACAGGAGACTAAAAAATAGCAACATTGAAAATCAAAAATTCTTATTTTTTTATTTTAAAGCATGGCTGTCATTACAGTACTGCTGAAAACTTAATCTTGTACAATAAATAATATTTATTTGTTTTAGACATCAATGAGTGTGCAGAATATTTCGGCATCTGCGAGAATGGAGGCCAATGTTTCAATTCGATCGGGAGTTACACCTGTCAGTGTGCAACTGGCTGGACTGGTCAGAACTGTTCTCAAGGTAATTATGACCAGCTATAGATATCTACAAGTAACTACACCATTATTTGTTTAATCAGTGTAACAATAAGGATCAGAGGGTAATAGTCTCCCCTTGATACTCCCAAAATGCAAGTAAGTCCTTCTCTTGTACTCTTTGACATGTATGCTGTTTTTTTGTGCTTCCACTGTGTGACACAGGTAAACAATTGTCAACAAATATGTCCACATTCTTGTTTATATCAACTATCTATAAGTACATATAATATAATGGATTAAGCACTTATATTTATGGAAAAGTAAAAGATGTTTCTGTTTGTAATGACATAATCTCAAAAAATCCCATGATAAAGACCAAGGATTCCAATTTAATGACCCTAATTACTACTTGGATTTGTTGTCAAAAGATCTTAAATGACAAGGGAGACAATTTTCATATAACCAGTGTTTTTCATTTTATACTAAGTCAAGTTATATTAATAACAAAAATATCAATAAGTATTATTATGTCTGCATGTTATATGTACTGAAATGCTTTATTGAAACTATAAACTTCAAAAGTAAGTCAAACAGCTTTTTAAAAAAATACTTGTTCATCTGTATCCTTTCCTGGGTTTTGATCTTAGTACAAATGATGTGTGTGCATCAAAGCCTGGCAACATTACTTCAGAATAGAATTTGCACAATGTTGTAAGAAAGTATAACAATCCATCCACCAATATCCAATTTATATTATGCGGGCCTTTTATTTTTCCTCTTGTGAGGGAATGGACTGTCTGTCTCATCGAGATCGAATTCCCCTCATTCAGAACCTGGCAGTCACATGGATTGACACCACCCAGTCTGAACGCCCATGGTCTCTTTATACTAACTCGTCTCATGACAGCTGTGGTCTGCCAGGAGCTTGATGTTCAGTGATGTATACTGATATAACTATGAATCTAAAGCCTTTCTGTTTATTTTCCCTGCTTCAGATGTGAATGAATGCCTGAGTTCGCCGTGTCTAAATGGAGGTACTTGTACCAACACGCCAGGTGGCTATAGTTGTGCCTGTACAAAACAATGGATGGGTCCTAGGTGTGAAATAGGTGGGTCAGACTATCTTGGCATGAAGTGAAAATATATTTACTTTTTTTCTAATTTTATTTTGTTTATTGTAGTAAATAACATGATTAATTGCTGCTTATAATAGTCACTATTCGATCCTTTTAGGTTTTTTACATATTTGTTCGCATTTGTTAAAGGTGTAAAGACAACTTGATTAAAGGAAATATTACCATAGCAAATAATCAATATCATTTTAGCAAATTATTAATAAAAATGTATTTTTATTTAATTTGATTATTAAAGATATCTATTAGTAACACAGCAGACAATTTTTCTTTCAACTTTCAACAATTGTTGACCATCAGAATATACACAATATCTGAAAAAGTGTTAACTCAAATTTGGAAGTAAATACTAAGTAACAATGCATACATGTAAGAAACTGCTTTTTAGTTAATCTCTTTTTTTCACAAATTATGTTGCTCTTGAGAGTGTTTGCTCTTATGGAATAAGTCTGGACAAGGACAACAATGCAGCAGGCAATAACAGGACTTCCCAGCTCTTTGGCAAGATATTTTTCCAAGAACCAAATATGCAGAGGTTAACAATGCAGCTTGCAATCATATAAAAACTTCAATAATGTAACAGGAATTTGCAGCAGTTTTGCAAGATCCCTTTCTAAGAAAAGAACCTTGAGTATGTAGAGATTAAAAGTGCAGTTTGCATAAAAAAGACATGTAGCAGATAATAAGGAAAAAAGCAGAGTATCTAGCATATTTATCTTCTTACTTTGATTGCATGCTATTTATTTGCCACACCTTGGATGTTATTAATCCATGATTCTTCTGAAAATTCTTTTGCCTTACATGCAAACTCTCCTCCCAGATTACAATGAGTGTCAGAATCTGTCGATCTGTGCCAATGGGGGTCGCTGCATTAACACAGAGGGAGGTTTCACTTGCCAATGTCCTGATGGATGGACCGGTCCATTCTGCTCCATAGGTTAGTCAGCTAAACATAAGCTAGCTTCTTGTTGATTTTTAAATACGTTGCTTTAGTTCATTGGTTCACTTGTTCGTTTTGTCAACAAATATCCAGGAAGGCCTTACATAACAGTTCTTGGCCAGAGATTTTATTATTTTTAGAGTAAATATAGACTATTAAAACAGGTGCTGCACTATCTTTTTTTTCAGCAGATTTCACTAAAAAGCCTTAGTTTGGATTAAATGGTGTCTTTGAGAAACCCTTATTTTATTGATGTCTGATGGAAGGCCCTCACACATAAAATAGTAATTTTAAAGAGCATCAAACTTTTCCCATCAGATATTGACGAGTGTTCCCCTGTCAACCCTTGCTTGAATAATGGAACATGCCAAGACCTGGCTGGATCATACCAATGTATTTGTCCACCAGGGTTTACTGGCTTCAACTGTGAATCAGGTATGTTGATACTTTCTTGTCATATCTTATGTGAACAATGGGTTGTGCCTTATATTTTCTTTAATAAGTTGTTGTTTCAATGGTGGTTTTTTGCCTTACGTTTTCAAAAAGACATTTCAATAGTGGTTTTTCTTCTTTTTTTAATAAAAATTGTGTATTTTTATTAAAGTATATTTCTATTTTGGATCTTATGTATGCAAGGAACAACAAATACTTTCTAGGTATGGCAAGTTCACATAATGTAACATATTTCTATACACACGTTTTGTATATATACAGATGTATGTATGTATTTCAGACATCAACGAGTGCCTACAGTCACCATGTCTGTTCGGAGGCACATGTGTCAACACTGTGGGCTCATTCTTCTGTAACTGTCCTCCCAGCAGATCTGGGACAAACTGTGGTGGGGGTGAGTCTACTATTAAGCTGCTTGTTTTACATTGTTGTCCCATTCAGGTGCTTAGTGGGGTTTTAAGAGTTGCAGCTTTTTTTCATCATCATTTTCTGGGATATTTGACAAGCTAAGTTGAGGCACATCAGTTTGATTTCTCCTAAGCTGGCTGTACTGTTCAAAAGTTGCGTTTCTAAAATGTCTAAGCCAGCTAAACACCAGGTGAGCAGCCCAAGGCAAAAAGTGTAGAAAAGGGTCAGCTAGCTGGGAGCTGTTGCATCAGGATTAGCACTATTGGCTGTACAGTGGCTAGATAAACAGCAATATGACTGTAGTTTTCAGATAGCTGAGAATTAACATACATAACGGTAGTAGTTTAAAGGTTAAAAAGTGTTTCCATTACAAATTGATTTTTTTCATTTACATTGTAATTTAAATAAAATTAGAAAGTAATTTTTGTTGCATTTTCTTTTCATTTTTGTATCCACAACACCAGGTTTCATATTTGTAAAATGAATACATTAAATATTCACTGTTTGGTTATGAATTTACCTGAATTTGAAAGTTTTTATTTTTGTTATGCATACAAAACAGTCCACACAATTTAGATTTTTTGATTTGATTTGATTTGGTTGTTAAAAGGATTTTTTGCAATTTTAAAATGTGGCTGTTGTTGTTGTTTTCTGCAGACTATGACGAATGTCTATTGGACCCTTGTCTTAATGGGGGTACTTGCTACAACAATATTGGTTCTTACACCTGCTCCTGTCCTCTCGGATGGACTGGAACCAACTGTGAAACAGGTATCTAGAAAAATATTATGTTTTATTTTTTTATTTTCTTTGCTTATTTTGTATTATTACAAGTACTTGCCCTTAATCACAATCTTTCTGTTAGCATTTCAGAACGAATACATGAAATTTAGAGTTTTGCTATTACTATTAATTGTGTATTTTCCCCCTAGAATTTATTCATACATTCAAATATATTCAAGTGTTTTCTTTGTGGTTCAGAAGACTGATACCTGCTTCAAATGCAGAATGTTGTACTAGTGTCTGAGTGGGCAGTGTCGCAAATTACTCTGCAACCTTGGTCATTTTCCATTGTCAGTTCTTGTCCAGATTGTGGGGGGAAAGTCTCTTATATGAGGTCTTCCAACTTACCCCAGTTAGTGTTGTGTAGTGACAACAAAGCCACTGTATAGAAGATCAAATTTTATATTTCTCACTAATCCAAGGAAGAATGGTACTAGGAAACCCAAGGCTTGTTCTTTCCACCCTCATGTAACACTTGAAGTTATATTTCTGTACCCATGTTAACAGTCCACAACATATATAAAATCTAGACTGTTGTTGTGGGATGATTTTATCAGAATAAATACAAACTATATAAGTATACTTCTTCCATGGGGTACATTTTATGTTTGATACACTTTGTCTTTGGTTTGCCATGACTGAACATAAAGTACTATAAATTTCTCTATTGCTGTGACTTTATAGTTACTCAGTATATTACATGACACTTGAATGAACCATACTCTCTCATATTAGTGTCTGTACAGCCTTTTTGTATAGTTGATTGAGGAGATATGGTCGTTTTCAGGACTGGGTAACCCAACGTGAGAATACTGATAATGGAACAAGGTCCTATTATTTATGGCTTGCTTTCATATTAATGGCAGTAATATTGGTTTTGGTTCCATTAGTTCCATACAACTACAACTCATAGATTAAGGATCAAATTTTACAAATTTAAAACTGTTTTCAGATGTGGATGAATGTCTTACAATGCCATGTCTGAATGGCGGAATGTGTATCAATAATGCTGGGTCATACACATGTAGATGTCCCGAAGGGTTCACAGGCAAAGATTGTCAGACAGGTAAAAACACAGGCTTGAATGTTTTCTTCTTTGTTTGTCACGTATACTATAATAGCCTAAAATACATTTTTTTATATATTGAGTCTAATCTGCAAAATATTTTCCGTTTAACATTGCTGTTAACATGGACATATGATGTTTTGGGTCTACAGTTTTTATGATTTTTTCTGAAGTCCACCATTCAACTGTAATCTTATTTGCATCAAATTTAAGCTTTAAGATAACTTTGAATCTTTACAAATGTGCTGATTATTTAGTGGTGTCTTAAAGGTAGCTGTAACAGAAATTTGGTGGAGTGTTTTTATCATTTCTTATTTATATTTAATTCCATGCTTTTAATACACATACATTCAACAAAGGCATATACACATAGTTTATAAAAGATATTCAGTTATTATCAGAACTTTACTAATTAATTATGAGTTAAAATCCAATGTATCTTGTTACAGATGTTGACGAGTGTCTTCTGAACCCTTGTCTCTACGGAGGTACCTGTTTCAACACCCCGGGCTCCTATGTGTGTAACTGTATCGCTGGGCGCACTGGTGTCAACTGTGAGAGAGGTTGGTACCTCATCAAAACTTACATATTATCATAAAATGTTAAAATTAGATTTGTAATATCAGTTATTTCTGCTTGCATAACTGTGTCAGAACTTGTCAACTGATAGCAAAATAGTTGTATCAAAATAATCTTAAATTACTTTAAGACCTATTATAACTATTATTTCACTTAGCTAACCTAAACTGAGTAACAGGTCAGTTAAATCATGATTTGAGCCTGGTTTTTATGCAAGATGTTGTTTTCTTATTTGCAAACTTGATAGATGTCACTGACTCTTATACGTTCGCTGCATGTGTGTGCAAAATTACCTATCTAGGGGCCATTTAATCAGTCCTAGGACTAGTATACTCTACTTCTTTATTTCTATATGGTTCTTAAGTTCAATCCAGTCTTAGCAATGTTATTGAAACACACATCAGATAATTTCGTGGTTTTATGACCGTAAACAGATCAAAGGACTTTTGATGAAGCAGCACAATGGACTCTAATTTCAACAACAACAACAAAAGTTGAGATTTGAAATAATTTGCAGAGATAATTGTTACCCTTTGTAGTTTAAAAGAATTTATGGAAATTGTTTAATAATACCACAATGTTTGCTCAATATTAATGAAAAAAATATGTATTTACTAAATGCTATTATATTGTTTTAAATGTAAACAGGATCCTGGGCATGGCCATAAGGCATATACAATGCATGAGTGAAAGGGTTGATTTGTGTTCTCACAATCATATGATAATATAAATATCTCACTACCTGTTGTGTTTGTAGATGTGAATGAATGTCTGGATGTTAACATCTGTCTGAACCAAGGAACATGTATCAACACTCAGGGATCCTACCTCTGTAACTGTCTACCAGGCTGGACAGGACCACACTGTGAAAATGGTACCATATCTTTATTTCTATCTTATCAATCTCTTGTTTATGCTAGTATTGTTAATTGTAAATGCAAGATGAAAAGTCATATAAAAGTCTCCATTACTCTTGTTTAAGACACACTCTGACAGTATATAAGTCTTTATTACTCTTGTTTAAGTCACACTCTGATAGTATATAAGTCTCCATTACTCTTGATTAAGTTACACTCTGATAGTATATAAGTCTCCATTACTCTTGTTTGAGTTACACTCTGATAGTATATAAGTCTCCATTACTCTTGTTTGAGTTACACTCTGATAGTATATAAGTCTCCATTACTGTTGCCTAAGTCACACTCTGATAGTATATAAGTCTCCATTACTCTTGTTTGAGTTACACTCTGATAGTATATAAGTCTCCATTACTCTTGTTTGAGTTACACTCTGATAGTATATAAGTCTCCATTACTCTTGTTTGAGTTACACTCTGATAGTATATAAGTCTCCATTACTGTTGCCTAAGTCACACTCTGAAAGTATATAAGTCTCCATTACTCTTGTTTAAGTTACACTCTGATAGTATATAAGTCTCCATTACTCTTGTTTGAGTTACACTCTGATAGTATATAAGTCTCCATTACTGTTGCCTAAGTCACACTCTGAGAGTATATAAGTCTCCATTACTCTTGTTTGAGTTACACTCTGATAGTATATAAGTCTTCATTACTCTTGTTTAAGTCACACTCTGATTGTATATAAGTCTCCATTACTCTTGTTTAATTCACACTCTGATAGTATATAAGTCTCCATTACTGTTGCCTAAGTCACACTCTGAGAGTATATAAGTCTCCATTACTCTTGATTAAGTTACACTCTGATAGTATATAAGTCTCCATTACTGTTGCCTAAGTCACACTCTGAGAGTATATAAGTCTCCATTACTCTTGTTTGAGTTACACTCTGATAGTATATAAGTCTTCATTACTCTTGTTTAAGTCACACTCTGATTGTATATAAGTCTCCATTACTCTTGTTTAATTCACACTCTGATAGTATATAAGTCTCCATTACTGTTGCCTAAGTCACACTCTGAGAGTATATAAGTCTCCATTACTCTTGATTAAGTTACACTCTGATAGTATATAAGTCTCCATTACTCTTGTTTAAGTTACACTCTGATAGTATATAAGTCTTTATTACTCTTGATTAAGTTACACTCTGATAGTATATAAGTCTTCATTACTCTTGTTTAAGTCACACTCTGATAGTATATAAGTCTCCATTACTCCTGTTTAAGTCACACTCTGATAGTATATAAGTCTCCATTACTCTTGATTAAGTTACACTCTGATAGTATATAAGTCTCCATTACTCTTGTTTAAGTCACACTCTGATTGTATATAAGTCTCCATTACTCTTGATTAAGTTACACTCTGATAGTATATAAGTCTCCATTACTCTTGTTTGAGTTACACTCTGATAGTATATAAGTCTCCATTACTCTTGTTTAAGACACACTCTGACAGTATATAAGACTCCATTACTCTTGTTTAAGACACACTCTGATAGTATATAAGTCTCCATTACTCTTGTTTAAGACATACTCTGATAGTATATAAGTCTCCATTACTCTTGTTTAAGACATACTCTGATAGTATATAAGTCTTCATTACTCTTGTTTAAGTCACACTCTGATTGTATATAAGTCTCCATTACTCTTGTTTAATTCACACTCTGATAGTATATAAGTCTCCATTACTCTTGTTTAAGTTACACTCTGACAGTATATAAGTCTCCATTACTCTTGTTTAAGTCACACTCTGATAGTATATAAGTCTCCATTACTCTTGTTTAAGACACACTCTGATAGTATATAAGTCTCCATTACTCTTGTTTAAGACACACTCTGACAGTATATAAGTCTCCATTACTCTTGTTTAAGTCACACTCTGATAGTATATAAGTCTCCATTACTCTTGTTTAAGACACACTCTGATAGTATATAAGTCTCCATTACTCTTGTTTAAGACACACTCTGACAGTATATAAGACTCCATTACTCTTGTTTAAGACACACTCTGATAGTATATAAGTCTCCATTACTCTTGTTTAAGACATACTCTGATAGTATATAAGTCTCCATTACTCTTGTTTAAGACATACTCTGATAGTATATAAGTCTTCATTACTCTTGTTTAAGACATACTCTGATAGTATATAAGTCTCCATTACTCTTGTTTAAGACATATTCTGATAGTATATAAGTCTGCATTACTCTTGTTATACATAAAACTGTTAATTTAGTTAATGATCAGTCACACTCTGAAAATAGTGTACATGTCTCTATTGCTGAAAGACATACGCATACAAAGATAGTAAACTCCAAATAATTATATTATTAAATTATATTATTTTGTTATATTATTATTGTTACATTTGTAATTATTTTTAATATTTTTATTTTATAATGACTGTTTTTCTTTTATAATGACTGTTATTATTCAATTTGTATTATCACCATGTCATGTTTTTATTCAATTTGTATTATCACCATGTCAGATGTCAATGAGTGTATCGAGGGTTTGTCCCGTTGTGAGAACGGCGCCACCTGCATTAACACTATTGGCAGCTACGAGTGCATCTGTCCATCAGGATTCACAGGACAGTTCTGTGCCAGTGGTATGTTTTGTATATATATATAGATACATACATACATACATACATACATACATCATACATACATACATACAACCATACCATACCATACCATTCCCATACCCATACCCTACCATACCATACATTTTAAACTGTATTTAATCATAACTTTAAACCTACTAAGTAAAGTTTAACCAGAGAAATTAATTTCCAGATGAAAAAAACAATTAAAAGTTAATTTTCCATTCAACTTTTGCTGGGAGCTGTCTAATCAGGATCTGCTCTAATTGCTTTTTATTTAAGTGTACAACCCCTTGATACTCAAAATTAGGTACTCCTTAACCATCAATAACAATGTATATGTTATTTTGTGTTTAAATTCCAGTAACATAGAACATATTTTCTTTCTTAATATGATATTATATTGAGGCTGAAGAGCACACACATTATCTGCTTGTTGATGATCATTTACATTGTTACATTAACAAAATAAGTAAAGATTTCAATGTAATGAAAGGTATATGTCATATCATCTTTCAGGACAAATATTTCTATGAATTTGCAAGAGAATGCATAATTTAAGAGCTTAAGAGTCACTCCTTTCTTACAGTGATAGCTTTTCAGTCCATTGACCTGGGTTTCGATTTTAGCATCCATAAAAAAGTTTTCTAGCTATGTTTTGTTAGAGGATTTAGAATAAGAATGCTGATATATTTTTCCATTGTTTTTCCAGACATTAATGAATGTTCCAAGTTCCCTTGCCTTAATGGAGGAACGTGTATCAACAACTTTGGCTCGTATGTGTGTATTTGTCTCGGAGACTTTACAGGACCAAACTGTGAGACGGGTGAGTAACCAGTGACTGATATAGAACTGGGTTAACCTTGTGTATGCCTGGCTGTTTTTGGCCACGAACAGTACAGTCTTACTGGTCAGGCCATTTTTCTAAACATAAGATACGCAGCTTCTTAAATAGCCACATACCATCAGCTATATTCATATCGTGTATTGTTGTGTTGTTATTTAACATTATTTTTGTGTGTATTACAGTTTTTGATGTGTTTTTAAAATATGTGTCTGTATGGAGGTGCTGATTGTTGAACACATATATGGTATGGTTGGGTTTGAATTATGTCTTAGACAGAAAATGTTGTTTGTTTATAATTTATTCACTTTTTTTTAACCCTTATCTGTACCATAGAGTATAAAATAATGTTCCTGTAAACGGAACATCATTGCATGACACTGTTCATATGTGTTTCTTGTGTGCTGCCATTTTATATTTATACTACTTACAACTCAGCATACTTCAAGTTTTCTTACTAAAATGTACCTTCAAACCATGGTCTTTTTCCCATTATATCCAGGTATCACAACTGGTTTCTATCTGTCATTCCCTACTCTGAACCTGACGTACACACCTGACTTGGCTGATAACACATCATCCACCTTCCAGAGACATGCCCAACTCTTCTGCAACGATGTAAGTCACATTCTGATTGGTTGGTTGACAGATCCAAAATAACTATAAGCAGGCTAGGGTTAATGCCTCAAACTTAGCCAAAATAGCCAATCATCTGAAACTACCAGATAAAGGGGTTCAGTGTCATTTATCAAGTAATGATTTTATGTATGAAGGTACATGTGCACCAACAGTTCTGTTCCCTTCTCTTGACATTATATTGCAAAGTGATACCCTCTTGATGTTTTTTGTTCCATTATTTCCTGTTATTTCAAAATATTTATGGTTTCCAATGCTGTATATAGAAACACAATGATTAGTGTGTATATGCTAAATAAATGTCTGAACTTTAATTCTCTTATAGATCGATGCCCTCTTGTCTAACATGAGGACCAGATTCCCCGATTATGAGGGTTGCCAGGTCAAAGATTTCAAGTATGTATCTTTGTCTTATTGCTACTAAACATTAATTACTATTTCTACATATAATGACAGATATACTATTTTCCACGATATATATATTTGTTCAGAAAGATACCTATGCCTGAACAAAAGTATATTTCTAAAAACTAGTTAAAATCAATGAACATACCATGGATTATTTTTCATATAATTCATAAATTTTATTTAATTAACAAATATTTATTTATTTATTTATAAGGTTTATTGTTAACAAATATGAAAGAAGACAGTGTATGATGACAGCGTAATTATTTTGTAAACAAAATAGAGATGTCATAAAGATATACTAAAATCATCTTTAAAAATGGTTTATCACTTATCAGATTTATGACTGAAATTAAAAAAACTTATAAAGCTTGATCATATCTCTTAACCCACAGGAACAACCCAACTCGTATGGAGTGGGATCTGAAATTCAAAGGCACAGTGGCTCCAGGCACTCGGGATAATGCTGTTGGCATTATCCAGGAATCTTTCCCACGGATCCAGTATGGAGACGCAATCGGATATGTGGTTGGAGACATCCTGTTCTTCCTGGATAACTACACAACAACCAACGTTCCTCTCAACAAAGAGTTACTAAACTTCACACGAACCATAGACTTTGATAACCCGAACAGTATAGTGTTCAAGCAGAAGGAGGCTCTACTCTGTGCTGACGTAAATTACTTTTAAGTCTATGTTAAAAAAATTATGATTAATTTTTCAAAGAAAATTTTGTGGTGTTTGTAAATGCATTGATGTTTGTTAAACAATGATTCTTTTTAAAAATTTAAATGAATTTGTTGGGGTGAGTATAAGTAGAATTGTAAATATAATTCTCTCAGTTTGTTTTTATAGTTTGTAATATCCTGGGTAAATTTGAAGTATTTAAATATTAAGATAAAATACCAAAAACAGAATTTTAATCTGTTTTAAAGTTCAAGACTGTGGCCTGTACTTCCCACACCAGAACAAAGACAGTATACCAGGGATTTGTACAGGAGCTCTACATTTTATGGTTAAGCAATGGCTGTTTATACCGGTCCTTTTGGTAGTAACTTTATATATCTGTAATGAATTATCAAATATCTTTCTTTCATTTGTCTTCTCTTAGGTTGAAGCTATTGTGGCCGCCAACCCAGACAAGTTCCCTGCCTTGGTAGATTGTTCTGTTCTTGAGTTCCCGTAAGTACAATACATGTTCATATCAATTTTATTTGATTCCTCAATACTGGTTAAATGTAAATTACAAACCATCAAATAGCTTAATAAAGTAAAACGCATCAAATTGAGATTAATACAATTAATAAGAATCAAGCATTTAAAATTGTAAATTAAGCAAAATAAAGTGAGAATGATTATGATGATAATGTAGATAAGTTTAAGCTTTTTGCTTATAGATGATTAGAAAGCAAGACTTATTTACTCCATCTTGACTGCTCACTACAGTTTAGTAATATCTCTTTGCAGCAATGTGCAATAAATTGTTTTGCCCAAGGACAAGGACTAACATACTGTTGTTTGTCAGGAACCATCTGATCAGGAGCCCAATGTCTTTACCAGTAGATCATGTATGCTAACAATATTATCTGTAAGCTTGTATTTCCTTTTTGTTCTTGTAGAACCAATCCAAATCAGGTAAAGTTTGACTTGAAGTTTGAAGGAGACCATAATCCTGACCAGTTAATGACAGACTTCTATAACACGCTGTACAAGGATCGGCCCAAGGTTCGATATGAGAAATGGCTCGGCTACACTCTTGGAGATCTACTTATCTTCTATGAGAATTTTACGCAGTTCACGGAAGTTCCACTGAAGTTCCGAATCCTTAACCTAACCTGGACAGATGAACTTGCTAATGAATTCTCTGGCAGATTCAAGCTTCATGCCCAACGCTTCTGTGCTGATGTAAGTCTAGAATTTTTTTACTTTTATATATACATTAATTATGCCAGCAAAGCTAAAGTAAAAATCTAGTAAATATTCTTAAGTTAAGACTTGACAGTTGGTATACATGATGCCTTTTTGGTTAATCATGTTTTTTTTAGTGTATATCATCGGATGCCAGTGCGGTGGCCTGCTAACATTTAATTTTTTTTTTATATATCAATTCGCCCCAGACCATGCACATAATATTGACTGGAATTTTCAACCTGTCTTGAATGGAATTACACCCAGTTGCAAGAAGCCTAATAGGTCTACAACTACTTGGACAATTGAGACTGGTGTGATACAAACAACCAACCTAGTCAGCTGATTAAGATCACATGACAGAGACAAAAGATACAAGCTTTTGACTCTTTAACATGAGTAATAATATTATTAAAATTCTTAATTTATAACAAACTATATATCTCATAGATGTAACAATGTAATGTGAATTAAAAATAAAGTAATCAGAGCTTTATGTTTTAATGTTTTATTTTTTATTTTCAGATTGACAAGTTGCTCAGTGCAAGACGTGATTTGTTCTCAACATATGAGAAATGCAGAGTTGTGAAATACGGGTATGAGTAATTTACAATATAATCAAATATGCTACGTTTATGTAGCATGGTTTATGAATTTTAATACACTTTTTGTGCTTTATGTGACATTGAATTACAATTCTTGTAAATGACCCAAAAAAAATGATGACGAACTAGTTATCTGACTTCAAACATATTGACTCCTATACATATATTTTACCATTCTTAATAATTGTCTGACACATACTTTCATTGGTTATGTCATATGTGTAGAGACTGCAGCAGTTAGTGCAGATCCTAATCGGACGGCACCAAGCAGGGAGCAGGCTTTTCTGAATGATCTAGATCTCCACAATTTGCTTTATCAAAGTAAACATGGCAGGTTAAACCTAAACATCGTTTTATGCATATGATCAGTAAATAAGAAGAGAAAAAAGGAAGAGCCGAGGTAAAACAAGTCTGAAGGGGGGGGAAAGTTTTTATTTTGTATTATCATTTTTCTGTTTATGAAGAGAGCTATGTCTTGCAAGTTCGATTGTTCAAGGTTTGTGAGAACTATGGCACTGATGGGGAGTGTAAAACAAATTGATGCATGTTCCTGCAGTGAAAAATTATGCCTTTAGATAATCAAGCTATTACATATGAGCTCTCAAATATTTGGTCGCAGTGGTTTGGTAACATCTCTTGTTTATTATGAATTCTCAACCATTTTCAGCAACAACCCTGTCAGTATCGAGATCATCCTAGAGTTTATGGGAGTGTTGAACATCCCTGAGATGCAGCAGTTAGTTGCCACGGTGATATTTGAGGACACGCCCAGATATCGGTATGACGATGTGGTCGGCCACCTAGTTGGAGACTTGCTGGTTTATTATGCAGATCTACTTCTGTACCAAGATGACATTGTGTTTGGTAAGGGAAAAAATGCATGGCTTTTTACTTAACCTTATACCGCCATGTTTTGATGACTTTTATGAATTACTCATTCGTTCTGAATATGTATTTTTGTTAAAAACCCATACTTATTAATTACTCATACCTTTCTATTTCTAAGTGGTAAGACTCTCTGTCTTCATTACTCAGACCATTAAACTCTTTGCTCAAGTTCCAGTCCAAAACTTTCATGTGGCGATTTCTTCCAGCTAACTACGGTGAGCTGCTGGTCAAGTCTGGGGTCTTCATTCACCAATTATAGTTATACATTGTCAAAATGTCCATTATTATATACAAAAAAGCAAATCGCTTCAATCAATAACATGCCAAACTAACATTGCGCATGGCTACAAATATCCAGTGCAATAAGGCTTATCTGGATCTAAAGTATATAAACATTTATGATTGCTACTTTGTGCTAAGCATTTTAGGCTTTTTTATATTTCTAATGATTATCTTCACAACATTTCTTGTTAACAATACATTTTTCCCCCCATAGATGCCTGGCTTGCCAATGCTACAAGCAAGATTTACGCCTTCCCATGGAAATCATCTGATCAGCTATCAGACAGTAACTCAGTCAAGTTTAAGGAGTACCAGGAAATCTTCTGTAGAGAGGTATGTTTTGTTCGACCTCAGTCTGCCATCTGACCATTTCACTGATGGTTATTCTCTTTTTGTATAATGTCTTTGTTAGTGTTTCTTTGTCACATTTGTCATCTTGTACCTTTGTCTTGTGTTAGTTTAAAATTAATATTATGTTGGAATCATAAACGGCCATTGTCATATTTCAGATTTTATTAAATCTTCCTAAAGAAATATTTTTGCAAGAGAATCAGAAAAAGAAATTCATTTGCTTTTGATTTTATTTAGAGTACCTGAGAATTTTTCTGACCTAAGAGAGGCAAATTTCATATCACTTATATTCCCCATTATTGGAATATTATCTCATTTTCTCTTGTAGATGGACAAGATATTCCAAGCAGAGCCAAGGTCAACTCATCCACTGAGAAAACGATACTATCGCTGCTTTATTGACAATTTCCAGTAAGATAACTTCCCTTATTATTTAAATTAATGGTATAAATAAACACATAAAGATAGTAATCATAAGAAATCTGTAATTTCTTATGTTTGTTGGGGTTATTGTCCTTATAATCTTTCAGTTATTGTGTTTACTTGGAAGCTTGAAGGAGGTTAGTGCTGCCTTCTTTCTGAATGGTCAAAGTGAACACCTGACATGATACCACTCCCAGTCACTTTATACCAACACTTGGCTAACCATATACTGACTTGAGTGTAGGCAAGGGTATGTCTTTATCAATACTTCGGTATGTTGTTGTCCAGGTGTGAACCGGAGGCCTTCTTTACGTAGTTATGATGCCCAACCATTTTTGCTACTTCACTTGGACTATTTTTTCTTTAAACTTAGTATTCCCATATATTTTTAATCAGGGGTCTTTTTTTTAACTTATGCCAAAGGTAACTGTCTTTGAATAAAGCAAACTGTAGAATGTCTAAATTGTTTGCTGTTAAGTCTCCAGCAAGGCTGGAATATATTGGGTATTTACCCTCTCTGTTCTGACCAAAAATGCTGTTTTTGATGTCACAGAATGCCATGTACTCTCTTAGTGGTAACACTGACTCAGAGTGATTTATATTATTCACCTGTCATCTGGTGTTCACCAGAATGCTGCTTTTGCTATGACAGACTTCCATGGACTGAAGATTTTCCCTTACAGACAAAACAATGCACCTTCTCTCTGCTGAATAAAAAACTGCTGTGACTGCTATGGACTTAACATTCTCCCTTATAGACAAAATGGTGCATCTTCCCTCTGATGATAACAAAATGCTGCAGGCAGCCGAGATAATATGCCATGAATTGATAATCTCTCTTTCAGACAAAACTATGCAGATCCTGAAGCCCCTGTGTCATTTACCTACTCACTGGTGTTTGCTAACACAGAGCCCCTGATCAAGTCTGAGATTGACAGCATGATCGCAGACCCCGCATTCAGCCAGGTGTTTACCTTTGGAGGCAACACATGGACCCTAATTGGCAACCAGTGGCTGATTAATGAGCTAGGCTTCCAGGAAGTGAAGATCAACATGTCCGACTACCTGATCAATGAGATTACAACCCAGCCACCAAGCACAGGTACACAAATAACCTTCAATCCTTTTACAAACTCTTATACTTATTTGCTAACAACTACGTGAATAGGTTGATACTGTAGACAAAATTCCACTGTCACAAACCATGTAGAACTGATCATACAGCTCAGAGTGGTGCCTGACTGATCTGATCTTCATCGTTGGCTTCCCCAGTTCAGCTTAGGCTTAGCGGGTTAAGTATTGAAATCTTTTCCTGTTCATATACCGAATAATTGAGTTTCATCATTTGTTTGTGATAAGTTTGCCTTAGTTTTTCTTAACTGTGTTTTATTGCTTGTAAATGTCTACAAGTAAACCCATTGTCAAACTTGGCTTGTTTTTAAATGATATATAATGAATAAGTTACAATACAATCTTCATCTTCTGTCATCAGTTGACCTTATGCTATAATTATTCGCTATTCAAGGTTGAGCCCATGCCCTAGGATTCCATGTTTTTCACCAAAGCTGTCTACTTGTAAAATGCCCTTCTGTTTTTTGTGGCCCCCAGAGGTCAACTGTCATCTTTTGCCGAGGCTCCAGTCAATGATAAGCAATTAAAAATGTTATTCAAGACAACAGTTTTGCATATATTTTTTTTTTTTAAAAAGGCATGAAATAAATGCTTGATTACCTGATCCAACTCTTCGCCTTTTCCTGACTGATTGCAAAAGCACATGAACTTTTTTTTTCTTTTAGTTTCATAATAAGTACAGCAAATGAAGAATGCAATAATAATGTCATGACTAATGTGATGTTACAAGTAGTCAACCGTGTGAAATATTTGCGTGAATTGTGATGCACATCTGGAAATGGTTGGTTCTTACAAGGCCTTGTGAGATTTTGTCTATCCACCATTCCTATATTCTTGTCTAATTTTTTGTTATTTTCCTCCTCCAGTGAACACAATTGTCAACATGACATTCCGTCTGCTGAATTTTACGATGAAACCCCAGCTCATGGACTCATCGTCTGCAGAGTTCCAAGCCCTTGCCAATCCTTTCTGTGAATATGTAAGTCTACGGGTGTGTCTGCTGTGTTCAGACATGCTTCTAAACATTAATATTGTTATTGGTTTAACCCTTTCACTCATACAGTTCTCCTAAATAACCATATGCCTAATGCATAACCAGATGGCTTATCAGGCCACCTGGCATGCATAGGTAAACTGGTGACAAAGGTACCTCAGGTTCATAGAGCATTATTGGTTTTGTGTGGGAAGCTGACAGTAGTTATGTTTAAGCTATTTTTAAAGCTAGAATGAGTTATTTAATCATATTTATGTAATTAAAAAGTTTATTCAGAAATAATTTTTCTTTCTGATGATATACTTTTCATGCATTTGAGGTTATATAAATTGTTAGAAGAAAGGTTTGAATAAAACAAAAGAAATATGTCATAGGCAATTTCTTTATTTTATGTTTGAAATATTCATTAATTGCTATTGTTTTTTATTTAAATAACAACATTTAAATCTGATTCCCCAAAACAGAAAATTCTGACTCATTGTCACTACCAAACAAAATATCATAAGCATCAGGCATACTTCTGAAGCAAGATAAAGTGAGACTATCAAAAAATATTATCAAACAATTTGTGTACAAGATCTTTTTCAATAGGTGTTAACGATGCAGCGATTAGAATGCTAATGAACGAGGCAATCAATTGAAGCTTAAATACCTTCCAAGTTGATTCACAGAGCAATAAAACATTTTGCCCCTTTCATTAGTCAGTGGGTTTTATGATCCAATGCTGCCCCGAAGCTACAGGGGGTTCCGGTAAGTCGGCAAAACTTTTCAACATCAAATACTTCACTTCCATTTATTGTGAAGGAAGCGGATGTTTATTACATCGGCATACTTGATTTTTACTGTAAGGCTGACCATGTGAGAGTTGTTGCGGTTGCCATTTTGCCGACTGACCGTTCCAAGGCGGTAACTGATGGTTTTTCTTTTTGTGTGTTATGTCTTGTCTCTGTGTTTTTGTCACATTTACATTTACCTTGTCTGCCTTGGTCTGCAGGTAGATAAAATTTAAATATCTGTGAAAATTTTGATAGGACCTTTTCTTATTTACCTATTAGAAATGGTAAGATTTGCCAGCGAGTGTAAACAATGGAAAATTCCATTTGGGTGCTCTACAAACTTAGCAAATTGTCACAATTTTTTCAGAACAACCCCCCTTTTTTATTCACTAAATGTATAAATAAAGGCTTAATCTTACTGAATAAAGATAAAAGAAAGACTTTACATGAAGTATTCACTTATGATTTTGCACTTAACTTTGAGGGCGTAAAATCGCCAAAGCATAAGCCTGACGCACAACGCCAAAGATCGCCAAACTATTAGCCTGACGCACAATGCCAAAAATCGCCAAACCATGAGTGAAAGGGTTAAACTACATGTTTAGGTTATTATATTGTTTTATGCAGGTATTCACAAATTATGAAAAAGGTGTGAATAATTACATCTGTCATAGGGGAGGTAGAAGGATTGAGAGGTCAGAACAGAACAAGTGAAACTGAGAAAAGCTTTGACTTGCATTCATTACACCTTAACAGCTAACAGGCTTTCTTAACTGGGGATGCACACAGTCTATGACCTGCTGATATTTACCTAAGATTTGAAGCCCAAAGTAGAGGGTGTGCATAACGCATGGGCGATCACATTCTGTAGCCTTATGGTAGTAATTAGTCATCATATTTCGGTTCAAGTTGTAAACTGTAGCATGATATGGATTAATATCAATGATTTGTATATTTCCAGCTGGATGAAAGTTTCAGGAACAGATGGGCTGATTTCCTTGGGTGTGATGTCAAGTCTTTCTTGTAAGTACCAATGAAACAAACAATATTTGTGGTTTAGCTTCCTTGCTTACACTAAAGCATATATACTGGTAGTTTTCTCCAGTGTTCAGATAGTCTCTGCCTTCCATTCTGTACTTTACAGACAACAAGCAGTTTATTGTCCAATGACACCCTTCCATTCCATAATTGAAGGGTAACAAACTAATTATTAACCAATCACTTCCTTCAATTCCATACCTTGATGATTCCATCTAGCATGGATTACATACAGAATCATGCCACTTTTTTCCTATTCAGCACAAGATTACAAAGAATCCAATCACTGCCTTCAATTCCATTTAGGACAGATCCTAAACAGAATTTTTTTAACATGATGCCCCTCTATTAAATTCAGCTTTAAATTAAAACAATTTTTAACCAATCACTTCTGTCTATTCCATTCAGCATAGACCCTTAATAAATAATAACCATTCTCTGCCTTCCATTCCATTTAGCACGGACAGCAAGGATAATACGCAGCATGTAAATTTCCACCTGAAATTCCAAGGGGATCAGGACCCTGCTCTTCCCAAACTTCTGATATCCATCATCATCGAGAATGCTCACAGAGAAACAATTGATGGCAGGATTGCTCTTGTTGTTGGACCATTGCTTATCTTTGAAGATTCGCTTCAGAATGACTTTACAAATTCTGTTGTGGTCACTGGTGGGAGCGGAGTTACATCTTCAACGCCATCTGGTGAGTGATTTTTTCATTGCAAATTCTGTGATGTTTTTAATTTATTTGTTGAGTTATGAGGGTTAGGTTTTACACCCCTCCACCATTAAGACCTTAGCTTCTGTTAGCATTTTGTCAATAAATATAAATAAATAAATAAATATTTCTTAACTTTCGCTTGAAAGTTATATGTATCTTGATTTTATGGAAAGAAAAAAAGTAGTACTGTGGTCTCAGCTACTTTCTGCACAATACCATTTATATTAATTGTCATTCAAAGAAGGAGCAATGAATAACTACATTATTTTTCATACAAGAACATGTGATGTGATAATTGTTTATTTAATATTATAATTCATTATTTTTACAAGTACTACTAATAATCTTAAAATAACTGGTTAGGCATAAATTTTAAATACTTTTTATCTGTTAATTTTTGACAATTTGCTGTTATATATTGTGTTGTTTTTTATGATTTGCATTTATGTTGTATTAAGTTATAACTGGCTTGCTTTGCTTTGTATGGATGCATGTGTAGCATGCTTTAGAAAGTAATCAATTATTTTATTATTTTTTTCTTTAATTCTGGTGTGATTTTTTTTCATTGTTTAATAAACATATTTCTTACTTGACATTCATGTCATTAATGTCATTAATTTTTTATTATTTTTTTTGTTAGTATTTTTAGTGAGATTAGTTATCTGCAAATGTACTAATAATAAATACACACTTTTCATGTTGTTTTTTTTATTTGTTTTGTTAAAATGCAATTAAAAAAAATAATCATTGTACTTACATAATGATTGAAATTTATCAGTGCTTTATAAAAAATTTATACATGTATATGTTATGCTTGTGACAAAAGCTTGCAAACGTAGTATGTTTTGGCAGCATTTAGGATAACTACAGTACTGTATTTTGTGGGATATGAAATGCCTTCATTGCTTTCTTGCATTATTTAGTTATTGTTCCATTACCATACATCTTTTTGTGAGAAAAGTGGGAAAGTGTCTTTTAGTAATGACAATTACTTCATAAGTAATGAAACCGAGTAACATTAAGTTTTTGCCTGCTGAGCATGAACTGTCAATGCTTAGGCAAATATTGTAGATCCAGATCTGTCAGCTCCCATTGAGTTCTGTCAGATCAAAATCTATAGCAATATGATTACTTAATTAAGCATGAAGTTGGTATCAGATAAATGTAAGTAAGAATTTAGCATTGATTAATTAATGTTCAAATCTATCAGGTTATAAATTAATAACTGCCAATAGATATTCAGTTGTGCTAATAATTGTGTTTGTCTGGAATGCCTGCAATAGTTTGCTTATAATCTCATTTGAAATAATTTTTTCAAAATTGATTTTTATTTCAAAATGGATGGATAACCTGTGTTCAATGTTAGTCAAATAGCATATGTGGGAATTGTAAGATACCTGATAAATTGAATCATCAAATAAATCATGTTTTTTTTCTGGAAAAGTTGATTATTTAATTTTTTGTTTTAATCATATGATTAAATTTTGTGTAATATTTGACCAACTTTCAATGTATATACTGAAAGATATATTTGCTATGTATTTTTATGAATACATTTTATATATAATAAAACAAAAATATTTTAGAACTTTTAATTGAATTATCTAATAAGTTATTTAAGTCAAATACATTACCCGCTGACCATCATCACACAATATGCTATTTGCCTATGTTGGGGGAAGTGTACAATGACTGCATTATATATTCCCATTATCTAGCATGGTATATACACTGTATTCATACTACCACTGCCTTGATCAAACTATAGACAGTGTACAAACCTCTTCAATCTGGAACTAGGAAGGAAATAATTTCCTCAGGACAGTCATGTACACTGAAGAAACGTTGCTGAAATGGTTAGATATATTTAGGCATGACTATCATTAATAATTGAAATGTACTTGGATAAATATAGGGATGATCATCAGATAAATGTTGGGATGATCATTGGATAAATATAAGGATGAACACAAGATAAATATAAGGATGATCACAAGATAAATATTAGGGTCATTATCATCAGATAAATGTTGGTATGATCATCAGATAAATGTTGGTATGATCATCAGATAAATGTTAGGATGATCATTAGATAAATGTTGGGATGATCATTGGATAAATATAAGGATGATCACAAGATAAATATTAGGGTCATTATCATCAGATAAATGTTGGTATGATCATAAGATAAATATTGATATGATCATCAGTTAAATGTTAGTATGATCATCAGTTAAATGTTGGTATGATCACCAGATAAATGTTGGTATGATCACCAGATAAATGTTGACTTGATCACCTGATAAATGTCAGAATGATCATCCAATAAATGTTGGGATGATCATCAGATAAATATTAGGATTACCTTTCTCTAGATGCACAATCTTAGTAACAACTTAATAATAACAGACTAAATGCTTAAACTCAGACAATTACAGTGAGTTAATTAACCAAATGATGTTAATGCTGCTTAAAACCTTAGACCCCAAACTTATGTAAGAGCTTAAACTAACAGCTTTCATTAAATTATTAACCAAATAAAATTTCCCTTGCTTTAAATGTTAGATAACAGTTTGAAACCTAATATTAATTAGATAATATTTTAAGCTGCTTTAGGCTTTAGTCACTTATTTGCACCTTTAAATTAGTTTTCAACAAAAAAGGAATTGGAAATTGGAATGTGGCCTTGTCTTGCTTTACAGTAGGAGGTAAATGGGTTGAGGCAGCATTGGGTGGGTGGACATTGGCTGCAGTGGTATCAAGAAAGGGGTCAGGATTAGAGTCCTGCAGACCACTGATTTGGCCTTGTCTTGCTTTACAGTAGGAGGTAAATAGGCTGAGGCAGCATTGGGTGGGTGGACATAGGCTGCAGTGGTATCAAGAAAGGGGTCAGGATTAGAGTCCTGCAGACCACTGGCAGTGAGCCCATGTGCATCAAGTGTGGATTGTTTTTCTGACCTCTCCTCCATGACACATATATATATATAGTTTACATGTGTTTTACATAGTGTTCCAGTAATTTTAAACTTCCTGTAAACTAGAGCTCATCAAATACCAACAGGTTATGATGAGGATAAATAAATCAGCAACATTACATTTCAGCAGTGATCTCACTCCATGATGTTGGCTTAGTGGGTTGAGGGACTCTAAAAATCCTATTTCCAATGCCTTTAACACAAATGCTTATGTTGCTTATTAGCAGGTTTTAAGAAGTCTTGACAACAGATTGTCCCTAAGTTGTATCAGTTGCACTGACTGTCAATTTGTATGTCTGCATGTATGTACAGACTCAATGCACAGTTGCAGTTACAGTTTCAGTCCCTTAATTATCATGTTAACAAAGAACTGAACATACCATGTAACAATTATATCATAGTAATGGTGCAAGGATTAGAAACCAAGAGCTTACAATAGCAAAGGAATAAACCAACTGACAGTGGTACTTCTAGAATCTGTAGAGTGCTTAGGCACTAATTTGCAACATTATTAATAATGACAAAGAAGCACTAAAAGGAACTGATAGGATTGCGACTTGAGTCCATAGAATGCTTGGGCTCGAATATGCACATTTTTTAATCATGGTACATAGCACTGAACCAACTGACAATGGTGCTTATAAAATCTGTAGACTGCTTAGGCACTAACTTGGCTTTTTTTCTTCATAATGACAAATAAGCACTAAACTAACTGACAATGGTGCTTTTAAAATCTGTAGACTGCTTAGGCACTAACTTGGCTTTTTTTCTTCATAATGACAAATAAGCACTAAACTAACTGACAATGGTGCTTTTAAAATCTGTAGACTGCTTAGGCACTAATTTGGCTTTTTTTCTTCATAATGACAAATAAGCACTAAACTAACTGACAATGGTGCTTTTAAAATCTGTAGACTGCTTAGGCACTAATTTGACTTTTTTTCTTCATAATGACAAATAAGCACTAAACTAACTGACAATGGTGCTTTTAAAATCTGTAGACTGCTTAGGCACTATCTTGGCTTTTTTCTCCATTATGACAAACAAACACTAAACAAACTGACTGGTACTCCTATAATCCATAGAATGCTAACACTGTTAATTTGCAACTTTCATAACTACGACAAAAAAGCACTAAACCAACTGACAGAGATGCTACTAGAAACTGTAGAATGCTTAGGCACTAATTGCTACTAATGAGCAACTAATTAATCACTAATAATCTTCTATATAAACAACTTTTACCATAAATTAAGTTGATTTTTCATTGCAGACCCCTGCAAACCTGACAAACACAACGTTTTCTTTGCATACCCTGGAGACTCATCCAGTTTTATTGTTTGTGCATATGGGTCAATGTATGTTTTCAAATGTGACCAGACAATGGTATTTGACATTATACGAGGAGTGTGTGTCTAATGTTCTACTGTACGTCACTCAATGAACAGTTTATTGAAACAAAATACTGACACTGTAATTTGTCATATCAGTTATGTTATTGTAGACGGGAAATAGGAAGAACAAGTGTTAGTGGCCTAGTTACCTCAATAGGTAGAGCATTTGCCCTGGCAGCATTGGGTCCTGGGTAGCTGCATGTTTTCTGGCTATGTTCCATTATAACCTGAGATTATTGCTTATATCTTTTGACTTGATCTTGTCCATTGATTTGTGTTAATAATAAGATTTAATGCATTATGTTACTATTAAACATTATGCCAAAAGAAACTAAGTTAAAAAGCAGATTATATTTATATAATTTTGTTAATAACACATTCATTGTGCAAACAAATGTAAGTACATATAACAGTAACTAGACCTATTTTTGTCAATAAAGCAGCAAATAGTTCACAATAGACGTAATTACAGCAACACAGCACCAAATAGTGGTCACTAGACAAATTCATAACAACAAAGCACCAAATAGTTCACACTAGACATAATTACAGCAACAAATAGTGTACACTAGACATATTTATAGCAATAGAACAGCAAATAGTACACACTGGACATATTTATAGCAATAGAACAGCAAATAGTACACACTGGGCATATTCATAGCAAAAGAACAGCAAATAGTACACACTGGACATATTTATAGCAATAGAACAGCAAATAGTACACACTGGACATATTTATAGCAATAAAACAGCAAATAGTACACACTGGACATATTTATAGCAATAGAACAGCAAATAGTACATATGGACATATTCATAGCAATAGAACAGCAAATAGTACACACTGGACATATTCATAGCAAAAGAACAGCAAATAGTACACACTGGACATATTCATAGCAATAGAACAGCAAATAGTACACACTGGACATATTTATAGCAATAGAACAGCAAATAGTACACACTGGGCATATTCATAGCAAAAGAACAGCAAATAGTACACACTGGACATATTTATAGCAATAGAACAGCAAATAGTACACACTGGACATATTTATAGCAATAAAACAGCAAATAGTACACACTGGACATATTTATAGCAATAGAACAGCAAATAGTACATATGGACATATTCATAGCAATAGAACAGCAAATAGTACACACTGGACATATTCATAGCAATAGAACAGCAAATAGTACACACTGGACATATTTATAGCAATAGAACAGCAAATAGTACACACTGGACATATTTATAGCAATAAAACAGCAAATAGTACACACTGGACATATTCATAGCAATAGAACAGCAAATAGTTCACACTGGACATATTTATAGCAACACAGCAGCAAGTAGTGCACATACTGGGAGCTTAGCCCTGGTCTGGTTGTACATTTTTTTTTTGCCTTAGCTTAGATCAAGTAATTGATATCTTTATTGTGGACTGTTCTTTTGAGATAATTTCAGGAATCACATTTCCAAAGTATTGTAATGTGTTATTAAAAGAATCATTATTCACTTTTAAATTTTGATCCAACTTGAATAAAAGATCACTTTCTAAAATTCCCTTCTAGTAGACCAAATTAGCATAATTACAGAGACCAGCTTGCTTAAGAAACCACTTTTATATTCTTTTATATCTTTAAAGTATCCGAAGAGATATAAACATTAAACACAGTTGATTTCACTCTTTTAATGACGTTTCGGCCTTATGGCCTTTCTCAAATAATACAAATCACATAAGCTTCTACATTTTCTTAGTATCCATATAAGCCATTACTGGAAATAATAAATCTCTCAAATAATACAAATCGCATAAGCTTCTACATTTTCTTAGTATCCATATAAGCCATTACTGGAAATAATAAATCTCTCAAATAATACAAATCGCATAAGCTACATTTTCTTAGTATCCATATAAGCCATTACTGGAAATAATAATAATAATTATTATTTCCAGTAATGGCTTATATGGATACTAAGAAAATGTAGAAGCTTATGCGATTTGTATTATTTGAGAAAGGCCATAAGGCCGAAACGTCATTAAAAGAGTGAAATCAACTGATTTATTCTTTTATAGATGTTTAAATCCCCTAACAGTTGAACAGCTGGACGTGTATTGCAGATAGTTTTCACCTAAACTTTGGAAATAATTATAAATGTGCAACTTATTGTACAGGTTAACCTTGTAAGAATGTTGATGGTTATATGTTCACTGCATGTACATGATCATGTGATCATTTGACTCTTATTTAAGAATGTTTATTTTGTTGTAAGTACAGTGTCATGCCATAAATGTGGTAATTTTTTATTTTCATTGTTGTGAGCTTGTTAAAAACCTATATCGTCAGTCTGCAAGTTTTGGTTTTTGCTAAGTACTTGGTAATATTGTGAGAAACTGTCGATAACACACAGTGATTCTATTTATGCGTACAATGGACAGCAGCTTATGTTATAAATAGTTCGTGTAATAAGGGTAATTAAAAAAAATGACTTATTTATGGCATGATGCTGAATATTTATGTTATATTATACAATCCTTTGTGCATGTGTACTCCTGGTATTTCTTGAAAGAAATGGCACAAAGCTTGGATTGGAGGGATGCAAAGCATTGTAATATATTCCTAGCCAAGGTCACATGTGATTGAACAAACTTTGCTTGCACGATTCAGTGCTCCAATGTAAAGCACATTCCATTTAAATATTTGGTCACTGGAATGACTGATTGTCCTTCTGCTATACAACTGTAGAAGAAGGAACATTTGTCAATTAGGCAAGTCTGCTACCCAAACAGGTGCATTTATAAAGGATGGTACATCAATCAACAAGGCATGTATGGTATGTAAGTTGTAATGAAAACATGCATTGTTGCGAACAAATGCAAGGCACATGAATGACGTTATTGCTTGGTGGATGTTTTGTGCATGGTGAATTGTTTGGTTGTTAAACTGGATGGGGAAAATGACTTGCTGCTCATGGGATGGATTTGCTGGAGGAATCATGGAACATCTTGATAACATGTTGAGCATCCACCCCAACCCTGATGTTATGTTTACAGTGGATCCTTGTAAATCAAACAACGCCAAAGAGAGACTTCCAGATCCTTCCGACAACACCAAGTTCTACATCTGCTACAACGGTGTTGGCATTCCATCGAAGTGCGACTCACCAAAGATCTTTGATGCCAAGAGAGGCCTGTGTGTGAATCCATAGTAGAACATTATGATGGAACCCCACCACCAACACCACCAACATTACCAAAAATATTTCTGTGACTTTTGGGGAAAATTATATTGCCATTGCAACCACATGTGATAGAGACACTTAATTTGTGTTTATGTATCCACATTATGTTATGTTTTTAAATTACCAGTTTGTAGTTATACGTCTAAAAGGCTTACAGTATGTATAATTGATGTATAGACATTTAAGATATAAATTTATGGATAAGCACTTTAATTTATAACTTGTGGATAGACATGTTAGTTTCACATTTGTAGAAAGCACTTTAAAATATCAACACAAGTATAGACATTTTGGATATCAGTTTGTGGATAGACACTTACATTATTTATTTGAGGATAGACCCCTACATTATTTATTTGAGGATAGACACTTTAAATAAAAAATGCAGATAGACACATTACACAGAATGTTTTCAATTTATGGATAGACATTGTGATATCAGCATGTATGTTTTTGTCCAACAAAGTTAGATCCTTTCTAAATTTCTTAAAACATCATGTTTAATCTTGTTCTGTTGGCATTTGGTATATACATATAATAAATAAAAAAAAAATACTAAAATTTTTAACAATTTTACTATCTCCGACAGGGTGCTATTGAAGATGCAGAATTTTTGTCACCTGACACAATATTGTTATGTTTTGTAATCTTATTATTTCTTGCTGATTAAAAATTGATTGAATCTGTATTCTTGCTGTGTTGTAATAGAAGTAAAAGCAAATCCGCTCCCTCTGCACAGGATGTTAAATATTTTCAGAAATTGAGCTGATTTTTTATTTATCGTAAGACACTGTTTAAAAGTTAATAGAATACTAGGTTGGATTAAACATTACATTGTTAGAGAAAATTTGCATACAGTTTACAAAAACATATAATAGACAGATTGTTTGTTTTACTTTTATTTTAATTTACTTAAAATTCTGACTGCAAGTCAATTGCATAAATACTCAATCATTATAATTATTATGTTCACTTTGGACATACTTAATAATTTGTTTAAAGACACATTTTCCTTATAGTGAAATTACTTATAAAATGTGTATATAAATATTTACTTTTTGAAGTGTTTTTTTTTTTAGATTTTTTATGAATAGCGATTACAACCTTACGATATCTAATATAAGTTAGCTATATGTGTTTGCTCTTTTTCTGCTTAATTATTTCATAGATAAAAGAAATGTAAAATGTTTACCGACTTCAAACAGCTTATAAATTTCATAATACTTTTTGTCTCTCAAAAACAATCTCTTGGCTAAAATTTTACATTAAAAATTAAACATTTTTTCTGGAACCTATACATTGTTACCGGTGATTTGGTAGAGAAAATATTGTGGTTCTGTGGACATGCAGTTACTAAAGAGTTTGGTTTTCTATAGCACCTCGCTTTGAGGGGAAATGAGGTAAGTACATATGTCAGGAATGATTTGTTATGCATGCTCTCGATCCAAACTGGCTTCTGAGTAACAAAAGTTGAGGAAACCATTCTTAAGCACCTGATTGGTCAATTTGAAAACTTTATGCTTACATTTGGACCAGTCAGATATTTAATCATCTATGTTGACTCCAGCTCAGGGTTTATATACAAAGCCTGTGAATTTTCAGTTTTGTATGCTCTATGCAGACCAGTCAATGCAAACTTTTATTGGAAAATAACCATTCTCATACAACCTTGACAAACAAAATATATTGTGGATTAATGTCTTCTAGCTGTACTTATATGTAAAATGCTGTCTTTCTTTGACATAACTGTTACTAGTATGATAGTATGATTTAGATCATCACTTTTAAGTTTGACTTTTGATAGTTAAAAAAAAAAAAATTGAAATACTTTTTTTCATTTATACTTTTACTTGTAGTTTCAAACAGAGAAGAAGCATCTGCTAACTATATTTCTAACACCATTTAAGATAATTTAGAAAGAAAACAAAAATTTAGCTCTACCTTAGATTTCTTTCCGGGTGAAAGATTCTGTATGGTAAAATGTGTAACTTTACAAATCACAAAACATCCCGAGGCGACCTATATACGTCTAACTGGGAAGTATGCTTCAGAAAACTTATTTACAACAATGACTTTTGGTATATATTTCCTTCAGAGAATAACTTTTCCCTTGTGACCTCTGCAAACTTATTTCTTCTGACAACATATATACACTGTAGTTTCTGATTTCAGTAGCTATTATAATGAGTATATTCATCTGGGGACAACAACTTCATTTTTAGTGGGGATTACTGTCACTTCATTACGTTCTCATTTTTTCTGCTTCTAAAGAAATATATCTGTAATTTGTCAATCTTAACCTTACACTGGAATTTCCTTCTTTTGGACAGGTTCCTAGATAGTGTCTTGCATGTTTATCAGATTTGATAAAGTATATTATAAAGAAGACATTTAGGATAATACAAACACTTGAATATTATTGTTTAATTTTGGTAATAATTTGACAAAGAAAACAGAGTAATTAAATATACTTTTTGTGTCTGTGTTAGAGGCAGATTCAAATATGGAACAGCAAATTTATCTATATTTTTCTTGTAAACTGGAAAGTTCTCATTAAAGTATTTGACTAATTATGTTGTCACTGGCTATACAGTTCATACAATATTGCATCTATGAATATTCTATGAATAATTTTTTTATATATAACTGTAACTTTTTGTTAAAATGTTCATTTTTATTCTGGTAGGAGCAAGTTCTTACCTCTTGAAAATCCTTGGCTATGTAAAAAATGATAATCACCTGGACCTAATGTAACTAACCCAATATTTTTGCTCTTCATTTACTCTAGCTGACAGTCTCCAGCGACCCGACACCACCACCATCACCATGACGACCCTTCCAGATCAGTCATCTTCCATCATCACAACTGCAACGCTAACCCCTTTGCACTCAAGCTCCGTTTCTCTGCCATCTACTCCACCCAGCGATAAATTAGACAATCCAACACCAACGCTGAAAGTTTTTACATTTTACAAATCAAACACCGATAGCATCACCCAAAGACAAAGTAGATCCACAACGATGTCTGCAACTTCTTCAGTTTTACCTTCTGGAGGCATTACCACATCAGCAACACCAGCAGCAACTACACCAGTGAATGAAGACCCATGCCAACCTGATAAAGACAATGTGTATCTTGCAGTTTTTGGTGATTGTCACAGTTTCTACCAGTGTTCTGCTGGGATAGGCTATCTATTTAAATGTCCAGGTTCAACTGTTTTCTTTCCTACTAAAAAATATTGTGATAACAATGATGGCTCAATAATTTGTTAAAGTAAATATGTTTGTTTCAAAATTCCTGGTATGACCTTTGTAAGAACTGTTGTTAGCACCAGGAACATCAAATATTTCTCAAGTTAGATCCAGCCATTCACTTTGTGAAGACTGTCACCACGATAAGTAACCTCAAAATATTAGTTTATGAAATTCTTTGCACTCATTTAGTTAGAACCATTATCTGCTAGCAATAACTTACACACTTATGTCTTTTTATGGAAATATTGTGTTGAAATCCTGGCACACATTTAGGCAGATCTGTTTGATGCTGTTAATAATATACAAATGTTAATTATTTGAAATCTTGACACACATTTAGGCAGATCTGTTTGATGCTGTTAATAATATACAAATGTTAATTTGTTGAAATCCTGGCACATATTTAGGCAGATCTGTTTGATGCTGTTAATAATATCCAAATGTTAATTTGTTGAAATCCTGACACATTTAGGCAGATCTGTTTGATGCTGTTAATAATATAAAAATATGTTAATTATTTGAAATCCTGACACACATTCAGGCAGATCTGTTTGATGCTGTTAATAATATACCAATGTTAATTTGTTGAAATCCTGACACACATTTAGGCAGATCTGTTTGATGCTACTAATGATCTGCAAATGTAAATTTGTTGAAATCCTGGCACACATTTAGGCAGATCTGTTTGATGCTGTTAATAATATACAAATGTTAATTTGTTGAAATCCTGACACACATATAGGCAGATCTGTTTAATGCTACTAATGATCTGCAAATGTAAATTTGTTGAAATCCTGGCACACATTTAGGCAGATCTGTTTGATGCTGTTAATAATATAAAAAAATGTTAATTATTTGAAATCCTGACACACATTCAGGCAGATCTGTTTGATGCTGTTAATAATATACAAATGTTATTTGAAATCTTGACACACATTTAGGCAGATCTGTTTGATGTTGTTAATAATATACAAATGTTAATTTGTTGAAATCCTGGCACATATTTAGGCAGATCTGTTTAATGCTGTTAATAATATACAAATGTTAATTTGTTGAAATCCTGGCACATATTTAGGCAGATCTGTTTAATGCTACTAATGATCTGCAAATGTAAATTTGTTGAAATCCTGACACACATGTAGTAAGTAAATACTTCTTGTTATGTTAAGAACAAATGTAATGTTATGCATAGTGTAATGTTATGCATAGCATAATGTTATGCCTAGTGTAATGTTATGCATAGTGTAATGTTATGCATTATACATAACATAATGTTATGCATAGTGTAATGTTATGCATTATACATAACATAATGTTATGCATAGTGTAATGTTATGCATTATACATGACGTAATGTTATGCATAGTGTAATGTTACGCATGCTTGTTGGGGAATGGTTTATATTGGTAAATCTTACACCATCTGACTCTACTTATTAAAAGATTCCCTATTCTACATCAAACCCTTTTCTAATGTTTATAGTTTTGTTCAAATTTTAATTTATACATGTTGGCATGGATAGCCCCAGATAGGTATTGTATATAATGTGCCTTTTTTTACTTTTATACATTAGTATAATGTATTTATAAAGTTATCATCTTTAAAATGATGTCATTCATTAATCATTTTTAATTAAAATTTAAAAAATAATAGTTTTCTCTTCTTTTAGTGTCCATGTTTCATTGTATTTCCTACTTTGGGAATCAAAGAAATGTATTAATTGAAAGTTTCTGTCCAGAGCTATTGACAGAATGGACAATTAAAGCAATATATTACATACATACAGATAGCAACCTTGAAAATAGTATACGGCTCTCTAGCAGGCTATTCTCTGTAGACAATGGCACACTAAGCACATCCTTTTTGTAAACACTGGGATAAACATAATTAGGAAAGTATTATAGTTTTCCCCTATTTGATTAGATAACACTTTTGGCAATATTAGGAGTTAATTAACATATAAGTAACATTTGTTATAGAAAAACAATTATGCATTTACCACTGTCGTCAATCTGGTGTGACAATATTTATGCTTTTACATTGTATAATGAAAGATCTGATACCCTTAGCTTAAACATTTTAATGAAAAAGGAACATGTGTTGGTAGCAAGCTTGTATTCAAGAGAAATAACCTTTGTAGTAATACTTTTGATTTTATGCGGTTCCTTTCTAATGAATAACAGGTAAAATGCGGACATGCGAGGAAAAATATGAACGACTAAAATCCTGACGTGTGTAAGTTTAATCATTTTAAAACCTTTTCAACTTTAATGGTGTGGTAATAAGATTTTATATCATAGAAACTATGGAAATAAGATATATCATTCCTAACCCGGTGTAGGCATCGACTTTCATAGTGTTTTTGGTACTTTCAGATTTTCGATTTTTCGAACGGAAGTTACGCACATGCGTAAAGTGCATAATGGCAGAAACGCGCCTGGTAAAAATCATAGCTCTGCCCTTGAGAACTTTTGTCCGAGGACATACGCTGTTTTGTACCAAGTGACACAAGATACTGTGTTTGCTAATTAACCTGTATGCAACAAGCACATGCGGGAATATTTCCTGACAACATTAGTCAGCTTGCATAGGGGTACGGAACAGAACTGAACAAAAATAGTACATAATTATGTATACACACACTTGCGTTAAGTCGTGAATTTAAAAACATACATGAACATACAATAAAATAAGCAAGAGGATTACCATACAACACATTTCGATTCCACTCTTATCGGCTATAGATGGAATTCATTTTTACATGCAAAATAAATCCGTTTTCCACGTGTTATTATTCGCATAGGCGCAGGGCCATGTGGCCGGGATTATTTTCGGTGACATTTCTTGGCCGACGCTCTAACACCACGAAATTTTTCCGATGCCCTTTCAAGAGCAAAAAAAACAAAACAAACAAAAAACAAACAAGAAAACAAAACAGAAAAAACAACAGAAGGGCTTATTTAATGAGTATTTACACTGGCCGTACGTACGTGCGTTATACTGCACTTTCCAATTATTACGCAACTTTACATGAACTTATGAATGCTAAGCATAGTATGCATTAAATAAGGACAAAGCTGTTCATTGCATTTGTCAAGATTTCATTTATACTTTATAAAAGTGCATACTTGAATTGAGTTATCCTGTGTTAAATAAATACATCCTTCGTTACAAAACCTTTATTTATGTCATATATCAATTCATTTTTGCGGGGTTGTCGACTTTTGCTATCATCTCAATTATCCATCCTGTAGATTGCAGCTTAGGACTTGCCTGCATTCAAGTGCATTGTGCAGTCGACTAACCATGGAATAATTGTAAGTGATCAAACTTGTATACAATTAATCGCTTAAAGGTTTTTAACTAATTCCGACAAAACAAAACTTTCAGTTTTCCTGCGATTTGAGTGTTCCACACATTCTCATTTCAGAAACCGTCTAGACGAAAATCTATACTTTTACATTCCTGAAAGTTTATTAACATTTTTATGTATTTCTTAAAATGCAGTGCTGATGCTTATTTTTACTGCGACTTCTTTTCAATGGCGGCATATTCTCGCTACTACTTTATTATCTGTTTTCATCAAAAAGTAGGCCTATGCGATTTTCGCGTTTATTATCTGGTACCGTGAAATCATAAAATGACGTCCTACAAGGCGTTGTCTTTCGTCACATCCACATATGCCTCTGCAACATTGTCACGGACATGAATGACTCGATTCTTGACATAACGACTAAGGTTTATTATTTTTGGTTGCTTCGTGTCTATTGTACACTCGGTGATTGAATTTCTATGTATTTTGTTTTGGTCTTAATACTTGAGACTACTTGGACAATTTATCAGTAACTATGGCATTTTCTGTACCTTTCAGGCATAGCAGATAAGAATGGCTCTAAATGATCATTATTTCCGATAAAAATAGAAAATTCAAAGCTACAGCTTACTCGAGAAGTCACATTATTAATAAACCGTCTCCAGTCCCGGGTTCGTGACAAACCAATCACAGAAATGGTAATTGTAAAGGTAATTGTATAGCTCCCTTGCTAACACTGAAGCAAATACAATCGTAGTTCCACGATCGGTTGTCAGGATAATGTGACTGGGTTGGTATCATGTCAGGTGTTGAAGATAGGTGTTGAAGATATGCTATACACAGTGAAGGCAGTATCTGCTCAATGTGGAAACCGTCTTCAGATAAATAAAACACTGTGGGTGGGAAATGACCGCAACAGCTCAAGTGGTAGAGCGCCGGCTTGCCGATCGGAATGTCAAACCAGACTTCAAAGTTGCTAGTAGTGCCTTCTTCCTAATGCTCCGGGCCAGCATTACGACAGACTCGTCGGTGTCAGTATAATGGACCGGCCGGGTTCAGTCCCTGAGCACTTCATTGTCAATGTGCTATGCTAGAAATGTCACGGCATCGGCAAATCCAATCCCACTGTTGGTGGAACGATAAACACAATAAACCGAACCTAACTACATGAGCAGTTTAATTCTTACACCAACTAGAAAACCCTTTACTAGGTTTAATCTCAACGATGTCAATATCTAATTACCGGTAGGTCTTTTTTTCTATCTTTTTATAACTTTATATTTAATGAACTACTTATTGGAAGAAAATTAAAGGTCTTGATTTTATCAAAAAAAGGTAAGGTATATTAACCATTTTACTTTTTACCCTAGTTTCTCAGCAGACAAGTCTTCCATAACTGCATGTGTACAGTAGTTACGCATTAATTCAAGAGTTATTCCCCTTCGATATATAAATTTGGTTGAGGAGCATGTTTACTATTCAGGTAACTTCAGCTCTGCATCTTCATTCTAGAGTTACTGCCCTTAGTTTTTACTTGCCTAACAGTTTTTAAAATGTATTAAAAATAACATCATTTATGGTGAAAAATTCAGACTTAATATAGCAATTAAACATCTTAGAATAAGTATTGTTATACTTTTAGAATATAATGGATATTGTACTCAAGACAATCTTTGTTAGAACATGTCCATCAGACGACTGTTTTATACAGATTTGGCAAGTTTCATCAAGTTAACACTTAACACTGAACTAGCAAATTAATTTAATTTCACAATTCGCCAACAGCACAATAATCTTGATATCTTGGCATGTTTTCAAATGCAAAGCACAGAAATCTTATTTGACTTAATCATAGTGTGTCTAAACCACTTAGCATTTACAATGTTAAAACCATTCATTCATGGCACACACCTGTGAAACAGGTAATTCTTAACTGATGATAAAATGACAAAAAAACAAGACATGTTGCCATTTTTTTGCTTTGTTTATTTGCCTGCAGCATGATGAAACAGTAACCGACAGGACTTTCCGAGGCCGTGGGGAGCTGTTTACTCTGTGGACTTGACAAGTTTTGTACCACGCAGACGACCTGTTCTTCTGGCAGCAATAAGACCGACCTGGAAAACACAATAATCATCTTAAGATTTATTAAAAAATTGTTGTCATCTAATTAAGCCATCAATTTTTATGGCTAGTTTAAAGGCAATTTTGTATGATGAATCTGAAAGCATGGAGATTATATACAGATGGCCTGAATAGGCACCCACGGTGTTATGGTAAACTCTCACACTTTTAACTTCTTTCAGGTTTAGCCTCACTGTTAGGATAAGTCCCGTTCAGGGTTAAGAACTTATGTGGGAAGGTCTTCTAGCCGTCTTGCGGTGTGTCAGTGGTTCTACCCAGACATTTATCTAGGGTCTCCTTCCACCATTCTTTAAAAAAAAGTTTTTAAACTGGATTTGCAAAAAAAAGTTTTTATTTTTTTCAAACTTAATACTGGGTTAATACCTTTGATGAAATGACCACCAGGTAAAATAAAAAAAGGAAATGTTCAACAGGAGCAGGAGCGTACCTTTTTACCAGCGGAGCAGTTTCTTCTGACAGTAGAGGCTTTACCAATATGTTGATGGTTACCACCACCATGAGGATGTTCAACGGGCTGGAATAAATGAATACAAAATATACATACAAGAGATTGACAAAAACATTCTTAAACTATGAATATTTCTATCACCAGATTAACAACAGCTCCACTCACAGTGTATTGATAATTGTGGCATCCCTGGTAAATTGGATTAAATAAAATCATTTTTAAGAAGTTTTTGTTGTTTGTTTTGCTAACAGGTACAAAAAGAAAAACAGCAGCTAATAGGGCTTGAACCAAGTATGTGAGGCTAGTATGTAACTGCTTGACCATCCAGACCATTATCAAAGCCATTAAAAACTAGAGGAATACAATTGTCAAGTTAAAACAGTGCATCAGAAGTGACGTTTAACTGAACACAGCTGTAGCATCAACAACTGGCATACATTCTGGAACCTTTAACATACCATTGCACATAACAAAAATGATTAAAAATAAATATACCAACAGTCAAACTCAAGGGATACTTACGTTCATGCACACACCACGAACAATAGGCCAGCAGTTTCTCTTAGCCTTGTATTTGTGGTAGGCACGACCAGCCTTCAGGATGGGCTTGTCAATACGCCCACCTCCCGCAACAATCCCTGCGAGTATACAACACATGCAAATAAACTTATTTTCAAATTTTAAATATAAAATCAGCAAATTTGGGAATACAACTATTTCAGAATAAGTTTTAGTAGCAGCATAAGCCTGTAAATTAGCTTTAAAAAGAGTCAGTGGTAATAGAGACATATAGTAAGATCACTGAAAATCCTTATTATTTCCACCAATAAAATCAGTAAGAATCCTCATTTATTTCTCCAATAAAATCAAGACTATCCTCATTATTTCCTCCAATAAAATCCTCATTATTTCCTCCAATAAAATCCTCATTATTTCCGCCAATAAAATCCTCATTATTTCCGCCAAATAAAATCCTCATTATTTCCTCCAATAAAATCCTCATTATTTCCTCCACTCAACATACCAACAATAGCTCTGTTTGCTGAGGGAACAACTTTCTTAGCCCCAGAGGGAAGCTTGATCCTCGACTTCTTGGTATCTGGGTTGTGTGAGATGACAGTGGCGTAGTTACCAGAGGCTCGGGCCAGCTTCCCACGGTCACCACTCTTCTCCTCCATACAGCACACCACTGTACCCTCAGGCATGGTACCAATAGGAAGAATGTTGCCGATCTGGAGACTGGCTGTGGATTTGAAAGAAAATATGGACAGTTATTAATAACTGTAAAGGTTATGATCACTACATCAACTATGTAGCTACAGAATGAAGTTGAAAATCAAAAGTTCACTTTCCATACACAAAGATTTACATCTACATATAAGCCGCCTTCATCAACTCTGTATATAAAAACCCTTAGCATGCTACATCTGTTCTTTGATTGGGACTTAAAACTTCATGCAAGATTCATTGTTAGAGACCATGCAGCAGTTAGTGCAGATCCTAATCAAACAGCAGCTAGTGAAATCATCATCTGGATCAACAAGGTTTGACAAAGCTATATAAATTAGTGCTCGCTGCTCAGCAGACTTAACAAACATATTTTAATCTATCTCTGCATATTGTCATCGAATTACCAAAAACCAGTCGCGATTATTTACTCAGAGTGAGCTTAATGTCTCAATGTGGTCTTTTGACCACCTCACTGACTTACATCTGCAAAACATTATGTCCCTCTTCTAAGAAGGGGTTCATAATACAGGTAACTAATAATTTTGAATCACTATGGACTTTTCCCCAAGTTAGCTTAAAAAGAGATTGTTTCCTAAAAGTCATGCAGTGCCTGTTAATTTGTACCTTTCTTTCCACAGTAGATGAACTGTCCAGTGTACATGCCCTCGGTGGCAATGAATGTTTCTGTCTTCAATCTGTACCTATATGGGTCCCTGAACACAACCTTAGCCAGGGGGGCACCTCGACCGGCATCATGGATAATGTCCTGCGACAGAAAACGTCTTCTCACATACTCACACAAAGTAATGTCTGTAAATGTCCAAACCAACCAGCCCATAATAATACTCACCAGAATTATCAGACGCTGATAAAGATTATACAAGAATTGAGTAATTAAAAGGTGTTATTGGTGGAGGAACACCAGTCAATAATCTTGGTACATTTGCACTATTAACAAAGCATATAAAATGATGAATAAAACATTTCATGCTCAACAAGATTTACAATAAGAGTGTTGTTTTGGTTTTAATTATATCAACATATTCTCCTTCTGACTTCAAATTCAGTTGACTGCTCAGGGTTGAAATTATTCATCAATAAATTCAGGTCAAAGTGAAGAATTTTTCATTCATCATAGCAGTCTAACAGGGATGTATCAGAAGTTCCCAAACAGAAATAAAGGTAAAAAGAGAAGCTTGGCACTTTACGTATGACAACATAGAACCATACAAAGTAAGTCCATGGTTAGATCATTACCAATTTTGATAAACCTGGAGACTGAACACAAATAAAATCACAATCGCCTATTGTCACAAGTAAAGGGTAAACATCTGTCAATATGTCATTAAAAAAAGAGATTAAATGTCTGCAATAAACCTGTTTAGTTTTTTTTTTAACATTGCACCAACACAATAATGGCCATATTTGCGATGTCCAGGTAATTATTGGTGGAGGAAGACCCCTGACTTATATCTGGGTAGAACCACCACCGAATCGCAGGTTAGCTAGAAAACCTCCCCATATGAAAGTTCTCGCTCTAATTGGGACTCGAACCCACACAGTGTGAGGCTGACGAGTTTCAAGTCAGCGACTCAAATAGCTCAGCAACCCACAGTAAACCTGTACAACATTTGATAAGATTATAAGAACAAAGAAACACACAACCAATACAGTCTTTAAACTAGGAATTGACTACTGGTTTCTTGAAAACAATACATGTACCATTATTGTAAGTATGACTGCTCAGTACTGAGAATACTCATCAATAAAATCAGGTCAAAGTGAAGAAATTTTGCAATCATCACTGCAGTCATAGTTTAAAGGTTAATGGGTTTTTTTAATAATCATTTTTAAAATTCTACATTTACTAGGGTGTCAATGATTCTATTTTTTGCTTATTGACGATATCAATTCATCAAGAGACATTTATCAATATATATATATTATTACTAAAAATTAAACAGGGTATTTCCAACATTTTCCTAGTACTTCTGCTAGTTTAGTTCCTTACATATATTTGACAATATTGTTGTTTACTTCTGAAGTGATATTAAGAATGTTTAAATCCTCTTGGGTTATCAGAAAACAAAAGTAAGGTTTTAGTTCTATATATTAGTGAGGCAAATTAACGTTGCTAGTTTTGAGCATTTGAACATTCACACTACATGATCATATCGGCTAACACACAGTACTAGGCGACAGAAAAAGGTCCATAAATACCTTTTACTGTAGTGTATGGATATTTAACAACAATATGTAGATAATGTTTAAGTAAGCTTTCTTTTCAAAAAAGAACCAGAAGTGAAGTTTCTTTTCTTCCCTGTTTTTTAGTTCTTAGTCGGGCAAGTTCAAATCTTGGTTGGCCAACTTAAATGTTAGGAAGGTTGCCCAACATGGCAAAATAATCCACACTAAAAAGTAAATGTCAAGCCCTGCATTGGCATCAAAATGAATCCATGACAGCCTTAATATTTACAGTGAATACCCACCTTGACAACACCTTTCACATAGCCATGACGTTCAGCGTAGTCCACAGCACGGAGTGCTGCCTTCCCCTTCTTGTTCTTTGTCCTTGCCTTGAAGATACCTGCAGCACCTTTACGCTGTGCTCGAACAACACGGCCCATCTTTTATCTGCAAATAAATATATGAATATTATCAGCAAATTGAAATACCCTTCAACAGTAGATTAATCTTTTTCCCTCCAGAACACATCTTGCAAATGGCAGTTTTATCCCTAAAGAAAACTGCCATTTCTGTTTTGGGAGACAATTTCTTTAAAAAAAAATAATAACAAGAGGGACATGATGGCCCTTAATCGCTCAACTGATGACACAGGCTTTTAGAAGGCTCAAATCTGGCATCAAGTAATTAAGAGTTATTTACTTTAGAAATCTTTGGTGAAGACTGGACCATAAGTGTGACCACTGGGTTGATAACATTTTCCAGAATTTTACCAAGGAACCTACTGAATCCACATGACTCACTTCAAAACATATGTAAGATTTCATACTGGCAAGCATGCTGGCCAAGTTTGGTAAAGATTGGGCCATAAATGGGGCCTCTAGTATGTTCACAAGCTTTTTCTAAAATTTGACCGTGTGACCTACTTTTTGACCCCACACGACCCATTAACGAACTCATCCAAGATTTCATGCAGACTAACATTCTGACGAAGTGTGGTGAAGATTGGGCTATAAATGTGGTCTCTAGTGTGTTCAAGCTTTTTTTCTAAGATTTGACCTAGTGACCTACTTTTTGACCTCACTTGACCCAGTTACGAACTCATCCAAGATTTGATGCAGACAAACATTCTGACCAAAATTGGTGAAGATTGGGCTATAAATGTGGTCTCAAGTGTGTTCACAAGCTTTTCCATTCTGACCAAGTTTGATGAAGATTGGATAAAAACTGTGGCCTCTACCGTGTTCACAAGCTAAAATGTTAATGACAAACGATGAACGCTGGACAAAGAGGTATCACAAAAGCTCCCCTTGAGCACCTTGTGCTCGGGTGAGCTATAGAAATGGCAGTTTTATCCTTGAAGAAAACTGCCATTTCAGTCTTGGGGAGACAATTTCTTAAAAGAAATAATAATCAAATTATCTAAAGCTACTTTGACCCTGCTCAGCGTTATTTCAGTTTATAGATTGACTTTACAAAAACTTTATTTTACCCCCATATGTCAACAGTAAGTCAGATAGCTAAGACTGAAACATTCACAGAGAAAACTTAATGGTAAACTTGCAACTCTTCTGAATGCCTGACTCTTACTGTGCGAGTTCAAGTCTCAATCTCCACAGAGTACAAATTAAAAATCCTGGGACACTCAAGTCTAGAAAAAGTGGCAATCCACACACAAGCCCAATTAATTTTTAAACATGTTCATATATTTCTTTTTTCAAGGTCAGAAATAACAAAGTAAGAAAAATAATATTTTATTGTATATAATGACATAAATGTTCACCAAACAAGGTGAATACCCCTTGTTTTGCATTTACATTATTTGAAGGTAAAAACTCCATAAAGTAAATCCTTTGTCATACTTTACCTACACTTTTCCTGTCAGCAAAACCTTTACACGTGTTTTGGTGACTTGACATTGTTATATAAACTGTAGCGATTAAGGTCATGAAACAGCCACAAAAGAGTGCTCCATAAAGGGCTCGCTGTTAGATTCATACTCATCACCAATCAAAGATGCTTGTGTGTTATGGCACCTCTCACCCAGCCGACCTCCCACCGGTTACTTCATGTCAAGGACGTAACATTTACCAAGACTACCCTAATAAAACGTGACAACATACGGTGCTCGTATTAGAACACAAGACATACCTTAAAGTTTTGTAGTTTTAATTATCAATGTAAAAAAACAAAACTACAAAAATATTCTTTTAAGCAATACAGATTTTGTGGAATATATGGTCTCTGTTGAAACATATATTTAATCATAGTATTTTTAAATCTGTAAGTTAATAAGTAAGAAAACTGTAGTGGGAATACAGGTAAAGATGTATGTTTATGCGAGTAAGTATGTAAGTAAACATTCTACCTTGGAATCAATCATCCTAGTTCAACAAAGTATTCAGCTGTAGCATTTCTACTTAATGTGGAAAACACATACAATTACTTATATCGTACAGACACATGTATTTGAATAACTTATATAACATATACTGTCAGCTATTTGTTTTTTAAGTTGTTTATTGAATAATAAAACATCAATTTCTCTGTGTAATATTTCTTCTTCCACATGTCATAGGGTCATATTGAGTGAATAAGTAAGATATGTAGATAATTAGTAAACATTAACTCATTAAGATTTTATTTGATTTCAGTAGCATTTTGTTTAACTTTTTATGTGGTCACATTTTATATTGTTTACAGCAACAGGAAATCGTTCCCCGCCTTTCCTTTTTGACTAACCAATCAAACTCGTTTTCTTTGTGGACGGGATTTTTTGCACCCAGGCTTGTCATTCAACTATTGACGGGCTGGTCACGTTTCTCTCTATATATATTATAAATATATATATTGTTGCAGTTTCTTTAATCCCAACCCCTCCGCTGACAACTGTGACACACATATAGCTAGCTAATCAACTCACTATGAAGGCATTTTACTTTTCAACAGGAATGCATTTTGAAGGTATAACCAATACTTTCACCACTTTATCGTCTGTGTTCTACGCATGAGAAACATTAACTTCAGTAAAAATAACCTATGTGATACGATCTAAAGTACCGTAAACATAGCCAGTGAAATAAAAACTGAGAAAAATTACAATATATATTTGTTGAAGTAAAATGTGATAATGCCTGGTCTTATTTATAGAACTACACATGGTATAAATATGCAGTTTGAAAGAAAATACTTTAGTAGGATTACTGTCATGACTAGTAACAGAAATAACCAATATAAAAAGTAGCAAGTTAAACTTAAAGTGAAGTATATGATAAACACAAGTCACACACATGCACTTTTCTGTATAGTTTGAATCAAATGTTCCTTATTTACTTTTTCTCTTTTGTTTGACGTTGAAACAAGTGTTTACTGAACACAATTATTTAGAAACACGATTTTGCCTGCGTTACATTTTATTAAAGGTGCCAGAATGTAAAATCAATGAGATGAGATAAAATAAATCGTCAAATATTTCATATTTAACAATGTAATTGTCACTAAATTCTATGAAATCAATCAATTGGTTATTACTGTAGATTGTAACAAACAAACAATGGCTGATGTTCATTAACAGAGGTGATTTTCATGGATATAGAATGGCGATTCACGTTTTCTAATACGTACTGTTATGGCCGGAGGAAAAAAAAGAGGAAGTAGATCGGTTTCCGGCACGGTTGTCGTAATATGCTGTAAACATTTATTTCACATAATTGTCATTGAAAAAAAGTCTTATGTAAAATCCCTTTATAACTCATACAAGCTTTTTATTTTTTAATGATTCTATCAATTAAATAAAATTGTGTTCGTTGTTGTTGTTTTATTAATAATTATTACGACATTCGCAACTAAGCCGTTTGTTGTCTCGGTTTGACTAAAAAGCAAAAAGTCACAAATAGTCGAATGACTAAACAGCGTTTAGTAACATTAAATCGATTACTTATAAAACGTTGATAAGTACTGTTTTAAGGATGTGATTTAAAATATATGTGTTTAAAACATAACTTAAATTTCACTTTATTGATTATTTGCCAAAAAGCCTCGCAAAGACCGACAAGTAGTAACTTTTGGAGAGAGCTACATATTTTAAAAGCTGTTACATTCATCGATACGCTTTTGCATGTTAATTATAAACTCTTATTTTTGCATTATAAATGTATTTTCTTTAATTTATTAATAAAACTTTAAACAAAACATACATAAATCAGTCAAGAATATTCACAAATAGTCGAAGACTAAGCCTCCTGACCGCTCACAAACGCTCATGCCGTCATGGACGTTTTTTAAATTTGTGTTTAACATTGGAAATGTTACTTTCTTGATTTGTGACAGAAATCTAAAAATTATCTACACAAATACCAGAAAAAAAGTCGCAGATAGTCAAATGACTAAATATGTAGCGTATAATCAAATTATCGTAAGGTTACCAGGGCCGGATTTACCGTGGAGCGGGGCCTTGGCACTTCTCGGCGGTGATGCAGACGGCATTAGTCGAGGTGTTACGATTGTCTGTCATCTTGAGTAGATTTTCGTAGATTTTCAACAAGAAAAGTCGTTGATGTGAAGCGTCAAAGGCGACGCAAAAATTAGAACTGTTAAATAGGCTAAAGCAATATGGGAATAAGTAACAAAGACATATTTGAAAAGTTATGGTTTTTATTTGAAAGTTTTCAGTATACTATAAATCTCTAGAAAAAATATGTATAATGTTAATTCCTGAGGAAAAAAAAATAAAAAATACTGACACTATTAAATAGGTTTTCCAAAATGTTACATGTGTAGAAGAGAGAAAAGTTGCCAACATTTTAACAATTATTTATAATACTAAAGTGTACAAGCAGAATATGCTCATGTCCAGCCTCATATTATACAAATCACTATTGTTTTAGTAGTATTTTCCTGGAACATGGCACGTAGGCTAATCTCTTTTTCGGTATTTTTTCTTTTAATTTTGTATGTTTGTTTTGTATGGAAACATTTTTGTATCTGTGTTATGTATACAAAGAACAATGTGTATGATTTCCTAAACTTAACATACTTCACACATTTAAAGTGAAATAGATGAAGACAATTTAAACTGAGAGAAACAGTAAAAACAGAAGGATTTATTTGTTCTTAATCCCGATGTGCTACTGTGGTTTATAATTACACTCTGAACTGACATTAAGAATACAACTTAACAAAAGTTGCTGTCCAGCGAAAGGCTGTATGCCATTCAATACATGCCGAAATACTACAAAATATCAAGGTGGATACTGCCATTTAGTAAATTTGAATGTAAGGAAGTAATAATTTGTCATTATATATGCTGTTCTAGGAAATGTTCGTGCAATAAAGTCCTTGGACAAGGAACACAATCTCATGGCAGGTCTAAGGTTTGAACCCAGAACCCTCCGACCCCAAGTCCATAGCCTTAACCTCTCGACCAAGAACACCTCGGCAGTTGCTTTCTTGGTGTGTTGCACGATCATCGACATCGTTAATCAAAATAAGATTTTCTTTTAACTTGTCATAACGGGTCTAGGGTATGAATTTGGAATCATCCGATCCCAAATCCATTAACCTAACCTCTTGACCAAGAACACCTCACGCATATTAGAAAGGCGCTCTTGGTGTGTTGCACGTTTCTCTTATGAAAGTGATTTGTAAATCCACTTCTCTAATTATAAGATCCTTTTTGAAAACTTGTCGTGACATGGCTATGATTTGAACATGAAATCCTCCGATAAATTGTCCAAAAACATAATATCTTTTCCACAACACTTCAAAGATGCTGTAAACGCATTCCTGAACGCTGGCAGCACTGGACATGATATTTTTAGATTTTCGCGGACTTAAAAAAAAATGTTTGTGTATATTGCGAGTTTCTTAAAAAATTTCATAAACATTGCACATACCGGTAAATAGGTAAATAAGAAAAGGTCCTATCAAAATTTTCACAGATATTTAAATTTTATCTACCAGTAGACAAAGGCAAACAAGGTAAATGCAAATGTGACAAAACACAGAGACGAGACACAACACACATGTACCGTGCATACTGAATGGATCGTTCAGAACAAGTGTTTTCTGACTACATACTGTTTTGTTGTTGTTGTTTTTTTGGTACAGATACTCTCAATGTGTTAACATGCAGTCCGAACATCAAAGGACGTACTGTAGAGCATTCCTATTTACTTTTGTAAGTAAGGGCGTATAGAGTCTCCATGTACATTTACGTTAAATGTTTAGAAATTTTAATAACAATAACAAATAACCAAAATCTCTCGTTTTATGTCATGTCTGCAAAAATGTTGTAGACACACAAAAATAAATATAAAAATAAATAAAATAGAACGCCGTTTACCCAATTAGGACCCACATTTTATCGGGGTTAGAAAGTCCGCCAAACAGACTTTGCCCATGTGCATTCAGTGAGCATTCCAGTCCCAGCGCGTCGCCAATGAAGGCTTTCTTAAAGTTAACTTTTTCAGGTCATGACAAAATGGTTAAAAGATGCGAACAAGTATTTGGTTGTTTTATCCTATATAGAATAGTGCAAAAATACAATTTAAAGTTATCCAAGCAATACAAATACACAAACAGGGGCAATAGTTGTTAGCATTTATATGTTAAAATCCCTCCGAGGCAAAATCTCTCCGGTTCCCTGTAGCATAAGCGGACAATTTATAAAATTTAACAAAAGCAAACAAAATTACTCACGTAAAAAGGTTAACAAAATATATTTTGATATTGGAATTTTATAAAACAAAACATACGATTTCATTATCATATTCTTTACGAGACTTAAATGTGCGAACTAAATAAACAATATTGCAAAATTATGCGGAATTATGCGCTGGAAGGATTTCTTTTTGTACTCCGTTTTAAGCCATAACACGGGATTGATAGAAATATGCATCTAGCTGCAAAAAGGAGGAAATGGAAGATATATTGCTTAATTGATTATTATTTTGTAATTTAGTTATTTGCAGTTGTAGGAAGCACCATGTGTAGGCCTAGCAACGCAAAGTTTTCGTTGGCTCAAAAAATGTTGCTGTTTCAAACTTTAAACACATCTTTAATATATTTACCGGAAAGTGCATTTATTTGGAAATATTTAATTATATTTTGTGCTGCCCAAGTATAAAGTATAGATGCATGGGAAAGTTTTGGCTTGTTTGTTAATATTTATCGTAGTTATACTTTTCTTAGCTAATACTGTATTGGAACACGACGGTAGTTTGACGATGTGTGCACAAAGGCTTTGCTTCATTGATGTGCCGTAAGTTTGTTGTACAGTTTAGAGAAAATATCTCGAAAATGCTTTGTTATTTTTTTTTGATCTACAATATTTACTGATAGTTGTATATTTCGTCTGGTCCAACATCTAAAAGAGTTATCTCAGCAAATCAGTACTGTTTTGTCTGTCGCACATCCAATTCGAAAGGAAGTATATGTCGGCATATTTTTATGAAGAATTTGAACCAGTTTCAGCAACAAAGTTATATAGCAAAAGGTTTATTTTATTTTTCAGACTTTCAGAGTCAGTTTAACAAAACCAATCAAAATGAGTAACCTTTTGTCCAGAGACACTTCAGAACATATCGTAGACATTTAAGACACTTTTTTCCGGGGGAACACCCCGCTACCCCCCCCCCCCCCCCCCCCCCGAACGTATCCGAACGTATACATGTAAATAACCCCTATTTAATCCAGCCATGCATGCGTAATAATGGCTTTATCTCGAACGTTAGCGCGTGCAAGTAAACACGATGTAAATGGATTACAATTATCTGAAACTGTGACAACTTATGGCCATACAATGATATTATTTGCGATCTAAATGTAATTATAGCAAACGATACCAGATCAACGCATAATTGTAGTCCCGAATTTGCTATATACTAGTAAGTTTAAATCTGTCTGATTTTTACAGACATTTGGGGGAAAAGTTATTTAAAATTAATCGCCCTCCAATGCTCACTTCCTGTGTCGAACCAGTAAACAGATTTAGTTTCTATTTAACAGTTAAGTCTTACTAATAACTTGCTAAACTAGTGCTAATATTAACTGTTCTCTGAAATGACTATGATAATTTTTGTGATATCAAACTATTACCGGTTCTTTTGCAGGAAATCCCAACGTAATGACATTATAGTGTATCTTCGAAAACAATGTCGCTTTCATATAAAGAGAAATTGTTCACATATGATATCGTGACATAAAGGTATAACATAAAACGGCATTATGTGCTTCCTTATTTAGGTCTATCCTGGTCTCTGGTCTCTTCATAATATTAACAAAATACCGGTAATATTAGCATGGTCCATATTGATTTGGGTCTCACGGCGCACATCAGCTCGACAGCAGTTAAGCGACTCATTTTGACAAAAACACTATCACGCCAAAAAGGTAATTGTTTTATTAGGAGGTTACATTTGTTCATTTGTTGCTGCTATTGTTGTTGATTTTGTGTCATACTTTTGGAGTAGAATTTATGCATTTGGGTCTTACAGCGCACACAGACACTACAACATTACAATGAAAGTCCTTTTTGTGCAAACTTGTTTTATTAAATTAGGTAGTGTTATAAATTTAGATTCGAATGTAATCATTGTAAAAACAACAACAATATATGATTAGCAGACTTTTTTAAAAATGGATAAAAAAATAAGCATAAAATCACAAAGATAAAGAAAGTGGTCAACACAACTGTCATTATTTATATAAAGTTATTTCATTTTTTAAATATACAATATGTTTTTTGTTGTTGTTGTTGTTTTGTGTGTGTTTTGTTGTTGTTCTTGTTGTTTGTTTGTTCTTGTTGTTTTTGGTTTGTTTTGTGTATGTTTTGCTGTTGTTGTTGTCTTTGCAACCCAGCACAGATTCAATAGGTCTAGAACCAGAATCTTTAATGATCTCAAAAATAAACTGATCATTTGGGCAATATAAAAACAAATGATTTCCATGGCTACCATCATACAATTTTCATATGAGGGTATGATTAGCTAATAACTTTTCCAGAAATGGCGATTGAAGTATAAAAATGGTACTTAATTGCTGGTTATAGATTTGCCATTATCTTCATGTGCCAGTTATGCAAAATAGTACTCATGAATATTCATAAATTTAATGGAATTATAAAATAGACTTCAAATTTTAAAAGTTGGTTAGATTCTTTCTGTATAAAAACAATATTCAAAGAAACTGAACAGATTTAAATGTTAAATATGCCCTAGCAATAGTCTAACACATATGTTTGGTCGAAGTTTCTTATGAATTAGTCCATTTTATGTTCATGATTTTTTTTGTCGGTTAAAATTTTATTTGAATTTGTCAAATATGGAGTAAAATGTTAATTAATTTCTTTTTAGTAGTCTTGATAGAATAGTCTAACCTATTTAAATGTGACTATACGCTATTTAGTCATTTTACTATTTGTCACTGTTTTGGCGTTATTTATGACATTACGCTAATTAGTCATTGTGACATTATTTATGAAGATTTTGTTCAGTAAAGTTGCATTTACAAATCAAGGAAACACTATTACAATAGAAATTAAAGAAAGGTTGATAATTGACATTCATAAAGCGTAACGAATATATTATTTATCAAACAAGTACAGCATACATCTAAGTACATTTTTTCGACTTCTTATGACTATACGCTGCTTAGTCTGTCGACTGTTTGTGACTATTTGTGGCTATTTGCGACTATCCGCTGTTTAGTCATACGATTGGTCGTGTTGTCTCAACATGTCATCTGAGTAAACCAACATTATCCACTGCGAGTAGGTTTATTAACGTTGTGATGGTGAACAGCTGGTTTTGCGTACGAAAAATGAAATCATCCAAGTGTTTAGTTATTATTGCTGTGCTTTTACTTGTGATATGTAAGTAGTTTTTCTTTCATGATTGTGTTTGAATATTTTCCTTGTTCACCTGCCTCAGACTGGGGTCAGTGCCTGTTGTCGAAAATCAAGACTGACATAGAAACGACCAGGTAATAGAGCTGAATATCGCCAAGGAAAAATGTTATCACAATATTATCACGATCTTTGTAACGTCTCAAATAGAATACTAAATCAAATTGTCAGTTTGCAGTTTATTTTTCTCAAAATCCAAATTTTAAAAATGCCGTGAGTTCCAGCATAGTTTGCAACATAATCATTTATTCCCATGTAAAATAACAGTGATCATTGTTGGAGTCTGAAAATACAGAATTTTAAAGCAAAATAAAAATTTGAATAATTTACTACAAGGTTAATTTTCTAGCTGGTTAATTGATTACAGTGCTCAAAGTCAAGCTAGATTTCTGATAGGGCATGTTGTGACATTTTCTAATGTATTGTATACTGCTTTGCTTTCCACAACTAGTCAAACGGCACGGACATTTTTTGTTACATTAATTATGTAATTATGCGTTGACCCTCTTATAAGATGAGGTGAAAAAATGAACAGGAGCATTGACCAGTCATGCTGTCGCAGAAAAAGAGTTTATTGGAAAACAGTGACTGTAATTTGCACACGTTGTTGGATGTATCTAGTCTCAGCTACACGAACATCCTGTAACGTGTGACAGCATGACATTCTTTGATCTACATCATCAAATCTGGCCTGACAGTACACGATACATCAGGGAACAGTGCACTGTCCTTGTGTAAATGCCGCCAATCGATAATTTCATTGATAAATGTAATTGGCAGCTGCTTCTAAAACACATCGTTCACACCCTCACTGACAATCTGCTCCAATCGATATCACCTTGACAACAGCTTATCTCAGAGTCATTTAACTTGACCTGTCTAATGACGCAAGTCTACACAGAGATACCAAGTAAGTTACAGCTTGGTATATCTGGCAAACTGAAGTTGAAAGTTTGTTTCGGTGTTAACTAATGGATAATAAGCAGTGTTTCATGCAGGACAATTGGAAATGTATGTGAGACAGATATTCGTTGACCAACAGACTTCAAAGGTCGATAATGACGGCACGTAGGGTCATTGCATAACTGCTTACAAGTTTTTACAAGTTTATGTGGCATGTTTTTTCCCCAAAACAACGTGAAAACTTTTTGCCAGGTCACTAGACCCCTATTAGACTAGTCCAACACTTTGAAAATGAAATTTTGAGGAAAAATCCCCATCTTATAAGTGAGAAAATACAGTACCTGAAAAGATCCTGCAAAATGTTGTTTATTGGTGCTCTGCATCCATGTGAAAAAGTTAAGCCTCACACCCCTCTTGTTAGTACTTAAATGTATTTCCTATCCAAGCCATGCTGTATAGTTAGTTGTTCTTAAAGTAAGAAAACCAAGTAACTAGACATGGATCTCTCCTGATATCCACGGGAGGCAACTGATTTGATGACACCTCATGCTGAGCCCATATATTCTACTACTTTGAGATCCCCAAAAGACACGATCTTCAACTAATCGCCTGAAACGCCCAGACAATCCTTCAGCCTGCCTATAAATTGGTTACGTAATCACTGCAGGAGGTCAACATATGTGTTGGGATGGGGTGGCAGTAGCTCCCAGTAACTCCTGATTTGAACTACTTAAAGGGATCTCAAGAGCCTTATATAAGTGACCCCCCCCATTTATTGCCCCACCCAGCATGTGAGGGCATCTGTTTTCTGATAAGCCAGGCTGCCACAGTCTGTAACGATGTGTCTGTCACACAGGTATTGTTCAAGATCCAAGTGTATGTATGCTATATCTGGGGGTTGAACATAGTCATTCACAGTTTGTAAAGGAAACAGTTGTGAATATACCAATTACGCAATCATATATATATATATATATATATATATATATATATATATATATATATATATATATATATATATATATATATATATATGAACTAAAAGAATGAAAGAAATTACAAAATGTATAAGAAATAACAAAATCAACCAACAAAGTAAGAAAGAAAACAAATAAAGATTTATATATATATAAGATCCAAGTGTATGTATGCTATATCTGGGGGTTGAACATAGTCATTCACAGTTTGTAAAGGAAACAGTTGTGAATATACCAATTACACAATCCTATATATATATATATATATATATATATATATATATATATATATATATATATATATATATATATATATATATATATATGAACTAAAAGAATGAAAGAAATTACAAAATGTATAAGAAATAACAAAATCATCCAACAAAGTAAGAAAGAAAACAAATAAAGATTTATATATATATATATAATACTTAAAATATATATGAGAACTAAAAGAATGAAAGAAATTACAAAATGTATAAGAAATAACAAAATCAACCAACAAAGTAAGAAAGAAAACAAATAAAGATTTATATATATATAAGATCCAAGTGTATGTATGCTATATCTGGGGGTTGAACATAGTCATTCACAGTTTGTAAAGGAAACAGTTGTGAATATACCAATTACACAATCCTATATATATATATATATATATATATATATATATATATATATATATATATATATATATATATATATGAACTAAAAGAATGAAAGAAATTACAAAATGTATAAGAAATAACAAAATCATCCAACAAAGTAAGAAAGAAAACAAATAAAGATTTATATATATAAATCTTTATTTGTTTTCTTTCTTACTTTGTTGGTTGATTTTGTTATTTCTTATACATTTTGTAATTTCTTTCATTCTTTTAGTTCTCATATATATTTTAAGTTATATTTTATTTGGATTTGTAAAATGTAACGAAACGTTTCTAACAAAAGCAATTTAAAAAGTCATTCATTGTCAGAATAATGTCCTTCAGACTCATTTTAAGTCATTTTAAATACTAAAACTTGTATCTCTCATGTATTTTCAAAATTAAATATTTAGCTATGAAATAAATACATAATCTTGCAGTTAAAAAATTGACACCTAGTAATTAATGCAATAAAGAATTTGTAAGGGATCATATAGTAAACAACCCACATTATCACTAACAATAATGTTTGTGGCTTTGTGCAAAACTAGCCTACTGTCTCACATCCATACTAGCAGGTAATTTAGTTTTGCATTTACCCATCAGAGGTATTACTGTGACAGATTAGTACTATGTTGGCTAAAGACTCCCTGCAGTGATGACCAGCAATTAGCAGGTCTGGTCATAGCATGTGGGGGCCTGGCTCAGTGGGATACCACATTCCTTTCGAGATGCCTTTAAGGTGCTGCTTTATAACAGGTGTTAACACACTTGCAAGTGTCTTGTGAAAAAGTCAAGCTAGTTTCCAAATACACTGGGAAGTGGTCATTTACATTATAAGTAAATTTGTATGTCTGGATTTTTTTTTGGTAAATATTTATTTGGACTTACTTATCTGCAAAATATACCAATCATACTGATTTATCTCAGTACACTTCACAAAAAGCAATGAACCGTTGGACATGTGCATTAGATTAAGTCTTGTGCTAGTAAAAAATGCTTCCCAGTCCTACTGTCTAAAGGATTTTTTTTAATTTTCTCGGTTCATTTGCCAAACTGTAGCTTATATTGATTGAATGCAGCAATGAGAGTAATAACTTTGTGTTTTGCTAGAAGCTTTCACTCTACACACTCTAGCCTGCTAAAACACATGCTGATAACTTTCACCTTGCATTTAGTACTGTCATAGTAAAGAACTTAGTTATAATGAGATGCCAGTAAATTAAATGCATTATTATTACAGCTTATTGTTACATTATTTAATTTCCCTCTAGAAAAAGGGTTAAAACACCTTTTTATTTAAACATTTATTTATTTTGGTGATAATAGAATAAAAGCAGTTTGTTTACTGCCAATTTTGATACCGGTAATTATACTAAAAATTTACTCTAAAATTTAGTCGGCTATTTTTGTGCCTGAAGTTTATTAATAATTACAGGTATGTCAAATTAAACATCTTAAAATCTATACATATAAAATTCTGTAAGTTTTCAGTTAGATTTAAATTAAACTTTAGATTTAATGTAAGTCACTTTGGAATCATTTTCAAACTCATGAGCAGCTGTTATTGACATTTGTTTTTTGCCAAACAATGGATTAGAGTCACTGACTTGTAACTCCCCAGCCCCTTAGCGCCTGGGTTCGGGTTCAGATCAGGGGAGAGAACTTTCATGTCTGGAGGTTTTCTAGCTCACCTATGATGTGCTGGTGGTTCTACCTAGGCATAAATCACGGGTCTTCTTTCACCAATAATTATCTGGAGGTCGCCAATATTGCCATAATTGTGTTGGTGCGATGTACAAACAAGGAGTCTTTCTGCATGTCCTTATTTCACTCATACCTGTATTTTTATCGATTTAAAGATGTTAGAAATACGCATTTCTTAACATTTCTTATTATATAAGAATTAAGGTGACTTTGTTGGGGGTGGGGGTCATATTCTGGCCACTGTTATAGTAAAGGAAAGAGTATTTCATTACATTGAGCTGATATTTGTTTCATTTCAGTTGGATACTCCAGATTCACAATGTCTTCAGATCCCGTCAGGTAAGTGTAATCAGGTGGTTGGGAGAAAATGTTTAACAGTCCAGTGTTTTACATAAACATGTACATCATACATCAAGCATTAACTTCACTAATTGCATGTTGAGTGATGCAAAAATTTAAATAAATATGAACCACAGATTGTGTGATTCTGTGTGTGAAGCATATAGGGCAGTGTCAACTATGTGTGAAGTACATAGTGCAGTGTCAAATAAGAAAACGCAGTGTCAAATAAGACAACGGCTCTGCATAGTGTTTGAAATGTTTCAATCTTGACTTAATTATGAAAAGTAAACATACAAATACAACCTATTGTGTCCTTATGAATGTGTTATGTCTTATTCACCATCTCAGTTTTTAAGTGGGTCCTCAAACTATGTTCAAGATACCATCTAAGAGTGTTGTGTCGTTTATAAAAAAAATCAAACTTCCTATCATCAGTCTGTCAGGTATCCCTAAATGTTATCTGCAAATGGAGTTCACTTGATGCAGATATATAGTGCTGCTTTCACTGTGATACACACACTTTGAAGACCTATTATGATACCACACTTTATCACATTATCCTGTTACTGGTTTGTCTTGTCAGGGAACTACCCCATATATTTGCTAGCATGGTGTATGCAATGGATCTATATCACTACCATTTTTTACAACCTTGGAATGGTGTGGTCGTCTCCAACCTAGAGTCAATGCTCTGTCTTTTGCCCTGCCAGGTTCAGCTTACCCTGGTTTAGAATTATAGGATATATGAAAACACAAACTTATTTTAACTTCTCTTATCTGTAGCTTTGGTGGGTAAATCTATGAATAAGAAAATAAGAAATGGTGATTTGAGAATAACCGTAAACATTAAAATTTTACCTACCACTAGACAACTGCAAAACAGGGTAAAGGTAAAAGTAACAAAAGCACAGAGATGAGACATTACTCACAAAAAGAAAAAACGACAGTTACCTCCTTAGAATGCTTGATCGGCAAAAAGGACCCACTGGGGTCCTTAAACCTGTTTTGTGGAGCGCTCCGATCTTGCACTTTATGAAGATTGTTCTAACATACAAACAGTGCTTATAAAAAGATCCCATCAAATTGAGACAAGTAACACGAGGTACTTGCATTTGGAGTTAAAAACTGATAATTTACACACAGATAATGCTAATTACCATGATCTAACAACATATATACAAAATGTACAGGAGATAAAAGCCTTGGCAACCTAACAAATCCTAACAAGAGAGCAGTTTAAAATAAAACAGTTCAAGCGATGAAATATTGTAGTAACTTTGGTAGTTAAAGATGTCATACTTTAACAAAGCAGTGATATCATGTTAAAATTAAAATGTGCAATGTTTTAAAAATCACACAAATATATTGAATAACCAGATAGTTGTCAATGGTCTTCCTAAACTTGAATACGCTGGATTATCTTATAATGGTAGTTGTTTTGTAAATGCAAATTACATCTACAAAGTTCTGCTACTTGCTGTGCAGTGATATCCTAGATATGTGTAAAAAATCTTAAGATACCATTTAAATCACCATCACAAATGGCAATTTTTTCACCTTTTACTAACTGAACTCTAAGGTAGTCTTTAAGATTTTTAATACTGAAACATTCTTAGAAGGAGATATTGTCCAAATTCCCTCCAACAGGGGTAAAATAGTGTTATATGTATTTGACATAAGCAAACTTTGGATTCATGCTTAAGAAAGTGGTTTGACATATGTGCACATCCATGCAGCTGATACCAGTGGATTGCTGAAGAAGATATGGTTATATATTATGTACAATAGATCTGTTGAAGAATGTACCTTACCAACTGTATCCATAAAGAATACAGATAAAACCAACTTTGTCTTCTTTCCTTTAAGATTAGAGTGTCTTGAATGTTTTAATGTCTCAACATGACACCAGCCTGGTATATTAGTTATCTTGTTAACTCCTAGCTTGCTAAGTACATACTGATCATGCTTAGGCTAATAACACAGCCAGATATGTCAGGTCCTGCTTGGTGCTGCCTGATCTAGATCTTCACTATCTGCTGATATATCTCCATCTTTTCATCTTGTGACCTTTGCATCAATCTGTAAGAAAATATCTAAGAATATAGTTTGGGTTACTATTATCGGAAGCAGGAGAAGTGTTAACATCCCATTCTAGCACCTGTTACCTGTCACTGGTCTTTAGATTACGCATTCAATTCTTCAATACCTGCTTGATACTTTCTTATTAAAAGCTTGTCTTTAAATCTTACTTGCTTTTTTATAGATTTTACAGGAAATTGTACAGGTAAATATACCTAAATGAAGACAAACCAGCAAATAGTGCAGATTCAGATCAGATACCCCCCCCCCCCTCTTTGCATTGAAATAACTTCATAGAAGGGTTAGAGTTAATATATGAATATGAGTGAAGAATACATATACCAAGACACCTCTCTGTTAGGACCACCAGTGGTTCTTCTAGAATTACAAATATATACTATAATATATGGATAGTATAGTTATGAGGGAACTAATTTTGTTATTTGTAGAATATTATGAGGAACATACAAGCAGTATAATAATAATAATAAAAGTAATAATAATAATAATAATAATAATGGCAATAATAAAAATAAAACAATAAAAAAATGATAATTATAATAACAATTATTATTAATATACTTTTGAAGATTTAACATCTACTTTGAGTTTGGATTTTTTCCTAACATGATCCAAACCATCCTTTGTTTACAGTATGTGTTCAATTTAAAATAATATGATGTTTTCTATAAAAATATATAAAAAGGATGTGCAATTTATACTTTCCCCTCCTCCCATAAAAACAAAAGAAAACTCACACAAAAGACATGTTTGTTTGTCCACAGAGATGTAGAAAGCCATAAGTTTCTTCGACTTGCAGAGGGAGTGCAGGGAAAACTGCCAGTATTTGGAAGTGAGGACAAGCTAAACCCAGATGCTGGCGTCTACGAGCAGATAGAGCAGTTGAAGGCTCGCGTAACAAACCTGGAGAGAGAGTAAGTATATCAGCTTACATAACCACCTTTACCTGTAAATGGCTGGACCATTGTCATTCAATAGTCAGTAAATGATATGCTACACTTTTCTGCAAAGTCATGATATTTGAGATATTGGAAATAATACAATAATGACCATTGGTTAAGGTTTAGGCCATGGTTTGTGCTAGTAACAGATTTTGTCACATTCCTCATTGATGGATATACATTGGCTCTAGTGTAAACATTGTGCATAGGATTCAAACTTCAGGAAGGATTAATTGAATCTATCATGGAAATGCACATGAGATAGGGAGATCCTAACCTGAGGGTGTACTATTTCAACAGAAGGAGTGGTGAGTTTCTGATGAAATAGGTCTCCTGAGAACTGAGCTTTGTAGAATCTGTAATTAGATTGGATATGAGATAGGGCCCCTTTTTGCAGAATTATTTCTCAACTGAGATTTTGCTAAAGTTCAAGTGTTTAATTGCTTAGTATTTATGTAATAAGTCAAAATTTTATATTGAGCAAATTCTCAACAGAGAAATGATTCCATATGTTGAGTTGGGATATTCCAACCTGAGCAAAAACTATTATTAAGGAACAAGTCTTTGTCCTGAAAAAAAGGTTACCAAAGAGTTTTTGTCTCCCAGTCTCACACCAATTAACAAATTAATTAATTTACATCTTGAGAATTCATAAAGGAGCTATGGGTAATAAAACAAAACATGCTGCTACAAGTAATAAGTTTCATATACATGGAAACATGTTTGAATATAGAAGCTGCTTTTGCTATTTCTTTTAGTTCAACACTAAATATATAAATAAAATAGTTCTTTCATTCATACCATGAAGTGTATATCATTAATTCATTTGTGTTTTTTTCTATCTGGTTTGGTAAAGCTGCTTGTCTTGTCAATGTGCCCCTCTCTCACCTCCCTCTACCCATAAAATAAAAGGTGAAAACATTTTTTTATTGCTATCCCCCTTAAATTAGCAGTATAATAGGTAGAACCTTGAGGCACTCCATGGTGTAAGTGTAACCATGTTTAACAAGATAAAATCAGAGACTAATTTAAGTTTTAATCCTGCCATGATATTGCAACACACAGACATATTTATTTGCTTTCTTGCAGAAGGAAAACCTACCCAGAGGTCAAAGTCCTGAACTATAAAGATCGAAAAAGGATTTTGGTATGTTAGTTTTTCATAATTTTTACAAACCATTCATAAATAAAACAATCAATACTTGATTAATACCCCTCTTACCCTGTATTCTTCATAAATAAGGGGCAGTAACTCATAATATTACCTCAACCTGCAACAACTTGTGCCATTAAGAGAAAATAACATTCCAGAAATCTCTCCAATATTAAACTTGGAGCTAACTAAATTACTAGTTTACGCTATTTCATATAAAGATTTGAAAAGTCATTGCATTTGGACCTGGTAGAGCAATCGGTAGAGCTTCGATCCCAAGCTGAGACATAACAAAGTCATTAAAAAGGGTAGTGGTATAGCTCCCTTACTAATGCTTAAGCAAATATAAGAGTAGTTCAACAACTGGTTGGCCCAGTGTCACTATAATATGACTGGGTGTGGTATCACACCAGGTGTTCACGGCTTGCTATATACAGTGAAGGAAAGACTACACCTGCTTCAAGTGAACACCGTCTCCAGATAAGTAGGATGATAAATCCAATAAACAAACATTTCCAAAATGATTTATTTTTGTTCCATTTTTTTTATGCCTAGCAGGAAAATATCAGGATTTATCAGTGACATAGTGTTAAAATTGTCAAGTTGCATAAAACATTTACCAGTCAGCCCTTCTGGACAGATCTTGCAGTTTTAAAAAATCAATTAAGAAAAAAAAACATGTTTTATTATTTTCCTGTTTTTGGTTTGTTTTTTTCTATAAATACTGGTATTGATATGTATGGATGAATATTGATAATTAACAGATAAATATACTTATGAAACATTGATATTGTGTGATTCAATGACAGCCCTGTCTATATGTATGTATCTCCAGGTGGCAGGTGGGGCAGGGTTTGTTGGATCTCACCTGGTGGATAAGTTGATGCTTCAAGGTCACGAGGTAACTGTGGTAGACAACTTCTTCACAGGACGCAAGAGGAATGTAGAACACTGGCTGGGGCATCCAAACTTTGAACTGATCCATGCAGATATAGTCAACCCTCTGTTTATTGAAGGTAGTTTCATAATTGACAAAAAATAGTCTGTCCCATGCGCATATTGTCAACCCCTATTTTAATTGAAGGTAGCCTCATAACAGACATCAAACTAGTCAGATCCAAGCTGATATTATCACACCCACTTTTCACTGAAGGGAATATTGTAATAGACATTAAAATCGATGATTAAATTGATGATAATAATGCTGCAAATGATGATGATTGATTAATGGATGATACTGTGCAAAACCGTGCAGTTGCTGATGTAATTCAAAATTCTTTGGCAATGACATTGATGATTATCATCATGATGAGATACAGATGATGTTACTGGTAGTATTAATGATGATCTGTGTAATGCAAATGATGATGCTGGATATGATGGTTATAGCATTGGTGACAATGATGTACATGATGCTGCTTATAATAATTTTGTTGATAACAATAAGAATGATGACAATATGTTTCAGTGGACCAGATTTACCACCTTGCGTCACCTGCCTCTCCCCCTAACTACATGTACAACCCTGTGAAGACTCTTAAGACCAACACTATAGGCACTATCAACATGCTTGGTGAGTTGTGTCCCTTTTATATCACCATAACAATTAGATTTAAGATACATTTTTTAACAAGCAAATAGCTATCTTGGTTATTGCTAAAAAATTATTAGAAAAAGACATTTAACTAGAGACTATAGCAAATACAAGAATCTGGCTGATCAAGATCTACTTTTTTTACTAAGCTTGGTCAATTTGTGGCTGGGAGTTCCACTCTATTCTAGCACTTCCTTAACAAAAAAATTCTACATAACAATACATATGTTTATGATGCCAATTGGTAATTTGACACGACCACAGCTTCATTTAAGTAAATATTGTTTCCTCACAACACAACTTGTATTTCATAATCTCAATCCTAATTTTGCATACTGTTTAAAAGTTCTTCATTTATTATCTCAGTTACAGAATTTTCAAAATTGTTAACAAATAGCAAACCAATTACATTACACCGATTATTATGCACCTTGTACCTGGATTTAAAAATTTCATACCTGATCACACCACACAATGATCATGGACTTCATTATATCACACCTCGTCACTACATACCTTGTACATGAACTTCATTATAGCACATCTCATCACTACATACCTTGTACATGAACTTCATTATAGCACATCTCATCACTACATACCTTGTACATGGATTTCATTTTTTCATACCTCATCACTACATACATGTGCCTTGTACATGAACTTCATTATAGCACACCACATAAAACATAACTTGTAAATGAACTTTATTATAGCACACCTCATAACTACATACCTTTTACATTGATTTCATTATATCACACCTCATCACTACATTCATGTGCCCTGTACATGGACTTCATTATATCACACCTCATAACTACATACCTTGTACATGGATTTCATTATATCACACCTCATCACTACATTCATGTGCCCTGTACATGGACTTCATTATATCACACCTCATCACTACATACCTTGTACATAGATTTCATTATGTCACACCTCATCACTATATACCTTGTACATGGACTTCATTATATCACACCTGATCACTTCACACCTTGACTTGACCTGTGCTGTGGCATCTGAGGATCCTGTCATAGAACCCAAGACAAACCTTGAGTTGTTAGTCTTTGCGAAAGACTAGTTTTTTGCACACTGTCCCAAGAAGATACTTTCTGAGTAATGATTGAACCCTGGCAATGGACAGTAGAAAGGGATTAATATAAGTTTATAAAAAGACCTTGGTTTCCAGCTACTAAATACAAATATGTTTAAATTGCACAAGTAATAGCTCCCTGCATGCATGCACGCACACACACACAGAGAGAGAGAGAGAGAGAGAACAAAGAGAACAATCATGATTCCTCAATTTGATTGTCAAGTATAAATTAAAGGTTTTACTAACATGCTTTTTATCCATCACGCATGATTTTTATCTCAGGTCTTGCCAAGAGATGTCGAGCTCGTCTCCTTCTTGCTTCCACATCAGAAGTATATGGAGGTGAGTAAATACTGAAAGTTATCCAAAACACACTCACATTACAATAATCATATCTATCAGCCCTTGCCACACTATCTGTAGAGCATCTGCATTATGTATGGTATGTTCAGATATGAATCCAAAGGCAGCAGAGATGTGTTGAGCTCCATTGCCTATATGGAAAATTCTACCTTTGGTTTTCCGAGAGCTAAGATGGGAGATGTAACACCTTGCCAGATGTAACACCTTGCCAGATGTTTACAGCATGCTCTTACAGGGATGACAGCATTACATATTCATGATTTTGATATCAAGAAAGAACTACAGCCTAACCCTCTGCCACTTTTTTGAGTTGTTAATTCATATTGATATTGGCCATTCATCTTTGCACCATTCCTGTCCCTGGTTGCTGTAACTTTGTCTCACAAGCTCAATAAATTGTCTTGTTTGATTGATCGAGATCAGATGGTTTAGAAGTACAACCTTGTTCTGTTTTCCTGCTTTAAGCTACTTTTGTTTAAATGTTCTAATTTGAAACTTTTTGACTGGTTGAAAAAAATGGTGGTTTAGAATATTTAAACTATGCACCATAACTGTCATTAGTTGTTAGTGTTATGCCTCTCATTTGTTTTCAATGGTTAAAATCAGGTGGCTGGAATGGTTAATTTTAGATCCGGAGGAACACCCCCAGAAGGAAGAGTATTGGGGACATGTTAACCCTATTGGTCCCCGAGCATGCTACGATGAAGGCAAGCGGGTAGCAGAAACCATGTGCTATGCCTACCAAAAACAGGTCTGTATTCGGTGACAGTCTCCATGACTGGTATGGTTCCTTTACAGCAAACAATGACAAAGTGCTTAAGACAAGTAAAATGCAAAGAAACTGTTGAACAGTGATAGCAAAACATTAAATTAGATATAATTGTGTAATTGGATTCATTTTCATTTTACTAGTATATGCTTATGAACAGAATTAAATATGGATTGATTGACAGCTTCATGTCTTCAAAACAAACTTGGTAACGGCAGTAGTTAGAGTATGGTATAGGAATCTAAGTGTTACCAGAATATTGAAGAAAAAAATTGTTGTGGTATTGCTCACTTTTTTATGTTGAATACAATATTATGTGAGAGCTCTTATCAAAGTAATTTAATTGAAAGCTATGTGACAAAATTGTGTAATCTTCAGATAACATTTAGCTCTGTGTGTATTACTACATGCATCAAATCTATAGAAATATATGAATTATTGGATTTGTGCCGTCTTTTGGATAGTATTTATCTGAAAGTCTGTGTATAACCTAAAGCTTTCAGGCCATGGTAGTTTGTTGAGAATTTTTTACATGTTCCATCTTTAAGTAAGATCTACAAAAAGATCCTTGTGAATTGTCTAGGAACACCTAGAGATCCGAGTGGCAAGAATCTTCAACACATTCGGCCCAAGAATGCACATGAATGATGGGAGAGTTGTGTCAAACTTCATCCTTCAGGCTCTTCAGAATCAACCAATCACTGTAAGTCATTTGGTAAACCAATCGGTGGGGGGCATTTTATCAACAGTCTAATGGTTTGTGAATGGTCATATCACTGGTTAAATTCAATAAAATTCTATGAGATTTTATGTATAAAACTTGTTTATTGCCACTTTACAGTACTACACATTATAACATAATAGTACAGTTATATTGTTAAATGCAAATAACACTAATACATAATATAGTTATACACGTAGAAATGTACAGTAACACTGATCATACACATTAAAGTTATAATCAGTATTTAAGTACGTAGTAATCTACTGTAAAACTGGCAAATAAAACATCACAGTAATGCTCTAAAATTATGCATAGTTTAGTTTGACACATCATAATACATTGTAGATAGATAAAAACTATATCTAATACACAATTATACACAGGAATTACACCATTGTAGCTGCAGAAGACAAAATACTGGAGACACCCTTTATATAACAGACTTGTTTATTCCTAGTTGGGATGAGAACATGTGGGGAGGTCTACCTGCTGACCTGTGGTGCAGTGGTGGTTCTACCTCAACATTTGTCTGAAGTCTTCTCCAACCAATAATAATTGCCAATAAGACCATAACAATAGATTTTGTACATAGCAAAATATGTTTATGCGCAATCTCTAATACAATGCTCTCTCTGCATGGCTCCCAGTTTCCTTTTGATGATTTCTTTTTGTCCAACACCTGTCAAGTTAGGTTGCGTACTGACCTCTCCAATGTACTGCTCTCCATGATCAATATTGAATAACTGTTATGTCTGATGGCAGATTCATGGATATTAGTAGAGCACTATCTGTTGATTTCTCTCCACAAATAGCTAACAAGTTCCATATTTGCCATCTGACCTGGCACTGGCAAAGGCATGCTCATGCATTCTCCATTTTGCTCTTTCAATGTCATGGAAGCCAGACACATATACAGTACCTAAGTCTTTCATAATTAAGCATTTCGTATTTGTATTTTAAAAACTTTTACAAATAATTCACTTTAACAATTATTTCACTTAACAATTTACTTATTTCCCAGGTCTATGGTAATTGTGAGCAGGAATGGTAGTTACACTTTATCAGCCCCCTAAATGTAAAAGAGATTTTTTGGTGTGTTTTGAGGTTTGATTTTTTATATCATTTTCAAAAATAACTTATGATTTGTTTTGGATATTCTTCCATGATTTTCCAGATCTATGGTAATGGAGAACAGACACGGTCATTCCAGTATGTCAGTGACCTTGTAGACGGCCTTGAGGCCCTGATGAATGGGAACTACAGCATGCCTGTTAACTTAGGCAACCCTGACGAATACAACATCAAGGAGTTCGCTGATACTATTAAAAAGATGGTCGGTAAGTGAGAGAGCGTTACAATTTCTCCTTTATTTTGCCTTGTCAGTCACAGTTTGACCAAAGTTTATTTCAGTCTATTTGCACTGTTCAGTCATTAGTTCAAATCTTTTTTCAAATAAAGACAAAATGACAGTCTTTCTTATGAAAATGGTGTTCCCATGAAAAATATCTAAGGGAACACAGCTTGGGAATAACTGAAAGATTGTTGGGGGGTCAATAAACCTAATAAACGAGCTAAAAAGGGAAATATCCATGATGTACTTACAGTGTCTACACTTTGTTAACTGTGCACACACATTTCCTACTAATGTGTAAATGATACAAGTCTCAGCATCACTGCTGTATGTTGTGTAGGTGGTCACAGTGATATCATCAACAAGCCAGCCATGCAGGATGATCCCAGGAAGAGGAAACCTGACATCACTAGGGCCAAGGAGCAGCTGAACTGGTCACCAAAGGTCAGTTACCATGGCAACCTGTGAACTGGGCTATTTATACTGATCTAGTAAAATCCTCACTACCCTGGGGATGTAATTTGTTCATTTATTGGTCCCTACAGCTTGAAGAGTTTTCGCGCTCTAACCTAACAAAGGTTTGATGAAGTTAAATACCGGTAAATGTTTGCCTTGTTAAAGCAGAGTGTTGTGTGCAGAAATCAGATTGTCAAGGTCAAACTTGTATGTCAAAGGTGTGTGTCATAGTGTTAGAGTTGGTGACTCCGTCAACAACTTAGCCTCTGACCATGTTGGTTTGGAGTGAAGAACTTAATGTTGAGTCTTTCAGTTCACCTGCAGTGCATTAGGTGTTCTACCCAGACATTTGTCTGGTGTCTTCCTGCACAAAAATAGCTGAAAGTTGCTTTAATGACAAAAATTAGTCGCTACAATGTTGTTTTTTTTCCCCCAAAAAACAGGTCAAAGGTAATAAATGACATATATATATATATTTTTTTACTTAATTTGACAAAGTATCATGAATGTTTAGGTAAACAATATTTTTAGCATGGTAAGAGATAAATTACATGTAAATACTGTGCTGTATTGCTTCATATTTGTGCTGTATGATCATTAATTGCTTTGACAATATTCTTGTTCTTTCCTATTGCCAGGTGAAGGTGATGGATGGAGTCAACAAGACGATAGAGTACTTCAGACGGGAACTTCAGCTGTCCAACATGTTACCATAAAAGTTAACTGCCATCACGTAGCAAAACATGTACATCACACAGTTTATGTGGTCACAAATGGGGGTATCTCTGCCTATAAGGTTTAAGTGAAGTATAGCCATGAAATTTGAGGCTGTCTCTGGTAAGGTTCAAGTGAAGTGTAGTCACACATTTTGAGGCTATGTTTTCTCATTAAGTTCAAGTTAAGTCTAGGTACATGTTTTGAAACTATTACTTCTGGTTAGGTTCAAGTTAAGTCTAGGTACATGATTTGAAACTATTACTTCTGATTAGGTTCAAGTTAAGTCTAGGTACATGTTTTGAAACTATTACTTCTGATTAGGTTCAAGTTAAGTCTAGGTACATGATTTGAAACTATTACTTCTGGTTAGGTTCAAGTTAAGTCTAGGTACATGATTTGAAACTATTACTTCTGATTAGGTTCAAGTTAAGTCTAGGTACATGATTTGAAACTATTACTTCTGATTAGGTTCAAGTAAAGTCTAGCCACACATGTTGAGGCTATGTTTTCTGATTAGGTTCAAGTAGAGTATTGCAACAAATTTTGATGCTATCTGCATTTATAATGTTGTCTTTACAATGTGTTGCTTCGGTAAAAATAATCACAATAAAATCATTTGTTATATTTATCATAAAATTTTACTATGCTAAATGTCCAGCTAAAGTCAAATGATGTGCTTTTTTTTAAAACTAATTTGGCACCATTTTGTTAGATTTGGTTATGAATTGAGCAATAATGTACAATGTAATAATTGTTGTGTTTGTCCTGATTTTATTTATACACTATAATATATGTATATAGGTATAGTCAGCTTTGATTTGTGTATTTACTTGGGTTTTATTTAAGTAAAGTTGGTACAACTTATATTTGTTCGCTTAAAATAATGCTGGAATTGGTTTTCATTTTGTTATGGCTTGTCAGTTTAAACATACTGGTTAACATATATAATGAAACCACTGTTTAAGTTGTTGTAACCATTTCAAGTGCACATGAATGGTCTTGTACATTTTTGTGGATTCAACATCTTAATGACCTGTATTTTGTATTGTACAATCCACAGTCTATCATTAATCACCTTTTTGGTGAACATTTCGTGGCTCTAGATGTTTCTTAAAAGTTTCTGTTTAATTTGTATTTCATCAGAAAATAAATTATTGAGTGTTGATTGTAATTGGAAACATTAATTAGAAAATCACAGGTTCTTTGTCGAAACCAATATTTGCTCAAGTGTTATTGTTTCTGTAATGTGTGAGCAGGTGAGAGAGTATGTTTAGAAATTGCTTTGTGAATATGTTTAGAAAATATAAAATGAACTTACAATATTATTGCAGTAATCAAAACATGTGCTGGTACAACAGTATAGTTATAAGAATGTCAAAACAGATTTCACATAATAATTCTTAAAGTGTCACAAATTGTTTTTATAAGTAAATCGATATGCTGTTATGTACAGTTAGATTTTTTATTTAGACTACTGCTTCTGCCAGAAAGCTTAAATAAACAAGTACTTATTTATTTCACACTTGCCATTAATTAAAGAGCAGACAAGTACAGTTGAAGAATATATATAATGGGTGTTTTTCCCTTCTAATTTAATGCCTGCAATTGGCTTTCAGCTTGAAGAAAATAAATCATTTTTATTTTACCTATATAATTTCCACAAAAGTATAAAAGATTTTATATGCTTACAATGTCAATGTCACATTTGTATGTTGGTTATAAAATGTTTACTGTTAAGAACATGTTCTGTAAAAAAATTGTTGAAATCCTTCCATTTTTATCATATATTTTACAAACCTCTTACCTTTTGCATAATTATGAAATACAAAACCACAAACAGTAGAACTGAAATCCAGTTGTACAAAGTTAAAAGTTATGTGTACTAATGAGCTTTGCTTGTTTGTTACAAGACTTCCAAGAAGTAACTTTCACATATTGATGCTTTTTACGTCAGTCATAAATTATTTTTATAACAGACTATTTTCACACAAACATTGACCACTTAGTTTTTAATACATGGCTTGATATGATTGCTTGCAATAATCTTATCTTGCACATAAATTAATTGTCCGTGTCGGGGCAAAAGATTCAGTGTGTGAAGGTCTTCTAGATGACCTGTGGTGTGCAGGTGATTCTATCCAGACATTGATATGGGGTCATCCTCCACTACAATAGCTGGACAAATTCTATATATATATATTGGATCAGAAATTTGGATTGTCTCAAGTACCATTCTGCTTAACTGCCTTGTGCAAATCAGTACTCAGTGTACAATAATAGTGTAAAAAGTTCTTCCATTTTATTCAGTAAATATTTGGTAAGTTCATACAAAGTGCACATTTATGGATGAAACTTCCATCAATTTGATTTAATCAAAGCGGTTATTAGTATTAATTTGGGTAAGGATTCATGGAATCAAATGGATATTTTGCTTTTGATATTATAATTTCTTGGGAATCACATTTATCTGTGTATTTTTTTTTTTATTACCGGTAATTTTCTAGAAATGTAGGGGATATTCATATTAATCCTGTTTCCTTATAAATTATTTAAAAAAAGAAAGATGCATTTCATATCCTTGAATGCCTTTGACAGAACCATGAGTTTCTGTTTAGGTCCATATATAAATGCTGCAATACCAATAACTTGCACATTTTGAAAACAAGTTCAATGTTTAATTGGCCATCCATTGTACATATAAACTATACATTGTGAGTTATATCTTTTAAATGAATTTTCCCTTATACTCCTTTTTTTCTTTTTTGTTATGTCCTTGTTGGGTTCATTTGTTTAGATAAAATGATGTATTGTCAATATAAAATGATGTTTTTTTTGTATTCTTTTTGTGTATTGTTTTGTAAATTGTGTGGTGTTATATGCTTGGATGAAGTTTAATTAAGTTGATATGAACAACCACGTGTTGAGTCTTTGGGTTTGATGAGGCGAATGTGCTTAATATGAACCTTGTCATTATTGAATTGTACAAGAAATGCATTCCATTTTGTATATTCATGTATGAAATATCTGGTGTATCACCACTAATTGGATATATCGTCTGTTTTCTATTCATTCCTGATTTAGTCCTATACCTTTAATAATTTAAGATTGGTTGAAATCTATATGCAGAGGTAACATGATGTATTACAAGTAATGATTGGTTAACACTTACATGCAAAAATATTACAATATGATGCAAGTTATGATTGGGTGAAATCTACATGCAAATGTAACGCACTGTATTGCAGGCTATGATTGGTTTAAAATCTACACTGAAAGGTTACATGCTTCTGGTTTTAAAGAAAAAATAAGGCATGATAATTTGTCTGTGGCATCAAAAAGTTAAACCTTTAGGGGTATGTTGCAAACAACACAGTTAAACAGTCATAAAATGAGCAAGTTGCATATATATCAGAACACTTCCATGCAGTCTTCTGCCATCAGGCTTGAAATAGGTCAGAACGAAAGAAACCTTTATTCGTCCAGGTATACAATGTGAAAAACAAAACATACAAAACACAAAGGTTCTTGCTGTGGGAATAACACAGAAAGAAAATTCATTTACGTGAAGTGTATTCAGAATGGAAAGGTGTAATGGCATGACAATGTGTGTATGGGGGTGCATGTGTAGGTGTGTATTCAGAATGGAAAGGTGTAATGGCATGACAATGTGTGTATGGGGGTGCATGTGTAGGTGCGTAGGTGTGCGTGCACGCATGTATGAGTGGAGGTGAGTATTGTTAACGTTTTGGAGACTTAATATTTCTTGTATGATGTCCAGCTGTTGTTAAGAACTCCTATATATTTAAACATGTGTGTATACAAGTCATTTAGGATTGTTTATTAATGCATGTTTATGCATAAAGGCATGTCTGTATCTTGGGAATAAAATGCAAAACAAGCTTATTTGCACTCATACTTTCTAGCAATGAAAAAATGTAAGTCAGTTGATTTGTAATCTACTAGAGGCTAATCGTAATTAGTTGTACAAACAGTAGCACTGATACCACACTTGACTTTAAATGCACATAAAATATTGAAAGCAAACAATAAACAACAAAAAATGATCAAATATTTTAATATGTTCTAAGATAAGGTACAGTGCTAAAAATGTGCACAATGAAATGTTTGGCTTCAATACCAGCTGTAGACACGTTCTGACAGTCACAAAAGAAAAGTTTCGCTTGTCGTTGTCGCCTAGCTAATATCACCATGTTAACGAGCTCATAAGAAAATGATTCCCAACACTTCTCCATGCTTGCTTGTTCGCTGGAGTCTTCTCTGTACATGAGGTCATTTACTGATGTGTACCTGTAATCCAGTTGGGGCTAGTACATTAAGTCCATGATATTAGGATATATGTTGGAATGAATATAAGCAAAAAGTCTTTAGTCTTTGAGTTAGTGACATACATATACCTATCGTCAGTGGGATTAGGTGATTGAAAGAAAGACGTATTAAGTAGAAGCAGAGAACGTTTTGTTGAGAACATACAGTGCATGTACTTTATGATACATGTATTTTATTCAATATAATTGACATTAAGTATATTTATAGGTATTGTTTTGATATTATGGTGCATGTACTCACATAAGGATCAAATATTTATGACTGTCTATTACATCCCTGCACTTCTCACGAGTATTTAATCGTATATTTCTTGAGTGACATTGTTCAACATATTATAGTTGTAGCTAGCCATTTTTTCTGTGGATATGTGGCACGCCTGCTGGCGTTAATTCAATGGTATTCTTGTAGCTATTGCGTTCAGAGTACAGCTAGCGAGGTTTTGTAATAATTATATTGTTTTGTTTATGATCGTATTTTTAACTTATTAAGTTATAAATATTAAGAGTGTAATTAAAGAAGTTGCCTTGCATTTATTTATGATTAGGATCTCAAGTAACGTAAAACGAAGAGAATTATAACCCCAACTCTTATGAATACGTCAGTGTGCGTATGGTCCATGAAAACAAAGACCTTACTCCTCAATACAAAAAAGAAGTAATGTTAGTTAAAATCAATTTGATACTCTAATGCAGTGTAAAATGTTGCTTTAAGAATAACATGCAGCATAATCTTGGCGTATGTCACCACCCTGTCTCTCATAAATATAAAATATTTAATCAAAACTGCCCGCGGTTAGACAAAGGGACTTAAGAGAAGCGATGGATATTTGGTACACATATTAAATGTAACTTTTTTATCAGATGTGTTTGACTATATATATATATATATATATATATATATATATATGTACACAAATCCAGAGCTGCGTGTGCACTAACAATGGCGGCAATGAATGTTTGCCCGACATGTGGCAGAACATTTTGTGCTTTCAATGGCCTCCAGTACCAGCGGATACACTGTTTACAGTCTACAACAACCTAGATGTCAATGTCCTCATCGAAAACCTACGGACGAACAACAACACTCCCTGATATAAAAAACGTAGGGGGAAAAAGTGAACAAGATGATAGACACACACCTCAGACGAGAACTTTGCTTTGCCTAGAAGCTGCTATTATACAACACATGTTCATCCCAACGCTCCAGATTTTAAGGTCAGGCAATTCAAAGGTCTAATTAATTCCCCTTCAATGCTATATTGCAGGTACTCACTGAAATTATCGCATTGTGACGACCTTTATAAATATAAAACTTTTATTTGGTTGAGAATTATGTGATAAGCAAGAGTATTACCTATTTATGTAAAATTTTTCTCCTTGTATTTTGGGTTTTACTGCACACCGACACTTGATGGGTCATAAGGCGCTATTTTTTCCCCCTCTTTATCTGGAGCTTTGAATGAAAGAGAGAACTGTTTTTTTTTTCTAACCAAAGTTTGTTATAATGTGTCAATGAATAGAATAGATCTGGTAATGCTAACACTGGCATTAAGAGGCAAGGTAACTAAAATTTTAAAACATGCCGAAATAAAGAACCACATTCTGAGTCTATATTTGCTGATAAGCTTAAACTTAAAAGCGCTTTGCTCAGACCAGAACTCTAAAACTAAATTGTGGGCACTCGCTGACATTTAACTCCTCAGACACCTTAAGTCCCTCACTGTGTGGGATTGAGTCTAGTTTATGGCAAGGGATTAATTAAAGGTCTTCCAGCTGACCTCGGCTTGCGGATCGGGAGGTCGTGGGTTCAAACCCCGACCAGGTCGAACTTTAAAGTTGATAGAAGTGGCTTCCCTTATAATGCTCGGGGCTAAGGGGACAGCATTACGCCCGACTCGTCGGTGTCAGTATAATGGACCGGCCTGGTTCAGTCCCTGGGCACCTCATAAGTGCCCCTGTGCCATAATGATAGAAATGACGCTGCAGAGTATCGGCAAATATGCCGGCAAATCCAGCTGACCTGCGGTGCACTGGTGGTTTTATCCAGACATTTGTATATATGGTATGGGAATGTATTAAAGATTAATATACTAGTTTATTAAATATACAGCAAAACGTTGAAATGGTTGCTCAAAATCAAAGGGTAGGTTTATTTTGTAGACATAAATGAAAAACAAGAGACAGATCCAGTGTGGACTTTTTACTCATTATAAAATAATTTAGAGTTATACTTTTAATGATCACAAGTTCAAGCAACAATAGGCTGTCATTTCGATACTCCTGTTAGAACCAATAGTAAACTGGGAAAAACGCATCATAACTGTACAAACAGAAGCATTGAAACAACACACTTGACTTTAAATGCACATCAAAATATTGGACACATCAGGCTAACAATAAAAAATGATCCCATTGAAAGGGACTAAAATTTACAAATGTAATACGAAAAACTACAGTGCTAAAATGTACATCATGAAATCTTTTATGCTTCCATGCCAACTTTAGACACATGTGAATCTTTTAAAACTTGGATTTGACAACGGTTAATAAACATCTTTATACATATGAATACATGTATAAAGATAATGCCTTAATTGAATGCAGGTGTGAGCCAAGAAACAATGTGGGACCACCAAAAACAACAAAACTACATGCATTGTAAATCATCTACTTGTTGTTTTTGTTTGTCCAAAAACTAAATGAAAAACTAGAAGAAAAACAGAAGCAGTCCTTGAATTTTAAATTTAAACAAATTTAGGAACAGTGAAGTTCAACATCTGACCATTATGCAACTAAGCTCAAAATAAGTACAGCCTTGTACTAATGTAAATAAAACAATGCAACTATAACATCTACTATTAACTGTTAGGATTATCTTCTACTTTCCACTGCAACGCAATACCTGAAATACCATGGATACTATTGTACATCATTTAAAACTTGGAACTGCAATTTGAAACTCAAAGTGGTTTGTCAACTACTCAGATGCTTCAGAAGAGTTGACCAATCCAATCTTTGAAAAGATTTAACCAATCAGAGGCTTAACATGTTTGACCAATCAAAGGCATGAAAACAATTTATGAATCAGAGGCTTTTGAATAAAATTGGTCTCGAACTAAAGTCTTTCTTGAGATTTGATACTGAACTAGACTGTTTGTGTGAGTAACTAACTTTGAACTATCACTGCATCTTAGCAAGGATTATGTTTCATTATGAAAGTTATTGCAGCTATTAAATTACAAAAAGAAACAAGACTATTTACAACTACATTCAGCAAATAACAACATACAAAAAGAGGAGCAGATTCACTTGGCATCAGTGACCAAGAACTATTCTATAGGTGTATAATGACTGGATGACTGTCACGTGCTAAGGTCCTTGATCCCTTATCACTAAAAAACATGTCAGAAAATGCATCTCCCGAAATAGGCATGTGCACACTTTAGTTAAACACCTAACATTATATGGATAGTGCTCAATCAAGGGGCATATTATGATTTCAATTGTAAGAATTAAAACCAAACAATTTTGTGTATGTTACCTCTCAAACCCTTACAAATTAACTACAAAAAGGCATGAAAATCTCTTTAATACATACTCAAGGAACAAACACAAGTTCTAATAAAATATTATAACATGTGTACATGTAACATACACTAAAAGCTGAGTAAGGATAAGTTACAAAATGTTATATTTGTGCAGTGCAACTATTTTAATACTCATAGTTTTCTGAAAGTACAAGTGAATGATTAACAAACTACACTTTAACAACTGTTAAGTGTGTAAATAACAGAACAAGTCCTGTAAATAAAAATCTCTAGTTAACACTAGATTCAATATACAAACCAGTTCCTAGTTGAGATTTTCAAAATTGTTTGTGTGTCCATCTATGTCAAACAGGTATTTTTTGTGCATTTTACAACAGAAAAATGACGATGTCAGAATCAAACTTGTTAAGCTACGGCAAAAGCTCTTCTAAAAGTCACTAATGAAGTATGATAAAAGGGTTCAAACCAATGTGCATAAGAGCACATGCATAATGTCATTTTCCCTCTTGTTTAAGTTGAGTAAACTCATTAATGACTGATTAAAGCCTAAAGAAGATCACAGGCACCGAAAAATGGCTGATAGAAATTCAGTTTTTCATGGAAAACAATCTCAACCTAAGAAAAGTATCTATAAAAAGCGGGACTTTTCAAAAAAGCAATTATAAATCTAATGTCTTACACAACTTGTATCCTACAATAATACATCAGGCACTTTCAGGAAGTACTTTGTACAAATAAGCAAAATCTCCTGTTCAAGCCTCTCATTACTATGATGGTCAACTATATTGCCATCACCACATTTTAACTAAACACATCCAAGCCTTCCGCAAAACAAAACGGCTAGGAAAAGACAACTATGCATACGTTTTGTTCATTTAATAAAACAAGAAATGGCAGCAAAGTCAATACTGTAACAGCATTAAGATAACCAAACAAAACAGTTCACCAAAGTTCAAGAACAACTTTAACAAAACATAAGTATGTATGAAACGTTGGCTGAATATCTCCTATGTAGACTAAAGTATTTGCTAATATAAAAAAACTCAATAATTTATCTAGGATAAAATGTAATACACAAACATTTCTACTAAACTGCCTAGCTTAACTCATGGAGTTCCACCTTCTAAAGGCGAATTTTATCCACACCATTGTTGTTGTTTTCTTGTAAAACAGAAGTAATGCTATCAGAACAGGGGTAATATCTGTAAATAATCTTGTATCCTACTCTAGCTAAAACTGTTCTAAACTTTTAAAAATATTCCAAAACATCTTAAAAAGCTTAGTTTTTAATAATTTAAAATTTAAGGGCATTTTATAAAAAAAATTGACATGAATTAGTTTTATAAATAAAATATAAGTATTTTTTTATATTGGATTTTTTATATTAGAAATTGCTGTAAAATTTCCTTAAGTGAGTAAGGGAAAAAATAACTAAGATTCTAAATGGATATGAGCACAGAAATCATGTAGATAACATTCGAAATAATGTTTACTGCATCAGAAATCATGTTTATTACACTAAAAACTTTTCCTACAACATAAATGCTGTTAAAAGGACTTACAAAAACAACAACATATCATCGGCACATTGCCAACAAATGAAAACAGCAAATAATAGCTAAACAGAATCTTTGGTCAACAAAATTATTAAAAAAACTTTGACCTGTAGATACACTGTCTGCTTTAATAATAAATAACTCTAAGAGCAGTCAGTGTGACTGTAGACCTTCTGTAACTTGTTACACTTTTCACTCAATTCTCCACCAGATCATACATCAAAATTAGGTAAATTAGCATTAATTAACATGAATACCACAAAAATGCAGGGCATAAAAATTGCAATTACTTTAGTAGAAAAACATTTGTATGCATTTGATAAATCTGGGTCTTTGACATCAACTTTTAGAACAGTGATGCACGTAAATTTTTTTAAAGAATTCATCATTAGGTACAGCTTGAAAGGAAACCGTTTTGGCGTCAATTATGAAGTTTAAGGCAAGAAAATAAGATTACTGTTATGATAATGTGGGTTGTAAAAATCTTTGTTTTCTACATTTATTTTTCTACATTAATTTGTTGACTGAATTATTCATTATCTAAATATGTATACACACACATATATATATAAACATTCACCAGTGCACCACAGGTAAGCAGGAAAACCTCACATTAAGACATTTGCCCTGACTGAAACTCAAACCCGCATGGTTAGAATCAGAGAAGTTATAAGTTAACGACTCATCCATTATACTACGGGCACCCCTTATTTCAATAATAGAAGGGGTTAGTTATGTTACAAACATGACAGCAAAAAAAATTATCAAGACTTTAGAGCAAAAAATGACCTTGTACAAAGAAGTTTTTAACAGGCAAAAATAGAGGTAACATATATGGAACTTTCCTATATAAATTATCTAACAAAACAAGAAACCAAATAAAATAAAGGTCACAATATTTGTCAACTATGTACAATATATATATAGGGTAAGTATGATGTTCATATGTTGCACAATCACAAATGTCCACTTTAAATGAAGCACACTTATTCTAAATTTATAACTAAAATTCTTAACTTCAATTTTTAGGATTGATTAAAATAGCATAGAAACCATATTTATAAAGCAGAAAGATGTTGTTAAGGTTTCTGTAACAACAAATGATTGCAAGGTTAAACAAAAAAGTATTTTAACTTTCCTCAGTGCTTGATCTTAACTAAAATGTTACCCAACATTGACGGGGACAGTCATGACAAAAATTTCATCGTCTCCAGTTAGTGAAGATAAAAAAACAACATAGATGAATTAAATTATTTTGAATAAAATCACTAATATGCTTGGAATTATCTATCTAATCTGGCAAGTTTGCAAAATAATTTGGAGATCCTCTTATCTTGTCTGGTATGTTTTTTTTAGATAATTTTACAGTTTTGTTAATAAAACAGGTCTCAGAGAATAAAGAAATATAAAAATAAACTCATCTGAATGTTAAGTTGGTCCAATTATCCAATTTTGTAATGTTCATCAGATATTTTATCCTTATAAACAGGTGTGAAATTTATATTAACAAATAAAGAACACAGAAGAATGTGCTTCATCAAATTCCTTTTATGATGTTCATAATAATGATCTAGAACTCCGCGAGGCGGATGTGTCGCCTGACAAAAGTTTTGTTAGTTGACATAAAAAATGTTAATTTGTTTTTTGTTGTAGAGAGATTAGCAATGTATTTGCACAAAATTCACATATAAAATAACCTTTTAATTGTCTCATCGCAAAAAACATGCACAACAAGTTATGCCCTTTGCAAGAAATGCACTAACAATCAATCAAAGGGGAATAATTTAAAAGAATGACAAGAAATACTCTATAAAAATCACTCAAAGGGGAATAACGTAAAAACGGAAGAAGGTAGAGTTACCGTTCTTGTGCACTGCACTTTGAGTCATTGCCAGAAACATGAACACCAAGTTTGGAGTCATTTGGACCTACGGTGACAAAGTTACACTCCGGACAAGAAATGCTCTATAAAATCAATCAAAGGGGAATAACTAAAAAACAGAAGAAGGTAGAGTTACCGTTCTTGTGCACTGCACTTGAGTCATTGCCAGAAACATGCATACCAAGTTTGGAGTCATTTGGACCTACGGTGGCAAAGTTACACTTCAGACAAGAAATGCTCTATAAAAATCAATCAAATGGGAATTATTCAAAAACTGAACAAGGTAGAGTTACGGTTCTTGTGCGCTGCACTTCGAGTCATTGCCATAAACATTCATACCAAGTTTGGAGTCATTTGGACCTTACGGTGACAAAGTTAGGCTCAGAACAAGGAAATCCGGCCGCCGCCGACAAAGTAATCCCTATATGTCGCCTAGTCACAAAAATGAAGCAATGAAATGATGAGTGACGTCTTTGATTTGAAAAGTAATGCATTGGATTGACACAATACATTTATGATTTATATTTAACTACTACAGCACATACTAATTCTAGCACTTGAGTGACAAAAGATCTGTTGTGAACAAAAATAAATAAGTCAATGGAAAACAACTGTGTATAAAACTCATAGAAACAAGAACAAACTATACAAAATGTTTGTAACAGGAGTCTGGGCTTGTGTTGGTAAATAGTAATAAATACCCATAGCCCTAAATATACAGAAGCACATTCAGAACAAAAACTTTTTAGAAACCACAAATGCTGTTATTAATCACATCCAAATAAGTTTAAACTCTGCTAACTTATATACGCATCTTTAAGTTTGCGTTAATGAATTAAACAATCTAATCCACTTTGTGCAAACAATTTTTTTTCAATAGAAACAAACTGTTGTAATAACTAATACAGGAAAACTGTAAAGATAATAACAAAATGCAGGTCTTTTATCATAAATTTATATGTTTAAGCAATCTTTTCAGCATTAAAAAGATCTGCAACAAACCAGTACAATAATTACTGTACTTTACAAGGAAATCTGGCATTTTGTTTAAATCAAATACCACTTAAAATTCTTCTTCTTAAGACTTTCCAGTGGCTTCAATAAAAGAAGATACATTAAACGTTTTCTCAAGACTCATAACATCAAAATTAAACAACTTGTATTTTAAAATCTACAATGTACAAGTTCACTATTATAACTACAACATATCTTCATACGTTCTTTAACTCTTAATATCCACAATTTACCAATATTATAACTACAGGTTATCTATCAGTCAATCTGTCCCATACAGTCATTATAAATCTCTTTCTATATTTACAAGTAGAAATGTCCCCAAATGGTCAAACAACAACATATTAACATTTGTGTACATCTTGAACACTGTCACAGTTCAACTTCTTGAAGATCTGCAAATCAAAAGAACTGTTTAAACTTAAACAACCAATAAAACTCAAACACTCTGCTTCATGATAATATATTGAAACGGAAAACCTCAAGAAAGGTAAGTGAAACAGAATTCTTCATGGAGAAAAGGTGAATCACTTAACTTCATGGAAGTAAAATAAACAGAATACTTCATGGAAAAAAGCACATAACTTCATGGAAGTAAAGGGCAAAAGGTTACTTCATGAAGAAAAAAGAAACACTTAACTTCCATATGGAAGTGATAGAGGTTCTGTTACATATGTACCGTAAAAAGACACATAACTCATACAAATGCAAGTCAGTTGATAGTGTTATCTATTGAACTGCACTCTGTTGATGATTCAAATACGAGGAACACATCTTACAATCACTTAATTTGCAACATGCCATCACATTCCTATTGTGAAATACCAAAAAAGCAATCAATTACATCTGCCATTCACCAACATTTTGACCAATCAGATGCTAGAGAAGAAATGACCAATCAGATGCATCTACACAGGTTTTCCTTTGTCCTTGTCTTTGTTTGTCTGTTTGGTTGGCCCTGTATCTGTAGGTTTGGTAACTTTGTCTTCTTTCTCCTTAACTTCCTCAGTGATCTGTAAATATAAAGGTGAAATAACTACTCCACAAGCAATATTTAAAAAAGAAATGTCATTGTAAACAGACATATGCCCCCAAAGTTATGTCCAGTAAAGCAAAGTTTGAAACTGTCATGGAGGTAATTGAGTTATTAACAAGAAATGACAGAGTCACTGAGCAGACACGACCACCAGCGCACTACCAGGGATTATGACTTTGACCTTTAAGTGTGACCTTGACCCTCCAGTAACCAACCTGGGTCTTATGCGCGACACTTCGTCTTCTTGTGTTTGACATTTCTGCCAGGTTACTTCAAAATCCCTCCAGAAATGACAGAGGTGCTTAGCGGACACGACCACCAGTGCTCTACCAGGGTTTATGACTTTGACCTTTAAGTGTGACCTAGACCTTTGAGTTACAAACTTGAGTCCATGCAGAAATGTTATTGAGCGGACATAAATATCGGACAGACAGGCAGAGGGATGGACAGACAGTTTGACTACTATATGCCCGCCTGTGGGGGCATAAAAAGTAATTGTTAATTTTTGTAGCAAGAGCGAAAATCCAGGTAAATATGAAGAACTTCTGGTGAGTAGTAATGAGGTGTTTTCCACAAAAGAATCTGCTAACTAAAAGATGGATGAAGCAAGTCATATCATAAAATAATCTGTCCAGCATATAATAAACAAAAGTATGGGCAGAACCGATGGATGCTCCCTGAATAAACACTAGTTCCAAAAGGGCGTGTGTTTTTTTTGTATGCGTTTTTTTTTCCAATTATGTGTTTAAAAAAAATTATAATACAGTATTACCAAGGATAATTTAAAATAACAAAGGGCAAAAACTACTAAATTATGCAAAACAGAACTATGGTTCTTATACACTGCACTTCTCATTAAGATCTATCTGTATATGATGTTTCATGGTAACACCTCTTACAGTTTTTGTGTTATGCTCCAGACAAAAATATGATCAACAGAGGAGTGAACAAAGAAACAAACAGGATGGGATGGACAAAGCTGCAACTACATACTCGCCCTCCCAGGAGCATAGAAATTGTAGAATGTCTACATTTTTTAAAATAAATTCAACAATTTGAAGAAAAAAAAATATTCTCATCAACAACGGAAAAGAATAATACATAACTGCTCATCACAAAATGATCAAGCTAGACAAAAAGTGTAAATCCAGTTCAGCCATTTCCTGCTGGGAGTTGTCTGATCAGGATTTACACTAGTTGTTGCTCAGTCTCTACTAATATGCTTGTTTGCCCCTGCATGAAGCTGTTATGATTAAGAATGTGTTTTTACCCCAGGTATGAGGATAGGAGTTACGAAGGAGTAATAGTTATAAATGTACTACAATTAAACCCTTACCATGCTACCTTTTGTTTTGGCAATACTCCATCATTACTATTTGTCCTCGGCAAACATCCACAGGCATAGGTGTCGAGACATATTGTTACACTTAACAGCAAAAAATTAAGTTCTTGATCTGACAGTCCTGCATCAGGACCTGGCTAATCTGAATCTACTTGACATATTGCTTGAGACTCAGCAGCAAATAGTGCAGATCCTTACAAGAAAGCCTCCAGTAGAAGCTTGCTGATTTGTATCTACTTAATTTCCCTAAGCTATATTAGTTACTTAGCCAGATAAGTGTTATTCATGTAGTAGTTTTAAAGCTCACTTTTACTTCCTCCTTGTCTCTCTCCTCCTCCCCTGTCTCTGTATTCTCCACGTTTACATGTTCCCCTCGTGGTGGATCCCCACTCGTTGATGGAGATACCAACTGGTTTGTAATCTGGTTGTTAGGTGGGGCAGGACCTGTCTTCTCTACATTCACCTGTAGCAGGAAGATAAAAGATAAGGTTTTAATACAACGCTGTCAAAGCAAGTCAAATAAAGATCATCTCTTTGATGGGATTAATATTGCATAAACAATTCTTTTAGTTTACTGGAGATGGTTAGGTTTTTGGTTTTGGGATATATAGCCCTGACACAAGCATTGTCATATTAGCAACATCCAGATATAGCTTGTGGAGCAAGACCTTAGCAAAAGGTCTGGGTATAAACACCAGCGCATGAGTCAGCTGGGAGAATTCTCCACATAAAAGTTGTTCCTTCGACTCTGACTCCCTAGTTGGAAGCTGAGGACTTACAAGTCATCAACCAACCTCTCAGCCAAAGTGGTCCTTATGGCTTTGTTCATTTCTTTGATTGCATTTATATTGGACCAACAATTTTTTAATTCAATGGAGAAAGTGTCCATATGAAGAAAATAGAGGATTTGTTACAACCTAGGGGCCAGATATACCCGCTGTGTCAAAAATGTTAATGTTTTATGTTCACTGGGGTAGTACAGGGTAGCAGTGATCTGAATTTTCTATAATTTCGATAAAGCCTTTTGTGCGGAAAATTTAAGAAAAGCCTTAGTTATCTGAGGTAAATCATGATAGGCAGAACCATTTACCTAATATATTACTGAATTATTTGGAAAAAAACACCCAACAACAAAAAATAAGGTGCATGCATCTGGCAGATAATTTATCATTCACTAAGTTTAAATTTGCACAAAATCTTGAATCAACAAAATGACCCTCAAATAAAAATCTAAATTTTTTACCTTCCTAATGCTAGATTCTGTGTGAATTTAAAGCTGATATGTGGCAATAAGATTCAATTATCCTTCATCTACTTGCTGCATTAACTACCCTATCACTAACCTGATTGTTTTGCACCTGTTTGGTGTCTGCAGGTTTCTCCTTTTGTGTTGCAGCTGTCTGATCCTCCTCAGTGTTGTTGACGAGTGGTGTCGCATCCTCACCAGTATGGGAAGTGTCCTGATCATCTGTTAACTCAGCATCTTCCTGGTCCTTGGGTAGTGGTATAACATCATTAGGTATACTTCGAGACTGTATATAACATCATTAGGTATACTTCGAAATTGTATATAACATCATTAGGTATACTTTGAGACTGTATATAACATCATTAGGTATACTTCGAGACTGTATATAACATCATTAGGTATACTTCGAGACTGTATATACCATCATTAGGTATACTTCGAGCCTGTATATACCATCATTAGGTATACTTTGAGACTGTATATTACATCATTAGGTCTACTTTGAGACTGTTTATAACATCATTAGGTATACTTTGAGACTGTATATAACATCATTAGGTATACTTTGAGACTGTATATAACATCATTAGGTATACTTTGAGACTGTATATAACATAATTAGGTATACTTCGAGACCGGTTATAACATCAGTAGGTATACTACTAGACTGTATATAACATTATTAGGTATACTTCGAAATTGTATATAACATCATTAGGTATACTTCGAGACTCTTTTTAACATCAGTAGTTATACTTCGAGACAGTATATATCATCATTAGGTATACTTCAAGACTGCATATAACAGCATTAGATATAATTCAAGACTGTATGTTACAGCATTAGGTAACTCTCTATCTACAAATTTCAATATTCAATAAGATTGGGCCCAAGTTTCAAGTTCACCCATACTCAAGTCATTAAAAGGCAGGGTTTAGTAAAGGCAAAAGTGATGTCAGATTTTATTTGAACTACAAACTGACATATCAGATGATTGAGAATAATCTCTGACTTGAACACAAACTTTTAAAACCTCCATTCCTATTTATGTTTTTTTTTTTTTGTTACATCGCAGGGACACAATTAGGGTCATATTAGCGACATCAAGCAATTTATTTGTGAAGGAAAGCCCCAGGCTTATGTCTAAGTAGAAACTCCAGCACATTGCAAGTTAGCTGAATACCTCCCCACATGAAAGTTCTCGCCCAGACTGAGACTCAACACAGGCAGTGAAGGGCAGTGAAGGGCTGAGAAGTTGCAGGTCGGCAACTCTTAACAGCTTGGCTATGGGCACACCCTAGCCCTAGTTAATATTATAGGATAACTTCCATGAATACACTACAGACCTCCTCTGGATCAGGACACAGCTCAATGGCCTTGGCGAGAGTGACTCGAGCACTCTGAGACCGCTCCAAGAAATACCTGTAACACACAATCGGGGACAGTTCTGAGTATTGTATTTAACACCTTGGACTACAGATAGTATCCATTCATATCTAGTGCTCACAAACATTAACACAGACAAAAAAAATACTTTACTGTGTACTTTAAGGAAAAATAGGTCAATGACTAGCTTCGGATAAATCAATCCCTTAAAACAGGTTTTTAAATCTCTCTTTTTTATACAATTAACTGATGTTTATAACAGAAAGATTAAAACAAAAACTATAATTGTTAATATACTGTTCCTGTTTTAAAAGCGGTAAACTGACAGTTGGGACAATTTTTTCTCTCTCTCAAACAACCAAATAAATTATTGTTGTCCGATTCATTAAAGTGACAGTACATACCCATTGGAGGTCTCGTTGGACTGTGCAGGTGGTGACCAGCTGTTATAGGTGTACTGGGTCTGACCAGGGTAGGGTCGCTGTTGATAAATACACAGGACCAGTCAATATATTTTTACACATCCTTATAAAAAACAACCACAGCAAATACTTCATGTACATAGTTTGAATATTAGGTAATCCTAAATCAAGATCTCAACCCATGATTCTATGTAATCTGGGTTTTGCTCTTTTTTACCCCCTTTACTTTGGTGAGATACATGTATCGTTTTTTTTGTTACGAACTTCTCCCAAACTGGATATTTAATCTGGCCTGAGAGGAGGTTAAAATGATACCTTTCTATCTATGTCATACAGATAGTTCAGCTATGTAATTTACATGCCATGATATTCTATTAGTTAAATCATCACATCCTTATCATTGCTTATTTAGTAAATAACCTCATATTCAATTGGAACTTTTTATTCCAAAATATTGAAGAATTCATGCTCATTAATATGCTCTTCCATTAATCAATTTCTTGTATAACAAGACACATGATCTTTCCAGCAATTCTTCACACAACCAACATCAAAAAGGTTACTGACCCGTTCAAGTTCATCGTTCAGCCACTCAACAGCCATGGTCCAGCGTCGCTTCAAGTCTCCATTGTTCATCAACATTTGGGCAGCCGGGGGACAGCTGAAAGACACAAAATCACAGTAAATCAACATGTGTTGAAAGGAATTCAAGCTAACCTGCAGCATACCAATGTTTCTTTAGATACTTTTCTAGGGTCTTCCTACACCAACAGTAACTGGATGTCAACAATGTTAATATGATCACTCCAATCAAAACCAACAAATCAACCTATGACGGCGGTAAATAAACTATCAGAAGAAACAGTTTAACTCCAAGAAAAACTGTCTGAGATGATGAAATACTCATACCAACTACAAGAATAATTCTAACTTCTTCTTTTAATAGTTTAAATTAAAACAACAGCTTAGCCTAAAAGACAAACTTCAGAACAACCCGAGCCTGCCACAGTTATATACTGTCAGCTAATTTGTGTTGCCTAAATGTTTTGTGTTTTCGTTTTTTTTTATATATTTTTTTAATTTTTTTAAGTTTAATTTAAGATTCCAAACTATAATGTTATATAACATGATCCTTTAAGCTTGGCTTTTCTTTAAGCAAATCTTAAGGATAACTAAAAATCACAAAATAAAAAGAGACCCTTGCGATCATGAGATTGGAGCTGCTTTTAGCCATTCACCTGTGGGTTCAAGTCCCAATCTGGATGCAAACTAAATGTGGAGAGGTCTTCAAGCTGACCTTACCTGTGTGTCATGGGATCTATCTGATGAATGGGATTGGGATTTGCCGGCATTTTTGCCGATACTATGCAGCAGTATTTCTATCATTATAGCACAGGGGCACTTATGAGGTGCCCAGGGACTGAACCCGGCCGGTCCATTATGCTAACACCAACAAGTCAGGCGTAATGCTGTCCCCTTAGCTCCGAGCGTTAGGAGGGAAGCCACTACTACCAAATTTCAAGTTTTTGGTTTGACCTGGCCAGGGTTTGAACCCGCGACCTCCCGATCCACAAGCCGACTCTCTAACAACTGAGCTATTGTGGCCGATGGGATCTACTTGGACATTGTTTTGGGGTCTACCCCAACCCCAGCTGGGTTCACTATAATGGCTATAACTGTGTCAATGTGATGTATTTCACCCACACAAATAAACAAGGCAAACAAAAGGGCAAACTTACTGCATGAACAGTGCTACCATCATTTTGATACACTGGTAGGCTCGCTTCTGGTAGTGACTCTTTGATCTCTGTATTGTGTCCAGCAGACCATCTCTGTCATCTGGAATACCTGTAGCAGGCATACCATATTCTCTGTTAAAGGGGTCTGTCATGGGGGGGTTATCAATTCATCCATGCTTAGCAGCAAAGAATGAAGATACTAATCTGCGAGATGGTTGATCTAAATCTATATTATTTGCATAAGCCTGACAAAATTGTGCTTAGCAAGTTATGAGTCATATGGTATAGTTAACACTTTCTTTGACACAGACTGAATAAAAATGTCAAGCCAGCCCATGCAAAATATTTGAAACAAAAGATTGCATAATTGTTTATTTTGTATGGATTTTATATTGAAAATTTGTCATCTTTGATGGTGTTCACTTCAAGCACGCAGTGCTCTTTTCACTGTTATAACCTGTTTTTAAAAAAAGCTTACACTCAATGAGTTAAACAACAAAACTGACCATGTAGAATTCATTACCATGCATTACCATTTATAAAAAAGGTCCTTACTAACTGGTACATGTAGACTGATGTAAAATAATAAAGAGTACCTTTGAGGGCATTGTGAATTCTGTGGTTCTGCCAGCTATCCTCCAATAACAACATCTGTAACAACAGGTCCAGGTATGGCCTCAGTTCATAGGTGTAGGAATATGCCACCTGAATAGGATCACGTTATGAGTAAATACACTGGGTTTAAAAAAAAAACTAATGTTTAAAAAAAACAACAACTAAAAAACAAACACAAAATGGTATAAACTAAATAGACCATAGCTTAGCAAGGTTTATCGTGAACATTAACAAAATTTCATTTTGTGATCTGTAATTTCACTTCTGTATATTAAGCAAAATTTGACAAGACAGAATCAAAAGTTACATTTAATTAAAATTGTTTTGAGTGCTATACAGGAAATTGAATCCAAGGTCAATATTTGCTCCATATACATCAACATATTGTATTGAATATGAAACAGAAATTTTCCAGCAAGTGATATTATTTATTCTAAATGATTTGATATGAAATTAAACATAAAATGTCAATATAATTTAGCCCATGTCAGATCCTTAGGACATTTTTTAACAAATGCATCCAGATAATAGGATCAACATGAGTACTGTTCAGTAACTCTTAATCACATGTGTCTGTTACCCAAAGCATTATGTAATGGTAAGTAGGTAATGAATGGCAACTCTTAAAATTCTACCAGTCACAGACTAGACTAGTCTATTAAGTGAACTTTTGGCTGCTATGATGAATTTAAAATGTACCGAGCAAGCAGAAATGGTAAGAATTATAATAAAAATCTACCTTCTTTGTAATGTTTGCTAATGTGTTTACAAAATGTTTTGCTAATTAAAAAAAATAAATAAAAAAAATACATGTGTGATTTTCACTGCACTCGGTTAAACCTCCCTTAATTTAATGGTGCCTGCTGGTAAAATATACAAAAATGATTTACTTTGGTGGAAGAAACATAAGTGATGGTATATATTTTTTTATTTCAAAGAAAGAATGGTTATTTTGTCTTGCTGTGCCCCTTTAAAATTGGAGCAAACATTGACCTTCAATGCAAATTTCTTCCTCATCTTGTATTTCACTTAAAACACTAGATACAATATACATGTTTTGTTTATTTTTGAGATATATTGCAACAACCAATTATGATCATTATAGAGACATCCCGCTGTTTTGGTGGAGAAGACCCCAGACACATGTCTGGGTAAGACCTTCCCACATTAGGTAAGTCCCGAACGGGACTCGAACCCACGCGGTGGGAGGCTATGAAGTCAGAAGAGTTAACAATTCGGCGACTTAATCAGTTGAATCCATATCTATAGGAAAGGGAATTTGTTTCCTCTTGCCACAAAAAGCTCAGAGAATTGTTACTGACCTGCCATAGAAGCTCACTGAGAACTGTGGATGAGAAATGTGGATTCTCCCAACAACAGTACTGAAAAACAAATAGTAAGTCATCTTTAAACTCATTTTGTTTATGTTAAAAAACTAACACATTTATCTAATTAATACATACAACTATGACAGCATATACATAATTTATGCAAATATTTAAAAAGAACATAGTATGTAATACAATGTAGCAGTTGGTACTTTAGGTTATTCTGAAACTCTTAAGGGTTAATTTAATTTTGCACTTATGACTGTAAATTGACTTGATCACATTTTGACGATGAGACACTTAGACACTAATAGACACATAGAGCCAAACAATCTGCAACTCATATTTATTTTAATTACTGTGTCACTGACAAATTAGTGCACTGTTTCCGACTGACATTTACGTAAGAAGTGTACTCCAGAAAGCGCAGTTCGGAGAAACACTAGAATTGTAAATTTATAAATCCCAAAACAATTTGAGTTAATTGAGGCACTTTCTATTCTTAACATATAAACAACTTTTCAAGGAACTCATATAAACGTGCTAGCAGGTGACTAGTGGTAATACTGAATACATTTAATCAATATTGATAAGAAAGATTTGCTTTTCTAAGGAAGAAGTTTAAGAAGTCTAGCTGTGGCCAGGCTACAATAGCAATCTTTTTACTCCCATAAGTTGAAAAATTGCTAAATCCTTGGTAAATCATTATGTTTATTTTTAAATCTTTCAAACATCTTTGCCACCTCTTGTTATTTTCTGTTAGTTCTGATAGCAGCATCAAGAAACATGCTACCTACTCTCAACAACTTGGTGGTGTCATCAGAGTTGTTACAATCCTCGAGGACCTTCTTCACATAGCTTGTGCGTGTGATCAACATGTCTGCCACAGCAGGTTGGATGGGCATCAAGATCTGGTCCCCATATGGGTTTGGCAATGGCTCCTGGTTGGGCTGAAATTACCATAACAAATAAGAAAAATATAACAAGGTTCAATGAAAATTCAAAACATGCATTAGAATTTGAACTAGCATTAGGTGTGATTTTAAACAAGCAACTTAAATATAAAAGTGACAAACACTGAAACGAGACATTAAACAAATGTAGAAAATCAAGAGTTATCATCTTAAAACAGCCAGTAAGCAAACAGGGACCATTTAAGTGACTTTGGTTTAACCACCAGCAAGCTTTCATTTACATGGAGCCCGTCAATTTACCAAATCTATTCAATTTGTTTTACTGTTATTTATCTTAGTTTATTTCAAACTTGTACATTCAAAGATATATGCCTTATGTTAGAATCTCAATAGTAAATAGTTCAGATCCTGATCAGACAGTTCCTAGGTAAGGCTGGGTGATCAAAATCTAAACTATTTGCCTTTACCCAATCAATTTTATCTTGAACAAGCTCAGAGAAAACATAATCATTATCAACAAGCTATCTGTTTAACTCTTATTTTGTTGTCCAAAGAAAGAATGGAATTATTGCTTCTTTGCAACTCATTTTCCACCCTTATTTTTTACTAATTTTCTTACACAATCTATGCTAAGTAATGTCCAACTTTTACTGTTGAAGAAGGACCTTAGACAAATGTATAGGTAAAACCACTGGTGCACTACAGGTTCAATTGAAGACCCATAAACATGACACTTTTCATCCAACCATTCAATAGAAGGCCAAGGAGTAGAACTGAAGAGAAGCAGAGGACTCTACCCATATGTCACAGGTGCTCCCTGTCGAGTTGATCTATACTGCTCGGCTAATAAATGTTATGAGTCAAAAGCTTCCCTTACCACAGATGAAGTGCACTTGGGTGAGACATCACAACAGCGGACAAGCTGTGATACAACAGAGTAGAGTTTGCTGAGCTCTGCGTACTGGTACTTGATGGGTGGTCCTGGTCCCTCATCCAGTGCTACTGTGATAAACTGTGCTGGCACATTCAGCTTCAACAGGTGCAGTTTCTACAGGGAGAATGAAGATGATTATTTAAAATATGACAGGGCAAAAAAGGAGAAAAAAAATACTACAATTTATAGTAATTCATATAAAAAAAATATTGTTTTATTTCATAAACTTGGCTGCTACATTTTGCTTCAACATAAAAGTTGCTACAGGGTGAAAAGAACAGGAATGTTTTATGACAGGAAAAAAAGGAGAAGCATGATTATGCAAATGGTAAATACAGAAAATTTTAACAAATATATGAAACAGCATATTCAGCTTCAGCATGTGCAGTTTCAACAGAGCGGTTGAAAAAGATTAACATTTAAACCTGACAGAGCAAAAAATGACAAATTGTTTAACTATATTAAGAAATTTGAACAATGTAGATAAAATGGTAGAATGACAATTTCAGCAAACTAAGCCAAGAACTTTCAACTTCAACAGGTTCAAAAGCTGCAGAGAAAGACAGGAGATTCAGATACAACAGAAGGGATTTTTATAACATGAATACAATGGGGAAAAAGAATATGAGAAGTAAAACTTAAAATTGCATTGTAATGGTTAATAGAGAACAGTTGAATTATTCAAAAATTGAGCTGGTGAGTACATCTTTATCAGGTCAAGTAAAAAAACAGAGGCAATAGAGAGAATAATGAGTGCGTAGTTTGTTGTTGTTAAAAACATGAATGTAGAACTAAGACCATAAAATATGAGAGATTAGGTAAAATTTACCACAACAGTTAACCATACCTCTGCAACACCTAGGTTTGAGTACATGAGGAAGAGATGAAAGTACTGCTGCAGATGTCTGCCATGTTCAGACACCTCCTTCTTGAGTAGATTCAGTACGGCCATCAGAAGGTGGTCACTGAGGGTGGCGCTGGGGTCTGCAGACTGACCAGCACCTAGAGTAGGAGACATTTATCAGAGCTTCAGAAAGGAAAAGTAAATCAGACTTGTTATAGTTCATATGCTCCCTTTTAATAAATTCCTAATAAAACTTTCAAACTGAAGAGAAACAATTCTAACCTTCATCACGTAAAGTAGCAAAGTGTAGATCAAGATAAGATAGCCCCCTTCCCCTTTGGGAGCTGGCTGATCTGTATCTTCTTGCTTAATCATTATCAATTCATGCTTAGCAGGCTAAGAACTTTTGAAAATAAATATATGCATTGTAATCATATTAATTCATACATTAAAATAATAATAAAAAAAGTCTTTCTACAAAAAATTAATTATTCCATAAATTTGTCAAAATGGGCAATAAAGTGACTTGTTCTGAATTTATCACGTTTACTAATCTATAATATATATTTTTCATAAGACCTATAATGGTGGGATGGTCCTGATCTGATAATAACTTTGTTAACTGTTTATGTTTAGGTCATTCATAAGTTTTCATTCCATACCGTACAGCCCCTGCACCAAGGGCGGTGGACACACTCCATCGTTGAGAGAGAAGTGGGCAAGACATACCACCACTTTACAGAATGCATTGCGCACCTGAAATACAAAGACAGGAGGAAGGGATAAGTGGAGATTGGACTCTACATATTCTATTTTTGTTTATATGACAATCACAGGTCTAGTGCTTTGTGTACAACTATGTGCACAGTTATAAAGACACTTCAATAAAGACAAAGCCAAAAGAACTGTAGATCTTGATTCAGCAGGTCCCATGACTTGCCAAAGCCTAGTTTATTCATTCAAGCAGGCTACAAGTTAACATGAAACATGATAATTTAAAGTGATTTGTTGTTTACTTATTGGTTAAATGTGCTTGCTGTATGGCAGAAGCCCTATGCTTCACCTATGCAAGTTGGAGGCTAATTAAAGTATAAATTAAATCTGTTAAGTTTTGAATAATAAAGAAAAATCAATGGACAAGGGTTAAATTTTTATGCCTCTTCAATATTTGGCACTAACAGCGGTCATAAAAACAATTATTATCATGTCAAGAAGATAAAATTTCTCACCTCAGAACTGGGACTCACCTCAGAACTGGGACATTCTAGCAGATATTCTGCAAAGCGACCAGGTTGACAGAACATCACATGCTGGGCAAACCAGTTACGAACATTCTTACTGGATCGTAGGTTACATGTCAAAGCCTCATACCATTCTGTGGCAGAACCTCTGTAAAAACACAGCAAAAATTACATAAACAATTTTCTGATTGATAAATGAATGATGTTGCCTCCATAAGTATCAGACTTACTAAACTACTAAATCTAGAACAACTGAGATACACAAATAATATTAATAAATTTAAGATTCACTCCTCAATAAAAACAGGTATTTATAGTAATAATATTCTTGGAAAAGTAATAAATTGCATTTTGAAATATTAACATTTGCTAAAACAATAGTTAGAGCTTTATATTTATATATGCCACAAGAGTGCCATAATGCTATGGACCCAAAGATCAAGCCACAAATGCAAATTAACACTCGCAGTAATGAATCAGTTATGAAGAAATACCACGAGAAATACAGGCATTATCTGCATATGCAAAGAATAATAATAAAAGGTCAATCACCCTGGAATGAATAATGTAATGGAATTATTTCACTTTTACGCACAACTACACATTAAAATCAATTGTCTATGTAAGCATTAAGACTTTCTGATGAAAAATAAATAAGGAGCCATTTTCACAAGAATTTGAAAAGATAAATAATACAAGGCAAAAACTCTCGAACAAACAAAGCAATCTTAGTTATCCCAACTCCATGCACAATTGCACATCAATACTAATCGTTCATGCCAATATGAAAAATGTCCAAACAATAACAAAAAAGGAGTTATCTGCAAAAGAAACTGCTGACAGACAGAAGGATGACTTGCACCATATCATTAAATAAGCTAATACAACATATGGTTTATATAATGACACAATTACATTACCTCAGAGTCTTCTTGGTATGGAAGCCGACATTGAAAAGGAACTTGGAGGCCAACTCTGTGCTCAACATGGCCAGCTGCTCAGCTTCCTGGGACTGGAGACAGACCAAACAATTGACATTGTGAATACATAGTAGTCAATAATAAAACAGGCTTATAATATGCAAATAACTTTTTTGTTAAGAATTCAATGCTAACAAGCTTCTTACAAAATATTGTACAAGTGGTTTCATAAGCAGCAAATTATTTTTGAAATTGTTATTTCAGTATATTTGCCATCAGGTTGAACCTACCACTTTTAAGTTATAATATTAAACAGGTCTGAGGGTCAAACCACGGACTTCTAGACCCCAAGTTAAAATATCCACGAAACCATTGCTCTTTTACAAGTTATTCTGTTTTGTTTAGTTTTTGTTTTTGAAATACATCACAGCGACCAATTATGATCAGGTCTGCTGGAAGACCTTCCTGCCCTAAGTTCTTAACACCAACGGGACTTTAATCCATGCAGTGGGAGGCTTAGCAGTCCGAAGAGTTACAAGACAGCAACTTCTCCACTATTTCACTGGCACCCCATTTTTTCCTCTTGGGTTGAACGATACCTGGCAGTAAATAAAATTGAATAAACTTGCAAACTTTAAAACTTTAACTTTTGCACAATAAATTGTTTATCCTTTTAACAATCTAGTCAATCTTGTAGTTCCCTGCATACCAGTTTTTCTTGTGTACTGTGGGTGTAAATCTGGTTACAGGTGAGGAGACGCTTCATGAACTGGAAGTACTCTGGACAGAACTGAGTTTTCTCATGCATAAACATGATGTTCTTCTTCCTCACACATCTCTCTATCGTCTTTGGCATCTTCAGGGTACTGCAGCTGCTGCTACCACTGCTACTGCTTGGTTTGGTGGCTGTAAATTGATGAAAAATAAAAAGTTTCTATAGTATATATATAACACTCTAAGTCAGTCTATAATTTGTTGTTGTTTTGGGGGATCATGGGTATATGTATCATAATGGCAATCAGATCAGCTTAGAGTTTGTGTTTTCTGTAATGAAATCTGATTTCAAACTTGAATATTACCTGTACCTATCTACTAAACAACTTAAATCAACAACTAAGTAATTTAACTTCTTTTCATTATTTTAAATTATTGTTTTATTGAAAATATTTAAATATTACTGTTTTAATGACTAGTTGTCATACCAGAAAATTCTTATTTGCTTTTCCTGACAAGTACTTACACTAAAAAACTTTTTTTAAAGATTTCCTTACATATGTAAAGTTGTAGTCATGAAATTGTATAAACAAGAATGTTCCATTAATCTTAATGTGTTTTAACAATTTAGGGAAGTTTTTAACAAAAGCGAAGAAAAAAAGAGGATTCTGTATGAATATGACCTCTGAGTATGCGTTACATCATGGTGGAGGTCAACAACTTGTTAATACTTACAGATGGTAAGGTCCTGAATATTCTTGGACAGTTTTTCTTCCTCTTGATCATCAACTCGCTCATAGAACAAAATGTATGCATTCCACCAGCGTTTCTGGCGCCGATACGTCATCCTAGTGAACAACCAATGTTTATATTAGAGAAAAAAAAAAAAAAGGGCTATAACTATAATTATGTTTCTTTTAAAAAGACTAACAGTCTGTTTTGTCCTTAAGACACTAATCGATAAGCTATATGAAATTCTTGTTCATTTACTTCCTAAAAATGTCATACACAGGCAACAAGATGTCTTTCGGCGCCGTATGACCTGTTAAGTGTCGGTGTGCCGTAAAACCCAAATAAATAAATAAATAAACAAGATGTCTTAGAAATATCAGCAAAGATTGCAGATCCTAATCAGAAAACATCCTGCTAGAAACTGGCTGATCTTGATCTACACTATTTGCCCATGCCTGATAAATTCATGCTTATCAGTTAGAGGAAATCAGTAATTGTATCAAAGTTCTAACAATATCTATGTCAAACTAATAAAACATCAGGCTTCATTATGTCTCCTAAGTTGAGATGTATTTGTTGTTCGTAATTAAATCAGTAGCAAAGAATAAATTAAAAAACAAAAAGCACAAACAACATGATATCAATATCCTACCTTTTAAGCATATGGTCAAACACCTCCCCCATATATTCTCCACCGAAACACTGGTTCTTCATCTCCTGAAAGTGTGATATAATCAATTATTGGCATTTGCTACGTTTGGCTACAAGCAGTCTACAAACTATGTATGTCATCAAAGAAGCTACAGCCATTTCATGTCCAATATAGCTGAGCTTGAGAATGGACCTGATTAGTTTTCTATATCTAGCACCACCCTTCCAACTTACTATGAGGGCTGGTTCAAGGTGTGTGGGTTGTTTTTGTTTTAACTTTTATAACTATTTAAAAGTAAAAAGCACTGACCTCATCATCATCCATCTTACATTCTGACACATCCCCGTCATCAAACTTGTACCATTTTGGCTGCTGACCTTCACCCCTGAAACACAAACAGGCAACAAAAGTTTAGAAATGAATGCATATAAAATAGGTAAAGGGTATGTTTTTTTATCACACTAACATGATTAAGTGAAGACCGAAGAAAATTTGTCAAGGTAGGATCAAAGGTATTTCACATCGTCAGCTGAAAGATCTCCAAATATGAGTTATCTTGCTCTTTCTGATACCCGAACGCACATAGCAGAGAAGAAAATAATTTGTACCTAACTGCTTGGCAGTTAGCAGTAAAACAATTATCATTAAAAATTTATGACTGTTTATGTCAATATCTTTTGCTACAGGAATAAGCCTGATCAACTCTTACCAGGATATTAGTTAAAAACATTTGAAGACAGGCAAAATTTAAAACGATGTCAAGCTACAGCAAGATGCCTTGACAAAACCTTTTTGTACAATAATTGAGTGATGGAGTAAACCTTGACGAAAGCCTCTGATTCATAAATAAAGTATAAGAACTGAAAAGACTTGTTAGCGTACCTCTGAAGTATGTATGAGTAGTAATGGCCACCACTAGCCTGGCCGCTGTGTACCACCACACCAATCAACTTGTATCTTGTGCTCTGACTCTTTTCATCACAGTCTGTGTCTATTATTTCACCTGGGAAACACATCAAGAAGTAGGTATGAAAAGAAATATTTTGAAAAAGAAATACCAGAAATCAGAAATTGTGTAGGGACAAATATATTAACTTAAAAAGTAGTGAGTGATCTCACTTGTGAAATATAGACAGGTTAAAACAGTGAAATATTTAATATCACAGTCTGTGTTAATAAGATCATGTGGGCAATACAGCATAAAATATTTACTTGCAAGTATACTGTAAAATGGACATGATATACAGTGGACTTATTAGAATATGCTATGTCAATGATTTCCTGCAGATTTACAACCATAATGTAAGTTTTTAACATATGCAGACATTAGTTGCATATGTTTAATTGCATGATTTCATTAAATATAAGGTCTGTATGGAAAATATTTGAAGATTGTGTTGTATATACTTTTAAGAAGCATATCAAAATGCAAGACACTGGCATAGCTGGACATACTGTAAGAGGAACCTTCATTAGCAAGATTTTTATTTTTTAACTTTACTACCTTCAATTTTTGCCAATCCTTGGACTGTATATGGCTCCATATCAAACTCTCGTGAGAATTCAAAGTAATCATTGAACTTTATTGCACTTTCCCTGAAAACAAAAAAATCAATTTATCAAATTCTCTCAAACACATTAAAAACACTGAGCTACTAGTAAACTGCTCTTTTACTATTGAATGAAGTAAAAATAGGTCTGTTATTAAATCAATAATGTTAAGTAATGCTAAACTTTCCACCAATTATCTTTATTATAAACTAACCAGAATATAAATTTCAATTGTAGCTTAAACTTGGTTCTGTGATTAAATACACAAACTATATAAAATGTAACTGATCACTCAACATCATCAGATAGTATTTTATTTTTTTTTAAGTTGAAAAACATGAAAACAAACTTATTTTAAGTATGTAAATCAATAAAAGAAATTTACCTTTCCCAGTCATAGTCAAATCGCTTCAACTGGATGGCTAAGATTTTAGGTAATTTACGTATCACAAGTCGTTTAACAGTATCAACCTGAAAAAATAAAAAATTAAACAACTGTGATTTACATGATCAGGATACCACAAAGTATGCTCATCCTGCACCAGGTATAGGAAGAACCAGGAGAAATGCTCCCAGTGGTATTACAGGGCCACAGAATACTATATGAAGCTAATCAAAGGGCTATAACTCAGTAAACACAGACTGTCACTTGTTGCTTACTAACAAATTAGGCTTCTTATAATTATATGGTTCTGTTAAATGTAGTAAATGGTTGCAACTTAAAAAGGCAAATAACCAAACCAGAGTATGCTGATTATATGCACACTGCACTTGTTAGTGAAGCTTCCCATAAAGTGTCATTGAATTCCAACTGACCTTTGCTGAAAAATAGTCTGGACACAAATGGCCTTAAATCATATCATACAGGAATTAACAAGAAGGCAACGATGGTTCTATATCGCTCAAGTGAGTGCTCTAGACATTAAGATGTCGTTTGAAATTATTGACAATATGTAAATTTATTTCTTTGGTGAAGCTTCCCATAAAAGTCTTAATGAATTCAAATCAGTGGTTGATGAGATAAATTCTGGCAAAAAGCAGGACTGACAGACATGCAGAGAGGTGACTATACATTCCCCAGAAATTGATTAGGCGGCAAGAAAATTCTTATTAGGATTGACAACTTTCAACAAGTTTTTCTGTGCTATTTTATTACAATTACAGTTAACCCCTATCACTCAAACACTGGATGGTAGAATTACCAGATTGGTCGAACGAAACTGCCGGCCCCTGCATTTTGCCTTACTTGTTCATTTAATCAAAACAAACAATAAGTGGCATGTAATTACAAAAGAGAACAAGAGATGCAGACTTCTGGTTTAAAGCACCTTCAAAATTGTCATCACAAAAACTACAACGAAACAGGTCTAAAGGACGTATCAATAAACAAAAATTTATATAAAGAGGTACAGATACTTGACTGGGAACACATTGATGTATAAATTGCAATATTTTACTATAAAAACGTTCGACAAACTGAGTTGTAAATGAATTTCGTTTCCTTCAAACTCCTGGCTCACTGGAACTGCATGCTCATCCCTGTGGGTGTTTGAATGACTGGGATTTGACTGTATATAATTGTTCCTGCACTGTTTGCAAATTCCTGTATGCACTTTTCTATTATCTATGTTACATTTATCACTGTGGTATGTTCACTTTTTTCTTTTAACATTTTAACAGTGGTATGCCCATGACTTTGGTTACATTTATCACAATGTAATGATTGGCTGTTCCTTACCTATTCATTTCCATTTATCATACTAGTATGCTCTTATTCTTTTTATCTATGTTTATCGCAGTGATCTATGTTTATCACTTGTACCTTTTTGCTGCATTTATCCCAAAGATATGCCCCATACCTTTTTGTGACATTTATTACAGTGTATATGCCGACACCTTTAAAATATTTATCATAATGGTTTGCTATAACCTTTTAGCTAAATTTATCACAGTGGTATGATTATACTTTTTTGTTTTGTTACATGTATCACACTGGATTGTCCTCACCTTTTTGTTACATTTATCACAGTGGTATGCATTGGCTCCTTCCAGCAGGTCTCCCTTCACATACTGTTCCAGGGACTCAAACAGATTGTGGTGGTTACGGATGTCCACATTAAGTGACGTGAATGGCTCCTCTCTTTGATACCTGAAGGGATATGACAGAAGTTTAGACTCAAACCTCCAGATTATCAAAGAAATGTATATATATTTTGTCCTCTGATGGCATCCATGATTGCTTTCACTGTAGCTGGTAAGTAATGTTTAAATGAACTCTTTCTGAAACGTTCTCTGAGAATCCACTGAGCAAGTCATCACAATTAATTTCTAATAAAAACATGGGGTAATCGTTGATTGAAAGAGTTCTTAATGTTTGAAATTTTAACCACCTTGCAAGTAACCATATATGAAATCACACAAAAATTAACAAGCAAGCATTGTACACTCATGGCCAGTCATAGATTTTCTGGTCGACAAAGCATTTACAAGGTAATTCATGATGCTTAAACATAACACAAAATGAGTCTTGTAATTGTGAGGTGAGTCTTCATATATATTCTTGACAGTCCGGGAACCAAGGAGCATTCATGATTCTTTATTTCATACAACACAAAAAAACTTTGTCCTCGTAAGGACAGTCTTCATTCAGATTTTCTTGTCAGCAAAGGTTTAAGGGACCAAGGAGTAGTTTACACCTGAATTAGCACAAAACAATGAAGGTCTATACCTGTGTGGACAATCTTTACAAATTTTCTGGTCAGCGAAGGATCCTCCGAGCACCTTCTGTAAGATGGCAGGCTGTCCCAGAGACTTCATGGATTCATCCAAGCTGTCGACCAAGCTGTTGAAGAACTCCAAGGCATCATGCTGCTCTCGCAAGTTCACCGGCTCACCCCATAATCTGATGGTGAAATCATAGAAGTAGTAGGTTAAATTTTGGGGGGCACATTTAACAATAGGGATGGCTGTGGTTCTACCCAGACATCAGTCTGGAATTGTCTTTTACCAAAAATTAACTGGTCATATTGACCATATTTGTGTCAGTGCGATATAACAAAAACATAAAACAACTTTTGTATAGAAATCATAACAATAACTCGTGTCATTATCTGGAGTGAAATCAAAGAAGTCTTCATTACAAAATATAGAATTTAAATATTGTCATTAAACATGGCCTATTTTATAAAATACTTATGTCTGATTATCTTGTAAAAAGGATGGCCAATAAGAAAATTATAAAAATCCAGAAATGGTGTTCACTTGAAGTAGATATAATACTGCCTTCACTTTTAAATATCACCTCACCATGAAAACCTGGCATGAATTCATACCGGGTCACATTATCCTGAATTATGGCCGACCAGTCATGGAACTACCCATATATTTGCTGCAGTGTAAGCATGGGAGCTATGCTACTACCATATTTTAGACAATATGACCAGGGTGTGGGCCAGTGATCCCCAGTGATTGTGCTTACTTGAAGTGCTTCCAAAAGCCTCTAGGCACGTAATACTGAAGCTTGCTGGCAGCAAGGTTGCCAAAGATGAGCTGAATCTGCTTAAGGACCCCCAAGTTATACTCTTTCCTTTCTTCCTCCTTGTTGGATACAGGCTTCTCCTCATCCTTGCGCTCCTCCTCAGATACATCAACATTGGTCTGGCAAGGCAAGGAAAACTTGGTATTAATTTAGTTTGGGCATTAAAATATCAGAATCAAGAAAATATATTAATAACAATAAAAAACTATCAGTAACAAGATATAAGAAGCACTCAAGGTTACCAGAAACAAGAAAAGGGAATTAGAAGCTTTAAAGGATATTGGAAACAGTAAAAAGATGTTTGTTCAATAAAATCAAGTACAGTTCTGTGACACTAACTACTGAGCATTCAACTTTACTGAGAATTTCATGGTTAATCAAAATATTCATCCCTGTTTGGGCCAGGGAGGTGAAAACAATTCATTATTTAAGGTATCACTCAAAGTGATAAAAGCTCATTCTGTTATGCTACTGCAAATTTTAATCATTGATAGACTTTCTGTAGGACCCACTAATTGCCAAGATGTGGGTTACAAATGACCCCAACTCAAAAATGAAAGCAGAAACACTGCTTTGACATATTCCACTTATTATAGATAGGCAATCACTATAATGTTTGAATATAAGCAAAATAGTACACTGAAAAGTACTTAACAGCATTTCCTCTTATAAACATTTTTTTTTTTTTTACTGAGGCCCAATTCTTGGCATGATGGACTGGGAAGAGGTTAGTCCATGACTCGACTTGCAATGCTGCTGGCCTCTCCCTGCTGTCCTAGACAGTGAATGAACAACCAGAACACCCACCTCTCCCTCTCCTTTTTCCATAGCCAGGTAATCTTCCTCCACATCATCTGCTGCCCCCTCCACCGCCAGTATACCCGTACGGATTGGATCAATCATGAACAACTGGACAAATAATATACATACATGAATGAATTTTTAACATTTGGCAAAAACATACTGGTCATAGATATATAGACACATTGATTTTGGCTTTAAGGAAACACAAATTGGTTTATTTCAGGCAAGACAAAAACAAGTTCAATCTTTCTAATAAAAAAAATAAATTACAAGTGAGATCATTTAATATCAAGATCATAGTACTCCTATTGATATCATAATTCTGGCAATATTCCGCCCCCCCCCCCCCCCCCCCCCCCCCCCCCTCCACCACTAAAGACCATTTAGTCTTAAAAACAAAACAAAAAAGGTCTAATAAACATTCAAGCAGTTAACATATATCATACCACGTCAGTTTTACTTTTATGGAGGTTGTGTGGTTTTTTCTTTTTGAAAAATTAAAAAAAATCACCATGAGTAATGTACACATCACAAGAACATGTTTTTAATTTCTTCTTACTTGTTGTAGAACTGAGTTCATGTAGCACGTGGCCCCAGCATTCTTAAGGCCAACGAACCCCTTATGGGGTCTCGCACCCACTGGAGGCAGGTACTCCCATTCTGTAAGAGGGGCTTCACCTACAATAAGGGCATTAAGAACAATAAATTAATTCATAAAAATGATACGGAGGTTTGATATGAAAGTTTCAAGAATACACATATACTTGATTTGAATAAACAGCAATAACAATAAAAAGGAAAACATTTGACATGTTGACTGTAAAAGCAGTATGATCTTGTAACTACAATATAATTTTTCTAAAATGCTAACTTTCAAAGGCATCAGTTTTTGTACTTTACTTTACATGCAAAAGATGCTTTACAATTAGGCTCTTCTTTTTGTTCGTAACCATACATTGCCTTTAACATTAACTTTTACTAATATAGAAAACCTGACTAATAGCAACAAGGGCCCCTTTGCAACATACCATTGTAGTACATGTCTATAAGCATGGCTGACAAGGACTTGAGGTTGGGAACACATCCTGTACACAGGGCCACCAGCAGGTCATATGCTGCGATGACGGTGGAGGGTGTGGAACATACGGGTGTGGCAGTGTCTGTTGGAAACTCTCCACTGGACTTGCGACTCTGTAGCACAATCTTTGATGCTGGGAACACAAAGTCTTCTACCAACTCCTGTATGTGTATAATAAAAGCACAACAGTTAGCACCTTCACTGTAAAAGAAGTGTAAATATAATAACAATAAAGCATTTTGATTGTCACCTAAAATCTTTCTTTAGGGGTTGATTGGACACCAACTCCTCAATGTTTCCCAGCTTTATAAAAATATCCCACCATGTAACTTTAATACAAAGATGCAAAAAAGATTTTTAAATAACCACATAAGTAGTACCAAGAATATACTCTGCTTGTTATAAACCAGGCCTTCAAAAAATTAAACAGATCATGTTTACTCCAATATAGCCCCATATTTTTCTTATCTGGGTGTAAAACAAAGAAAAGTGAATGTAACACAGACCTTGATAAGGTTGCATCCACCTTTCTCGGAGCCCATATGGAACTTTTTCTCTGCTGATTGGAAGGACAGGAGCTCCCTGGTGATGCCGAGATGTCCCTCCAGTAGTACCTCCTCCACACATGTCTCACCTGTGTTGATCACCTGGTCCTGAATAAAAGCAAGGAGAACTTAATAGGTAACACAACACAGGACAGCATTATAATGTTTTGATTTTGAAGTACATGGCAGGCACAATTTTGGTTATTGAACCACCACTGCACACGAGATCAGCTGGAAGACCTTTCCACATGCAAGTTTTTTGCCAAAATTGGGACTGAAACTCATGGGTGAGAAGCCGAGAAGTCAATGGTGTTACCCTTTTAAGACTCCTCTAAGCTACAAATGTGCTCCTGCAATTTTTTATTCATCTGAAGAAGAAAAAAGTGACTTTATCAAGATAAACACCATAAAGCCTTAGTAAAAAAAATATATTATGTACATAAGAGATGAATACAAAACCTTTTTGCTTTTCATAACTTTTAGATTAAAATCAAAATGTACACAACAGTGGGCAGACTAAAAAAAAAAGATTTTTTCTAAGTCATGCAGCATGTTTACATCAACCAAGACACATGAGGGTCACTTATTTAGGGTTGAAGAAAAGAAATACAAATCTGATGAAAAAAGTTGCTGTAAAATTAGAACAGTGAAAGGAGATGTCACCTACCCTGACTCTCTTAAGCCACGTCAGCTCATTGTTGAGGAGCACCTCTGCATTGGGCAGATTCACATCTGTACTACACGCATAATTCAACAGCCTATAAATGAAGAGAAAAAAAGAAAATTAAATATCATTAGATGTTTGTTTCAGCATTTAATACTTCTAAGCTGTTATCATTTCCAAAGATTTTGGGAATTATTTTGTACAATATTTGTTCATGGTTTTTATGGTCAAGCACAGCTGCAAGCAGTGCTGCCAACACTGTGAAATAGATCTTTGATATGTCAAAGCCACTGTCAGAAGCTAAGAGCTTTTTATAGACAAGACACTGCATACTGTGCTTTAATGGCAAAAATGTAATTTGATATATTAACATGTTTTAATGAATATCAACTGGTGCATAAATTCTTGATAAAGTTCTATATTGTTGACATGACAGTTGTTTAAACATACTTACCTACATAATAACTGGAAATATTCACTAGCTTGTTTTGCATTGTCTTTTGCTAGGTTCTGAAATAACATAACAAGAACATAAATCTGAATGTTTTGTCCTTATCTTGACCATTATACAGATATTGTAGCTGATGTATCTGTCCAGGAAGTACAGGTCTACGATGAGTAACAAAGGAGCATCATATTAATTGTGGGTGTTAGTTCATGAAAGCTACAGTAAGGGCTCTATTTCTATATTACCAATCAAGTTATTTAGTGAAAACTCCCATTTCAAACAACATTATTTACAGGTAGGTTTTTATAACTATTACCAGGCTACATTTATTTATAAGCATTTATGCTATTACTTATCTGCTTATATCTGGATGCAAGAATAATATGGATCTACACTATTTGCCTAAGCTGGATCAATTTGATCTTAAAAGGTTAAGAGAGTCTATTAATTATACTTACAGAAAGGACAGTGAAGAGTAGAGTGATAAAGAAGACAACAGGACGGGGACTGCTACTGCACTTGGTCGCCATTAGAAAGAACTGTTCCGATGCCGACATTCGGACTGGCCTGTAATATTCAAACAAAACTTTAATAAAGAAAGAAAAAAAAATGTGGAGGCTCAAATGGAAGTAGAAATTCATTACCAATCAAAGAAAAAAAATGTACTGTTTCCAAGAAACCATGTTATAAAAGCACAACTAACAACTTTAGATAATGTAACTGATGAGTACACAATTGTGTGCTAAGGGTGTTTCTCTACTTCCTGCATGATATAATGACTTGTGTTTCTCTACTTCCTGAATGATATAATGATATATTATACATGGACAAAGAAAACCAGACAAATGCCTTGGTAGAACCACAGACACAAGGCAGGTCAGCATGCAGACACAAAGATTCAAAACCATGGGATAAGGGCCTAAGTCTGTGACTGTTTGACCCCTCCTCTTCTTCCATATTTAGAAGATGATCCTGAGCATGTATCTAGCTAGCACCACTCACACACTGCAAAACAAATCTTTACAGTAAGAGAAAAATAAGGATGACTACATACTTATTTTTACAGTGCAGTAGGCTGTCTATGATGAAGAGTTGCCAGGCCTTGTCCTTGTGGAGCACATCTGTGGCACTGGGACAGAGGAGCATGCTGACAGTCAACACTTCCATGGCCTCCCGGGCCACACACAAGTCCTCAGGGTCAGGGATCACGTCCTGTAATACAGCCTGACATATCTCAATGGTTATCTGAATATACACAATGGTACAAGGGATTAGTAAGGCAAGGAATAAATAAATAAATGGGAAACATGCCTATGTCCTTCTCTTTATGGGGAGAAATCTCTACCAATTAATTCTGCATCAAATTTGTTATCTATATCAGCAAAAATTAGAGAAAGATATCTCATTAAAATAAATCTTCACAGAAATTTAAGGAAGGGGAAGGCACCAGAAAATAGCACACAAAAAAGCTCTCATCATCATGGCATTACATAGGCTTTTGGAGACAGAAGTAATTCCTCAGCTAGGACTGTGCTGTCAAGGAACACACCAGTTTGAACTTGGAGAAAGTGTTGTCTGGCAATGCATTAAGTTAAAGTATGTTTATAAGCATTACCAAAATAATTAACTCATAATATTACACCATATATACAACACTTTAACCAACATGCAAAACCATGGTACCTTTTCGTGGGCTTTATGGATATCATCATTGGAGGCATGGACTAGATGCAGGGAGCCACTCCCTGAGGACCAGGCAATCTTCTGGATAGATTTGATGGTGTTCAAATCTGGCACAACACTTGTTGCCTGGCATATAACAAAATAATATATTTAACTATAGTTTTTTCTGGATTTATTTATACAGGATATGCAAGAGAGGAGAAAATACAATGAAATCATGAGTATTGGTAAGTGTAAGTTTAAACTTATGAGTGAAGCAAAATACAGTTGAATTATGCAATTTTGGAGAAAGTTTTTTTTGTGGATTCAATATGTTAGGATAAGATTTGATGGGATTCAGGTGCATGAAAATGCAGACTTTTTTAACATGAATGTGCTGAGCATCTAAAATTGACTTTTTTCCCCCAAAGATACACTTGGAATAAAATGTGTCCTTGCTAGTAATGAAATAAACTTCTGCCAATAACAAATTAAAGGTGTGTTTTGCTTAATTTGCTCAGCTAACAGTAAATAAAAGCAGCATTTTTTATTTATTTTTTAAATCCTTACCTGTTCAGCCAGTTGTTGGCCTAGTCTTATGGCCACATTCCTAGTAGTGAACTCTGTGGTATGGTTGGGTATATGATGAAGGGCCTGCTGTAGTATCACAGCATGACTGTGCTCTGCGGCTGTGATCAGCTGACTCCGCTGCTCATTACTGCACGCGTCTACAACGACCTGAAGCTTGGCATACCCCACCACCGTCAACATCAGCTTGCACATTTTTAGTACTGACACATATGCTGTCCTGAAAAATGGGAATAAGGAACATTTTATAACATACTATTAAATTTTAACACAAAATAGTAATTGTAAAAGCACAAGTAAAAGTTTGTCCTGCTATGGAGACTATATTAGCAGGCTGGCAGTGAAAATCGTAGAACATATCCTGGGCCACCTTTCATCTTTATTTGCAACTTTTTTTTTCCCCGATTCTACTTATTTATTCTTTCATTAGTCTCTTCATTTAATTTTTATCAGAATTACATGGTTAAGCGTGTCAACAAAAATTTATGGGTTTTTTTCAAACCAAATTACCATAGGTTTTCCAAAGGCAATGTAAAATTATTTGAAATCAACTTCAGATTGTTCTGTGTATTTCATTATCCTAAAAGAAAGTTGTATTTTTTTCCCAAATGGAAAAATATCAAATATATATAATGGCATAGCAAAAATAATTTGCTAAAGCACTTACCTTCTTGTTGGCAGGTCAGCATTGGGCAAGAAATTGTTCTTAGTTAACATATTAAGGGCCAACTGAACACCTCCGCTACAGATGAAGTTAAACTGAAACAGGCGGGATAAATAGACAATATTAACACATTTGTGTACTGACAATGTCCAATTTATACTGGAGGAGACAGATCTGAGACATGTACTTTGGAAAAATAAAATAAACTTGTTGATATAGAAACTTGTGAGAGCATGGAATCTCAGAACTTAAATCTTACTGTTTTACAACTTCCTATATTCCAAGTCCTATTCAATAGGCCTGTTTGTGAACAGTACAGTTTGCTTATTTCAGGGTCAAAGGTTGAATTTAGATGAAGTTTTACAATCTCAGGTCCTAGAAACACGAGAAATTCAAATTCAGTAAATCTGCTCTATAAGAATAGTTTTTCTTTGTTTGACTTCTTACTGAGGATTTTTATTTCACTCTCTAGAAACACAATTTGACTATACCTGGAACTCAAATGCCTCTGCAGCCATGGGGTCTTGTGAGGGCATGAGAAGACTATATGCGACCTCAATGTTGTAGAGGACCTGGGTAGCTGATGAGTTGAAGAACATCAGCTCTAGCTGCTGGGATATACCAGTACCTGTCCGAACATGCTCAGCACAGATGGTGCGCAACTTCTTCTTTGTGGATGCATCTGAATAGTAAGAGTCTGACAATGAGAGATGGGGTAGGATGTATTTCCTTTCTTTTTTTTCTTAACCCTCGACACTTTGTCTACTGAAAGACCGAATTCCAAAGAACATTTTTGCCCCAACTGAGCCTTTCTACCCCTTAAGATGAATGCTTTTTTGAAGCTTACATTTTAGTTCTTTTTCTTTATTTTTCCTGGTTTATATTTTATTGTACTAACAATTTCAAAAAAGAAATAAAAAAGAAATATAAATAAAACTGTGTAAACCTATAATAAAATCCCCCCCCCAACCCTGCTGATGATTATTTAAACCACTCTGGAAATAACATTATATAACTGAATAATCATTAATCCATTAAAAATTGATTAAAACAAGCTGTCAGTCATACAAAGCACTGTCAACTGTTTAAATGCTTGTTATTCTGATGTTAGCTTGATAGTACTTGCATGCAGAACTTTAACTTAAGAATTACTGCAAAGAGGACACTGACGCTTAGATCCTTATTCATTGAAAAATTGAGCCTTATATGGAATGTCAGGGGTCCGAAGTAACACATACCTGCAGGCATGAGTTTGAGAAGTGTCCTGGCAGTATCTCTCAGTTTGGGGATCTGAAGAGAGCAGCCAAGGTCTGACAGCTGGAACAGGAATGCTGCATACTGCTGGTTATTTGACATCAACTGTGTAGGAGAGGGAATTCATTTTGATCATGTTTGGTTTTAGAAAATATCACACTTACAAAATCATGGTTATACTGAAGACATCCAGCTATTACATGTGGAGAAAGACACCTCACCAACCTACTGATAAAACAGGTGCAACACAAATCAAATGGAATGCCTCACCACATATAAGTTCCTGCCCTGACTGGGACTCAAGTCCACGCCATAAGGAGCTAAAGAGTTACAAGTTGGCTACCCAAACTTCTTGCCGACATGTTCCCCTTCAGTTTTGATTGGAAAATTGCAGCAGCATAATTATGGTCATTATGATGATGTAATTGTTAAATGTTAAATAGAACACTTGTGACTAATATGTTGCTAAGATCGCAATGACACACCTAAAGACTAAAGCATGAAAGATTTTAGCCCAAGACTAGAATCCACCCCCCTTACATTAGCTAGCCAACATAAACACCCTGCTGCTGGACTTTCAATTAAAAATTAGGCACTACATATTCTTTTGATAATCTAGAGCTGTGTCAACTATTGATTCATAAAATACACATTTTTTACTAAATAAAAGTTCTGATATCTGATTTATTAAAGAGACTTGATTAAAATACTAGATAAAGCTGCATTTGATAAACAGCATACAACTTTAGACCATATAGTACTATGAACAAAGTATAGATACCTTAATTATAACCACTAAACAGTCAAAACACTTTGAACAATATGATACAGGCATTGGAGTTCTGCACCATGAATTTACTATGTTTTAGGACACATCACAATGAATAGAATTTGAATCAGTTGTTTCTTTTTTTAAAATCTGAAACTTGTTAACATCACCTTTCGATGTCTCATTGTTAATGAATACTTAACAAAATGATATATCTCCAAATCACAGGTTGACAACAAGGTTAACTTACCACCCCACGTAGAGAGTATATGTTAACCCCAGGTAGAAAGTATACATTAACTTACCATCCAAGGTAGAAAGTATAGGTTAACTTACCACCCCAGGTAGAGAGTATTCAGCCTCCACGTTTGGTCCATCGTAGGCATGGTGAGGGGATCCGCCAGAACTGTCAGAGCTGGTGTCAGGACTGGACGGCATTGAATTACCCACATGCACCAACTTAGCAGTGATCAGCTAGAAAATGGATCCAATCATTATCTCCATGTCAGATATAATATGATTTGTTAAGAATACTGATTTGCTGCATTACCTATAGCTGATACAAAATTTACAAGCAGTCTGAAAATGCAGGGGTTAAAAATTTCTCAAAAGGTCACTAGTCCTATAGGACATGTACATGACAATTTTTTCAAATACATACTTGACCTTATATTTTTGTTATTATATCTAGCTTTTGTACGTTGTTATTTAAATTGACTATACTAAATTTTGATAAAAAAAAATCACCGTTGACTGTTTATTTCAACTGTGCAATATGCAGTAGCAACACACCTTTTACTATTGCCAAATCAGAAAGGATTCCAACAAATCTTGCCTCATTCAAGCAATTTCTGTCTGACATTTTCAATTGTCACTTATGCAACTAACAAATTTCTTGCATCTATACATAATCCTGCAATTCTTGCCTTTGTCCAGGCCATTTTACCTGGAGAGCACAAAAACCTTTAAACTTAAAGTGAATGATATACAATCCTTGGCCACAAAATAAGCTGTAGTCATGGGATTTCCATATTTCTCAAGAGTTTTATTCATCAACCTTTTGAATACACATTGACATGGCAGACATACTTGGATTGTTGACAACAGCTTGGTTTTCTACACATAATTTATGTTTTAAACTTTTATCAGGAAAATGCAAAATTGCTTATAATTCTCTGAAATTCTCTAATAAAGACTGTCGTGAACAATTATTTGGCGCGACGTCGTACGACGTCGCCGCGATTGTGTACGTTTTCGTTACGTCATTTTTTATGTATGTTGTTATTATAACGTCACTAGTCATTAAATAGTAAAGGTCAAAGCTGGTTGTGTTTTTTCTCACAAGCGATCCACTAAAATAATCTAAAACTATACGATCGCCACGAAATTGGTGCCATGACCAGAGAAAAAATGCAGACGACACTGGAGAAGTATTTAGGCCAACGGCTAGGTTTCAGAAGAGTTATTGACAGTTTTGTCAATAAATTAGAAGAAGCGAAAGAAGAGGACCATCTTGAAAACATAGAAACATTAATAGAAAAAGTGGAAGAAAAAGTCGCAATTCTTCACAACATCAACGAGAAGATCCTTTGCTCACCAACGCCGCGAACACGCCTGAAGAAATTGTCGAAATAGAAGAATACACCTTGGACGTTGAGATCAAGCTGCGAAAATACAAGAAATTTCTACAACGCCGCACTGACACACCGAACAGAGAAACCACAGACACAACGCCAGACATACGCTTCCGCTTCACAGCCATTAGACGCAGAACGTATTTACACAAATGCATCAAACAACAACAGCCAGCCAGAACCAAAGATAAGTAAATCATCTACTCAGTGTACTAAATTACCCAAACTTACGCTGCCTACATTTGACGGCGATTTACTGCAATGGCAAAGTTTCTGGGACTCTTCTGAATCGTCAATTCATTCAAACAGTTATTTAACAGACGTTCAGAAATTTGGCTATTTAAAAGCACAGTTAGAGGGAGCGGCCGCCATGACAGTAGAAGGATTCGCGCTCACCAATGCGAACTACACGCGCGCTGTTGAGCTTCTACGTGAGAGGTACGGGCAACATTGCAAAATCGTTCACGCAACAATGCAAGCCTTGTTAAAACTGCCAGCACCTACATCGTCCATCGCTAGCTTAAGGCTGTTTTACGACAAAATGGAAACCTACATTCGGGGACTTGAGTCACTAGGCCAGCATCAAGACATGTATGGGAGTTTATTAGTGCCAGTCGTGTTGGAGAAGTTGCCGGTAGATGTACGTCGCAATCTCGCACGTATCAACAAGAACAACGACTGGCAACTGCATGAACTAAGAAGAGCGATTAATAAAGAAATCAACATCTTAGAGATCGGCAGCGGAGATCCCCACACGTTTCCGGATGTAAACGACCTCAATGCAACTGCATTGTATCACACAGCTATGAAGGGTAAGCAGATTACGTACTCTCATAGCAACAAGCCTGCGAAAATTAAAACACGAAAGCCTTCAATCGTGTGTGCATTTTGTGATCTTGCTCATTACAGTTCGGAGTGCAAGACATTTTCTGACAGTGTGACAAGATTAAAAATTGTTAAACAGAAACAGCTGTGTTTTAATTGTTTGGGAAAACATCGAGTCACAGACTGTAAATCGCGAGGCCGCTGTCAGAACTGTAACCGGAAGCATCACACGTCCATCTGTAAGAACCCAGAGAGAAGACTGGAAGTTGATTCTGAAACGGAAGCCGCTGTTTTCCTGTCTTCAACAAGAACTCCACACGCTGAGGTTTTACTGAAAACTGCCATTGCACCTGTCGCTTCGGGACACATCACTACAGATGCAGCAATATTGTTCGATGAAGGCGCGCAACGGTCTTTCATAACAAGACAGTTAGCAGACGAACTTCAACTTCCGTCTGAGGGAATGGAGGCTCTCAGCGTCGCGGGATTCGGGGGAAATACCAGTGGAAAACTACAGCACATGGAACGCAGCACTGTGTATATTTTGACAGAGAAAAGACAGAAGATACCAGTCAGTGTTCTCATCGTCCCGACCATCGCGGCTCCCATCAGTTGCGCTTCTCTCAGATCGGCAGTTGCACTTCCACATCTACGAGGGTTGAAGCTAGCGCATCCCGTCTCAGGCAACACATTCCATATTTCACTTCTTGTCGGAGCAGATCATTACTGGGACGTCGTAGAAGATCGTGTTGTTCGTGGGGATGGACCGACCGCCGTGAAGTCCACGTCACAAACACCGACGGACAAGCACATGTTGAACGTGATAGCGTCCCGTGCCCCTGATGACAGCATATTGGAACGTTTTTGGAAGCTGGAAAGTATTGGTATTTCACCGTGTGTGCCTGACCGGAAGTCCGCCGAGTATCTCGAAGAGTACAAGGAGACGTCCATCGAATACGAAAACGGGAAGTATGTAGCCAAACTACCATGGAAACAAGACCACCCTATTGTACCATCTAACTACAACATCACTATGAAGAGAACAGTAGGCATGATTCAGAGACTTCGCAACGAACCGGAAGTACTGAAAACATACGGTGATATTATTGCAGAACAGGAAAGACGTGGCTTTGTCGAGAGAGTAACCCCTGAACAAGAATCTGCAGAGGAAGTACACTACATTCCCCACCACCCAGTAAAGAAAGAGTCTTCTACAACACCCATACGCATCGTCTACGACTGCAGTTGTCGTCAGTCACGTGACTCACCGAGCTTAAACGACTGTCTCGAGTCGACACCGCCCGAATTGAACAAACTAACGTCGATACTTGTTCGTTTTCGCATGAAGCAGTACGCCGTTACCACCGACATAGAAAAAGCTTTTTTACACGTCGGACTACACGAGAAAGACCGTGACATGACGAGATTTTTCTGGCTAGAAGACCCATCAGATCCAGACAGTCGACTTGTGACATACAGGTTCAAGGTAGTGTTGTTTGGCGCAACCTGCTCTCCGTTTATTCTGAACGCAACACTGCTGAAACATCTTAGACAGAATAAGCATGTGAACGCTGCAACCGTTATTGAACGCGACTTATACGTGGACAACGTCATTTCAAGCTTCAAATCTGAACAAAAGTTGTTGCGATACTTCACAGAAGCAAGACAGCTGATATCCAACGCTGGTATGAATTTGAGGGCATGGACATCAAACAGTGCAAGTCTGAAAACAGCGGCGAAACACGAGAATGTTTTGGACGCCGATGACGTCATCAAGGTGCTCGGACTGAGATGGAATCCAGATTCAGACGTCATCAACTTCGCCTACAGACAGATACCAATTCTGACATAAGTTACGAAGAGAACGGTGCTTAAGTTTTCATCACAGATTTACGACCCCCTTGGTCTGTTGTGTCCAGTTACAGTGAGAGCAAAACTACTTCTACAAGACATGTGGAAACAGAAGTATGACTGGGACACACTACTTCCGTCCGATATCCATTCAACATGGTCGGATATCGCTACCGATCTGAACACTGTCGTGCAGGAGACGTCGCTTCAACGGCAACTTTTACGCACTGATGACGTAACCGGAAGTGACGCTTTGTCGGAGCTACACGTATTCGTAGACGCAAGCGTTAAGGCGTATGGTGCAGCGGCATACATCTGCAACAAGAAAGAATCAAGGCTGGTTATAGCGAAAAGTAGAGTTGCTCCTCTTAAACAGCTTACACTTCCCCAGTTAGAGCTGATGGCTGCATTGATCGGAGCGAGACTAGCCGCCAACCTGATGTCATCACTTGAGACGACCCATGTAACGTTTTGGTCGGACAGCCAGATCGTTCTTCATTGGCTATCTACAACGAAGAAACTGAGGAAATTCGTCTCCAACAGAGTGTCTGAGATCAACGCGTTGAAAAAGTCACACAGCTGGAAGTATTGTCCAACGCATGACAACCCTGCAGACCTGTTGACGCGCGGTGTATCAGCTGACTTCTTCATGAAGAGCAGTATTTGGCAGACAGGACCCACGTGGATCACAGACACAAGACGCTGGCCTATTTGGCAGACGGACCCACTGCTAGTACACACTATTTTAGAAGACCGCGCTAGAGGTGAAGAGATGTTGGCACACGCGCTACAGACGACTATTGAAGACCGACATAATATCCAAAACGTAATGAACGTGTCAAACCACAGTTCATACAGAAAATTGTTGCGCGTGACAGCTCTGGTGCAACGTTTCGTACAAAACTGCAAACTTTCACGCGAAGAACGAAGTGTCGGCACAATAACTTCAAGGGAACTTCGAAGCGCAGAGCGATTACTACTACAACATTGCCAAGCCACAGAATACAGTGACGAAATAACAAGTTTGAATACAAGGATCAGCCGCAAACCGTTGGTGAAACAACTTCGTTTGTTTATCGACAGCGACAAGATTATTCGATGTGGCGGTAGAATTAACAACGCTCCCGTATCTGAGATGACGAAATTCCCGATACTACTACCGAAAAAACATCACCTCACCCGCTTGATTGTGCAAGATGCGCATAGAATACATCTACACTCTGGTGTCAACGCGACTGTGACTCACATACGGCAAAAATACTGGATACCCGCCATTAGACAATGCGTGCAGGCCGTCATCCGGAAGTGCGTCACTTGCCGCCGAGTCGTTGGAAAACCCTACAGAGTTCCAGACCCGCCAGCATTACCGACGATACGAGTAGAAGACACCCCGCCCTTCACTGTGACAGGTGTAGATTTCAGCGGGGCTCTTTACGTCAAACAGAGGAACGGAAGTGAGACGAAAGCATACGTGTGTCTCTTCACTTGTGCATCAACTCGCGCCGTTCATCTGGAAGTCGTCACGGACCTCACTAAAGAGTCATTTCTTCAAGCATTTAAAAGATTTGTCAACCGGAAGTCTTTGCCGAAACTAATGATTTCGGACAACGCCACCACGTTTGTAGCAGCATCGAACCACATGAAGGCGCTCATGAAATCAACAGCTGTCCAGGAAACTCTGAGCTGAATGGGAATAGAATGGCGTTTTATCCCTCAACGTGCTCCGTGGTACGGAGGTTGGTGGGAGAGACTTGTTGGTATGACGAAGGTCGCCCTGAAGAAAGTACTTGGCCGCTCATACGTCACTTTAGAGTCACTGCAAACCATTGTCACAGAAATCGAGGCTGTACTAAGCGACCGTCCACTGACGTATGCATCTTCAGACTTGAGCGACCCCGCGCCAATCACACCTTCGCAGCTGCTATACGGTCGCAGAATAACGATGCTTCCACATGATGACATCACAGACGAGGCCGGGAGAACTGTCGCAGCTGCCGATCATGCGACATTGAATCGTATGGCTAGGCGACATGAGCAACTCGTGCAGCAGTTCTACCATCGCTGGAGGACCGAATACCTGACGTCACTGCGCGAGCAACATCGAGCGACAGGCTCCAACACGCAGACGATCAACATCGGAGACGTCGTGCAGATTCACGACGAGGGCCCTAGATGTCGCTGGAAACTTGCCGTGGTCGTCAATGTCGTTACCGGAAGAGACGGTGGTGTTCGCGCTGCCAAGGTGCGAACCAGTAACAGACTGTTTACCATGAGACCAATAACCAAACTTTATCCGCTTGAAGTAATCAGTGCTAATGAACATTAAAAACTTTTAAAATGCATTACAAGTGATTTTTATATTTGTTTAAAAATATTTAAACAAATGTTAAAATATTTCATCATTGTATTTGTTCAATCTATTTATTAAAGTGAAACTGTGTTTTATCATTTTGCGGCCCCCAGTATGTCGTGAACAATTATTTGGCGCGGCGTCGTACGACGTCGCCGCGATTGTGTACGTTTTCGTTACGTCATTTTTTATGTATGTTGTTATTATAACGTCACTAGTCATTAAATAGTAAAGGTCGAAGCTGGTTGTGTTTTTTCTCACAAGCGAACCACTAAAATAATCTAAAACTATACGATCGCCACGAAAAAGACTCTAAAAAAAAGATTTTGTTTCCGAAATTGACATGTGCAACAAATACTGCATGTCAATACTTCGCCACTTACTGTGGCCCATTCAAATTCTTTTACCCATGTTTCTTGTACATTTTCTTTGCATTTTATTTTATTATACAACTGTTGCTTTATGTTTAGCCAAATGCTGTATATTGCTATCTGCATCTTGATTGTTAGTGCAGCCTTTACTATAATAATGGCAAATATCTTTACGTCATTTTGTAAAGTATGACAGCTCGCTGGACAAAAGAGGTGCCTGACTGGCTGATAGAAAGTTACTGAATATAATTAATCAGGAAAGGTACAATTTGCAGACAGCCTTCACGCACCTGCTTGACTGGTCTAGGCTATATTTATCTGCACTGCGTTTAAAAAAACTACAGTAAATTTTGAGTGCGCAGTCTACAGTAGTTCCATAGACGTTGGAAAAACCAGTGTGAGTACCACTGTTGATGCTTTTGCTATTCTTTACATTTAGAATTTGAATTAAAATGGAAACAATATGATGATTGCTAAACACAATACTTGCAATTTTGAACGCCTTTTAAAGAATATATTCTTGTGGAATTTCATCCCCTGGAATGTCAAAGATGAACATTCTAGCTAGTGTTTATTAGCCCACTGCTGAGGATGTATACAACATTGCTTACCAATTAAAGAGTGTTAAATTTCATGTTTGTAAACCATTTACTAAATCAATGAGACAATATTATCACACTGTTGCCCACTCACCATTTTATCTCGAAGTGGGACCTGCGAGATGAGCCGTCTGTCCTCTGCAGGCTCCAGAATCTCCCCATTGACATACAGATCCACCTTCAGGTTACTGTTGGCCTTCACACGGTGCAGGATATGTCGGCGCACAGCACCTGATAGGGCACAAACAGACAAGTGGTTAGCATAAAACACTACTGTACTCACGAAACAAAGATGTGTGGAGAGCAGGTATTTGACACTATGGTTGCCTACCCCCAGAACATGGGACACATGAAGCAGAAAATTAAAACTCAGATACTCTTAATGTGCAACATTTAACAATACTTAATACTAGTTATCTTTGGTCATCGAAATGAAAAGGTGGCCAGACATTGCTGGAGACTCAGTGGCTAACGGTGTGGATCCTGAGGAGACAGCTCCAGCTATTTGCCTACGACTGGTCAATGCTTGTTTATATTGCTACAACTTCAAGAAGAGCTTGGATGATGTTTTTAAATGAATTAACAATGGAGTTGAATTATGACTTCTACCAGAAGAACTAGGTTAAGTTTCGGTTCACTATCATTACCCCTTATGTTAACAATTAACATTAAATTCATAATAAGTGGCAAACAATTTCAGGCATATAAAATAAAATCTATTGGTTAAGACTTTTCTGCATATAGGGAAGATCCTGATCAGAATACTTTCACAGTGCACCAACACAGCTATGGTTAAATTGGTGATGTCCAGCTAATTATTGACAGAAGAAGACCCCAAACTTAGGTCTGGGTACCACAGACGCATACCAGATTAGCTGAAAATCCTGCAAAAACCAACTGATCTAGAGGTACTCATGCCTGGACCTTTTCAATCTGTGCAAAGGTGGCTAAGCATTACCTATTGTCTCATTAGTGTGTGACCAGACATCAACATCATCCACTTGTCGACCTTGGTTTGGGAACCGAACTACCAGGGACACTAGCTTGCCTCGACAGGCTCTGAAATGCACAAAACATGTTATTCGAGTTTGAAATAAGTTGCACTGACGCAATTATTGTAATTTAGCCTATGTCCAGCTTCAACTGGTGATGGAAGACACCCAACAAACAACTGGTTAAAACCAATGGTGCACCACGGGTTAGCTAGAAGATCTCCCTACATGGAAGTTCTCACTATGGGACTGGAACCTAGGCTGTGAGTGCTGATAAATTACTAGTTGTTGTGTCGAACCATTGGACCAAAGGCGCCTGTCATCAAATGTTAAGACTATCATTGCAGGAAAATTTTAATTTTTTGCTTTTTTATTTTAAGAAATGAAATGCATCGACACAATTATGGTCATTTTAGTGGCATCCAGCTATATTGGTGGAAGAAGAAGCCAGAAAAATATGTGTAAAACCACCAGCACACAGCAGGTTAGCCTGATAACCAAAAGTCACAGTAAAACTATTGTCAAACAGAAACATTTCGACATGAAGACAAACTGTTTCACATGGCTTGTTACAACACATTGTAATTTATAAACCAGAACATGATTTAATAGTTTATACATAGACATATTTATAAAAAACATTTATCTTACATAAATAGGCATTATTAACATTTGGTAGATTAGCTTTAACTTGAGTTGACATATACTCTTTGAAGACTTGTAATGACACAGTAGAGCCAAAAAAGAAAGAAAAAAAAAGTAAGCAGTTTTATTTTTAGGCAGTGTCGTTTATAGCTGAAGACTTACCTGCATATCAATGCGTTGCACAATAGATTAATCACAGAAAAAATTAAAATGACCACTAATTGCATGTCTTTTAACTCTTACAAGGTAACACTATAACACTTTAATAATGCTTAGATTTAACACGCTAATACTTATCCTGCTTTTTATTAGTAATTATACATATTCCTTGTTAGTGGCTTGCAACTGCATTTAGAGGTAACAAGGTGATAGCAGACTAGTAGCAAATATTTTAGAATCTAATCTGACTGCAGGTAACAAGGTGATAGCAGCCAAGTAGCAAATATTTTAGAATCTAATCTGACTGCCCCCAGATGATTTGGATCTACAAAATTCGCCTTACCTATGAAAATCTTACTTAGTAGCTTAACAACTAATGGTCAGACCAAAAACCTCCGCACATGTCACCCTTTCTACCTACCTGCTCAGTGGCAGAATGGCCCTCTCCTCTCCGTACGTCTCATCACACTCATTGACATACTCCTTTAGTGCGGTCAACACCCTGATCATCCTTGTTGTCTCCTGCATGATGCGCTTTGAGTTTTCCTTGCTGTCTTTCTCAGTCTCCAGAACAGAGACTGTGTCATACAGGGCCTTAAGACGATCCCTTGTGGTCTGAATGAAGTCCTCATGAATTTCCATCTGGTTCTGTTGTAGCCGAGGGCCCAGGTTGGTGTATGTGTCCTTCAGCAGGGTTATAGCCTTCTCGGCTACATCCTCTGTGGCATTCATCGTCACCTATAGAAGAGAAATTTTAGTAAGGCTGGTTGAATATACATTCAGAGGTTTAAGGTTTCTTTAACAGCTATGATCCCAACTTGCAGAAATATTTTATTTTGACTCCCAGAAAACTTCTTACTGGGGCATTGTTAAGATATCCCAATATTAAATTACCTAGCAAGGTAATAGTGTAGTAACGTGTTACAGATACCGTAAGTAAATATTTAGCAGTCAAAAACTAAGCAAAGCACATTCTCAAATGAGAAAGGATACTGAGAAACCCCATGCATCTTGCCTGAGTACAACTGCTGACATAACATAAACAGTATTAAAGACTTTCTTATTTGATCAAATTGTTGAGTAATATAATGTTTTATCAAGATCTGTATAAACCATAAGATAAATTCTAGAGCAATTGGACAAGTAAGCAACTCGCCAATGAGCCTAAGGTAGCCTTTGGACTAGTTTTTAGAAATATGCTATTCCAATCTATTACAGTGAAGGCAACACATTCTTTAATTGTAAATTAATTAAAGAGACTCACTCTCCAGAGATAGTCATAGCCTATCAGTTCGAGGTCCTCCATCACATAGCCTCGACGCTTCGTTATTAACTTGTTCTCCTTCAGGTTGACTAGCTTGAAAAATCTCTCAAAGCAGCTGCAAATAAAGAGTTACCAAGTAGCTTACTTGCCTATATAGATTGGAGCTAAACCCATAACAGGAAAGTGCCACTGACTATTCAAGTGGTTGAAAATAAATAATATAAGTTTGATAGCAGTTGCTCACAAAACTTAACCCTGCATGTATTTGACAATATGTTGCTTAACAAAATTTCTCACAAAATTAAACAAGGAACTTCTAATCTTAATCAAAATGTATGTTCCCTTTGAAGACACGAGTGTTTACATTACAATCTATACACTAATTCTTGTGATAAAAGCTTGATAGTGCAATCATGCAATTATTTTAATCCATGGTTTATTGTGACAATGACATTGACTCTCACAGGAAGGGAGTAGCTCTTCTATTTCAAAGAATAGTTAAGTTAAAAAAAAAGAGAGACAATTGGTCCAACCAAAAATCTCTCAAGCAGCTGCAAATACAGAGATGATAACTTGCTTATCAACATTGACAGTCTGGCTGGCATTAAACTCATCTCAACATTTTTCTTTGCTTATTACATCAAACCAACGTAATGGTGATGTCAAACCCATTATTTACATATGGCAGGACAGAACCACAAATGCACTGCAAATCAGCTGAAAAGCCCTCCCAACATGAAAGTTCCCACCCACGACTGGACTTGACTTGCATCAACAAGACCTGACGGACTAACTGGAAACGTATTTTATGGACATCTGGCACAATATTATAAATACAAATGGAACTTACTTCATCCCATTCTCTGTAAGGAGACTTGCATCAAACTGTAGAATATTCTTCTCAAAGAACTCACGGGTGATTTCAGGATCCAGATCTGGTTCTTCTCCCATCAACTGCAACATAAACAAACCAATCTATGACCACACTGCAGTGCAATCTGTGCTCTTAAAGTGCATCCTAAAAGCAGTGGGTACAGCATAGACTCAGGAACTGAAGGCTAGAATTCCAAGCTGAGACAAAGTCTAACATTTGGTTGTGGTATAGCTCCTTTTCTATGCATAAAAGTAAGTCTCGCAATTGTAGTTTTTCCTCTACTCCTTTTCATCATCAGATGGTAGAGCGTCGGCTTGCGGATCGGGAGGTCGTGGGTTCGAACCCCGGCCGGGTCATACCAAAGACTTTAAAGTTGGTAGTAGTGGCTTCCCTCCTAACGCTCGGGGCTACGGGGACAGCATTACGCCTGACTCGTCGTGTCAGAATAATGGACCGGCCGGGTTCAGTCCCTGGGCACCTCATAAGTGCCCGTGCTGTAATGATAGAAATGTCGCTGCGCAGTATCGGCAAAAATGCCGGCTAATCCCAATCCCAATCCCTTTTCATCATGGCCTGGCACAATGTCCTTAAATGCAGTGCCACAGTGCTTTTTAAGTTTGCATAAATATGTTTACATGTGCCCTTCAAAAAATATATTTTCATTTTTAAGGAGCTCTTTTCTAGGAAAAAAATCACAGCTAAAAGTCTGTGGGAATCACATAACTGGTCCTAAGTCTAGATGAGACCTAGCGTGGAATCATGCCAGGTGTTCAATATGACCCTAACAATACAGAAAGGAATTTTACATGTTGGCTTTCACCAGAATATAAAAAATATTTTGTTTAAGTGAAGTTGACATTAGACATGTAAGTTAACAGAAAACATGAATGATACAACAAACAATTTATGACTTACCTTCGCAAACCACTTAAAACAAGCTTCCCTGTCTGTTTGGTAGATTGCATTTTCTGCAAGGCACTGCCAGATCTGTATGAAATTAATAAGAAAAACCCATAATCAGCAAATGTGATGAATTTTGTTCTTCACAAAAGAATATTACTCTTACTATTCTAATTATGTTGTTACCCCCATTGTGGGTAGGGATTTTATATATAGTTTCTCTAAAAAATACGACAACATGTAAATACATACTCTACTTATATATATGAACAACTGATTAAATATTCATAAACAAAGCTATGTTTGCGTGACCAATTATCTGTGAATGCTCACTCATGTATAAAAGTTATCTGAAAGAAACTCAGATGACAGCTGTGGTGAGAAAAATTATCAATAAGAAATTTTAGTAGCTATTCAGTTACTGCATTTATATGGAATTCAACAGATCACGCTCTAATAAAGCCTTAGTGTAATAATTACTAAATATAAGGACAAACTTACCTGTCTTGCTTGAGATTCACACAGCCACAACTGGCCATCTTTTAATAAGAACCTGAAATATAAATCATTGCCATTGATGTTAACTCATTCACAACGGTAAATTTTATAAATAATATTAGAATATATATCTGTCTACCTCCTGGCAAAGACCTATACATATAAAAGAAGGAAACCTCAATTTTGAATCTTGCTTAATTCTAGTGGCAGACACATGATGCGTTCACAGCAGCAGATGAAGGCCTATGGGGGCACTTTAAATATCTTCCTGTGTATAGGCCTTCGCTATCCACAAAAGGTCTGGAAATTTCCCATTATGTAGATTATCTAAAACCAATGACAGCTAACCAAAAATAAACAAAGAAAACTTTGTAGCGCATTCATTAATACAGTTGATTCAATGTTATTTGCATACATAAATACGTAGACAGATTTATGCAATTAACCGGAATATGTGATTAAGCTATAATCAATATAGCAGTACCATTTAATTGAGCATATTTTGTTTTCAATTGCTGCAATTTGATTTATAATTATTAACACTCAGCCACTGGGTTTCCTTCAAAAATCCATCAGTCATAAATCTACTTATAATTTTCATTATAGGCTCATTTCCACTAAATTTTTATGTTTACATGCAGACTTAAGACAAAAGAAAGTCAGATCACTTAAGTTATAAAAAAAAAAATATGCATATTTTACAGTAGTAAAAGTATTTTGCTAATAAAGCTACTAACTTATTATTGAATATTAATAAATACAGCATGCTAAATAATAAAGCTATTACTAGGTTTCTTACCTAAGGAATCTAAGTCGTTCTTGTACTTGACATATATGGTTAAATCGGCCATCTGGGAGTATATCAGCTGGATCAACATTTGGGTGTTCTGGAAAGACAAACAATCACACAATAACAGTATTGGTCCACCAAAGTCATGTGTTGCTTATAAAAGATAAGCATTTGCATTTAACATTCCACAAATTCCAAGGTGAGCAACAGGAACCGTTACTGCTAACAAATACATTACCTCCCACACTGTTTACAAGTCTGTTGTCTAAATGCCTGAAATCATCTTCAGCAATTTTCATCAGATGACAACGAAAACAGCAGGAGAATAAGTTCCCACGATACTGATAGATGTGAAGTCTTCTAAAAATTGTTTTTCGTTTTTAAAATAAATCGCACTGACCAATTATGATCATTATAACAATGTAGTTTGGTGGATGATGACCTCGGCAAAGGTATTTTTTAGTTTTACGTCACACCGACATTTAACAGGTCATATGGCGCCGAACCTGGCAAATGTCTGGGTATAACCAGCAGCATACCCTGGTCAACTAGATGATCTTCCCACAATAAGTCCTTCGCCCCGAATAGGACAAGAACCCACATTGTGAGAGGCTAAGGCGTCAGAAGAATTACAAGTTCATCAAAATTGAGGCAATCTTAAGAAATACTGATAAAATTGTGTCTACAGATGGAAAGACAGAAGGACAAGTGGACAGAAAAACAACCTAGTTTTAGTACACCCTAATCCCATAAACTTTGTTGTGGGAAGTAAGTAAACAGTCCTTTGAACTTTCAATAGGCCAAATCTCTACAAGCCATTGTATTTTTCCAATATCTTGCTGAATGTCAGATCTCTGAACCTACCAGGTTATGAAATTGTTCAGTCCTCTGCAAAAACTACCTCTCTGTCTTAATTTTAAAAGTATCAAAGATCAATACAAACACATGTAACTATTGTAACATTCCATTCTAACCTTTGCACTTGTTTTTAAAATATGACTTTGTTAGTACTCATAAATGCAAATTATGTTAGCATTAAACTTGAGTGATTGGAACAGCTCTCTTCATTCAGAGAATCGTCAAGCTTAAAAAGTATTCCTAGTCCCTACCTTTGGCATATGCCCTTGCTTTGTTCATATAGGAGGAGAGGTTCTGAGCGACGGCCATCACAATGGCGTGGTTTGACTGGAGAATGCTTATAACAGAGTTCCTGTAGTATACATGGGACACTCTGTTGGGCACATGAGGGAAGTTCTGGGGTGCCTGAAACATGGTACATTTATTTTACAGTGTAATAAATACTTCAGCAAAACTTTGATCTTCTGATGAAATTCCTCCAAGAAATTGTATAATCTAAATGCTTTTGCAGATTGGGCTCTCTAACTAGGTTGTGAGCACATTTACAAAATTATACATTTTCAACAACATTATTCAGTCACTTAAAGTAAGAATTCTGTCTTTTAAAGCTAAGTTATTATAATGACTGGTAATAATATGGGAAATTTCAGATCAGGATCTACACAATTTGCTGACAGGGCTAATCAATGCAGTTTTATCTTGGCATTAAATTGTTGGAAAATAAATAAAATATTCATCTGATAATAACCATTAATCTGCTACATTTGTTTTTGCAATATACTCAAATCTGGAATATTGGCTAACAACTACATGCAAACTAACCTTGTCATATGTCTGAACACTGAAAAGCAAATAGTAGATTTCGCTCACCCAGGAGAAGCTAAGTCTACACTATTTGATAAGAGAAAAGACTTGTACCTCTGGGAAGAGTTGACAGATCTCTCGGATCTGTTTCAGGGCGGGTAGGACCCACTTGTCATTCTTCAACTCCTCCACAAACTTGGTGATCCAACTCATCTTCTGGGCATCTCGGTCTTGCTGTAAAGGGAAATGATGGATCAAGTAGAGTCAGTTTTTACAATGATCATACTGGAGAAAATTATTGGTGAGGAAGACTAAAGCCTACTAAATGTCTGGGTAGAGTAATCAGCGCACCGCAGATCCACTAGAATACCTTCCTACAGTAAAGCTGTTACCACCACAGGGCTTTTCCTTTATAACTACAGAAACCCTACAATTTGTTTGTACTTATAATATTGATAACCATTGTATCTCTAAAAGTTCTAATTGAACTAAACCACTCCCAACATGCTATCGTTGGCAATACATTAGCACATATGACTAAAAACCAATTGCAAAATAGTATTTTACAACTTCAGCAAGTTGTTTAAGTCTTAATACTACGACACATTTATACACTCAAAAACATGCAATGTCAATTATTTTATAAAGGTATTGTGAATTTTAAAAAAGCGTACTTGAAGAATTAGGTATAGAAAAATTTAGATCAAAAGATACAAGCAAATACAGGTGCAACACAAAACACCTGATCCAACTTGGTTGCGAGAATACAGTCAGCTTTGCGATCAACATTCACAAACAATTGCTTATTGCTTATACAAACACATACCTGACTGCAACTGTAGTCTAGGATCTTAATATGAGCTGTCAGGGCTTGGTCCATGATGTCTGTGGGAACATCTTCACTGTGGGCCAGGTTCCATAACAGTCCGAGCACCTGATATCAACACATTAAAAATATTAAAGGTTCTTATTACTTTATTGCAATGTGTCTCATTCCAATATTATGAAGGTTTTTATAAAAAGTACATGATGGTGGGTAAAAAAAGCACCAACAGCATCTTGGAGGCTTTAAAGGGTCTATCTTTAAAGTGTCCATATAATGACACTATAATCTGTGAAGTGTTGTGAGATTTCTAGCTATAACAGATAAATATTATACAAATATATTCAAACTTAGATGGCAATTATTAGGAATAAATTTACTGCTTTTGAAACATTGTGCAAAATTAGTGTGTTTGTAATGATGCAGCATTTTCTGTCAAATCATTGTAGGGATGTTTTAGTGCTTTATATATAGGTACACATGCACCTTGTTATAAATTCTCTATGAAATCCATAATAAAAATTTGCACACACAATTACAGTCAACATTGATAGAATTGTAAGCCATATTTTCTTAACTCATAAATACGTACAAATATTATACATTTTTGCCACAGTTTATTGTCTCAAAATACATATTAAGCTTGTGACATCATGCCATGTGTTAACTTATTCTAGATGAAGACCAACCAATTATTCAGTACCTTGTGGGCCATGATCCCCTCTTTATCATCCTCAGCCAGCCGTCGAATCAACTCTAGCAACTTCTCTCTCTGCTTCTTGGAAGCATTTGCCCAGCTCACCTGCACATAAATAAATAAAACAAATTTAATTAATTAAAGAAAAAAATCATTTTAAAAATAATAACCAAAAGTGCTGAATATAAATAGTAAAAAAAATCTGAAAGTAATGTTTTGGAATTCTTTCCCGCATTTTTTTTTTTATAGTTTCATACATACAACTAAAAAAATGTAAAACAACCAACTAATTTTGTATTTTTACTTTATAACACAGATATAACTAAAATAAGCTCCATCAATTGACATTTAAAGACATAAATGCTGAAAAAGCTGTCATTAAAAAAATCCTTATATGGAATCAAAGGTGGGTACAAATACCTGCCATTTACCAGTGCATCACATACAAATACAAATGATTCATGTACACTGACCTGGAAGCATCCAAACAGGTGATCTAACTGCTCTGGGGAGAAGTCCCATGCTAACTTGGCAAGAAGATCATGAACATTCTTTACTATGGCATCATGTTTTCCAGACTGAAAATAACAAATTCAACCAAGGTTTAAAGAATCTTATTCGGTTTAGATACATACATCAAGTTATCAAAATTGTTGTCTTTTTGAAAAGATCCATCATTTTTAGAAGTAAAGCTCTGAAAAAATATTTAGGTAGATGCAGCACAGGTTGCAAGACCATCATGTTTTTGTTTCCACTTACGCCAAAGGTTATAAAACTTTCAATTAAAGTTTAGCCTCAAGCATCAACATGTGATTCAAGCTTTAAATCTGACCAATTTATACAAAAGAAAACATTTTCAGACTAAAATCTTTATAACCCTGATTTCAGGATTAAGATCCACATACATTAAGGGATTTAGGGGTTATGAGTCAGCAATTCTCTGCTATGCCACTTTCAGCTCTAAATTATCAGTATGCGAATCATAGCAGCCATTATGTTGATTACCAATTAGTAATGTATAGAATTAATCTTTAATTAGGCACATAGTGAAAATCAAGATCAGCCAGGTGCCATTGAATTTTGTCTAATCAGGATCTGCACTTGATGCTGCTGCTGATATTTTGCAATACATACAATCACTTTTGCATTAAGTTGTTAACAAACAAGTGTGAATAAGTAGAGGTTTTCTGAAAACAAGAACAATCATAGCTGAACCATGATTAATACTCCCAGATACTGCTTCGATACAGTAAATGTAAAATATGCTGTGAATTTCTATCAACATCCAACCAATGGTTACCGAATTTATAAAAAAACAAGAGATCGTTGAAGATGGATGATGCTCCCCAAATGGGTATTTTGTCACAAAAATGGTTTGTTGTATAACTATGAAGGTGAATTTTATAAATGGAGTAGTGCTATAAAATCAGGCATAACTAAACCTGTCTGTACCTATGAAGGTTGAATGGAATGGCTATTTCAACCAATGAGTTAACTTGGGGAACAATGGAACTGGTCATACTAACAATGGCAACTAATTCAAGAAATACAATTCATTGTGTATTATATTTAATAACGTAGACTGATTAAGTTTCCAGTAAATAAATGCATTTCTTTGTTGACGTTTGGTCTGGAAAATAATTTGGTACAAATATTTTTAATAACAGTTTGAACCAAACAATTTTAAGATAGCAAAGTAACTGTTTTTCGTAAGACAAAAATATTGGCTGGACACAATTTTGCTCCAAGGTCACACTGTGACCTTGACCTTTAAGGTAGCAACCCAAATGTCATGCATGATAAATTGCATTATCACGATCATTTCTGTGAAATAATTAAAAAATGTGAATGCAAATAACAAAGTTATGGGCCGGACATGATTTTGCACGTGACAAGTCATCTAGATATGGCGATCATTTCCATTAAATAATTTTAAACTGCGACTTCAAATAACAAAGTTAAGGGCCGGACACAAATGCGAGAAATGGCGACTATGTGCTCACCTGAATTTTCATTCAGGGAGCATAAAAAATATCCATTACAGCTACACATTATAGCGATGTCCAGCTATTTTGGTGTAGGAAGCCACCAAACAAATGGAAGAACAAGTGGCGCTCTGCAGGTCACATGGAAGACCTTTCCCAAATAAATCCTTTCCCTTACTTGAGACTCAAACTTATGCAGTGAAAGCTAATTTGTCAGATTATATACAAGCTGATAACTCTACAACTTGGGCAGAGGCACCAGTGGTATCTGAATTATTGCAAAAACAAAATGTATTCAATAAATAAAAAAAAAGTCCAAAACATTTAGTCATGCTGTGCCAAAGATATGCACAACAATGATTTATATTTACCAGTCTTGTAAAGTTTTACCAAAATCATATAAACAATAGCTAAAATTGCATGGACAGAAAATCAAGTCTACATACGGCTAAGAAGACCGACAGATTTAACTAACTACAATATAGTCCAAACACACTTCATATCTGGTGGTACAACAAGGCAGGATACGCATATATCAATGGGCTAAAGGTTAAGCTGTAAGCTGTGAGCCTCAGACAGCTGCAATGACCTCATTTCTAAGCAAAATTCTTAAGACTCTAGATGACCCTTAAAACTCTAGACGACTTTAATGCCTTACCTGTGCCTCCCAGAGCCTATCCAAGTTCTGCAGTGATAGAGCCTTTTCCTTGATCATGAACCGCAGGATCTTTTCCAACTTCTCCACATATTGGGGCTGGTGCAGGCTGTCCCGCAGCACTATAGCCAGCACATCATTCTCCTGGATCCATTCCTGATAATAAAACAGGTTCAATCATACAACACGAAAATAGGACAGAGGTACGTCAAATGGTAAGACATTTTTGGAAGTGAATTGATGTAAGAAATCAAAATTCCCCTAACACAGAGTGCAGATAGTAATTTTTTCAAGAACTAGCAGTATCCCCTCTTACCGCCATCTTATCAGCTGTAAGCCACTCATCGTCCTCACTCTGCGAGTGCCTGCTGGAGTGGAAGGACACATTGGCGATAACCTTGTTGACTTCATTCAAGGCGTTCATCTTACCGTTGAATGACGATATCTGTAGCAGTCTGTGAGGAATAGAAATGATATTCAATAATTTACACAGCCAGAATACTACTCCCAATTCCTGGAATCTTCAAACAGCGAAAGCAGCAAGCATAAGCTTTCTAGAAAAACTGTTGTTTTTTTTTACATGTGTTAGTGAAACTAACACATGTCATGGTCATTTTTTTCAACTTGCAGGCAGTGAAACTAACACATGTCATGGTCATTTTTCCAACTTGTAGGCACTTTAGTGAATGAAGACATTGTTCAATAACCTGTGTATAAACTCAGAAGATCCTACTCACATTAAAGTTATCATTCTGATTGTGGCTCTAATAGATAAATGTGAAACAAATTTGATCCATTCTGCACTGAATGCTAAATTTGACCTAATAATTTATCACATGCAGAAGTAATACAAAATATTAGAGTTATGCATTGTTTAATGTGAAATACCTTAAATAAAATACCTTGGGCTAGAAATACCTAAATTATCTATGAGGAGTATATAACATATAGTTAAAATTTTGTGAATTTGTTTAAATAACTAGCACATTTATTAGCACATTCTCAATTATATAATTAATTCTTCTTTACTGTACTTTCTCACTTATAAGACTAATCGCTTATAAGACAGGGCCCCTACTTCAACTGGGAAATTGACAGTTTCTGCTTCGACCATCTTATAAGACGAAGCAAAAAAATGAACAGGACTGTTGACCAGTTATGCTGTCTCAACATAAGGGCTAATTGGTAAACAGTGACTCTAATTTTCACAAGTTGCGGGATGTATCTAGTCTGCATTTCATTTCTTCGATCTACGTCACCAAGTGTGGCATGACAGTACACAATTTATCGGGGAATGGTGCACTGTCCTTGTGTACATGCTGCCAATCAATAATTTCACGGAGAAATGTTATCAGCAGCTGCTTATAAAAACAAGTCGTTCACACCCTCACTGACAAACTGCTCCGATAGATATCACCTTAACAACAGCTTATCTCAGAGTAAGTCAACATAACCTGTGCAAATAGGCAAGTCTACACGGAAACACCCAGTAAATTACAGCTTGGTGTATCTGGCAGACTGATGTTGAAAGTTTATTTCAATGATTATTAACGGAAAAAAGCCGTTTTTCATGCAGAACACAGTGAAATGTATGCGAGACAATTAGTTGTTGTCCGACATACTTCAAAGGCCAATTAAGGTAAATCATCAGCAATCGATAATGACGGCACATCTGGTCATTGCATAACCACTTTCTGTGGTGTTTTTGCCTAAAAACAATGTGAAATTTTTTTGCCAGGTCACTAGACATTGCCTGTAAGACGGGCCCCACACTTTGAACATGAAATTTTGAGGAAAAAAAAAAACCCTTCTTATACGTGAGAAAATACAGTATTTAAAAAATATCTACCATAAAATAGTCAAGTGTTAAAAAGGTACTCCAAATAAACATCAATCCAAGACTTTTATTCATGCTGATATTTCTCAGTTTTACCCCTACTGAGTATTGCATGAATACAAAAAGTATGTACTTCAATGTACAGATAGCTGGGTGCCAACATAACAGTATGGTAACATCATTTGAAGAAAAAATAGAAACGCAGTAGGCCAAAGGCAAGTTAAGTAAATCTACAGTAATTCAAATTTATTGACAAATACTCTGGCTAGATGCTGATCTTTAATTGTTATACTCAATGTATACTTACTATCTGTAAGGCACAATAGCCTTTCTTGCCAATTTTTTAAAAAAAATTTAATGTTTCAATAACTTAAGCTTTTCAATAGCCATTTCAATTCAGATATATAGATGTTAACCCTTAAATAACTGAATATATATATCATTCTTTACAAACGTTTTTATATAAATTAAAATAAAAGGCCTTCTGACTACCTGAGTATCATTTTTAGTCGAAATATATCAAGACTCTTAATGGTCTCTTCCTGGTTGGGAAGCCTGTACACCAGCTGTTTGAGTGCTTTGATTATTGAAGACAGGGCATCATTCTTGGCTTCGGTTTTTGATTCCTTTTTCAGTTCTTCATCTGTGAGTCCATCCAGAAACTTTGGGACTATTTCCTGGGAACAGAAAAATTAATAATGTGTCTTGAGGATAGAAAAATTATATTGTGTCTGAATAAGATAAAGGTTGACATAAGCAAGTGAGCTTTACTGCTACAATTCTTCATGACTGGTATGTGGCGATCTGGGTTTGAACCAGGGACCTTAATTACCTGGAGAGGTCTGGACCCTCAACCTACTGGGCTTCAAGGTGCAAGAGTTATTTGCACATGGCAAAATATTAAGTTTTGTCTTAACAAACAGTTCAATGGGAAAGATAATACAAAGTTTAATTTTATCTAAGCATCAGCCATTTGAATAATTCAATAATGAAAAACATCCTCCCAGGAACTTATATCTAAAAACAGCTAAAGCGTCATTTAAAAGTTTAAAAAAAAACTGGCTGTAAAAACAAAAAAGATAAAATTCGGTTAAGTGCTCTTACCACAATCGGCATAAAGTATTTCTGAACTGTGTGTGGGGTAAGCACTTCAGCACATTGTCCAAACGGCCTGTAAAAATATGAAAAGTGCATGGTCAGATGTCCAAGACAAACAATGACCCTAATCCTTGGGCAAACAAATACCCTCTACAATACTGTTTGTAAATCTTATGTAAATATGTCTCATTGTCGTATATCTCCAACACCCACAAAAATAAATCTGTAATTATACTAATCTCTTAACTCTACTTTTAATATTTCAATTTCTCACTCTGATAACTATGAACTTAGTATGAGATTTCACTGCAAACAGTCTGTTTCTCATTTATAAAAATTCACCAAGATGACCGTTTGATAACCTCTTTGAAGCCCTATCATGAAATATATACAAGCCTGTATTAAAACCATTCATCATCCATGAGTGCCAGCTACCCCATTTTAGGTTATTTTATGTTATATGTGTCATTTGTAATCCAATATTATTAACATTCTTTTAATACAATACAAAATAAGTGTAACTGAAACAGTAATTTATTTCCAGTATGCATAAAGACATATCACACAATGACTTACTTGACCAGTGCAGCAACAACTGGTACAGAGAGTGGGGGACCAACGGAGAATCTGTCTAGAAGGATCTGAAAGCCATTCAAATGGCCAAATTTGTTCACCAGGTCCACCAACCAGCCCTGCAATCAAAACACAAACGTACAAGATAATAGATTAACCTTAAAATTCATACAATATTAATGTGCAACATTAGTCTATGGGGATTATGGTAGGACATCCATGTTTTTATATGAGAATTATGTGTAATTATTCTGAAGATGTTGTATTATTATAATTATCAAGAATAACAGTAATATTATTACTACAAATAAAATAATTTAATAAAAAAAATATATAGAATTGCAAAGTCTATTTGAACATACTATCCTAGCCATGCTTGTTCACCATGCACATATCTTTGTGGGGCCTTGTTTTGGGGTTTTGATGCACGTGCCATTAGAAATAACTTACTCTTGGTGTTCTTGCATCAGGCGGTCTTGCAAACAGAGCATCATCTGCTGGTGTGGAGCCTGCGGGAACCGACTCTGATGGCCGCGTCCCATTGTATGTGTGGAACCTGAATACACAAACCAGCAGTAATATCACAACAGTGTTATATGAGAACTATAGGCTTTCATGATGCACATGTTTGAAAAAAACATATGGGGGAACATCAATGAGACAAACACTACTTTTTTAGTAAACTTTAAGTCATCAGTTTTGAAATGCAGCACATATAATTGTTTTTTGACTGTCATATTAATCTTTTAATAATTATTAATTCCATTTAAAAAACAGCAACAATAAATACAACATCAGTGTGAAAACAATGTACTGCATATACATTAGCAATGTTGGGTAAGAATCCTGTTTATAATAAATGTCTTTTTAGTAGTAACATTATGCAATGTTTATGTGACTTTTATGTGGGTCTGTTTACAATTGTGGTGACAGTATCACTGTCTATATCTAGACCTAAGGTATTTTATTCTTAATGTTCATAGTCCACCAATGTGGGTCTGTTACTCTTAGTAGTAATCATTGTTTATACATGCAGTTCCATCAATATTGTGTCTTTTATTCTAAGTGGACTGGTTGTCAGTTATGCAGCTCGCATATGTAGGTATTTCATTTTAATGGTAGCCATTGTTCATATCTCCATCTATGTTGGTCTTGTACTCTAAGTGGTAACCACTGTTTACAGTTTCACTTATGCAGGACTTTTTGAGTTTTTTATTTTTAGAACAGTTTGCAGTTGCACACACAAACTGAAGCCTGCAAAGCACAACTTGATCTGCCTTAGGCAAATAGTGTATATCCAGATCATGAATCTTCTTGTGGATCCAGATCTGTTTGCAGCTAAGTCTCTGGGGGTATGTCTGGTTATCTATGTATGTAGTTATTAGCAAGAAACTAAGAATATAGTATGGGCAATGAATCAATGCAGCAGATTAAATAAGGATTAACCTTTTTGTCATTATCATGTTTATTGCTAGTATTTAATCTTTGTACTCACTTGCACTGAGGATGAAACACCATGGCAAGTAGGTCCAGTAAGGGGAACCAATCTTGGGACAACTTTGTAACACAAAGCTCTACTAACTTCTCTGCATTCTTTAATATACATTTCTGAAACAAAATACACAAGATTAACGTCTGGTGTAGAGACCTTTAAACTATTAACATCTTTAAACTATTAAAATGCTAAGCACAAATTGAAAAGCTTTGGAAAAAAAATTGCAGATCCAGATCAGGCAGATTCTGTTGGACAACTGTCCAACCATGTACTATACCATTTCCAACTGTATGTTTATCCTAACATTCTGCTTTTATTGTATAAAGACCAAACTTGGTAGCCCAAATCAGCAGAGTATAAGCTCCAAATTCATGCGGTCCAAGGTTCTAACCTAGGCAGTAATATATGAAAGTCATATAATTTTTTAAACATGTTATTGCTAAGGCTCAAGTAAATATAAGGGAAGTTTCCATGACTGGTCAGCCCAGTGTCAGGATAATTTAACTAGGTTTGTTCAGGAGTTTACAGCATCCTATTCACAGTAAAGGCAGCACTATATATGCTTCCAGAGAACATCCTCTCTACATAACTGAAACATTGTCTCTATACACATTAAATGGTATATGTTTAGTAAAAAAGTCCTGACCCTAAGTTAATTAAAAAAAAACACATTTAATTAAAAGAAGCAAATATTCTTTTCTTGCATACACTTAAACAAGTGATTGTTATGTTGTTTGCATTTTGTTATATTGCACAGCCATATTTATGATTGTATTGACTATGTCTAGCTAATTATTGGTGGAGGAAGGCCCCAGACTTGTCTGGGTAGAACAAGTGGAAAAGATAAAAATGTGAGTGTAATACGGGCCCTTGGGCAGTAGTGGGGGAAAAAAAAGTTGATTAAACAGATCAAAAGACCAATTAATCAAGTTAAATCAGTAAATTGTTAGATTCACTACATGATTAAACATGATTGACTTTTTAAGACAATTTGAAATAATAATTTGAGTAGATTATGCATAATGCTATAAACAAGTTTGTTTGAATGTTCAGCAGAAAGAATTATGTTTGTTTTCTGTTTTTTTGTTATGTTACATCGCACTGACACAATAATGGTCATGTTGGCGAAGTACACCTTATTATTGTTGGTTGAAGATGAAAGACTTATGTATGGGTAAATGTTGGCAAGTAACAGCTTGGCCACTGATGCTCCAAACATTTATGAAGTCTTACTTTGCATTTTCAATGGTTCAGACCTAACACTTATAGTGTTCTTGTTTTAAGAAACTTATCAAATGAAATTTTTTTTCCCATTTAAAATGCTCTCACTCAAATTTTTGGCGAATTATTTTTTCTTTCTCTTCTTATTTGTTTGCTTAAATCTTGAAAAAGGCCTTTTGTGAAAATTTGAGAGAGCATTTTTAGAAAAAAATAAATAAATTTGATTCCCTCTGGAACAATTTACAACAGTGTGTCACCATTATGTCAGTGGACCATTTGTCAATGGTAACTTGATAATATGATGAACAGCCCATCATTATTTAACAAACTTAACTTGCATTAGTCTCTCAAAACTTACATGGATTTCATATTTCCAGCCACTGACTGCCTCATCAGTCATGATCTTTGTGAAGGATGTAGTCAGACCCTCTCGGAAAAATCTCTGGCATGGCTCACTGCGTGTGTCTAGATCTGAAAGGAAACAATGTTTTGTCTAGCTATGGTAGCAGTTAAGAAGTTACACGTTAGCCACTCTAATAGTTAACTGCTCAGCTTCCTTCTAAGACTAGTAGTACACTTGTTTCGCCAAAAAAGGTTTTGGACAATGGGTGAAGTTTTTCTCTTAAAACATATTTTTCTTTATAAATATCAGGCTAAAGAAATGAAGTAAATAAAAAGAGGAAAGTAAATCTCATTACCTCCATTAATACTAACCAAGACATGCTGTCTTTACATCATTCCCACAGAAAGGACAAAATCCATTCTCTTCTTTTCATCTTCCCCCACTTATTAGTTCTTAATAACTACATGCATTATAAGCTCTTATCAACTGTATAGAATTTGTTATAAAAATGTTAATCTGGGATAAATATAGGAGTCTACAATGATATTCAGGGGTGTAGAAATCAGCCAGAAGCTGGTAAAATAAACTGAAAACTAGAACATTCTCGCCAGCTTATTTTTCGGGAAATATAAAAATAAATTATATAAATGTTATCGAGCTGGTCTTTTTGGTGTTCACTGTCGCCATACCTAAGATACAATACTGCATTTGCTAGATATATACCTGCATCCCACAGCTCTGGTGAATATTTGTTTACATCTGGTAAAAAACCCAATCTCTATTTTTAAACACAACACCGGTTTACGCGCACATGCTATTGCATTAGCTCTATGTATGATGTCATAAGTCTTATCCCTCCCGAGAAAATAATAACATGTTACACAGATATGCCTGGGTGAAGGTCGCGTAGCTGTGTGCTTATCAATGGAGTGTGAAAAATTTACACAGCAGCTGCTTCATTGTTCTTTTATAACGCAGAGAAAGCATAGTAAGTAATATGTATGTAACATGGAAATGAAATGGCCTTGTTTTGAAAATGACAAAATATACCTTACAATATGGTAGACAGATACTTTTGTTTTCCTAACTTTTTATGTCGCGGAAAATCTCAGAATGAAGTTCTAGAAATTTTGTTAATGAAGATTTTCAATGAATTGAGAGGTATAGTTATGGACAGTGAGATTCAAATCACACACAACACACACACACTGCATATTGCCAACTTAAATGTCTAGTCAATAAAACTGGCTTGAAAGTCAAGTCTGGTCAATTTTAACTATTATTGAAATAAATTTGGTTTTTTTTTTTTTATTGCTGGTTTGTTCAAATTAAATGTTTTACCAACATGTCTTATTTTTTATGACAATGATGGAACCATTCCTCAAAATGTTTTAATTTTGTGTTTCAAAAAGGCTATATACCGCTGTCAGCTTGGGGGGCTTAAAACACACACCCCCATATAGGTGGCATTGCCACCTTACCCCCCTTCTTTTTTAATTTTTTCACCTACTTGAAAACATAACTACACCCCTGATATTATATCGAATTTAGGATTTTTTAAAAACATGACCTAATATTGGCTTTAAGATTGAGTCCCACAAAGTAACTCAACCTATAGGAAAATCCAAGACTTACTCTCTTTACATAGTTTGATGGCTGCTTCAAGAAGCACCTCCAGTTCTCCCTTGGGCAGTACAGGCACCACCCATCTGGGTCGGTTTATCATCTCATCCAATTTGGCGAGCTCCTGGATAGGAAAATCCGGTTCACCTTCCTCCCCTGTTTCCATGGCAGCATCCCCCTGGCCATTCTCGTCGCCTGGAGCAGTGGTAGAGATAGTGGCTGGGACTGGTGGGTTTGGGGCTCCAACCTGCACAGGTACAACAGTAGGACCCACTGGGGCGGTACCCGGCTGCAGTGTTGGCTGTTGTTGCTGTTGCTGATTTTCCTGTGGGGAGTCACCCCCTGCAGGGCTCCCACGCATAACTATGGTCATATTGGATACTGAAAAGAGAGAATGAGGAACATAAATATATATTCTCCCCTAAATGCCCCAAAATGGAAATTACGAGCTGGATATAGCCAGAAAAAGTGTATCACAATACTATTATGACATTTGTTATCCAAAGCGTTGTGTAACAAAAAATTTCACCAAAAATTTCATTTTCAGTAAAATTAACTGAATTGGTCATTAATAACTTCTAAAACACAAATAATTGTTTATTTCTTTTAACAAGAAATTAAACTCTCTTTATAGTCTAAACTGCTACTAAACATAAAAATGATTAGACAATAAACACTCAAGAAACAGGTTTCAAAGTGTCGAAATTGCACCCGAATGTGCAGAGGCCGATGACAATGTTAAGTTTTGGTGCTCTCTAGCTTTGAGTGCAACTACATATTTATTGTATTGCCTGCATATTTCGTTTATGCTGTAAAGTGGAGGCAAACTTGTTTCTCCCTGCTGCCTTTTTTGAATCCCAAAAGTTCCTATACATGTAAGTGTGATTTAAATGTCTTGAGGGCCCTCTTAACATTTGCTTCCAAATTCATTGAGAAACATGTTTGTTTATTAGATTTATCATCCCTCCACCAGCATTACAGTACCAGCATTACAGTTATCTGGAGACGATGACCATTTGAAACATATATAGTGCTGCCTTCACTGTATACAGCATGCCGTGAACGCCTGACATGATATTACACACAGTCACATCATCCTGACACTGGGCCCACCAGTCGAGGAACTACCCTTATATGTTTGAGCGTTAACAAGAGAGCTACACCACTACCATTTTTAACAACTTTGGTTTGACACAGCCTGGGATTGAACCCTTGGCCTCCCATATCTGGAGCCGTTGATTGCGCTACTAGTTCGGTCTGAGAAATATGTATACAAGCTTACAAAGCTGTACGGTAACTTATGTAAACAATCATTTCAATGCATTTTTAATCTTAATAACTAACCTTATTCTGCAATGCACATTTTGACAACTTACAAAAATGCATCCAAGCAGGCAATTCTTCTTATATTCTTTTATCTTTAAACCACATTTTTACTTCTATGATCGTAAGCAGTTTGTTTACAAGTTGCATGGTAGATAATCGCCTGCGTACAGAGTGCTATCCTATTGACAGCAGACTGCGCGTGAGTTTCCAATTCATGTTATGCTTAAATCTCCTGATTTTTTTTTTTTTTTTTACCATATTGTAAAGTATTGATACCTTCACATGGTATAGCATTATGGCACTGTGGTGTCAAAAATCCTGATTCATCAATACATTGATGATATCGCATGGTCCTAATGGATATACTTGTCATCATTGGAAAAAACAAAAACAAATAATATAATTGTGGTAAAACGATTGTGTGCGCAAAAAAAAACTGGCTAGGTAGTTTTTGATGGTTTAATTATGCAAGCACTGTTCAAAATTATTGGTAGTCAGATACATGTAACCTGTGGCAACCAGATTTAAGCTCACATGTCTATAGTAGTTTCTGTTCTAAATAAACAAAAGCAATATTATCTCATATACAACATTGTGAGTATTTTAAGCATTTGTTAAGAATATGGTGGACTATTAGTGCTATTAGTTACAATAATTTATTTGGGTTTTGCGGCACATCAACACCTAACAGGTCATACGGCGCCAAATACAAAGAACTTTAATGTGAATAAGTTACAATAAGACAACATATAAAAATATTGTATATAAGATAGCAATAAAGATCAACAATGTTGTGTTGTAATTTATTAATATGTGTTTCATGTGTTACCCTATTTTCTCAATTATAAGACGGGGATTTTTCCTCAAAATTCCATATTCAAAGTGTGTGGCTTATCTTATAGGCGGGGTCTAGTGACCTGGCAAAAAAGTTTTCACATTGTTTTGGGACGAAAACATACTGCATAAACTTGATAATTTACCTCAATTGGCCTTTGAAGTCTGTCGGTCAACGATTAAATGTCTCACATACATTAATCTGTGTTCTGCATGAAACACAGCTTTTTATCTGTTTGTAAACACTGAAACATACTTTCAACTTTAGTCTGCCAGATACACCAAGCTGTAATTTACTTAGTGTTTCTGTGTAGACCTGCCTCATTACACAGGTCAAGTTGACTGACTCTGTGATAAGATGTTGTCAAGGTGATATCGATTGGAGCAGTTTGACAGTGAGGGTGTGATCAATGTGTTTTATAAGCAGCTGTCTTTTGGGAGTAATCAAGGTGTGGAGTATAATTAATAATGTGCATCTTAAATTTTTTTTTTAGCTTGCCAGATTGTACCGGAGTCGTCGCTGTTGTCCTGACTTTGTCATATTAGTCTACTGAATATATATTTACATGTAAAACAAGTTTTCAGATCATAAGAGGGCCATGATGGCCCCATCTAGCTCACTAGAGAAACATCAACATAATGCGAACATTCTGACATAATGAAAACATTTTTTAACAAACTAGAACAAAGTTAAAAGAAAAGTTTACACAAGATCATGATTTTTCTACAATCTGTTCCAATTTAATTTAAAGATTTGGACTGACAAAAATCATCCTGGTTTTACTATGAAAGCATACATGTATATTAGGGCTGTAGTGATATACTAGTATACTGGTATATTGTGATACTGAGTAAGGTCAACTGTGATACACAGATCCAAATTCTATTAACAATTTTTATGGAGTCAGTCATTAAATGTTTACCAAATGTTCTCCATAGCAAAACGATCGGCATCCAGTGTAATATGGTACAATGTAACAAGCTTGTAGCAACAATGACCATATAACTCACGGTAAAGTGGGTCTATCAGTCTTGGTTCTAGACCCTTAACATTCAACCTATAAATGTTCAGAACACTGAAACCAGAGTTCTATGGTTTGAGAAAGCGGAGTTCTATGGTTTGAGAAAGAAAGAGCAATCTCACACAAAATATGTACTGCAGCTTATCTACATAGGTTGTCACTGTCACAAATTTTACTACTTTTCAAAAATGCAAATACGTATGTCAACAACTAGATACATCAATTGTGACCATGGGATGCTTCAAATGTTAAAACATTAATTTTGTAATCTTTTTAAACTAAGTGTTCAGATGATTATATTGTGTAAAACAGACATAAATTGATGCAGATTAATGAAAAAACAATGTTGCGCATGGGGTCTCACTGCTTTGTGCTACTCTATACTAGAGGTGTAACGATATACTGTTCGATGGTATACTGCAGTTCTATATTCACGGTTCGGTTCACTTTTCAAGAATTACAGTACGAACCATGTGATACAGTTAGGTAAAAACCTTATATTGTGCTCTCAAGTTCACGTCAAATTCTAGTTTGATCAGAATTATGGCTCTGTACCGGTTTGCAATATATATCATGGTATTTTAGGATTGACAGATATATCGGATCGAATGTTTATTAGAAAAAAATATCGACCATGAACAAAGTATATAAACAAGAAAGATACTGCCTAGCTTTTTTTCTGAAAATGTTTCCAGAATACTCAAAAGACAACTTGAAATATGCAGGCAGAGAGAGAACGATTCATATCTACTTTAATTTTCAGATATCCGGAAGTTGTGATACATTTGGTGTCACTTGTCTGTATTGTTGACCGAGATGTAAGCATTCTCGTTTTCGAGAGTAGCTGATCCTTCAGAACAGTATTTTGTCATTCACAATTCTAATTTATATCAAAAGAAAGTTAAATTATTAAGCTATGCTGTATATCTTAGGTTGGTTATGTGCATTGGGTAAAGCTAATTAGTATTCAAAATAGCGGCTGTTGAAAACTTGTAACCTCTGTTTAAGAAATCACTGTCGGATTTGGACAATCTATATTGCAAAAAAGAAAGCCATTGTAGATTATGGCACGACTGATAACATATTGGGCTCTTGAGACTTGGGCTAATCTATTGTATTGCCGTCATTATGAAATTGTGAAGCGATCAAAATTGGCGTTTAGTAATACATTTTGTTTTAATTTTGCCGAAAGAATACTGAAATACATTTCTCATTTCTATTGTTGTTTAGATATATATTTCTAAGAAGTTGTTTCAACAGAAATTATCTTCCGGTATTTGTTTTGACTTTTTTGCCCCACAAATTATCACACCTAACTGTCCCAATCTCCCAATCAAAACAGATTCCTAGTTATGATCGGCTGATATACCAAAGTAAGTGCCTCAGCCAATACATATTCAGCATATATGGTTATGGAACTGGTAGCAGAAGCAATAATTTATGAGCGGGTTAATTTATGCATAGATCGACACCACCAAATTTATTAAACTACATGTACATAAACTTGTTGCACTTTTAGTTTTTGTTGATACATAGTTAAACACACGCACCATCCAGAACATGGCCTTCCGGATATATGTACACTTTTTGGTAATTTGTCGCTTTGCAATATGATTAATACTAGAGGTGTAATGATATACCATATGACAATATACCGCGGTTCTATATTCACGGTTCGGTTCACTTCTCAAGAAATACGGTACAAACTGTGTGATCCAGTTGAGTAAAAATCCTACGATGTGCTCTCGAGTTCACGTCGAATTGTTGAGTCAGTAGTAGACTATTATTTGACACTTGGAAAACAACAATGTGGATCAAGATATAGTATTTTTATGACAATGTTTGCCAAATAGTAAGCATTCTTGTTTTCAAGAGTTGCTAAGCTGATCGTTCAGAACAGTATTTTGTCATTCTTAATTCTAATTCATAAGAAAATTAAATGAGTAAGCTATATAGTATTTCTTGCATCGATAAAGCTAATTATTATTATTGGCGGCTGTCGAAAACTGGTAACATCTGTTTAAGAAATCACTGTTTAAGAAATAACTGATGAAGTCTGACAATCTATATTGCAAAAAGAAATCCATTGTAGATTTTGGCATGATTGATAACATCTTTGGCCCTTGAACCTTCGGCTAATCGAGTGTATTGTCGTCATTATGAAATTGTGAAGCGATGAGAAAACGCCAAAATTAGTGTTTAGTCATATGTATAGTTGTTTTAATTTTTACAAAAGAAAACTAAAATACATTTCTTACTCTATCTTTGTTTAGTTATATATCAAAGATGCTGTTTCAGAAGAAATTATCTTCCGGTAATTGTTATGACTTTTTTGCCCGACAAATGATCCCAAGTAACTGTCCCTATATCCCAATGGAAATAGATTCCTAGTTATCATTCACCTGATAGTCAGAGCAAAAGAAAAATACCTCAGCTAATACATATTCAGCATTTACGGTAGTGAATGAAACTGGTAGCGGGAGGGTTAATTTATGAGCGAGTTAACCTATGCATAGATTGACACCACCAAATTTACTTGACTACATGTAAATAAAATTAGTGCACTTTTGGTTTTTGTTGATACAAACTGTGTTTAAATTATGCTTAAAATTATAGACTTAACACTTATAACACACTGCTTGCTGTTTTTATTCAAGAATAGTTAAACATACACACCATCTGGAACATGGTCGTCCAAATATATGTACACTTTTCGGCAATTTGTCGAACTACAATTTGAGGAATATGTTGGTACACTCAGTATAAATTTGATATGACTAATTTAAAATGGTATGCTATGTACCTACATGACCAGACTACTAATAATGGAGCAAAATTTCTTTGCTTTAGATAGAAACTTCTGATATTCTGAATCTTAAGTTGACATTCCAAAAAGCAGTTATAATTGAGGTAAATATTTATTTGAACAGTACTTTCCAGTAGATATACTTTTTAAAAACATGTAATACTTATTAGTAAGCATACAGGCTCAGAGTAATAGGCAAACAATCATAATAAATAATGCCATATTTTGTCTTAAGCAGCCAACTAGTTTTAAGCAGTGAAATTTAGGCTGAAATGGTTGGCTGCTTCATACAAGTGTGGCTGTAGTTAGAAACTGTTTAAAGCGTTGCAGGTCTTATTTTAGATAAGTGAAGAAATTGTCATTGGGGAGGGGTTGTTATGACATTATACATTTTTAAAAGAAATGAAATTTAATGCATTATCCTTATTTGCTAATCTTCTGATAAGAAAAAATAAAACCAAGATTGTCCTAGGTGATGAAGAAAATGAAAGCATGAGAAATTTGAAATCACGAGCACAATTGATGGCATCAATACAAATCATCTTTTTAAAAAAGCAGAATAATATCTAAAAGCTCTGGCCTCATCAGTAGGACATGAACGTTTTGATACCAGGGAACAAATTTCATTCTGAAAAGTATTTATTTAATCATATATATACTATAGATACCATGATTTTTTAAATTTTAGAGCAGGGTGTTCGGTTGACCCGAGCTCCCGGGCTTTGACGCACGAAAATTCGGAAATACCCCTACATGACGCACATCAATAAAGCAGCAGGGGTCATTTTGACCCGTGACAATTTCTACCCGTGCTTCGGTCAAAATCGCCTACAGCTTCGTAAGAAGCGAGAAAAGACGACAATGGGCGGAGTCAGCATATTAATGAGAACAGATCCACACACAAACACACACGCGCGCATCGATTACCTTCTGCTAGAAAAAAAACAATACAGTAGGCTGAGCCTGCATAATTAATAGGAAACAGGTGCTCTAATTCTGCCGATGACACGTTTGCTCGTATGCACGGCTAATTTCAATATGGCGTTTTGACAGAGGTGTAGAAAAGTAATAAATCTTAATTGATCGGCATCTGTTTACTCGTAAAACATGTTTGTAGCATCCTGATGCATCGGAAGCAATTAAGGACGACTGTAGGCATTGTATAATTACTTCATTGGGCCACCTAAATGTGTGATTACTGCAAAGGAGCAATGCGGTGCGTCCGAGTATAATTTAATTTGACAGCGATTTAGAACTATGCACACTAATACGGCAAATCAAATGATCGTATCTACGAAAGATGTACTTGTTACTTCAATGGTTAAAAAAAGCTTGCTTGACGTTTTGATATTTCAAAATTAGTTTTGGGCACAGACTACAGTTTGACACAGTACATTTTGTACTGAAAACGAGGTTCTTGTTGTCTTGCCTGATGGTGCCTTTAGATATATTTAGTTAGGAAATATGCGTTATTGGGTGGCTGAGAACGTCGACTCTTTATTTATAATTGGTTTTGGAGTGACGTCAGATTTGAGAAGCAATATTATTGTTAACGGTGACAATGTAACAATGTTAATTGATATGTTTTATTTTTTTATTTGATTGTCATAAGTGAGATGCAGAAAAAATACTATTTAGCAATTTTCCCAATGTCCCAAGCAAACTTATAGAAATATCAATAATTCCCATCAAGGCTTATTTATACAAAATATGGTCGGCGATGATATAATTGTATATTATCACTGCCATCCCTGACAGACCACGCCCAATGCCTACCACAAGAACACCCAAGATCAAGTGGCCCAAGGCATCAGAAAAGGCACCATGGAAACAGTTTGACGAGGACCTAGACATCATCCTCGAATCATCCATGCAAGGTCCAGTACACCGGAAGTTACACACCCTTACTACCCTTGTCTACTCTGTAGCAAAGGAGAGGTTTGGGATTGAAGAAGCAAAGAAACGCAAGGAGGCTCCAAAACCGAACCGGAGGCAACACCGCATAGAGAACCTGAGGAAAGAAATCAGACAGCTGAAGAAGCAGTATCGAGACAGCTCACCAATGCAGCGCCTTGGTCTGTCCCAACTACGTGACACACTGCGCACACAGCTGAAGTCTCTGCGGCAAGCCGAGAACACGAGGAGAAAAGCGAGGGAGCGAACACGTAAGAGAGCTGCGTTCACAGCCAACCCATTCAAGTTTGCCAAGACTCTGCTTGACAAGGAGCGTTCAGGAACACTAGAGACCCCACTAGAAGAGGTTGAGAAGTACCTACATGATACGCACTCAGATGTCAACAGAGAAGACGCCCTAGGGGACTGTGATCGGATAGATCCTGCCTTACCACCAAAGACGCCACTAGTAATCACTGAACCCACACTGGGAGAGGTGAAGGACGTCATCAAGAAGGCTCGATGGGGCTCTGCTCCTGGTCCAAACGCCATCCCGTACAAAGTGTACAAGATGTGCCCACTCCTACTGAAGAGGCTATGGAGACTCCTCAAGGTGGTTTGGAGGAAAGGGGATGTACCTGAAGCCTGGAAGGAAGCAGAGGGAATATTCACACCCAAGGAAAGGAACTCCAAGACAGTCAACCAGTTCCGGACCATCTCGCTACTAAATGTCGAGGGGAAGATATTCTTCGCTATCCTTGCCAGAAGACTCACCTCTTTTCTGACGACCAACGCGTACATCGACACTTCAGTCCAGAAGGGTGGAGTACCTGGTTTCTCCGGTTGTGTAGAGCACACCAGCGCCATCAGCCAACTAATCCAAGAGGCGAAGACGGGGAAGAAAGACCTGACAGTAGTTTGGCTCGATCTTGCCAATGCATATGGATCTATTCCCCACCAACTGATCTACACAGCCCTCCAACACTACCACGTCGACAACCATGTCCAGAAAATCATCACCAACTACCTTGACGGCATCAAGCTTCGGTTTTCTGTTGGTGACCAGTTGACGAAGTGGCAGAAGTTGGAGAAAGGTATAGTCACCGGATGCACTGTCTCTGTGGTACTCTTCGTCATGGGGATGAATCTCCTCATAAATGCTGCCATTAGAGAGACCCGCGGACCAAAGACAGAGTCAGGTATCTATCTCCCATCCAGCCGAGGCTTCATGGATGACCTCACGTTGACGACACCAACACACGTCCAGGCTAGATGGATGTTGACAGCCTTGACAGATGTCGCTTCATGGGCCCGAATGAAGTTCAAGGCCGTAAAGTCCAGGTCCCTCATTATAAAGAAAGGCAAGACAACAGACAAATTCGTGCTCCGAGTACAGAACGAGGAGATCCCATCCATCACGAAGAATCCAATCAAGTGCCTTGGGAAGTGGTTTGATGCCAGCCTAGCAGACAAGGACAACGTCAAGAAGCTAGAGAACCAGGTAGAAGACGGGCTGAAGAAGATAGACCGAAGCAACCTACCTGGGAAGTTCAAGGCCTGGCTGTACCAGCATGCCTTACTACCAAGGCTGATCTGGCCAATGATGCTGTACGAGGTACCCAGCTCAACAATAGAAGCCTTAGAGAGAATCACCAGCCGACATCTCCGCAAGTGGCTTGGAATCCCACCCAGTTTCTCCAGTGTTGGATTGTACGGGAAAACCAACAAACTGCAGCTCCCACTCTCTTCACTGGTAGAAGAATTCAAGACTGCGAAGACAAGACTGGTGCTTACCCTAAGAGACTCCCCAGATGAGCAGATCCGGGAAGCAGGGATCGTTACCCGTACTGGAAGAAAGTGGTCAGCGACAGAGACGGTCAGCCAGGCAGAGAGCTCTCTCATGCACAAGGACATCGTCGGTGTAACGGCTGTCGGACGACAAGGTATTGGTGCGACCAAGACACTCCTATGGAGCCAAGCCAACCAGACTGAGAGGCGAGCCCTGATACAGTCAGAAGTACGGAAGGAAGAGGAGAACAAGAGACAGGCCAGAGCGGTAGAGATGGGTGCGCAGGGAGCATGGACAACATGGGAAACCATGGACAGGAAGCTGACCTGGGAAGACATTTGGAAGTATGAACCACTTCGCCTATCCTTCCTCCTCAGGTCAGTTCATGACCTCCTGCCATCTCCAGCTAACCTCTGCCGATGGGGACTTATCACAGACCCAACATGCAGTCTGTGCAAGAAACCAGGCACTCTGGAACACGTTCTATCTTCTTGTTCCACAGCACTGACGCAGGGCAGATATCGCTGGCGACACGACAACGTCCTCAGAGAGGTTGCCGATTGGCTGGAAGGGGAGAGGAAGAAGCCACGCAAAAGTAACCTACAAGCAGGCCACACCAACTTTGTGAGACCAGGTGAAACTGCGAAGACAGAAGCTCCACAGAAGAAATCAATCCTTGACGGCGCCACAGGATGGAATATGGCAGTCGACCTAGGAAAGAAGCTCGTGTTCCCGGGTATCGTCCAGACCAACTTGAGACCAGACATTGTACTGTGGTCCGAGACAGGCAAGAAGCTCGTTGTCATCGAGTTGACAGTACCTTGGGAGACGAGATGTGAAGAGGCCTATGAGAGGAAGAAGGCCAAGTACACTGATTTACTTGAGCAGTGCCGACACCGAGGTTGGCGGACATGGCTCTTCCCTATCGAAGTAGGCGCTAGAGGGTTCTGTGCGCAATCTGTATGCAGATTGATGACAGCTGTTGGCACCACTGGCAGAGACAGGCGCCGGGCAATCCAGAAGCTGAGCCAGGCTGCAGAGCGGGCGTCTAGCTGGCTGTGGCTACGACGCGAGGAGACAAGCTGGATGCGATCAACCTCCACACCGTAAGACGGTGGGCCCACCCGCCATTACAGATGTACTTGGATAAGGGCCGAAACATCTGGCGGGCACCAAGCTGACGATGGAGGTTGATCTGCAGTCAAGAACCGACCTTAGTAAAAGGGCGGTTAAGACTGTACTATCCACATACAAAATATGGTCGGCGATGATATAATTGTATATACAATAATAATTATATACACCAAAAAATGATGAATCAAATGTTATGAAGAGAAAAAGAAAATGATTTGAAGAAAAACCTAAATTCTAAAAAAAAAGAAAAAATCATTTACTGTAAATAGTAAAACACAATCAACATTGATATAACAGCACATGCGCGCTTTATGATGTGCTACACGACACACAGATATGACCCTCAGAAATTTGAATTTGACCCCTGAAAATTTTGACTGAGAGGTTAATGACCCTTGAAGTTCAGAGTCTACCGAACACCCTGTTAGAGGAAACAGCCTTCTTTATATAAACTTGACCAATGTTATAGTAGTATAGTAGAATGTATATATTATACTACTGGCCATAGTTGATTAATTTGTAAACACAAGAAAAAACAATTATAAGTACTTACATGTATTTTCTGATATATGATATATGGAATATCACATTTTTGTATTGATGTAACACATATCATATTGATGATTCTGACCAATACAGAGCCACATTATTTCTCTGTTTCATACAAAGCTACTTACTAGCTGACTGTGTTGACACTTTATATTATTATTTAACTTTATCTTGTTTTTCTTTGATAGTGTACCAAATTGTTATATTTGTGATGGACATTCAGAATTTATAATAAAGATGAAAAAAAATATTTGAAGAAATATTATATTACATTTTTTTTAGAAGACCTAACATTTTAAAGTTGAGGGTTATTCTACTAGTTAAATCATTTAATATGTTGATAACCTTTTATGTCATACATTCTGATTATTGACTTATAGACTTACAAGTTCTTAATTTTAGTAAATAGCTATGCTAACATATAGTTTAATACAAGGCATGGTGTAATAGTGTACCTACGCAGTAAACATAAAAGTATCATCGGTTCCAAAATATTATGTATCGTGACACGTATCGTAGTGTGTGGTATATTTAGCGATATGTACCGTATCGTGAGAGTAGCGTATCGTTTCACCCTACTCTATACCAGTATATGACACACCATTCGTATCATTTTAGCATAACAGTCAAAAGTTACTGCATAAGTTAAAAAAAGAATGGTGCAATCACAATTAAGATTCTGATCACAGGACTATAGTTTCAACAAAATAAATAATTTGAAGTTAATTTTAAACTCAGTACATTATTTGCACACCCTTAATTGCTTTCAGGGTTTAATTTACACTGTCCAAACAACGCTTTTAGTGTTTTGATAACAGTGTCACATTAGTACGGCCAATGACTGCTGTTGGATAAATCCATACACATCTTAATTGTTCATCACTGTGGCTTTTTACTTCTCAGTGTGCATTAATGGCAGCAGGGCAGTGATGAGAACAATACGGCACACTGCAGTTTGTAATAGGGCACAGTGCTGCTACAGAAATACATCGTCAGACAACCACGACCAATCCATTCTCCAGTCATCGCCCGTGGGATATTAAGTTCACTTTTTGCTATTTCTGGTAATGATATTTGATTGTTCGCTTCATGATTCGATGAAGATTTCAATCCAATGCTTAAGCTTGTACTATGTTGTTTTTGCTTTTCTTCCAAAATTGGGTCATCAATGCAAAGAGAATTCATGTTTCTAGATACTTAGCTATCTCCACACGTATGAGTAGCGGAAATGTAAGCATTGTTTTGATAGGCTGATATTTATTCAAATTTATCTCTCATTATGGAGGTATCGTTTATAAAAATCCTAGTGTATGGAATAAAACGTATTCAGTGGTCGTGTTCTCTGAAGATGCAGAAAAAGGGGATGGCATTGCGCCACACTGAAGGCGGAGCAGGGGGAAACACTACCATTTGTGAGGGTACTTCCTATTCTATAATTATTGAATTCAAATATTTATTGAATTCGCATATTATTATTGGCTTTCACTTGACAATAGTACTATTTAGTAGAAATAATACTTTCTTTGGTAATTAAAAGGTCACGTTTTCTTTTAATTCAGGAAATGTATTCAGTCACCAATGACATCACAAAAATGAAAGTATCATGCAAATGAAAACAAATAAAAGAAATAAGAATTACATGACAGTGACTTTACACAAATCTACTAAGCACCAAATGAGTGCTTTAATACATTTTCTTCCCGAATAAAGGATTACTTTTGTTTGACACGGCAATGAACGTCTATTCCTTTGCATGACAGCTATGGAGTTCTAAACAGCACAGACAAAACATGGCCGACTTCATAAAAAGCGTTCGTTTGTCATTCTGCTACAAATACAATTCGGTATTTACCTTAGCCGATAAGGATCCTAGTACAATACGACAACAAAAGAATGGATGTCAAACACATCTGAAATGTCACTTATACTTAAATGTCCAATGTTTATTGGTTTTGTCCAAATTTCTTTGCGCAAGTTTGTCAATAAAATTGGTAATGAGGTAATCTCGTCATAACGTGAACTTATTTGTCTAATTTAAAAATGCACAAACTTGTTCTCATTTGAAAAGTAATTGAATTTGATGAAGAAAGTAACTTTTGAAGTTAAAAAAAATGTACTTGTTGAAAGAGGGTTTATAAAGTTCGTACGAAATTCGCTTAAATCAACTTCCGGTAAGAAAAGAGTGTAAAAAATATTTCTTATTTTTGTGAATTCCTTAGGTAAACGCGCATACATTCGTGATGGTTTAACCAAATGTGATATTTTCAAGGCATTTGAGGTAATCAGACGATATTTTTTCTAAAAGTTATTGCTGAAAAAGCCACTGTCATGTCATTGTTTCCATTTCTTAATGGGCAAAAAAGTGGGTGGGGTAAGACATTTGTAGCAAGTTCCTGAGTTATGAACATTTTAAACCTTGTTTCACACAGTACCTGTTTTCAGTCAAATAGAATAGCCTGAATAGAACGATAAATAATTTATAAGCGACTGTGTTTGCATAAACTTGTCAGCCCATACCCTGAATTGACCTGTCCATTTTGCGATGAGAAGGAGGTTGGTTGAGTGTAGAACATAACAGCTCCCAGAATAGCAGACATGTTATATTTCCCCGGGAGACTCCTGTCATAGGGTTGTATATTGAGTGAATAAGTTAGATAATTAGTAGATAATTAGTAAATAATTAGTAGATAATTAGTATACATTAACTCGTTTAGATTTTATTCGATTTCAGTAGCGTCTTGGTAAACTTTTGTAGTCACTTTTTATATTGTTTACAGCAACGGGAAATCCGTGCAACTCGTTCCCGCCTTTCCTTCTTAACTAACCAATCAAATTCTTGTTTTCTTGGTGAACGGGATTTTTTGCACCCAGGCTTGTCATTCAACTTTCGACTGACCGCCTGGTCAATTGCACGTCTATATATATATATATTATAAATATATATATTGTTACAGGTAAATATTATTTTATTATTATATCTATTATTCTCATTCATCATTTCATCATTCATTCTTGTTGTAAACCTTTTCGACGTCATTTTATAGTTTGATATTTGTTAAACTCTATTCAATGTGTATGTATAATTGTTAAATAATTAAAAACCACATCCGCCGCCATGTTGAATTCACCCATGCCAAGATATTTTACAGTAATGTACTTGTTATTAATTCATTATTGTTTGTATATTTCAACTTTCGACTGACCGCCTGGTCAATTGCACGTCTATATATATATATTATAAATATATATATTGTTACAGTTTCTTATTCCCAACCCCTCCGCTGACAACTGTGACATTTGGCGCCCAACGTGGGGCCGGGAGAAGGGACTGGAAGAAGACAATACAGCCAGAGCGAATAACGACAGAGTCGTCAATTGGATCGTTGGTCCATAGAGAACTTTAACTTTAAATTATTATTAGAGTTTGCAATAGTGCTTTTAGACGACAGTGGACCTCCTAAGTCGTGATTAATTATAGTTTAATCACTGGAGTAATGTGTGTTTTGGATTAAATATTATCATGAAATAGTGAATATATTATTCACTACTTCCATCTGTATCTTTACAAGGTACGGAGTTGGACTTAGATTGTATTTTTTTTTTGTGTTCTATTAATTTGCTGGCCAGCAATCATAACTTGATCGCGTGGAAACGGACGGTGGATAGGCCCTACTTCATCGAGTTACCGGATCAAGACTTCAGGAGCGCAGTGCTTGGACATTGGTTGACATTGTGATTCATTTCGTATGAACACTGACTCTTTTGTGTATTTTACAATGGAGCGAACTGTGTTTTTGTGACTGTGTTAAATAACTTATATCATTGGCGGTTCAGACACAAGGATGTGGTAATGTACCATTTTAATTAATTTGGCTCTTTTATCTTCTTGCTATCAATTTCACCATCGTCATCATCTTTTTCATTTTGCTCATATTGCTCTGTCCTATATTGTTGTATATTTTTGTATATTTTTATGTATCTTATTTTAAATTTATACTCTTGATTGCAGATATTCACCGTATCCTGCACGTAACCATTTAACCTTGCATGTCTCTTTAACTATCCTATCCTTTGCTTCAAACCTAGTCCCTAAACTTAAACCAAATTATAATTTCAAGGTATTGGCCGTATTCACCTACAATAACGTGAATTATCTTAGTTGTGTTTATTGTGTAGTTGTGTAGTAGTAAGTAGTTTTGCCTAGTTAGGTAGATAAGTTAGTTCTGGTAATATCAGGTAAAAGTATATTTACTTGGGGGAATAATAAAATTAGACAAAGTAGTTTTAGATCACAGTAGGTTTACTTTTAGTAAGGTTGTTCTCGTGCCGTACTTTGTTGACTTGTATCTACACGTGTTCGTCTGTGTATTGTGTTCGTCTGTTCGTCTGTGTATTGTACATATTTGTTTACCCGTGTATAAAGTCCATACTAACACATGAGCTCATACCGCGTTCTTTTTCCGCGTCGTGTTTGCCAAACAACTTTTACCCTGCACTTATATGTCTAAACACTTGTTTTTAATTGTTATAATCTATTTTACCAAACTATGCTTTTGTGAAATTAGTCCTAACTTAATTATTACTTAAGCAATGAGACTAAACTGCAGCACTCGTATGGGTGTGTGGCCCGCTTAGCTCAAGTGGTATAGTGTATGCTTGGTAATCCAGAGACCTGTGGTTCAAACCTTGAATTAGGTCGGAAATTTTTTCTGTGGTTATAATACCTCACTATTTCATAGAACTGTTGAATGATAACGTAGGTATAAAATCATAAATTACAAAATAAGTTTTCACTAAGAAATAATAATAAATTTAAGATAAATATTCAAATCACGTACACAAATAAAATATCACGATAGCGCGGATCGTACGGTGTCACCGGTCGTGAGAAATACTGTCGTATTAAAAGTATGCGGTTTGCGTGAACGAATAGCGTATCTTATATCCCGGGTATTGAAACTCATCTTTCCAACTTAACTTGGAAAGAAGACAAATACAGGTACACAAAGTTTCACACAAAAGTTGGATGTATGACTTCACCTGAACAGTTGGTGAGCTGAACAGTTGGTGAGCGGAAAGTGTCACGATAGTGTGAAAGATACGAGCATCTGATGTGATTGGTCAGTGCGGAATGTGAATTCTAACTGTGGTGTAAAAAATACGGATTCACAAAATATGTGTCAATCTCTCAAACAGCAGGATCAACTAACATGATTTTTTAAGTGTAAATAGTTTGTTTGTTTTTCAAGAGGAATGAATTTGAAAGATTATTTGTTTACACTGATGGAAAAGTGAATAGTGGATTACAGAGACAGTGTATCTACAAGATTTGATCACCGTGCGTGTTACGATAATAATTCAAGGGGACGTAATCAGTTGAATAACTTATTGTGTTCATGGTTATTCTTTTTTACGAAAAAATACTTCAGTGATAACTTAGGCAAGACAGTATAATCAATATTGGGGATTTTATGACATCGTTTTTTAGTTATATGGACACGACGCATTTGAATTGGATGGAATGTCATTTATTTTGTTTGAAAAATTTATTTTGTGAATTAATTTTGTTACTTAACGCAACTTCAACTTCAGATGTAAAAGTAATGTGACTTTTGACTTAGAGTGAGATTGTCAACATTTACTGTGATTGAAGGAGTTTGTGAATCTGCTTCTTAAAAAAATGGCTGAAGGTGACGATAGAGCGCAACATGATCTTAACAGATCTTTTACAACCCTATATCAACCCACTGTAGGAAATAGAAGACAGACTATTCAACATCAGCTTGATGATCTAAGAAAACAGAGAGATCAGGTGATTGCAAAAAGATTGAGGGAGAAAGAAATAAATCAAGAAAACATGGATGGAGTTAGAATTACAAGTACACCGCAACAAAAATTTGAAAGTGGATCATCACTAAACGCTTTGAATGAAAGCATCAATAAACTTAGATCAAGCATTTTAAGAACAAGACAAGAACTAACAGGAAGTGATAAAAAGGAGAAAGGACTTTACAGTGTGGAAAAGAATCAGGGGACACCATCCGAAAGTTGTAGAAAGGACACAGAATTAGAGAAGAAATATACCGATATGGAAGAATATTTATTACAACGCGAGACGGAGCTCTGGACACAAGAAGTTAGACTATACGAGAGAGAGAAGGAGCTTGAACAATTATGGAAGGAAATGACAGAGGTTAAGCTTGGACATGGCATACCAATCAAAACAGAAAAGAAAGATAAAGAGCTTCAACAGACGGAAGTTACACAACATGTTAATCAAGGACTTAACATCAAGATAAACTTAACAGTTTTTTCCGGAACAGAACCAGTACCAAAAAATGAAAGTACCTTTGAAGAATTTAAACTTGAAATGAATTCGATTAGGCAAATCTACCCTGAAGAAACCATAAAACAAGCTCTACGAAGATCACTTAAAGGACAAGCAAGGAAAACTATGTTACACTTAGGGCCAAATGCAACTATAAACGACATTGTCCTGCGACTCGAAGAAAACTTTGGAAACATAGCATGTGAAGATACAATCTTGTCAAAATTTCTTAATTCGGAGCAAGAACCAGACGAATCAATTGTAGCATGGAGTCTTAGACTGGAAGAATTGGTGCTTCAAATAGAAAGGCGTACAACTATGAGTGAAAGAGAGAAGAAAGAGAAATTGAGAAACAGATTTTGGAAAGGGCTTTACAGCGCAGAACTTCGTCAGGCTACAAGGACATACTTTGATAGCGATATGGCATATGAGCAACTTAAAAACAAAGTAAGAAGAGAAGAATTCGAAATAAAATCTACTAGATATAAGAAATCATGTAACGAAACCAGGAAGGCAAACATTAGACAGACGGAAGCTGAAGTAGTTGTGGATCCAACAGAGAGAGTGAATGAATTGATGCACAAACTTGAAGCACTAAACAAGAGAGTTGATGACCTCAGTCATACATCAAGAGAGTTGCCAAATGACTACAATACCATGAACAGAGGAAGAGGTTACCAGAGAGGATTTAGAGGAGGAAGAGGCCGTGCTTTGTATCAAAGTAGAGGATATTTCAACCAAAGAGAAAACAGAGAAGAACGAAACATCAACAAGAATTTAAACGGCTAAATGTCTCCATTACGGGTCAAATGGTAGACGATGACCAAGGCAACAATGACCCTCCAGAAACTTCAAAAGAAACAATCAGAAAACCATTGTTTGAAAGACTTATTGGATATTCGAATGAAGCCGATATATTGTTCGAAGGGAAACACGTTAAAGCACTCGTCGATACAGGCTCGATGATAACATCCGTGTCCGAGTCATTCTATAAAAATTTAACAGACAGACCACCTCTTCACAAGTTAACAGAATTACAACTTAGAGGAGCTGACGGCAAGGAAATTCCATATTTAGGTTACATTGAGGCAAACATCGAACTTCAAACAGCTGATTCACCGAAAGTACTTCAGGTTCCTGTCCTAGTCGTAAACAATACCGACTACAACTTATCAGTTCCCGTGATAATAGGAACAAATGCAATTAAAATGCTGGAAGATTCAGATCTGTTACCATCAGTTTGGAAAACAGCTTGCAACCAAATTACAAATGGCTGTGTTGGAATTGTGAAAAGTCTCATCAAAGAAAATGTAACCATCCAGCCTTATGAAACAGTAGACCTCAAGGGATATGTTAAGACTCAGCGTAAAGTTGCGACAGCCATTACAGAGTACTCAACGACAACATCACCAAGGATTGGAGTGTGTCCTCGAATAGTCTCTTTAGAGGGATCTAGCAACAACAAACGAGTTCCAGTTAGAATCTTTAATATGTCAGCAAAGCCAGTAACCATTCAACCTAGATCAGTTCTGTGTGAACTTCATGAAGTATCTGAACTTCGTCGCTGGGATCCTGAAACAGAAAACAAACATGTTAAAAGACAAGAACAGAATGACACAAAAGAAAAACAAGCTTTTCTAGAGAAGGTAAACATTGACCTAAATCATATGGGCAACTACAAAAAGGAAAAGTTACAGTCACTATTTTGGCAATACAAAGACGTTTTCTCCACTGGGAACCTAGATATTGGTAATACCGACCTGATTAGACACGAAATCAAGCTAACAACAAACGAGCCATTCAAAGAATCATACAGAAGAGTACCACCTGCTTTGATCGATGAAGTGAGAGAGCATCTTCAAGAAATGCTAGACATGGGAGCCATTAGACCATCCCAGAGCCCTTACTCGTCGAATGTGGTAATAGTGAGGAAGAAAGATGGATCCATCAGATTCTGTATTGATTACCGTAAGCTGAATTCTATTACTCAGAAAGATGCCTACAACATTCCAAAGATAGACGAAACTCTACATCTCCTAGCCGGATCAAAATATTTTTCAAAACTCGATTTGAAATCAGGATATTGGCAAGTTGAATTAAAAGAATCTGATAAGGAAAAGACTGCATTTCAAGCCGGAAGTTTAGGATTTTACGAGTGTAATCGGATGCCCTTTGGACTTTGCAATGCTCCTGCGACGTTTCAACGACTCATGGAAAAGTGTATGGGAGAGAGCAATTTAAAAGAATGCCTCATTTACCTTGACGACGTCATCATTTTTTCAACAGATTTCGAACAACACCTTCAAAGATTAGAAGCCGTTTTCCAACAACTGAAAAGTCACAAGCTAAAACTCAAACCATCAAAATGTGAATTTCTAAAAACAGAGGTAAATTATTTAGGCCACATTGTTTCAAAGGATGGAATCCAAGTAGATACGGAAAAAATTGAAGTCGTCAAGAAATGGCCAACACCTAGCTCAACGAAGGATGTACAGCGTTTCCTTGGGTTTGCCGGCTACTACAGAAAATTCATTAACAACTTTTCTAGCATTGTCAGACCTTTGAATGACCTTTTAGTAGGTACTCCTGGAAAAAGGAAGACACAAAAACAACAGAAAAGACCATTTACATGGGGTCCTGACCAACAAAAGGCCTTTGAAACTATTATTAACAAACTTACATCAACTCCTATTCTCGGCTATGCGAATTACTCCGAGCCCTTTAAAGTACACACCGATGCCTCGTCTGATGGCCTTGGTGCTGTTTTGTATCAGGAACAAGAGGGAAAAGATAGAGTTATTGCATATGCAAGTAGAAGTCTCAAACCAGCCGAAAAGAACTACCATTCCAGCAAGCTTGAATTTTTAGCTTTAAAATGGGCCATCACGGAAAAATTCCATGATTATCTTTATGGAGGACGTTTTACTGTATACACAGACAACAATCCATTGACTTATATCCAAACAACTGCTAAACTAAATGCAAGTGGACAACGATGGATTGCCGAATTGGCCAACTATGATTTCAATATTTTGTACCGTTCTGGCAAGTCAAATGTTGAGGCTGACGCTTTATCGAGAATGTTTTCAGATACGTCGAAAACAAACACGATCGACAAAGATGTGATCCAGGCCGTGTTCCAAGCTGGAAAACCAGAAGTAAGCGACATAAATGACAACAACGATAAGGAAGTTTCAGACACAGAAGAAGAACATGCAAATTTAAATCAATCATTTACTTTTCAAAGTCAGGACTGGTCACATGGTCAGAAGTCAGATCCAAACATTAAACGTCTGATTTATTTTGTTGCAACAGGATCAGCACCTCAAACAAAATCGGAGACACCTGAAATGAGAAAGTATATAAAACATTTCAGCAAATACTTTCTGGAAGATGGAATTCTATACCACAATGGACATTTCAATGAACAATGTACTCCACAAATCGTCCTACCTGAAGTAGCTAGAAAAACTATTTTTCACGCCTATCATGACGATTTAGGACATCAAGGACGTGATCGGACGCTCAGTCTTTTGAAAGAACGATTCTTTTGGCCAAATATGGATTCTCAGGTTAGATGTTGGACAAGCCAATGTAGAAATTGCCTAGCAAGAAAGACACCACAACAAATACAAATAAAATACAAATACAAATAAACTTCAAAATATCCAATCAACATATCCAATGGAAATAGTATGCATAGATTATCTCTCTCTTGAAACATCAAAAGGTGGATTTGAAAACATCCTTGTCATAACTGATCATTTTACCAGATATGCACAAGCCATCCCGACAAGGAATCAGACCGCAAGAACAACTGCTAGAGTTTTATTTGACAATTACTTTGTACATTATGGATTCCCTGCCAAATTACACAGTGATCGTGGACAAAATTTTCTGTCGAAGACCATCAAAAGATTATGCCAAATTACTGGAGTGAAACGTTCAAGAACGACACCTTATCATCCTCAAGGAAATGGCCAGTGCGAACGGTTCAACAAAACATTATTGCAGATGCTTGGAACCTTACCGTCAGACAAGAAATCGGATTGGAAATCAGCTGTGCCAACATTAGTTCATGCATACAACTCAACAATTCACTCGTCGACCGGATATAGTCCCCATGAGTTAATGTTTGGAAGGAAGTCCAGACTGGCGATCGACGCGGTACTTGGTCTTAAACGACAGACTGTTACTGGGAATTGCCCGAACGAATACATGAGGAAACTAGAAAACAACTTAAAAAGGGCATATGAACAAGCAGACAAAACAGCAAAACTAGCCGGTCATCGTTACAAGAGAAATTATGACAAAAAGGTTCGGGAAAACAAACTAACTATTGGAGATAGAGTACTTTTGAAAATTGTTGGTCTAAAAGGAAAACATAAACTTGCAAATGTCTGGGGCGAACATGTTTACAGAGTCATCCGACAGAGAGGTGATGAAATACCTGTATTTGACGTCATGAGAGAAGATGGTAGTGGTCAAATTAAGACTATACATCGAAATAATATCCTTGTCATCAACCACTTACCTCTGACCGATTATTCCAATTCATCAACGTCCGAAGACAGCCCTTCAGAGGAGGATGTTAATCACAGTAAACACAGTGCACCCTCAAACTTCATCTTAGACACTTCTTTGTCTAGTGATGACGACAGTCAGAGTGATGTTCAAAGAAAAGTGATTCGACCTCGCCGAACGCGGAAACCACCGTTATGGCATAGAGACTACAAGATGAACTAGACTCAGCGTTCTCTAATTGACATATATATATATACTTGCCGACAATTTCATGTCAAACGATTACTAGTATCTTTCATCTTGTTAGGTATACCTATTTAAACTATATTGTAGAGATATGTCTGAATTATTTGATTGTAAATAAAAAATGCAAATCCTTAGTAAACTTTTAATTCATTTTATCTGATAACCGGATAATACATTGCTTTTACTTATTGTTGTCAAGTTATATACCTGTTTCTATGTACACCCTGTTTGTTTATGTTCACAAAGTGTTCAGTCTTCCTGTAGACAATGAACATATCAATCTTATATGTAAACATTCATTGACATTTATCGTATGTCGATTTTTGTCGTTAAACTGTTCACTGGCGCCCATTGAATTTTAAAACCTCTGGGTTAAATTGCAAAACGTAGAAATAATCCAGTAATTTTTTGTAATACTCTTTCATTTGTTTGTATGTGTTATATATGTACATGTATATCGAGGACGATATTTTAAAGTAGGGGGAAGTATGTCATAGGGTTGTATATTGAGTGAATAAGTTAGATAATTAGTAGATAATTAGTAAATAATTAGTAGATAATTAGTATACATTAACTCGTTTAGATTTTATTCGATTTCAGTAGCGTCTTGGTAAACTTTTGTAGTCACTTTTTATATTGTTTACAGCAACGGGAAATCCGTGCAACTCGTTCCCGCCTTTCCTTCTTAACTAACCAATCAAATTCTTGTTTTCTTGGTGAACGGGATTTTTTGCACCCAGGCTTGTCATTCAACTTTCGACTGACCGCCTGGTCAATTGCACGTCTATATATATATATATTATAAATATATATATTGTTACAGGTAAATATTATTTTATTATTATATCTATTATTCTCATTCATCATTTCATCATTCATTCTTGTTGTAAACCTTTTCGACGTCATTTTATAGTTTGATATTTGTTAAACTCTATTCAATGTGTATGTATAATTGTTAAATAATTAAAAACCACATCCGCCGCCATGTTGAATTCACCCATGCCAAGATATTTTACAGTAATGTACTTGTTATTAATTCATTATTGTTTGTATATTTCAACTTTCGACTGACCGCCTGGTCAATTGCACGTCTATATATATATATTATAAATATATATATTGTTACAGTTTCTTATTCCCAACCCCTCCGCTGACAACTGTGACACTCCCGATATCAAGCGTCTGTCTCAAGTCTCATGCTGAAGACATCATTCTCCTGTTTTGATGTTGCCGACAAACTAGCTACCAGCCAATCATTTGATTGCGCAATGTAACCTACTGTAAGCGACCAGCACCTGTGTGTGTATGTGTGCTGCTAATCAGAACAGATCTCTGCCCATCATTGAGCGTATCCAGTGTTCATTGGTCAAGACGATAATTTCATGCCCCGCCTACAGGTGTAAGAAGGCACCTGTAGTGACTGTAGTGCATAAAGGCACTTCCAACAGCCTTGCTGTGGGGTTAACCCTTTAGCGACGTGGTTGAGTGCCTGGACTACTGATCTGGCGGACCGGGTTCAAATCCCCGTTAGGGCCAGGATTATTGTCTCCTCTCAGATTTACTTTACACCCGTAACTTTAATTCCTTGATTGAATGGCGGAGATCATGCCCAATCAATGCCACATGTTCTCTTTTCTAACACAACATTATTGAAGATAAAAGCAATGCTTAACACATGTGCGGACACAGGCATTGGACTGAGCAGCGAAATTTTAAATGTTCAATAACCAGTTAATAGAGTGCTATGAGAACTATTCAGTATTTACCCAAAGCAAGCTCAGGATAATAATACTTAACGCCTGAATTCAGAAACGTTTACCAACTGACCTGCGTACGTGCCTTACAAATCAACAGCAAACAAAAAACAAAGAAATTAGTGCTAATTATATCATAACGCCATTTTGTTGGCCGACTACAGCATTTGTTGAAACTGATGCGCACGTGTGTATTTATAAAACTTACTCTGGTATTGATTGTCTTTTTCTTAAATCGCGACTGCTGTATAATGTTTTACTATGTTAAGGTTAGTGTGTAAACTAGCGACTCATCCCGGAATTAGAAACCAAAGGGAGCGAACGAAGCGAGCATGGTTTCTATTCCATGAAGAAGAATATATGAAAAAGTCCTATGAGCATTGTAACATATGCAAAAATTTGAAAAGGCGCAGGACAAAGGTATTCATGTGCATGCTAATTTTAAAAGTAAATATGTGATGAGTCATTTAACAAAATGAGCAAACCCAACAGTTACGGCCATGGAACGGTCAGTTAGTAAAAGGGATCGACTAGATGAATCACCAATTTAGACTCAAAACCTATACTCAGAACATGTTGCTTGTAATTAACATGGTTAAAAATAAACATTATGTAAAAGTAATAATGTGTGTATGAAATTAACACCAAAACAAGTTTGCATGAAAGAGATGAATGTATGAAACAAAAACACTGCTGAATATACAGAGCTTGCAACATGTATATTTGTGAATTGTGCTCCTAAAACAATTGTTGATTTTAATTGGATACTTTGTAAGGCCTTTTGCTAACTGCATATTATTTAGGACATTATTGGCACTCACAAAACAACACATTGTGTAATACATGTAGGCAAGCTTCTAGCCCTGAACTATGTTAGGGGATTAAGAGACAAATCGGCAAGGGTCACAGGAACCTTGGAACACATCAAAGCTAAGAAATGGAGAACATTGCAGTTTCCCAACATTATGTTAAGCTTTCTTTGACTTAAGCTTTTGTAAGAGGAGTAAATTGTTCTTTACTTTGCAATAGTGTTATTTCTATTTGAAATAAAAATTGTCGTCTTCCTGCAAATATACATTTATCATAGAAGTAAATGAATTTTGTGTCTGTTGATACCATCTCATTTTGTGCATGAATAGTAAATAAAATGCCTGCCAACCATAGACAATTTTAAAACATATTTTCCATTTCAACTAGTTCAAACCAGATTGCGTCATTTGTGTTTTAAGATTGATACATTGTTAAAAGAATTCGTTAATTAATGTAAAATAATTTGAGCTTTTTTTTGCTTTAGCAAGTGTCATATATATATATATATATATATATATATATATATATATATATATATATATATATATATATATATATATATATAATCTGGACAATTATCCAGTTAATACTTTCTCAAAGAAAAACACTTGTTTGCTATTTAATCTTGATTAATCCAATGTCTTCATGTTTTCCTAATTCATTTAACTTTAATTTGTTTAGGCAATAATGGTATAAGAGAGTTTACCACTAATATTTTATAATTATCAAAACTCTTTTGTCACTAACTTACAAGTTAAATAAACTGTTTATATTCTTGCATACTCATCATATAAAATTTAACATCTTAATAAGTACATAAATATTTTTTAAAGATTTTATGTAAATTTGAATTTGACAGTAGAATATATTTAGATCACTTTAGACACTTTGGAAACCTTTTTTCAATTCATTAGTAAGTGCTGTTGACACTTGACTTGTTTACACTATATTTGGCAATTGTTCTTTTTGTAGGCCACAAGCTTGAAACCAAAGCATAGAATTTTTGTCTAGTTAGCAAACTAAAATATCATAGATAAATTTAAAAATTCAATTAAATTGTTGTAAAGAAAAAATGTATCACTGAAATTACTATGATTATTGATAAAAAGACAAAAAAATACTGTTTTACAAATAGAAATAAGTAACATAGTCAATTTCATGCGCATTCACGGAAATCTCCTTCCCTGGTACCCCAATCTCTCTCTCTCATACACGTGAACCTTTTCTGAGGCCAAAGGGGGAGATTTTCAATTGCAAAGTGAGAGATTTGTTATTTTCCTATAAACACAGAAGGAAGTTATTTGTTTCCAAGTAGGGAGATTTTTGAAAATGTGTTAACACCACTCATTTTGAAATAATTTTAACTTTAAAAGAGGGTGTCTCTCTCCAAAAGCGAAAGAGTTCACATGTATGCTCTCTGGGAACCTAAGTCTCCCTATTTGGAACCAAGGGAATATCACATGTCTGGAATAGTCGTACCTCTACAACCTCATACCGTTACAATCTTGTTCCAAATTCAGAATAGTCATACCACATATAACATATATGGGAAAATTTTTAGTACAGAGATTGTAAAAAACTTCCAGGACTTCATCTGTACTGTCGATATGTTCTAAATATTCCATCTTATATTTGCCGAACGTCTTGTGTTTGTAAGTGAATTCAGTTTGATTACTAACAATTAATGATTTAAATATATAATCTGCAGATACAATATGAAAGAGTAACATAACAGTGGAAACAGCAAGAAACTAATAATAATTTTGTCCAAATGTCAAAAATACAATGAAGAACATTATTCCTTTAATTGGCACACCGTTGTGTTATGCATTTTATATATCAGTCTTTCATGAATTTATGTCATTTCTACTGTTTTCTTCATTCAACCTGCAAATATAGATAAACTGTTAAATGATAAATAAACACCTTAATTGATTAAAAATAAAACAAAAAAACATCCTCATCATGCAATCTCTCATATGTAAATATGCAACTCATATATGGTACGATTATTCCCAAAATGGTATGACTATTGCCGGTACTAGATTGTAGTGGTACAACTGTTCCTGCACCCGGACAAGACAACCCGAGTGAAACAATCCAAGTCAATATTTTTTTGTCTAGGCAGATGACACACTGAGACAAGTATTTTTCAAGGGTGACAAACTCGGCACCCATTCTCCCCTTCCCCCACCTCCCAAAGACGTTCTCGGAGGTCAAAATGCTCTAATCATTATTCCACGATGGACAAAACATCCCACAATCTTTTATATCCAGCCATAAAACACCCCATGAACATTCTCACAAAATCTCCAAGTTGAAATCCCCTTCAGTCACTTAGGCATGAAGTGGACAGAATCCTCTCTTGGAATTTTCCAAGGCATCAGTCTGTCTGTCAAGTCAGTCCATCTTTCTGTCTGCCCACCAGTCTGTCTGCGATTTAACTCTTCTGCTGCAAATGAATTAATTGAACTGAATTTTATTTCTATGCAATCGGTATTGGGTACTTTCAAAGTTGATAAATATCGAAATATTTCCTGTAGGTAATGTAGTTTGTACATGTATATTGCAAGATCAAGTAAATGGTACTCACCATAAGACAGGAAACAACTAATTATTTGAAGTTTTATTATTTCTTAAAATACAACAAAAAAAACAACACTTTTCACATCTGACTCATTAAAGCAAAGAACCTGCCATGTGACCACTTGTTTCTTTACACCCACATCATCTTTAAAGCAAGTCTAATGATAGATCAATAATTTCAGGGAGAGAAATATGCTCATATCACCAGTTGTAGTCTGAAAACCTGCAGGCAGCAAATGTTTAAATATGAGACTAAGGGTCACTCATTTGCCTTTGCGACATGTATTTGTCTTACCTGTACATCAGATATTTTAGCATAATAATGATTGCACCCCAAAGTTTGAAATTAATAAATGATAAGAAAGGAAAAAGCCTCTGCTCACTTTAAGCAAGGTATTACAGTATTTTCTCAGACCTTTCAAATAAGTCTAATATGTTTGCTATTGACATCCTAACCACTTAGAAACCTTTCATCTCACTTTCATTTAGGTTCTCATGGTTATGAAACTAGAAAGAAGTATGATGTAGAGTATTTGTTTATGGACGTCCCAGCAGTTGTTGACGATGACAGCATTTGGGGAAGAGATGGATCCACTTAACTCACTGGTGCAGCCAGACCTGTCCACCGAAACACCCAGCTGGTGTGACAACTGCCAGAAACTTAGACAGGTATGTAGAGAGCCAGCCAGATAAAGGACATATTTCTCTTGCTTAACCATTGCTTAACCTGTTTCGTGCTAAAAAAGTGGACATATTGTCATTACCTCCTTGTTGGCATCCATGTTGGCTTAATGTTAGCCTTTTTGTTAAAGGTCATTTTCATAGAAACAGTCCAAGTTATTTAGTTCCCCTTTGGAATACTTGTTAACTATCAAGAGGAATTCAGACTGCAAAAACCTAAAAAAATCTTGCAGAGAATTGGTCTGACCACCTAGAAAATTTTATCAGTACAAAAGATATGTCAAACCAGAAATAAAACAACACTAAAATATTGCAGAATTATTTGTTTGTATCTATTTCAGGCAAATTCATGTGAAATATTAAATTCTTATGAAATATTAAATTTTGACCAGTAACTGAAGCATGATCTGTTATTGTGCAAACTCCATTTAAATATGGTAGTGTAGTGGCTCTCCAAATGTATCATTGAAAATGTATCCTAATCACATCTTGCCAGAGGAAGCAATTGCAGCTAGTCATATGTGTGAAGTCAAATATGTTGAACAAAGACAGAGGTTTTCCAGCAAAATGGGGCATGAAGCTTTCCTCAGTGAAAAACACAGTGTCGTCAAGAAGGGCATCAGTATCCTACATATTGATCTCCATGGAATCTGTGAATGCATTTTGCCTGGGTTCTGATGTTTTAATGTGTGCTCCTTTAAATTCGTTGCTGTCTGTTGTATCCCTCAGAAATGAACTAAAATGTTTGCCTCTTTTGTCTTTTATGTGGGACAGCAAATCCTTAAGACTTGTGACTTTCTGGTTAACCTCGGCGATGGTAAATTTTGATATCTGGAAGACACATTAGTAATCTCATAGGTCTATTCAACCGTAAAATGGAGAAATGTCAGAAATCTCTTGTTTTCAGTGCTTTTAGGTACAACTTGCATTTTCACTTTCCTTAGATGTTATGTCCTCCAAATGAATACAGGTAGTCTCATAATTTTGTAATAAGCAGAGATTTCAGTGCCCTTTTTCTGGCTTGCTTGCTATCTGGCTGTATGCCAATAAAATGCTTAAAATCTTTGTCCAATGCAGCAGCGATGTCATATAGCTCTCGCCTTTTCTAGGGAGAATAGAAGCAAAACTTGAAAACTCAGTTCATTGTTTCCTCAATTTTTTAAAAAAAATGATATTTTTTCTTGGTGTCACAGTCAGCTAGTTCTAGATTGCATGCAATTTAATGGATCACAATAATGATGTCACCACAAGAAGTCTCTAGGTGTTCACTGAGATCATCAGTTAATACCTTTAAAGTTTACTGCTTTCCATTTTTCCCCATGTTTACAAAAACTCCATCAGTGTTTATTCCAACAATCTTTTTGGACTCTCAATGGGCAAGCTTACATGTTCAGGTGCTCAACATATTCTGTTTTTTACTGCCTGTGCATGTCCATGATCTTACTCTACATTGTCAGAAAGTTTGTTACACAAAGTTTCATCATTGTTCACATATTTTACATAAACTATTTAATGTTGCCCCATCAGAAAAGATTGCACAAAATCTGGCTTCATTGAAATCATTTTTTGTCTGACATTTAAAATTGTCACTTATGCCACAAATATCCAGGCATTATTTAAATTTGATGATGTAAGACCAAATAAAGATCATTAGTAATCATAAAATTTTGTATCTACAAAACGAGACACGTTCAACGAAATACAATGTTTCTTAATCACATAAAAGTAAACACATGGCAGTACACACTACTGACCTCGGTCTGAGAACGTCACCCAAATTTGGCGATTTTGATAGGCTGGTGCAAAGCTGATCACACTGAACGACATATGATAGACAAGGCATGTCAACATTGAGTAAAGAACAAACAAAGTTAAGTTGTCAATAAAAAAGTTGTCCAAAAATGGAAACTGTTCAACTTATTTACAAGTTTCTTTGTCATTGAAACTTTATTCATATCGATTATTTCATGCAGCATGAGGGACACAGAAAAGTGTCAGCACATCTCAGCACCTTCATACAAATAGAACATCATGCTTGTTTTTAGCCCAGTCGATCAAAGACAGTGAGATGTCACTTTTGTGTCCCTCTTAAAGAACAAGAACTGGAGATATGGCATTATGATGTGGTAAATACTTGGCAAGATGTTGCTTCATGTATTGGCTAAATATGTCTGTATTTGACCATCGGGAGTCTGATACCACACCAGCTGCACCTGCATTGGCACCCTCAGAATTTCTGGAAGCATTCTCTTCCCTGGAAATACGAAAAATGGTGGAACTTGGTTTCCCAATGCATTCGCCCCACTAATGATGGTAACTGTCTTTGATTTAGCAGAGGTGATAGCCTGAGCTCTGTATAGGGCTCCAGATATAATTTTTGGGGACTTGTGAGTGGCTGAAATGCCCTTTTCATCAAAATTAAAAATGACTTCTGGTTTATCAGTTAAGTGAGAGCCCCAGATTGACAGCATAATCCAAGGCTAAGTTTATATTTTCAACTCAAGAATAGCCATAGCCAATCTCTGCCATTGTAGAAAGGTGTTTTGCCAACAAAACTTCCTGATCATGTGTGAAAACCTGACACTTGACAGATAATCTACATGTCAATACACCTTTGTCACTTACTATGGCCCATTCTATTTTTTTTAACCATGTTTCTTGTACATTTCATTTTATCATAAGACTTGCTGTGCTTTATGTTTAGCAAGATGTTGTTTGTTGCAATCTGGGGGGTGGGGGCTTGTGGACTGGTATTGGTCATTATTATCCGCACCACTTTTAAAATACAAAAACAAAGGTTTTGTAAATAGATGTCAGTAAAACCTGAATGTGAGTAGACGTTTTTTTCTGTTTCTGACATTTAGAACTTAAAATCTATTGGAAACAATAATATTGTCAGTTTTGATGATTGCTTCACAAAAAGCTTGCAATTTTGAATGTTTTTTTTTTCAAAATTTTATTCCCAGCAAACTAGTTACTTGCCCCATCGGACTACTATTTTATGAAATCTTCTCGCCCAATGCAAGGTCTTCCTTGCCAATATGAGTGGAATTTTCATCCCCTGCACCAGTTGCCAGTATTTGTGAAAACTTTTATGAAGCGATAGTGAATACCACTGTGGTTGCAATCTTTTATCTTTATAATTATCATGCTATTAAACCATGATATAATGCTTATGAATAGATCTGCTGTGTTTCTTTTTTTCAGGAGATTACTCATTTGGAAGAGCAACAACTTCAGAACTTTGACAAATTAAAGAAGAAAATCATCTCAACAGAGTAAGTAATTATTAAAAATGTAATCAAGAAACAGTATTGTTGTTACATGTAACTCCACACCTGCTTGGCAAGAATTGATTAGGCTTAGGCAGTTAGTGAAGATCCCGATCAGCTGGCTTCGAATTGATGCTGTCTCTGAACAAAGTTCTGAACAGTTTGCTGCCAAGTCTCTAGCAGTATGCTTGTTGCCTTTACATGTAGCTATAAGTTTATAAATAAGATTTTGTGTTGCTTTTTTATAAATAAAGGTAAAAAATATAGTAGTATGTGGATGTCCTATACTCTGGAAATTCATACAGATGTTAGATTGTCAAAATGTGGCCTAATTAATTTAAAAACTCTCCCGTTATTTGATTAATTGTTTAGTTAAATAATCCCAAGTCACCATACTGTGACTGAAATGGTTTTTAACAAAAAGATAACTATTAGCTATGTTAATTAAAATTAAAAATTCTTCAAATGCAAGATGATTTTTTTTATAATATTTATTAAACAATGTACAGCTTTGATGCAATCAATGTTTTATTACAACTGGAGATGTATGAGAAAAATTTGCCATGTTACCTTAGAATGGGCTGCTCTAACAAAGACATCATATTATTACGCTCACCTGTCTTATTCTCTTTCCCTCTTTTTAGACAGTTTTTTATGCACTTTTTAAGTTTACACTAATAAAAAAAGTTTTAAATCATACCCTCGATAACAAGTAAACAAAAATATTTTGTTTTGGGTCCTTTTTTTTGGCATTCTGTGAATGAAATGTTTTTGCCATCTCTTTACAACTGACAGCTTAACAATGCTTAGTTTGAACAATTTTCATCACTGAGCAGGTTCGAACCCAAGCTGCAGGAAGTAAAGCATATATTGTAACAAAAGTGCAAAAAGCTATGCATATTTGATGTCAGTAAAACTTAGCCCCTTCAGAGAAACCATCATTTTTGATAATGGGAAACCATTTGGCATGTCGGAGCCTAATCTGAACATTAAAAATAATCCCCCACCTTACCATGACCACTGAGTTCCCTAATGACCCCCTAACATAATTATAAGGTATTAGTAATATGCACAAAAGCACAGAAGGGTATGCACATTGGGGGTTGACTGATGCCCATAACATCACAACATTGTTGGTGGGATGATAAACTCAACACACACAAAATTATTGTAAAATATTAAAGTTTTAAGGCAACAAGAAAGCTTGCATTGGCTGAACAGTTTCATTAAATAAAGTTTCAATTGTATTTAGTAGTATGACATACTTTTTTTTCCTTTTTTTTCAGTTTGTTGATCAAGAAGTACAAGTCCAAGTGTGAAGATATCCTTTTAACAAGAACCAAGTATATCTTTAGGAGCATCCATGACCAATTTTTAAAATTCACTGACTTTAAAGGCCCCTCACCCCATAGGTTTAAGATCTGGTTGGAGTTTTGTTTTTGTTTTGTTTTGTTTCTGAAATACATCTGAGCGACCAATTATGATCATTATAGTGACGTAAAGCTGTTTGGTGGAGGAAGATACCAAACAATTGTTCGGGTAGGACACCAGCACACTGTAGGTTAGCTGGAAGATCTTCCCGTATTAAGTCCTTTGTCCTGATTGGGACTCAAACCCATGCGTTGAGGGGCTTAGTAGTCAGAGGAGTACAAATTGGCGACTCTGCCGCTACGTCATGCGGCAACCCCTCTGGTTGGAGTGATAATTGCTGTGTGGGAAGGTTTTCCAGCTGACTTGCAGTGCAGCTTTGGCTCTACCCAAACATTTGTTTAGTGTATTTCTCACACAGTGTAAGATAAACGGTATGGCTGTAATTGTGCAAGTAATGTTTTCCTTAAAAGCAAAATTTGGGCATTTTTAATTTTGTTGTTTTGTTGTTGTTTTGTCAAAGTATATTATGAGTTCTTTAGGTTCAAACCTTAATCCCATATTTTAATTTTCTTTAAAAGGTGCTGAAATATTATAAAGTGGATACCTATAGTAAATATTAACATAATAAAATTGTAAACATTCTTAAATTTTAGAATTTTGAATATTCTAATATATTTGTACAGACTTACTGTTGACATATTTATTTGTGGAGGCCAATTTTAAACCATCCTGAAATAATGATTTTTTCTTTCTGTTACCTCTATGTATCTGTCCTTAACTATATTAACAAAATAATGCTCAACAAAAGAAGGCAGAAGAAGCGATTAAGAGGGCAGAAAATTTCCAAAGGTAAGAAAGATAATTTACTTTTAGACATTCAAACTCATTTTTAATGCATACAAGCTAGGTTTTTCTGTCCAGCCCTCCCATCATTAGTTCGAGTCACAGTCAGGGCGAGAACTTGCACATATGTTGACTTTCAGCTGACTTGCAGTGTGCTGTGTTGGTTTTACTAAGGCTATGTCATGGGTATTCTCCAAAATTAATAGCTGGAAGCTGTATGATCAGAATCTACACTATTTGCTGCTTAATCCCTTATCAGAATTAATGTTTTCTATGCATGAAATGACAAGTAACTAAAATAAAGCAGTGTTTTTTGTTATTAACAACTGTAGAATGATAAGTATTTAAATATGGCCTTATAAGAGTATTTGAAATTGTAAAGGTTTTGTTTGTAATTGCAGACAGAGTGAGATATTGGAGTCCCAACTCAAAACAGCCCTGCTAGATGTGGAACCATTAAGACAGGTTTGTCCTTCTCCCAGGATTTAATATTTAAACTTTATAACTTCTTAATCTCAAGACAAACACCAAACACCTGCTTTTGTCACTGGAATTTGGGAAAAACAGTTTTGAAGTTTTACTATGCAATAATGATAAACACTGCAATTGTCACACTATGACGATCTGTAGCCACGCTGAGGTTCTGGTGCCACTGATCTGTATCTCCCGACTGGGTTGTGATGCCACTGTTCTCTCCCGACTGGTTTCAAAGTACGTTGGGCGCCATTGTAAGTGGGGTTTCAATAAATTTTGACACGTGTAGGTCGATTAATATATGTTTATTGAAAAGGTTCTATTGAAACCTGTAACAGAATAAATAGTTTACATAAATAAAAATACAAGAATATAAATAATAAAATTGACAAAACCATGTCAACAATTCATATTAATTCAACTTATCACTTCATATATATTTCAAATATATTAACAATATTTCAAATATAAAAACCATTCAAACAGTACATCATCATTGCTAATAATACAATACAATAAAAAATAAAAAAGCCTTACCAGTCATGATGGGGATATCTTGATTACTACCGGTAAAACAGGTGTGAGAAACTAAATGAAAAACATTTCTTTAGTAATCCAATACTATATGCATACTCTGTAAACGTATAGCCTTGAATGAATATATTCAAATCAGGACTCCAGTATTTTAACTACAACTAGTACAAACACACATTACATTCATGAATTTCACTCACCCTTAAAACAACATTCTCATACACTCAACCATACCAAGCCATATATTATGCAACATACTGGTTACAGTGGTCAATACTAATCACAGGTGCACAGTGTTATCCTGATCAGGTAAATATACATGTACAGGTAACAGGCCTAAGTATATTTAAAACACCTGGTTACATGTGCAACCGTTTGACAACATACACTGAGATCATTCACAATAACATAATCTTCACAAATTACTCTCAGTATAATTCTTACTCTTTGTACCAAATGATACCAAAACATATTGTGGATCATCAATTAATTAGTCCTGTTAACGTGTCAGGTGCCCAAATCTTAATTATTGTCTGACTAGTTGCACAAATTCATGTGTAAAAACTATTGCACCTCTTTGCACAGATGTCATCAGACCAAGGGAAAATAAGGGAAAATAATTTTCTTCTATTGCATTTTGTTCAAACGAAGAAAATTATATTAATCTCTCTAGGCCTTGTTGTGAAGGGATGTAACTTTGTAATTTTAATAGAATTATGGCTCCTCAAAAACAAAAAGGGAATATGCTGGTTAAGATGAGGAAACGTTTCTAGTGCTATTGATTAGTATTATGAACTCATTTTTATTACGTTTGATGACCCCTCCTCCATTACACATACACCTGCCCATCCCCAAATTTGCATCTTTTGAGGAGTAACTTACTTAATTGTTGTAGGATGCTGTCATTAACCATTGAAACACTACTTTGTTTTTGATAAATTTTATTAATCATCCATAACATATTTTTCAACATTTAACAAGCTATTTTGCACAGTTAAGTTGTAACAATTGCATCATATTTTTGTTATACTGCAACAACATGTCCCACCCAGTTTGTTTCTTCTTCTGCATATCAATGTTTGACCTCAACACTTTTGTATTTATTCCAGTTAAAGACCAAATTAGAAGAGGATGTGAAACAGAAGGCAGAAGAAATTCAACGGCTGTCCGACTTGCTGGTGTCTTCACAGGTTGTCTCCCTTTTCACATTATTGTCAGTTATTTCCCTTAGCATCTCTTAGTTATTTCCCATAGTCTGTTGATTATGTTTTTTGATAATATTGCTACCTATTGCCATTGAGCACAACAGTGATCAGTTTTGCTATTATAGAGACCTAGAGACCAGTTTTACCATTGCAATGAACTCAGTATTTTGTTGGCTTACCGCTTTTTAGGTATAGTGGTATGTTATAAAAACTCAAATTGATAAGATTGTAGATGTGTTTTGTTAATTTTTTACCTTTATAGTTTAATATTTATTTGTGAAAAAAATTGTCATGGATTTAGGTTATTCTTCAAAAAACCTTCTGAGCTTAACTATTTTAAAAATAGGAAGAGCTATTTCAATCACTTTTGCTTCAGCACCAGCATCAGCATTGTTGTAACACAAGTAAAAACTACTATCATGGTTATATTTATATCTCAATAATCTTTTAAAAATACTGGAATGAAACTTACTATGTGTCTTCTAAGATATCATGTCTCTAGATATCATGTCTCTAGATAAAATATATTTTAAATGCCACAATGTATCTGCCATATATAGGGAGCCACATACCAGTACGAGGCTCTGAGCCGTGACTCCGCATCCAGTATAGAGAGGCTAGAAGCAGAGAAGAAGGAATTGGTGCAAAAAGTTAAACAACTAGAAACTGGGTAAGTAGTCATATCATCAATCATATAGGCTGTTCTGTATTAGTACAGACAGATATTTAATAACTTGTAAAATATCTGTGTATACTTATGTTTATTGCAATGTCTAACCTATTTTCAAATCTAGAACACCATTCATACGCAACATGCAGTCAAATGGCAATACTTTGGATCACAGTTTAATTAATACATCCGCCTGTCTATAATTAGGTTACAATTTAGCAAGCGCAGAATACGGATATTCGTCAGCATGTTTTCATACTTCTGGGAGTTACCGCAGCTCTCAAATTCATACTCATGTTACCTTGCGTGTCACATCAATAATGTTCGTAACAATCAGATAACACGCTTTGTTCATTACTTTAAGTCAGTAAGACATTGAATTAATAAGGTTAAGATAAGAGTGGATGGGATTTAAAATGAAGGGCATAGTCCATCTTTGGATTCATTGATAAACAGCTAAGCTACATATGCAACATTCCTCACTAAACTTTTCTCAAGTTGTACATTGTGTTTGTATAGAGAGTTGATGATGTGTCTTGTGTAACCTTGGCAAATAACTATCACACACTTTGTGCTGCTTAATCACGACAAAGTACTGAGTAAAATACTTGACTAGCCAACATCTACATCTAATGTATAATAATTACACTTCCAATTTTGAGCACTGCAGTGAACTATATGTAGAAAAATATTTTCATTACTCGATGAACTACAGTGTGATGTAGACAGCACGTGCTTGCATACCTGATTGTTGATTGGCTCCGTCAGTGGAGCTTATTTTACTATGGACTGTTTTCATGAATAAACGTAAACATGGCATCAATAATATGTCATACAACAGATGTGTTAAACAATTTATTTTTTCATTTGTTTGCAAACACATTTCATGTTTTTGTGGTTTAAAGCACTTTATCTTTTTAAAAATCTGTAATAGTGACATTAAAGAGCAAGAAATGTGGAACTACTTATTTGTTGTTTTGCTTCTTGACATTGTAGGCGTGGCTTAAATATGAAGAATTCGAGAGTAAGCTATTCATTTGATCTAACTTCTGTAAGAAGTCACACAGTTTATATATATCTTATAAAGATAAAATAAAAGAGATTGTAAGTATCTATTTTTTTTTAAGAATTGACTCTAATTGAAACTAAATGTAATGTAAATATAAGGGATGAATTGCTGATTTTTGACATTCATCAGCGATGAACCTTGTTGGGCCACTTAAAGTATATCATGAAGTCCTTCTGACTACACGATACTTTTAACAGTCCAACATGGTTCATCAGCTAATAAACATTTGTCACATGATGTTATGTAGTAAAACAATGTATACAATAATAAATATTCAAACACCAACATCCCATATTTTGAGTTTATTTCCAATCTAAATTATGAAAATTTATGACATATTTACAATATTATGTCTTAAAAAGATTGATATACCACACTGATGGCCAAAACGTGTAAATTACAGTACTATACAGGTGCACTACACTTTTACTGAATCTACAATTTTACTTATGTTCCAGCTGGTTCAATGGATAATCATTGTATTGCGATTTGACTGTATATCAAGGACAGGAAAGTTATTACTAAACATTGAAGTCTGTTGCAGTCACTTTTTCATGTAAATTATCTGTGTCTTTTGTTATAATTTCCAGCAAAGCAGCTTTTCTTTTTCTCATACATGTTAACATTTAATCCATATTATGCTAAATTAAAAGTTACACAAAATCAAGGTTGCTTGCTTTTACCTACATGCAAAGGTAACACAACATACTGCTAGAGACTCAGAAGAAAATAATGTGGAACCTAATTAGACAAAGGGAGCTAGCTGATTAGGATTTACACTTTGTGTCTTAAGTATATTAAGTTTTGTTGATTTTTGTTATTTTTTATAAATTACGTGAACACATCAATGTAATAACACTGTTCTGCATTGTACACAGCTTTTTCTCTTTTTTTTTTTACTCATTATTTTGTGTTTGTATTTTGGTGGGGTTTTTTTGCTGTTGTTTTTTTTTTTTGTGGGTGTGGGGGTGGTGTTGTTTTTTTATAAAATAAAAATATTTTAGTCTGATTAATAAAAATCTACCTGCAGAATCATTACTATGACTAGACAGCATGGTCATTATCATGGTGGAAAAAAGTTGCACTTTTTTATTTTGTTCATATCTCTTGTTCTGTTTTATTTTGTCCAGGAAAGTTAACAAGGAGGTGACTAAGGAATTAAAAAGTAAGTTATTTTATATCATTTACGTTATTGAATTTTTGCATGTAAAAGTTTTAAGCAACTTCTTGTTTATAAAATATGTTCAAGATAAAATTGCATTTCATGTATAATTTACCGGTAATGAATTTTCTATTAATTTGGTTGGTTTCTCCACATAAAAAAGTAACATTTTCACTGTATTTCTTGCGAATGCTACTTTATTCTGTTTTTATATAACCCTCTGTACCTGATTACTTAGTTGTATAAAGGACAAAAATAGGACTCATTTACTAAGGGAAATGTTTATTTTTACATACAAAATAGTCTTTACAAAATGATAAACAGTGTACTCTCTAGTTACGTATCTACATATTTATTCTGTTTATGCAATATTACATACTACACATAAAAATTAAAAATGAAGGGACATCATGTTAAAAAAAAACATATTGTCTGCTTACAAATATATCTGTTACTGTAAATTAAAAATATCAGTTGACATGAACAAGATACCTACTACATATATTGCCTATACACTAGCATATAGTATCTTTAATTTAGTAACAATAAATTGTTATTTGATCATTTTTATGTGTTACAAACATGTCACAAATTTCCAAACCATTCACTGAATCATTAGATTATAATTTGAGTTATACATAAAATGGATATGCTAATTTCTCTTTCATGAACATGACAGGATTGTCCAAACCATTTACAGTAGACTTCGACTTGCACATTACATTAATGTCACAAATTAAATGAATACATTTGTACATTGGCTTATTCACAGTTTTGGAAACAAGGACCACTAGAACTTTCAGACAGTTGTGCTGTATTATAATATGATATTGAAAACCTTGTATAATTTTGATATTTTTGCATTTCTACTTTCATTTATGCTCTTTTTTAGAATTAGTTAAAAGTGTTCATGGCGTGCTATCGCATTCAAGGAAGCAGTATACTTGCTTTAATAGGAAGATTCTGATTGTCTGAAAGATTTTTCAAGTTTGTGGGACATTACACACAACAAATAAATACAATCAAACTTGGGCCTTGAAGTTCCTCTTGCAGAATCATTTCTTAGTTAAGATATTGCCCAAGCTCTTATTGTAACTGACAAGAAAACTTCTTACAGAGACATAAGGATACAACGCTGTTTCTTTTTTTACACAATCAACTTGGAAAAGATGTGAAATTATATTATGATATCAAAATGAAATGCTAATATACAAATAGTAAATACTGTGCTATTATAATACACATGCACACACACACGCGCACACACACGCACACACACACGCACACACACACACACACACACACACACACACACGGGCTTGAACCAAATCTCAACTGAGAAATGTTTTTTTCAAGTGGGGCCTTCTGCCTTATTGCCTCAGCATGCGTTTGGCCACTTCCTTATGCCCAAGCTTGGACATGCGGTTGGTTTTGTCCAACCGTCGCTTCTCACTTAACCTTTGCCATACTAAACACCCAATAAAGACAACAACCAAACCTAAATTAATCCCCACCACTATCATCCCCTCAGTGAGGTAACTAGGCATTACATAGACCTTGATTATAGTCTCAGCTTCGATTGTCCCATTTCCATTCTTACACGTGTACACACCTGCATCAGCCATAGTGATATTCTCAATTGTAAGTGTATTATTTTTCACACTTAATCTGAGAATGTCTGAGCTCATCTGGTTTATGAGAGACTGGTTCTGTAACATTGAAGATAAGGGTATGTCCCAGCCTGGCAGGTACCATTCTACAAGTGCATCCTCTTCCAAATTCTCAGGATAATGTAAACAGTCCATGCTAATTGTCTCCCCTGGTCCAACTGCCTGGTGGGGAGGTACAATGTGTACAATAGGCTCCACATCCTCTCCATCTTGGGCAGAGACAGGACTCAAAATGAGACTGAGCAGTATCATAAAGGCTTGGCTGATGAATAAGATTGATGTCTTCATGGTGGTTTGTTGTTAGTGCCGATTTAACCGTACAGGTGATTTCTTGTTTATTGCTTGGCCGTAAAGTGACTGTAACACAATTGATATTTAAGATGATTTCTAGAGGTAAGCAGTATCAAGTAACAACTTAAGGTCTTTTTTCTTCAGGTTTAGTTGAAACTGTCACATTTTTGGCAGGTGCATTTGCTTTTTCTTCTAGATATGCACTGAAAATAAAAGATATTAAGTTGGATAAATTGATAAACCAGCATTAATTTAGTTTAGTTATGAAAACAAATATGTAATTAATTCTATTTCTTGTTTAGAAAATTTGATCCTTTTATATTCTTTCATGACTTTTCTAAAATTTTGTTACATAATATAGAAATGCGTAATAGACATACAGAATGGTTGTTGCAGTGAGGTCGAATGGGAAATACTTCATAAATTCAGTTGAAGTCAGTCCTTATATTTGTATTTGGATTACTTGGTTTTTATGATTGTATTCTTGGAGTGTTTGTTTACTTTTTGTGGTAACATTTCAATACTCATCATAACTATCATATTTGATTACTAACTACTAAGAATTCCAATTAAGAGGCCCTTACTATTTGGCCAGATTTTATCTGACAAGGGAGACAACTTTCATATCACTTATGTTTCCCATTAATTCTAATTAAAACATGCAGTATTTTTGGTTTGATAGTTTTGCATTAATCGTGCCACCAACAATATATCTGAATTCAGTCATCCAGCAGAATGCATTGTGCAGTTATAATTGGAAAGTTTTAATAACAATTACAAATTCTGCAGTATGCATTGAGTTAAACCATATTTCTTTACTATGGATGGATGTTTCTTTTAAGACTCACAACCATTATTTATTAAGAACTTTTATCTCTTAAACAGACAAAATTAACATAGATTTTACATGAGAAAACTTCCCACTGTTGGACTTAAAATGACAAAATTTCTATTATTTGGCTTTTCATGGTAAAATCTCCATCATTAGGTTTTAAATTAGAAAATTATATTCTTGGGCTTAACGTTAGAAATAATCCCTATAATTGAGCTAATCATGAGAAAAACATCCTGTTACTAGGCATTACATGAGAAAACAAAAAATCGAGGCACCAGTTGCTGATTGGTTAGAGTCACTGACTGCTCAGCCCCTTTCCATTTGGCTTCGAGTTGCAGTCAGAGAGAGAACTTTCATGTGGAGAGGATTTTTGAGCCTACCTGCAGTGCACTGGTGATTTTACCAAGATTTAAGTTTGGGTCTTCCTCCATCAATAATTAGCTGGATGTTGCCAGTATGACCATAATTGTGTGAGTGCAAAGTAACAAAACAAAACAAAAATCCCCATTACTGTCTTGGGCTTTACATGAAAGAGACATAAACAAATGATTACTATCTTAGGATTTTCACAAGGAAAAAAATAAGTATAAATCCTCATTTCCATATGAAGCTTTTTATAAGAAAAAAATAAATTATTCACCTTTATATGAGAATTTTTTTCAGTATTAAATTAATATAAGAAAATTCCCCATAAATTTAAAGGTCCATATTGCATGCAACTTCTACAAAAATATGTTAAAACAAACATTAAATAATTTGCTTTTAGAATTATGATTTATGTTATTCTGTATTGCATACTACCTGACTCATTAAAATCCTTTCAGCTCTTGCTCATAATACTTTGACTCCTTGGTCTGTTTCTTTTCCAGAATTATCATCCAAGATTTTGTCAAAGGAAATTCACTCAACTTAAACTACTTTTCTTAAAATATACTTTGTTTTTGTTTTTCACATTTCTTGTCAAAGTTAATTTTTTTCACCAATTTCTTTTGGCAGTTTTCACAGTCTTCTAAATTTTACATCCACACATCTCTTGCTAAAATGTAAAATCCATATATTGTTGTCCAACCTTTTTCAGTGTTTAAACTTCATTTAACATATCACTCAAACATCTATGTTTTTGACTCCCTTTCTAGTTCTTGTTTAGGTTATATCTGTTACCCTTGTCCTCCATAAGTCACCAGTGCAAGGATCATTCGGAGATTCAATAATGCCCTAATAACGCCCAGCAGTTATCTCTCCACACTGTCTATCTGCTGGGACACCAGCTACACTACATACCTTGTATCTCAGTTTGTGTCCTGCACTGTTTGCTGGGTATGAAAATTATCCATACCTTAGATTACAAATGTTACTGGTGGCCTTTTTTCTTATCAACGTACTTTATCTGTTCAGTTTGCAATCTGTACTTACTTGTAATGAATTAAGCTCAACTCACTTTGTATGTTGATTGGTTGATGTTAATGTACATATATTTGTTTTTACATTTAGTTTGATTAATTTCCTTATTATAAATGCTTGCAATGTCTCAACTTTCTGTATATGAAGTTGTGTTTAGTGATTTATTTGTACTATACATACATGCGCAAGTGGAAATATTGTGGATAAATATTTTTGTAAGATGGTCATAGCAGTTTGTACTGCACATCCCTGTTTTGTTTTGTTTTTTTCCAAAAAAAAGACACTCGCACTATATTTGTATACTGAGGTTAATTCAAAATACAGGACTGGTAATCTTAAAAAGTTAACTGTTAAACCTTCACCTTGAGTCAAGGGTGCTTAATAATCATATATGGGGGTGTCAGCTTTATCAGTTAAGTACCACAGCAAGGTTTCTATTGGCTTATAGAAATTCAACAAATATAAAAAAAGTTGTGTAGTCACCATTACAAAAGTTACTGGTTTGAACCTTAATGAAAGTTGGTATATTGATTTACAGTAGTAGGATTTTTGCTTGCAGCATGAACCTAATTGATGATAGTACTAATTCAGCCATTGGTAGAGCATTAAAAAAAGTAAAATTAGTTTGATTATTTAATGCTTATCCTTTTGCTGACAACTGCTGGAATGGAGCATACACAGTTTGCCGACTTTCTGAGAACAACTTATCAATTATATGCTAGTTTACAATGTTGTCAGAACTTTTTGTTAATGCTTGTGTATCTATTTTTGGATATAATGGTGAGTTGATTTGAATCATTGCCACCGGACCTGATGGCACATTGAGAAGAGCATCAGGCCAAGGTACAAGAGGCTCTGGGTTCAAACCTACTTTATGACATACCAAGTTGCACAAAATGGTCTGTGTTTTGAACTTTGGTCTGGTCTGATCTGGTCTGGTTGCTGCTGCCTGTAATTTTATTGAGCAACAAAAATGATGACAAATAGTTCAAATCCACCCAAGTGTATAAATGGGTTCCTGCAAGAGTTATTTGAGTCTTGCACATTGCTTCTTTGTCAGATGTTGTGGCTTCTGGTATGGGATTTTCAACCAGTGGGTCAAACTGTGAAGTCGGCTGACTATGCCATTGCTGTAGAAGAATGTAGATAACTATAAACCAAACCAAAAATTAACTTGTAAGGTGATGCTAATTAATGCAGTGGTGGGGAGTGGCCTAGTGATAGGGTTGCCATCTTGCAACTCCTCTGACTGCTTAGCCACTCACTGCGTGGGTTCAAGCCTCATTTAGTGTAAAGGATTCTACTCAGACAATTCTCTGGGAACTTCCTCCTCCAAAAAAGCTGGATGTCACTTTTTTGAGCATAATTAATTGATTTAAAAAAAAAGTTGCTCTGGGGTAAAATCATGGAAAAGTTCAATATAACAGAAAGGAATATTGTAGCAGTTAGAAGGCTAGTTCACTTTGTCTTTATGGTTCATTTTGTAGAATACTCAGTATTGGGTAGATTTGTGGTTTGAATCCTAGTGAAGCTCTTTATTTCTGCTTCCACCACACTAATAAACTATTCTTAGTCTGTTAAGTTGACCGCATGCAGACATGTGATCTTTCCCGATTTCCCCGTGAGATTCCCAATATCAGGGGTCTGTCTCACGCTGAGCACATCAATTCTCCCGCTTTGATGTTCCTGACAGACTTAATCCAACTGCTCCTAAAGACTGCCCCAGTCAGTAGCTACCAGCTGATCATTTGATTACCCAATATAACCAACTGCATGCGACCAGCACCTGCGTGTGTATGTGTGCAGCTAATCAGAACAGATAACTGCCCATCATTGAGTGTACCAAGTGTTCATTGGTCGGGACGATAATTTTGTGCCTCGCCTACTGGCAACCGTCACAAACTGTAATCCCATGATTGACAATATAACTAAACCCATTTAGTGAATGGCAGAAATCATGCCCAATCAGTGTCACGTGTTCTATTTTCAAGCACAACACTGTTGAAAATAGAAGCAATGCTTAACGCACGAGCAGACGCAGGTATTGAACTGAGCTTCGAAATTTAAAATGTTCAATTACCCGTTAACAGGGTGCTAGGGATTTAGTTTGTATATACCCAAATGCAAGCTCTTTATAATTAGACTGAACGCCTTCAATTTTTACCTAATCAAGTCATTAGGTACTAATTTGCAGCATTGTTTTTGCATTTGACAAACCTCCTGACTGCAAAAAAAGTACAATGATTTCCGTTTACTTCGGTATTCTAATACACTACGTAAATCAAGTAAATATGTAAAAAAATGGACATGTACTTGAATGAAGGCAAATAACATGACAGAATAATTCAAAAATGTTTACCAACTGACCTGCGTATGTGCCTTACAAAAAGACAAAACAAAAACAATCAGTTGCTAATTATATGTGTGTCTGGATTTGCGGCTTATCTTGGAATTAGAAACTAACGGGAGCAAAAGAAGCGAGTGACTGTGGTTTCTATTCCATGAATAAGAATATATGACAAAGTCCTATGAGCATTGCAGCATGTACCAAAATTTGAAAAGGCACAGGACACAGATATTCACGTTCATGCCAAATGTAAAAGTTAATATGTGATGAGTCATTTAACAAAAAGAGCAAATGCAACAGTTACTGCCTTGGAAAGAATCATTAGTTTACACCCAATATAGACAATTTTAAAATATATTTTTCATTTCAACTAGTTCAAACCAATTTACTTCATTTATGTTATAAGATGATACATTGTTGAAAAAATTCATTAATTAATGTAAAAAATAATTTGAACTTTTTAGCAAGTGACTTCTGTATGTAAAAACAACAACAACAAATCTGGACAGTTATCCATTTGCTACTTTGTCAAACACTTGTAATGTTTACATGTGATCTTAATTCATTTAACTTTAATTTGTTTAGACAATAATGGTATTAAAGTGTTTACCACTAATATTATATAATTTTCAAAATTCTTTTGTCACTAATTTACAAATTAAATAAACTATTTTTATGCTTGCATACTCATTATTTCAAATTTAATATCTTAATAAGTGCATAATTTTTGTTAAAGATTTTAGCTAAATTGAATTTGACGGTAGAATATATTTAGATCACTTTGGAAACCTTTTTTCTATTCATTAGTAAGTGACACTTGACTTGTTTACACCTTTTTTGGTTGTTTTTGTGGGCCCACATGCTTAAAACCAATAATATAATTTATGTCTAGATAGTGAACTCAAATATGTTAGATTTGAAAATTCATTTAAAAATATTGTAAAGAAAGTTTTATCACTGAAATCACTATGATTATAGATAAAAAAGACAAAAAATACTGTTTTAAAAATAGAAATAGGCCACAGGGTCCATTCATCGTGCATTCAAGGAAATCTCCCTCCCTGGCACCTCAATCTCCCTCTCTGGGAGCCTAAGTTACATGTCCGCATATGGTTTAGGCATATAATATAGATTCAGATCAGCCAAATCACACTGAGAACTATTTTATCTGGATCTGTACTTGGGCACCTTATATATAGTAAGTTCTTGGATGATGACTATCAGTTGGAGTAGCTTAATTACAGAATTATGCATGTTAAAAGTTCAAACAGACTCCTGGTGCACCAGTGGTTGTACCAAGACATATGTCTGGTATCTTCCCTTACACATAGTAAGCTGGATGTCTCTTATATGACCATAATTGTGTCAATGCAGTGTAATTATAAACAATATAAAGAAACGAAACTGTTTTATATATGACGGCACATACTATTAGGGATAACTCTATCTAATATATCTAAGTACATTCTAAAAGAGATAACACTGCCTAATATATGGAAGCACATACTATAAGGAATAACAACTGTCTGCATTTATTAAGTCAAGTCTAACCGCATGTAACTGAGAATGTTGTTGTAAAGCAATATAATTTAAATTTTAATTACAAATTTTCTGATGAATAGTTATGCTATAAAGATTTTATAATTACAAGATCAGAAAATATGCAATTAATATAGATACTTTTCAGAGATGCGAACTCTGTACAATTTATATTCTTTTGTTGTTTCTTTGTTACATCACGTTTCTTTGTTACATCACAATACTTTGTTACTTCACAACAACACTATAATGGGATCTGAGGGATTAATTGTTTCAACTATTTGAACAATTAAACTGTAGTTTTGTCAGAAGATATTTCCGGCAAAATATTTATCAGTTGTTTATATTGTTTATATTGTTGTGGATGAGAGAGGAAAGCTTTCTTTGTTTTGTTTATTCTTGCTTTGGTTTAACAGTGGATGAGAGAGGAAAGCTTTCATTGTTTTGTTTATCCTTGCTTTGGTCTAACAATGGATGAGAAAGGAAAGCTTTAATTGTTTTGTTTATCCTTGCTTTGGTTTAAGAGTGGATGAGAAAGGAAAGCTTTCATTGTTTTGTTTATCCTTGCTTTGGTTTAACAGTGGGTGAGAAAGGAAAGCTTTAATTGTTTTGTTTATCCTTGCTTTGGTTTAACAGTGGATGAGAGAGGAAAGCTTTCATTGATTTGTTTATCCTTGCTTTGGTTTAACAGTGGACGAGAGAGGAAAGCTTTCATTGATTTGTTTATCCTTGCTTTGGTTTAACAGTGGATGAGAAAGGAAAACTTTAATTGTTTTGTTTATCCTTGCTTTGGTTTAATAGTTGATGAGAAAGGAAAGCTTTAATTGTTTTGTTTATCCTTGCTTTGGTTTAACAGTGGATGAGAGAGGAAAGCTTTCACTGATTTGTTTTTCCTTGCTTTGGTTTAACAGTGGATGAGAAAGGAAAGCTTTCATTGATTTGTTTATCCTTGCTTTGGTTTAACAGTGGATGAGAAAGGAAAGCTTTCATTGATTTGTTTTTCCTTGCTTTGGTTTAACAGTGGATGAGAAAGGAAAGCTTTCATTGTTTTGTTTATCCTTGCTTTGTAATGTACTTTTAACATTGTTAAAATATTTTCTTGGAAAACAAAATAATAAAAAATTATTCAGCATGCAACATTTTTATTTGTACAGAAAATTCCCCTTGCTATTGTATACATTTAATAGTTGTAACATTATATACACAGTAAGTAAAAAGATATCTGAATAGTAAAGTAATATCAGTGTACACTGCATAGCTACACAGTAAAATATTGCTCTAGTATTCTGCTTACTGGTTTACAATATATACACTAACATTTCATACATAATAATGCAAACTTTGTTGTGGTTTCTTTTCAAAATTTCATTATTTCACACCCTAGTAGTTATGCACAAAAATGCTTTTCTTCATAGCTTTTAGTACAGGGGTTTTTCTGCCTATTTTGGGAAAAGGAGTCTGGTCATTTTGGGAATTTTTATCGACAAAAATGCCCATTTGGGGAATTTTTGTATCGATAAAATGGTCCATTTTGGAAAAAAATTTGTGTGCACTTATTTTGTTAAATCAGTACATTTTACTATACCAATATACTTTACTAGTTAACATTTATAATTAGCAAACCTTTAAAGGAAAATATTTTTTTCATTTGAATTATCCATCCTATGAAATTGAAATTCTTGAAAAACACTGTGACATGGTAATAAATTAATGATACATGTAGAGTATTATCTAACATTACCAATAATGGAACCAAATCTTTTAGCAGAATTAACAATTTCAATAACTAGAAACAAACAAAACATAAGGTGACGTATTTTAATTCATACTTGGCAGTATTTGAACTAGACTGGACAACAACTACTTTTTTAACTGGCTCCGAGGACGAGGATTCGGTAAATGACGGGCCTGCCGTAACAATTGGCAATGGCTGCGGTGAAGCTTACTGTTCTGCTTCTGCTTCTGCTTCAAGTTCTGGTGCACGATCTGCGGACGCAGATTCAGACAACGTGACTGAATGTTCCGATGACGTAGATTCAGATGGCTTTGCAAACATCGATGCAATTGTTGCGCACCCTTTTGCATCACGCTGGTGAATTTTCTTGCTGTAAAACTTACTGTTGTGCGAAGACATTGTCGCGAAAATACATTACACTAAGATATGCGGAAGAGTTCGTAATGTATCGCTGTAGTTTGCTTACATCCGGACACTTTTCTTACGGCATAAATGTGGAAAAAACAATTGTTACCATCCGTTTTCATATATTTAATACAATTTCTGCAGATATTCTGGAATGAGGATTATTTCAACTGGGAAAAATGTTAGCTGGATTTCATTGGGAATGGGGCCGTTTGCTTTGGGAAAGCCTCCGTTCACCGGAGGCGCAGACAGTGATGAAAAACCCCTGTAGTATAACCCATCAGCGTTATCTTTGGCAACATTTGCACTTGTCCAATTTTTTTTAAGATCTATGAGGCTTTCTGCTTATCTTGTTTAGGATTCTTGCAATAGTACTACCATGTCTTACTGCAGTATTTAACATATGCCTAATGCATATCATGTAAACTTTATGTAGGATTATCTTAATGCAAAATTGGTTGAAGTTTTTGGTTTGAACAGTATGTATTCGAACCAAGTGGAGTATTTGTAATAATAACTGCAAGATGCAGCTTGTCTCACGTTGTTTAATTACTGATTAGCAGCTATATGATACAGTTCATCATACTATCCTCATGAGTTGGGGTAAAAGGGAGAAGGGGGAGTTTATATGACCTTGTGTACAGAGTCCTTGATACAAGGGAGAAAGGGGCAGATTATATGACCTGGTGTACAGAGTCATTGATAAAAGGGAGAAGGGGGAGATTATTTGACCTGGTGTACAGAGTCCTTGATACAAGGAAGAAAGGGGCAGATTATATGACCTGGTGTACAGAGTCCTTGATAAAAGGGAGAAGGGGGAGATTATATGACCTGGTGTACAGAGTCCTTGATAAAAGGGAGAAGGGGGAGATTATTTGACCTGGTGTACAGAGTCCTTGATACAAGGGAGAAAGGGGCAGATTATATGACCTGGTGTACAGAGTCCTTGATAAAAGGGAGAAGGGGCAGATTATATGACCTGGTGTACAGAGTCCTTGATAAAAGGGAGAAGGGGCAGATTATATGACCTGGTGTACAGAGTCCTTGATAAAAGGGAGAAGGGGGAGATTATTTGACCTGGTGTACAGAGTCCTTGATACAAGGGAGAAAGGGGCAGATTATATGACCTGGTGTACAGAGTCCTTGATAAAAGGGAGAAGGGGGAGATTATTTGACCTGGTGTACAGAGTCCTTGATAAAAGGGAGAAGGGGGAGATTATTTGACCTGGTGTACAGAGTCCTTGATAAAAGGGAGAAGGGGAAGATTATTTGACCTCGTGTACAGAGTCCTTGATAAAGGGAGAAGGGGGAGATTATTTGACCTGGTGTACAGAGTCCTTGATAAAGGGAGAAGGGGGAGATTATTTGACCTGGTGTACAGAGTCCTTGATAAAAGGGAGAAGGGGGAGATTATTTGACCTGGTGTACAGAGTCCTTGATAAAAGGGAGAAGGGGGAGATTATTTGACCTGGTGTACAGAGTCCTTGATTAAAGGGAGAAGGGGCCGATTATTTGACCTGGTTTACAGAGTCCTTGATAAAGGGAGAAGGGGGAGATTATTTGACCTGGTGTACAGAGTCCTTGATAAAAGGGAGAAAGGGGCCGATTATTTGACCTGGTGTACAAAGTCCTTGATAAAGGGAGTATAGCCCAAGCTTACTCCTTTATTTCTCCTTTCTGTACCTCACACATGTTGATTGTACAGAGCCAAAATTGATCACGGCCTAATTTCTACAAAAATATTTTAACCAATTATTGTAACAAATTATATGATCATTAATAAATCTGTCTCGCCCTTGATATTGTGGCAGTCCAATATGTTTAAATTGTATATACACAAAAGTAAAAAGTCTTGAATTTCAGTAGTGATGTGTGAAAATATGCATTAACTTTATATGTAAATATAGCAATACATGAAGTGTTCATAATTTATGCGAGTAACAAAAAAGATGGAGGTTATCTTTACAAATATGTTGCAGTAAAAACAAAGTTACTGCCTACCAATAATTGAAAAGGGCTTACACACAAAATTTAATGTCTTCCTTTTATGCAGGCTCTCTAGCATTTCTAGTTTTTCGTAGTTTTCCTAGTTGTCTATAATATGTGCGTGTCTGTAAGGACTCAGTACCTGTATGTGATGTATATCGAATACCAATATTTAAGGTTCGATATTTATATATAGAATTAAATGATTCTGTACCAAACAAAATTATCGATCATGAACAAAGTATATCAAGTATTAATACAATTCTTTGTCTGAAAATATTTCTTGAATGCTAGAAAGATGGTTCCAAATATTGAGGTACAGAAAAAATGAATTAATTCTTTCATTTTCCATTGGCCAGTTGTGAAATGTCCAGATACATTCGATTATATTCATCTGTACTATTGATGCAGATTTAAGACATCCTTGTTTGAGCTGTTGACCATTCAGAACAGTATTTTATATTCTTTGTAATTATTTTTATCATAGGGAAGACAAATTAGTAAACAATATCATATATCTTAGATCCATACAGAACTTTGCATATAGCTAGTTAGTATTCAGAATGGCACAGTCAAAAACTTTTAATCTCTGTTGAGAAACAACGATGCAGTCGTACAAGGTATGTATATTGGGGAAAGAATCCATCACAGATTTTGGCAGAGACATTTCTTCGGTCTATTTCTTTAATACATGGTGTGGTTATTTACACTGTCAGTTATTTTGTTTGGAATGATTTTTGTCAACATTAGAATAAAATTGTAGTAAATATCCAATTGGTTTGCTTTACTTCCTGTCCTTCTGTTTGACTACATAGATATATTCAACCTTGAACATGTTATTTTTAGCCAACCTTTGCCTCTCACTGTACCTGTGCCATACACAACAGCCAATAGCGACAATAATCAAACCCATGTTTATTCCTAACACTACCATCCCCTCTGTGAAGTAAGTAGGCATTACTTGGACCTTGATGTAAGCCTCAGCTTTCACTGTCCCATTTCCATTCTTACACGTGTACACACCTGCATCAGCCATAGTGATATTCTCAATTGTAAGTGTATTATTTTTCACACTTAATCTGAGAATGTCTGAGCTCATCTGGTTTATGAGAGACTGGTTTTGTAACATTGAAGACAAGGGTATGTCCCAGCCTGGCAGGTACCATTCTGTAAGTGCATTCTCTTCCAAATCCTCAGGATAATGTACACAGTCCATGCTAATTGTCTCCCCTGACCAAACTGCCTGGTGGGGAGGTATGATGTGTACAGTAGGCTCCGCCTCTAATTTCATCACCTTTACATCTCCTGCAGAGACTGGACTCAAATTGAGGCCAAGAATTATTAACAACACTGGGTTGATGTGTAAAAACGCTCTCTTTGGCTTCATGATGATTTGTTATCAGTGTGTGTTACAGTTTGTTGTTAATGACATACTTTTAGGTGATTTCAATAGGTCCACACAGCCCTAAAGGGACAGTTATACACTTCATATTGTTGATTGTAAGTGTTTAAACATATCAATGAACAACTTTAGACTTATATTGGTTCTCAACTGTTCATTTGTCCCAAAACTGTTTCCAGTTTAGCCTATGTCTTTGTTTCTTCTTTTTGGTTTGGCACTGAAAAGAAATCAGGTTGGATAAATTTATATTGTATTTATATAAAGTAGGGATGGAAAAGGTAAACCACTTAACAAATGATGTTGCCAGTTTATCAGTTTTACGTAAAATATATATGGAATAGTTTGGGTAAGGTTTATTATTATTATTCACTATATGGGTATCTTTTTCTCGTACCAGTTGAAATGATGCCTACACACTTACCACTAATCTGCTAGTTATCATGTGGGCAATGACAGTCTTTGTCTTAATTTTTTTTTCCAAACACTTACCCTTACCCTTAAAGCTAATTGGAAAAATCACTTGCCCGAAATTGGTTTCACTTGCCCGAAATTTTAACTGTAAAAATTGAACTTCATAACTCTCAAAGCTAAAGTTATGCTTAGCAGCAGCATGAGCATTGTGCATTTTTATAGCCAGGCTGTCATACTCTGCTTTTTTTAGGCTAACAAAAGTTTTTAAAGCAGTGCTCTCATGTATTGGATTTGCTTTGGCTTTTTTAGCATTGACAGCCTTTATATGGCTTTCTGAGCTGTCATGGAACTTTAATTCCATTAACTCTCATGTATGATATTCCTTTTACAAAAGCTGATTCTCTCTCTGATACATCCAATTCTCTGCAATCATTGCAAAACATCAACCCGGGACCTTCTTTGTATCTCAACCAAGGCCGGTATTTCTGCCATTGGGTCTTAAACGAACGCTGGAGTTTGCCTTTATACATTTTTTTTATTTTCTGATTTTGTTTGTTTGTTGGGCTCATGTTTTCTTTTGGGGGCTGAGTTCCATCGAAAAACTTCAAATTCAAAATTTACAATGTTTCGCAGACGAATTCTATCACAATATAGTTTTCAACTTCCGGTATGACATAAGTCTGCAATGGAATTTCATTAGCAAAATGTGCAAAATTGAAATCGATTTAATTCTTTTTGATCATATTTTTGTATGTGATATCTGAGAGTAAACTACTATATGAATATATAAACAGTAATTGCAAGATGAAAATGTTAACAATAAATCTGGCTTTTTTTTACTAATAAATAACTTCCCCTATTGCCGTATTGGACATGCGATCAGGAATTTAACTTGCCCAAAATCAAAAGTACTTGTCCTGTGCTTTGGGCAACTTGGTTACGACGAAGACTGCAATGAAGGTGTCAGGGTGTGAACACTGGGATGCAATTAACTGTGAAAATATAGTCCATTGTTAACACTTGAGAGTCATACCCATCACTTTCCCCATCTGAATGAACAGTTTCTATGCAGTGTTTGCTTAAGTGACCTCATGCTGGAAAAACTAATCTTTTGGACAATTTTACAAAACAACACTATCCTGGAAGGGATCCATGAACATTCTTATATGTTAGAGAATTGAATGTTCATTTTTTACACTGATTAGCACAGTCATTTTTACTGTTCTTTGTTAGATAAAGACCAAGATACTAAATTAACCATGTTAGGCACCATTTTAGTAAATGTGGCTTTGTTCCTTTATTTCATTTGCCCACTGTTCTTTATTGTCTAGTAGAGACAATAAGTATTAACTCCCTTCATTATCCTTTAAAATTGCACCATACGTCCAAACAGTAACTTCTGAAGATTTGCAAAACTAAAGTTTATAAGCAAATAATACCCCTGTAAAAAAATATGTATCATCCTAAGTAGTGCAATGCAGTAGACAAGTACTTCCTGTAAACCGCTCCAACATTTTAAGAGGTTAACTGGTTACTGATTATATAATTGTTGCCATCCCTGATCTAAAGCTATTCATGCAAACCTACACTAGTAATCATTGATTATTATTACATTTTATCAGGTATCACTTGTTTTGACCTTCAACAAAAAGTCTTGTTACATTTGCCGGCCGCAATAGCTCAAATAGTAGAGGTCACGAGTTCAAACCCAAGCCTTGTCAAACCAAAGACTTTAAAGTTGGTAGTAGTGGCTTCCCTCCTAATGCTCAGGGCTAAGGTGACAGCATTATGCCTGACTCGTTGGTGTCAGTATAATGGACCGGCCAGGTTCAGTCCCTGGGCACCTCATAAGTGCCCCTGTGCTATAATGATAGAAATGTCGCTGCGCAGTATCGGCCAATTCTTAGGTTTCTGGGGCTTTTTGTTGGGGTTTTTTTTAGAGGTAGGGAGGAATTCTTACAACTTTTTCTGGAAAAGCACCATATGAATGGAATTCTGGCCATTATTTGTCTTTGGGACACAGCCAATTTTTGGCAGTAAAATAGGGCAAAAAATCACTGCAGTGCTTATAAATGTATATATTTCATAGCTATGCATGGGTGGTTTTCATTATTTACAATCACAATCACAGATCATTATGTATTGAGATCTGTCCAACATAGGTAATTAAAAAAGCATGAAAGCATTCAACAGAAGTATTAGTGTATGTCGAACTACCGGCATAAATCTGTCTGTTGAATGGTTTAAAGGTAAACTTTTCTTCAACTTTTGGCTAGATATTAAAACAAAACATTCAAATAACTTCATTTACGAATAGTTTGTCTTATTTTGTTTTACAAAATATACAATAATTCTCAACCAAATATTAAAATATGTACTATATTTCTCGGCCAAAAATATTAAAATATATACCCTTATACTCAACCAAATATTGCAATAAATGCTAATACCGGTAAAAATTATCCAACAAAGATTATAATATATTCTATTCCCAAGCAAATACTGCAATATATACTCTTATTCTCAACCAGATATTATAATAGATGCTATAATTCTTCAACAAATCTTACAATAAATGCTATAGTTCTTTAATTACAATGTATAATATAATTATCAACTGCTTAGTGCAGTATGTACTTAAATTCTCTACCAAATATTATATATGCTATAATTTTCAACCATTTATTGCAATTTATGCTACATATGTATAAGGCTTACCCAATATAGCAATATAAATTGTAAATAAAATTCTCAACCTAATAAGACAATATATTCTATAATTCTGAAACAGATTTGCAATATACTACAATTCTTTTAATATTTCACCTAAATTTTACCTGTCTGGATCATATACCAGGTATATTACAGCATGTCACTTTGTTGTCTTTAGTTGAAGTTGAGTTAGGGAGCTCACATTTATTCTTTGGTTACTGTGATAAATGTCTACAAATGTTCTGAAAGATTCAAAATATCCAATTTGACTTTTTATTTTTTTCACTGTCTTTTAATCATTATATCCAGTCTTCTATTCTCAGAACATCGAAGTCTGAATGTCATCCAATCCTGACTTCAGGATCAGAAATTCTTTGAATGTCCCTTATAAATCCTTTCATTCATCCTTTCTATGTAACAATTCTGATTATGGCTAGGTTGTTATACATATTTCCTGTATGTCATGAGTGTGCAGGGTATTTGCAGATACAATACACAATATTAACCAGCAGTTATATCTTAGGACACTGTCTACATGCTCGAACACCTGTTACACTAAATACCAAGTGTATTTTGCTTTTGTCCTCCACTGTTTGCTGGGTTTGAAAATTACCCATACCTTAGCCCTTGCCATGCTAAAACATAAATATCACTAAAGATTTAACAGCAAATAGTGCAGATCCTGGTCTGACAGCTCCCACTGAGAGTTGGCTGATCTAGATCTACATTATTTGCCTATGTCTAGTCCATTTGCTCATGGGCGGCCAAAATAAGAATAACTGGGCCTCTTTTTTATTGGTTTAACTGTTAAATCATATAAAATTACAGGTGGCAGTTTGTACTTACATGTAATAAAATATTCTCAACTCTCTATATCTTCATTGTTTGTTTCTTTAACTAACCTGAGCTAATGCTTTGGGTGAGCTATTGTGACTGCCTGGCATATAGAGTCCTGTTTTATACATTTGTCAAAACTCTTTAAATAACATCTCCGAAACCATTTGACATCTTTTTAAAAATATGACATGAGTGGCATGGCCATTTTCAATATATGGCTGTAAAGGGAATCTTGCAAAATCTTCTTATCAGAAACTACGAGAGCTTAGAGTCTTAATACAAAATGTACGGTAGTATACATGGTCTGTGCATGGCCCTGTATCAAGATTGTTGATCTGTCAAAAATGTGGCCTGCTGGGGACGTTGCCATTGTCAATATATGGTTATATAGGAAATGTTAGAAAATCTTTTTGATTTTAGTATACATCTTTCTTGGGTGGACCTGTATGAAGAATGTTTAAAGAATTATGATTTGTCAAAAAACATGGAGTCCATGGGTGTGGCCATTTTCCTATATAGTTTTAAAGGAAAACCTTCTTGTCAGAAACTAGAAGCAGCAGAGCATTAATATTTTGTATAGATGTCTCTTGGGTGACCCTCTATTAAAGCAACTCTTTCTAAAAGCGACTTGTTTTAGCTCACCTGAGCACAACGTGCTCAAGGCTCAAGGGGAGCTTTTGTGATTTTGCTTCGTCTGTCGGCTGTTGTTCATCGTCCGTCGCCAACATTTAGCATGTGAGCACACTACAGGCTACTGTTTTTATCCAATCTTCATCAAACTTGGTCAGAATGTTTGTCTGCATGAAATTTTGGATGAGTTCGTTATTGGGTCACCTGGGGTCAAAAAGTAGGTAATAGGTCAAATTTCAGGAAAAACTTGTGAGCACACTAGAGACCACATTTATAGCCCAATCTTCACCAAACTTGGTCAGAATGTTTATCTTCATAAAATCTTGGATGACTTCATAACTTGGTCACGTGGGGTCAAAAAGTAGGTCACTAGGTCAAATCTTAGAAAAAAGCTTGTGAACGCACTAGAGGTCATATTTATAGCCCAATCTTCATCCAACTTGGTCTGAATGTTTGTCTGCATGAAATCTTGGATGAGTTCATTATTGGGTCACGTGGGGTCAAACAGTAGGTCACTAGGTCAAATCTAAGCAACAGCTTGTGAACACACTAGAGGCCCCATTTATGGCCCAATCTTCACCAAACTTAATCAGAATGTTTGCCTACATGAAATCTTGGATCAGTTCATAACTGTGTCACGTGGGGTCAATAAGTAGGTCACTAGGTCAAATCATAGAAAAACCTTGTGAACACACTAGATACCACATTTATAGCCCAATCTTCACCAATCTTGGTCAGAATGTTTGTCTGCATCAAAATCTTGGATGACTTCGTAACTGGGTCACTTATGGTCAAAAAGTAGGTAACTAGGTCAAATCTTAGAAAAAGCTTGTGAACACATTTAGAGGCCACATTTATGGCCCAATCTTCACCAAACTTGATCAGAATGTTTGCCTGCATGAAATCTTTTAATTTTTTATTGTGTCATATGGGGTCAAAAAGTATGTCACTAGGTCAAATCTTAGAAAAACCTTGTGAACACATTAGAGGCCACATTTATAGGCCAATTTTCTTTAACACCATTTTTTATCATATGAGGAATGACAACCAACCAGACTGTACTCTGCAATACTATCATGAATCTACTAATTATGTTTTATGCTTGTTTTTGGGATGGAAATCAATATAAAATATATTACTGTAATGAATAGCAGCTCATAATTTTGTCTTGGCTTTTCTTCCCCAATTGTAAACTAATGTCCTATGTTGTATGTTTCAGGTGAAATTAGCAGCTTAAAGAAAGAAAATTCGGCATTGGTGAAGTCTGAAGCAAGGCTGCAGAAGAGATTGAAGAATGTGCTGGCCAAGAACGAACAATTGATGCAGGCTGCGAGCGAAAACAGTAAGTGTTTGCCAGCTAGGATGATTGCCTACTGGTAAGTAGTCCAAAATGACCCTGGTGAATGACTGTAAGATAAATTATCAAGTCACAATTTTGGCAGATTTTGCTGCAAAAAGTCACCAGATGCTTTATGGCAAAAAAACACTATGATTGGTGATCAATAGGGTCAAGGTCACTGTTAAAAACATTTAACTTTTTAGAACAATTTTTTGTGAGTGCAATTCCTGGATTTCTCAACAGGATTTGTTTAAACTTTCACAGGACAAATCATCAAGTTAATCACTGAATATTGACAGGATTTTACAATTAAAGCAAGGTTACTGTAACTACAAATAGACATATTCTTTCCAGGAATTAATAACGTATTTTAGATTTGAAGGTTTGATGATCAGATATTGTAGACAGATGCCTTAAGAAAGAGGAAGATTTTCAGGTCATTAGGGTCAAGGTCAATGTCGCTGTTACTAAAAATAGTTTTTATGCTGGTTTTCATATTGTTTGAGATGTTCTTGGTTTACCTTCCAATACATTTAATGCCAGATTGAAATTGAAGCTTTAAATCAAGAACTACTTATACTATCCTTTTAATATATTCTTATTTCCTTTTTTGATGCTAATTTAATATGCAACACTGCTTCCTGTGATAGTTTTTAGCATTAGTATATAGGCAGGTAGTAAGTAATGAAAGGATGGTTAGTTTAATCAGCAGCTAGAGAACAATAAAATACCGTTTACAGAAATTTAAATGTAAGTCATTTTATTTTAATAGCATATGGAAATTAATGAAGGACAGTGAAATTGAAGACTTAGAAAAAAAATGAATCGTACAAATAATTTACATGCATTTTGTAATTTATACAAAATTAAGACAAATACAAACAAAGAGTATTTTTACACTTCAGAGCTAAGCCCACAGGTTCGCAGAAAGAGAACTTCATCTGGTCAGTATCTGAAGTCTCCAGCCCATGGCCAAAAGGCCCATAAATCCACCCCACAGGTTCCCCACCCCACGCCACATGATGAGGAGACAGCAGGCAATCCTGAAGAACAAGGTACTCTCACTGATAGAAAAACAGTTCATGTATACAGCCAGAATTTAGTCATTGATGTAAACAGGTGTTGTACAAGCTCTTTGTATTGTTTTTATTGTTTATTGTCTAGCTATTATTGATGAAAGAAGATCCCTGACAAATGTTGGGCTAGAACCACTTCTGCACTGCAGGTCAGCTGGAAGACCTGCCTACATAACAAATCTTGCTCTACCAGGGGTTTGAATCCACACTTATAATCTTCCTTGGACACAATCCATTTCTGGTTTAATACTCATAAGAAGATAGTGTTTAATCTCTTAAAACTGTTATCTTATAGCATTTCTTGCCCACACTCCACAATTTATGAAAAATCCTATAATTATTAAAGAGGACACCAATATCATTGCAGTTGGAGTCGCAAACTTGTAACTCATTAGCCCATTAATGCATTGGCATTAGTAAGGGAAGATGGCTTTAAAGAATATACCACTAGGTCTGACCCAGCATTGTATAGACATATTGAATATTGTAAACAGTCAAGTTACCACTTGTTGCCTGACAACACTAAGGTAATAACATGGCCATCATATAAAAAGACAAGGAACAAAAGCTTTTACTGTCAATCAGCAATGGCCCACACCCAACCAGTACATGTGAATGGATTTCCTTCCTTAAGAGTCACATAACTTTCTATGTTACATGTGGCACAAAGTGAACAGTTATCATCAAACTGATAAAGACTGTAAGAAACATCAAAATATTCAAAATAACAAAATACATTCTGTGTTTATGGATATTTCATAACAATATCATCATCATTCCATTTTTATTTGGGGGGCTCTCTCAGAGGAAAGAGAGTACATGAAAGTATGCCATTTAGTATGGTTCTGGGCTGATTCAGTTGCTGTCCCTGCCATCTTGGATAATTTAATTATGAAATGTCAGTTCATTATAACAACATATATAAATATGTTTCAATTTGAAATTTTAATACTCTATTTTATTTCCAGAAATCAGCTTTGAGGTGGTGGAGGCTGAACTAAGAGTTTCAGCTGGCGATATGGATAGTGATATCATGTCTGATACTGATGATGAGGAGGAGGATAAGATGGATGAGGAGGAGAAAGACAAGTCTGAAAATAAAGGAGATAAAGTTGAACACAATGGCAGGGCATTCCCAAACACAAAACTCACAAGTGACAACATGGAGTTACCAAATTCAAGGCTTACCAGCAAAGATAGTGAACTGCTGAATACAAAAATTGATAGTAAAGATAGGAAACATTCAATTACAAAACATACTAATGTTGACAAGACATTGCAAAAAACAAAACATGTTGAAAAACAGCATGTTAGGGTTTGTGATGTAAAATTGATTGGGAAAGAGAGAATGCCAAAAAGTATTACTGAGACATTTAGTGAACAACAAGCATCTGTTGGTGCCAAAATTTCAGAAGAGAAGAGGCTTATAGAAAATCATCAGACAGAAATAGATGAAGATGAAGAGGAGGGTGACTTCGATGATAATTGTAGTCTGTATAGTGTCAAGTGGACATTCAGCCCACTCACCCAGTGTCTCTCCCCTCTACCTCCAACGCCAGCCTGTTTACTAAAGAACACTGTAAGTTAAATTTACTATTTTCAAATCGAAAGAAATTTGTTTGTTATCTCCCTTGTGGGCGGGTGTTTTTCCATACTTGATTTAAAGAATATTCTTATTTTTTCAAATTTATCTGCTTAATTTTATCACAAGGGTCGGTTTTACTTTATCGTCTCTAACTCCTCAAGATGTGATTTTATATTCATGTTGCATTTATCAATGGATAAAAAAGGGAGGACGAATTTATAATATTTCTCCATTAACTGTATTCCACAAACCTATCACAAGGGGGATAGCTCCATGTTATTTCATAGGATAGTTAGAGTAATGTCCACCTTGAATGAAAAGAGCAGTAACAAGAAAGATCACAGATGTGCCACATCCAAGGTGTTGCAGAGACACGAATAAAAAAAAAGTTGAATATCCTTGAAATTAGACACTCTCTTACATTTTTCTACACTGTTGGTACATTACATAAATATGTGAAAGTAACGACTGCTTCTTTACTGACTATTGTTGTCTGCTGCATCTTTCTGTAATTACAAACTGCATTGTTAACATCAGTATACCTGGGTTTCTTTTGTTAAGTAAAACCGTGCCAACAGCTGCACGATCAGGATATTCTTTGTTTTCTGAAGAATAGGAAGTCGTTGAGCTGTTTTTGCTATTACTTGTAGTTGTAAAAGAATTACTGGTACTAGAATCAGTAAATTAAAAAAATTAGTTGGGATTATTATAGAGGGTTTAGTAAACTTTACAATTATGTGACTTGTTCAGTGGTCATATATATAATTAAACTACACTCATATAGTTAGTGTTATAAAATCAGAATTGGTTCCTTAAACATTGTAGGAACATTGGTCATGGCTAGAAATGACACTTATCAGTTTGGATGTCAAGTTCACGGTAACCTTTAATGGGCTTACTTTAACGTCACAATGATCTTTAATGTGAAAATGGTTTCCCATCAACTTAAGTTTACCTGAAGGCACATTTATTAAACTTCGTTGGGACATGGGTTATGATGATATAACAACCCTAAATGTTTTGGGGCTAGTTGTGCATAGGTCAGGGTCACAGCGACCTATATCATGATAACATAATTTTTTATTGGCTCACCTGAGCAAGGTGAGCTTTTCTGATACGGCTTCGCCCGTCGTCCCTTGTCCATCGTCAACATTTTAGCTTGTGAATATGCTAGAGGCCACAGTTTTTATCTATTCTTCATCAAACTTGGTTAGAATGTTTGTTTGCATGAAATCTTGGATGAGTTCATTACTGGGTCACCTGGGTCAAAAAGTAGGTCATTAGGTCAAATTTTAGGAAATTTTTTGAACTCACTAGAGACCACATTTAAAGCCCAATCTTCACCAAACTTGGTCAGAATGTTTGTCTGCATGAAATCTTGAACGAGTTCATAACTGGGTCATGTGGGGTCAAAAAGTAGGTCACTATGTCAGATCTTATAAAAAAGCTTGTGAACACACTAGAGGCCACATTTATGGCCCAATCGTCACCAAACTTGATCGGAATGGTTGCCTGCATTAAATCTTGGATTAGTTATAACTGGGTCACGTGGGGTCAGTAGGTAGGTCACTAGATCAAATCTTATAAAAAGTCTTTGAACACACTAAAGACCACATTTATAGCCCAATCTTCACCAAAATTGGCCAAAATGTTTGTCTGCATGAAATCTTGGATCATTTCATTATTGGGTCACCTGGGGTGAAAAGTAGGTCTCTAGGTCAAATCTTAGAAAAAGCTTTTGAACTCACTAGAGATCACATTTATAGCCCAATTCTCACCAAACTTGATCAGAATGTTTGTCTGCATGAAATCTTGGACGAGTTCGTTATTGGGTAGCATGGTGTCAAAAAAAAGGTCACTAGGTCAAAACTTAGAAAAAGCATGTAAACACAATAGAGGCCAATTTATAGCCCAATCTTCACCAAACTTGATCAGATTGTTTGTCTGCATGAAACATTGGATGAGTATATTATTGGTTCACATGGGGTCAAAATGTAGGTCACTAGGTCAAATTTTAGAAAAACCTTGTGAAAACACTAAGAGGCCACATTGATGGCCCTATCTTCACCAAACTTGACCAGAATGTTTGCCAGTATAAAATCTTAAGTATGTTTTGAAGTGGGTCATGTGGAATCAGTAGGTTACTAGGTAAAATTCTATAAAAATGTTATCAACGCAGTGGCCACACTTATGGTCCAATCTTCACCGAAGACTTCTAAAGTAAATAATTCTTAATTACTTGATGCCAGATTTGAGCCTACTCAAAGCCTGTGTCCTCAGGGGAGCGATTAAGGACCATCATGGCCCTCTTGTTCTAATAAAAATTTAGATAATGCTTGAGCACCTAATCCTAACAAAATAAATCAGTGCATATAGATGACGCATACAGATTTTGTTATCAGTGGGGCCAGGGTCAATGTTGCAGTGACCTTCAGTGTGATAGCTTAGGGGTCACAGTGCTTCAGTGGTTTCTGATCAATAAATAGAGAATCATTCAGAGTTATTATACCCCCACCACAAAATGTGGGGGGGGGGTGCTATAATGGATTCGCTTTGTCGCATCCGTCGGTTCGTCTCCATTAATCGTGTCCGCTCTATAAATCCTATACCAATTGAAGGATTTTCTTCAAACTTGGCTGAAATGTTCACCTCAACAAGGGGATGTGCAGAACCCATGTTGCCCATGTATCAGCTCAAGGTCAAGGTCACAATTGAAGGTCAAATATCAAACAATCAAATATTAGACATTATGTTGTGTCCGCTCTGTAAGTCCTACACTAATTGAAAGATTTTCTTAAATCTTGGCTCAAATGTTCACCTCAACAAGGGGATGTGCAGAACCCATGTTACTCTTTTGCCGGCTTAAGGTCAAGGTAACACTTGAAGGTCAAAATTGACTTAGAAAATGTTCTTAAATTTTAACATGTACTTGAATATTTCTGAAATTAGCACAGGTATTTGCTTTAAACTTAAAAGATATATGACGTATCACAAGTAAGATATGCAGGTCAAGTTTCATAACCCTGTATTGCATTTTGACAAAGTTATGCCCCTTTTTTAGTCTTTTAATTTACTTACAATCAATACTAGACAATATGTCGTGTCTGCCCTATAAATTCTATACTAATGTAAGGATTTTCTTCAAACTTAACTCAAATGTTCACCCCAACTGGGCAATGTGCAGAACCCATCTTACCCTTGTACCAGCTTTGTCAAGGACATTGGTGGGGGTATGAATCACATTCAGCGATAGTTCTAGTTGGCCTTTTAGTCATGGGAAAAAGCATGTTGTGAATGGAGCATTTATATTTTTTGCAAAGAACTTGTCCATATTTGTGTGTGTGTGTTTTTAACTTTTTTATTTTGACTTTGCTTCAGAAGCTCAAACAGGATTTGTCATCAGATCAAAATGAGCCAGAAGACATTACTGAACAAGAGACTGATCTGATGGAAGGTTTGAGAGAAGATTTCAAAGCTGAAAATAATCATCCATGTCAACATGAACCTGCAAATGTACCAGATGATTTTAACACTCAAATTAACAAATTTGACACATATGTTGATAAGATTCTTCCTGAAGACAGTTCTTTTCAAACTAACTCAATGGACAAAACTGTTAGGCAAACTGCTGATGATATTGAATATCAGAAAAAAGTAACAGAAGACTTGATGGATATATTTAGTGATTCTACAAGTGAACATATAACAGACATACAAACTGAAAGTAGTTTAAGTGAAATTTGTACAAAAGGTGATACACAAGAAGAAATGTTGGTTAAAACTCACGAAGAAATGTTGGTTAAAACACATGAGGAAACAGTAGTTAAAACACATGAGGAAATACCAGTTAAAACACATGAGGAAATGGCAGTTGAAATACATAAGGAAATGTCTGCTGAAGCTGCAGATAAACCTTCAGAGGTGTCTAGGGCATTGTCTAGGAGAGATACTGAGACTTTTGTACCAGGTAATGAAGAAGTAGAAGAAACAGCAGATACGAAACCTGGTCCTGACATCAAAACAGACCTAGAATCAGAAAGTGGATATAAGTCGAGTGTAAATGAGGAAAATGCCAACAATAGTGCAATATCAACTATAAAGTGTTCAGATTCTAGAGTTCCTGCATCTGTATTAGACAATTTAAATGAGATTGAGACAGCTCATAAACAAGAACTAAACAGATCTGATGAAAAGACAGTTAAAGAAAGTAAAACATGTGGTAAAGAATCGGCATGTTCACAAAATTTTGCTGACAACAAACTACCAACACCTACAAAATCTAGTCCTGGTAAAAAGGGGGATTTAGGTGTGTTGGTTGGAAAAATTAGCCCACCTGAAAATGTAAGCAAGCATTCAGATTTAAAAACTGATGAAAGTTTGACAAAAGGTGCATCGAAGCCAAAAATATTACACAACATGATCATGTTTCAAAAGTCTTCATCAGGTACTTTGGCAGAGGAGATTGAAAGTCTTAATACAACTAGCGACTATGATGTGCTATCACGTGAACAAAATTGTGATCACTCACCTATTAATCTAAGTTCTAAAGTCTTAAGGAGGCAAAGGAAAAAATTAAAAAAGAAAGTCCCAAGTAAATATGTAGACATGGATAGCGATATTTCAAACTTAACTGCAACACAGAACAGTGCTTCTGTTGAGAGATCTCCAAGAAAAAGAGAAACATCGCAATTTGCTTTCAATTCTCTCAGTAGACTGACAAATGAGAAAAAAGTATTTGAAACTGAAGTTCCCACCTTTTCAGGTGGTACTGATTCTGTAGTTGCAAACAAGGGGACGCCGAAAATTAGAAGAAGTAAGAGACTATCATCAGAGACTTGTGAGACGTTTATGAACTCTTCTTCAGATAAATCGATTAAACACAATCTAAATGAAACAGTTTCAATAGCTGATCAGAGCGTGTCTGTTGAGAAGGATGAGTCAAAAAATAGTAATGATGTTTTGAATGAAAAGGGAGATGCAGGTTCATTGACAAACAAAAGAGAATTAAGGTCTAATAAGAAATCTTTAACAAAGTTACCATCTGAAGAGAAAGAATGCAACACACCTGAAATAGTCAAAGAGGATTTAATCAAGGATTGTAACATTATAAACAGTGATGAAAACGAAGCTGGTGATAGTAATATAACAGTTGAAATAAACAATACTAATGATGATGAAATCAAATCTGGAAATCAAAGTTTGGTGGACATTCCCAAGCCTTCTCGACAGTTAAGCACAGGATTTGTTGTGAATATGTCGATGGAGAGAATGTCTAGTACAGAGAGTCTATCTTCACCACTTCCTAATGTTAGACGAATCACACCAACCTTCTTTTCTCTCGAGACAGCTTCAGTTTGTGATACAATAGATGAAGAGATGGCAGAGGTCGGTGAGCCATCAGGGGATCCTGAAGAAACAATTGATCCTGCTAATGAACCTGTTACAATAGATACCTTACAAAGTGATAATAGTGCATCTAAACTTAAGAATACAGATCCTCTGAGTAGTGCTTCTCAGTCAGAAAAATCTGGAAATGAGATAAGGGGTAAAAATGATACAGTTAAATTAGTGTCTCCTAAAACTGGAAAGAGTGTTATTTCAATAAAAACTAGTACTACAACAAGCAAGTCTGTAGTAGGAAATACACAAGAGAATGATGTGAAAGTGATTGATGTTCAGAAAACAACAGTGTCTCTTCATAGTATGCAGCAAGTGTATCCCAGTACATCCCACTCTGTAGACAGCGATAGCGAAATGGTTCTAGCTGGTATGTCTCGGTCTACAACTCCCAGTGTTGCTTCATTAGATCGAACATCCCCACTGTCGCCATTACCAATGTCACCGTTTGACTTCATCATCCCCATCTCGCCTCTACCTCCCTCCCCCTGTAGAGGCATAGATCGTGTCTCCCCTCTCTCGTCAGATCAGGATTCTCGTCTGTCAGCTGATGTTGAACAATTGCCATCCAATATTCAGGAGATGACTGACACAGTTCAGGCACCCACAGATGTTATCTTTAAACCTCTGGCAGAAACAGCTGCATCTCTGAAACCTTGTGTCTTGTCAGAGATTCTTCAAGCCCCTGTCATGCTCAGCCCCATTAAAACACCTGAATCAAGACAGCGAAAGATGTTGGTAGAGTCTTTGAAGAAAAGAAGTGCCTTTTACAAAGTGTCTAAAAACTCAGATGAAGGGTCATTTGAACAAAGTGAAACTTCAAAGAAAATAATGTTTGTGGATACAGATGTTATTGCTCATGATGATATTAAACAGATTAATTCATTGACAAATGAAGAAAGTGCCAAAATAGAAAATCCTACTAAACCTTCTATGAGTGAAGATGATGCTTTGATAGAAAACAATCCTCTTGCTGAAAAAATTTCTAGTAGTGAATCAAATGATTCGGACAAAGCCAGTAATGCAACTAAGATCTCTTCAGGTGTGAGTTCAAAGGGGAAATCTTTAAAGAATTCAAAAAATGTCACAAAATCATCTAAAAAGAATACAGAAAGTGCACAGCCTGGTTATATGTTAAAGGACAATTGCGTGGAAGAAAAATCTGATACTCAGTTACATATATTAGAGTCCCCATATATTATGTCCCAAATTGTGGAAGAACCATCACTTGCTCAAAAAGCTACATCAGCTTGTAAAGAACCAGCCATGCTTACTACAGCAAAAGTGGGTTCCAAGTCACCTTTGGTTGTTGATCCAACAATGAAGATAAAGTATGCTGTACAGAAAAGTTCAGCTGGTGTTGTAAAGACAACAGTTGTTAAAACATCTTCAGCAACATGTAAAAATGCATCTAAACTTACTCAAGCAAAAGACTTAGTAGTTGATTCTAAATTACAAGTGGCTGTTGATCCAACAATGAAGATGAAGCATGCTTTAGGGAAGTGTTCAGCAAATGTTGAAGAATCATCCATTGATAAAATGGCTTCAACAGCTTGTAAAAGTGCAGCAAAACTTACTCCAACAAAACTGGACTCCAAATCACCTTTGGCTGTGGACCCAACTATAAAGATAAAGCAAGCACTACAGAGAAGTTCAACAGCTACACTAAAGAAAACACAACCTGACAATCAGCCAGTGAGCACCAGGCTTGTGACAGACAGCAAGTCTCATAATGAGGCACAGATTGAAACAGTTCCCACTGTACCTGCGGATCCAGTAAATGGAACAGGTGAGAAAAGCAAAAATCATTAAATCCTTTGTAGGTTTTAGCTCACCTGAGCTTATGGTCAGGGTGAGCTATTGCGATCGCCCCACAATCGGGTGTCTTGCTTCCACCAAAAGTTTTAAACTACATCGCCTTTGAAACTGCTGGGCCAAATGAATGAAATAATGTTCAAATAATTTTGATCCATCACATTACCTGACTGCCAAGGGTGTAGCCAATTTTCCCGCATGGCTTTATAGGAAAAATTTGCAAATCTTCTTGCCAGAAACCACAAGAGCTAGAGCTTTTATAAGTGGTTATATATATTCCTTTGGTGGCCTTGTATCAAGATTGTTAAAAGAATTTTGATCTGTCAAAAAGCACAGCCACAAGGACTAAATATCTACGGCATTCAGGTGCGCAATAGAGGATCATCATGGCCCTCTTGTTATACTTTTCAAACCGTTATCTTTTTTTCTCATTTTGTTGCCTGACTTTAAAATAAGGTTGCATGTATTTTTTTTCAACATTGATGCTCTCCAAATATTTTACACTGTTGCAGTACTGAAAGTCTTAACTTTGATTTTAGTTTGTATTCTGTAATTTTCATCACACCACAGATGTTTAATAGTAGGACAGCCATTATGAGATATTTCTCTTTAAAAATGCTACCAAAAACCAACTTGTTTTATGACGAAGTCCACTAAAAATCTTTTATTTTGATATAGTTATGGCATAACTTTCTTAGACTGCTCCCAAAAGGGATTATGCCTCTAGGGGCAGCTGAGGAAAGCCATTTGGAGTTATGTCTTTGTCTATTATGTTAACTTTCATTGCCTTAGTGCCTAAGAGGCCCGCAGTTCTAGTCCTGGCTGCAGTGGTCAATTTTTCCTGTTGATTTAAGGAAACTTGTTGTTTATCAAGGTGCACAAGAAGGCCTGAACACTGGTACAGTTGAGAAGGAATCATTCATGGTACCTGAGGAGGCCCCTTCAGGTCAAGATTACCTGGTTGCCACAAAAACTAAACACCGAATGGCCCACAGACCAAACATACAGCCTCTGAGAGTCCAGTAAGTCATTTATCATTTAATTTAATCTATTATTTATGTGAGGGCAATGAACTAATTGTTTATTCCTATGTAGTTCTCTTTCCTCATATATACAGAATGAACCATTTTGCTGAGAAATATTTTGTTCTCACTCTTTTGTAAGGTAATTTCTTCTTGCACTTTGAGCTCTTAACTGCCTACTGTATTTTAAGAGTTTGGTTACTTATTTTTATAACCAGAGTGATACTTTCATGGCATGTGCATCTACTACAAAGGCTATTTAGATCATTAGTGAAGTAGTTTTTCTTTGATTGACCTACATAACAGACACTTATAAAAGTTGATGCCATTGCCTCTTGTTACACCATCTTAAGACAGTTTTTTTTTCATACTATGTTCTGCTTGTTACTGCTTGTTGCTTTGTCATTTTTTTTTCTATTAAACATGTTTGGGTATTTATACAACCTTCATAATAAAATTCCTATGCATCTTAGCCCCAAACTGATAGATTCTGCATGAAATCCTGAAAAGTTAATGTCTGTTTCATTGTTTAAAGACAGTAAAATATTGGCTGCTGAATTAGAATTGAAGCAAATAATAATCCTGAATATACTTTTACCTTTAAATTTCCAGCAATTATATTTCTTGTAATTTTAGTTTTTAACTTATTTTGGGGTTGCTGTTCTTAGTTAAGTCCGGGTTGAATGTAGGTAGTGGGATTGCAAAAATAAACATAAGATTTATCTGGGCATATTAGATTGCAAAAAATACAGTTAAGTTGATTGTTGAATGAGATTGCAGCAATAAACTTAATTTGAATCTAGGAAGTGAGATCACATAAATAAACTTCAGTTGAATAACAACACCTCTTCTTCCCTGATGTCACTAGGAAAGTACAACTGATTGATCCCCAGCAGATGGTTCCCAGCACAAGGAAGAGAAGAAGCTTGGAACCAGTAGAGAGCCTGGACAAGAAACCAGTATGTATATAGCTGTTACATTTTATCATTTGTGGATTACTTTAAAGTGATATACAGTAATTCATGAGTAAGGAATTAAATCTTGCTCAATACTTTAACAGTCTCTTAAAGAGGGTTCTCATTTAGACAAGTGCATAAAGGGGATTTTTAAATGGATAATCATATAAAGTGGGTTCTTGTCTAGACAATCATATAAAAGGGGATTCTTATTTTATATGGACAGTCATATAAAAGGGAATTTTTATTTTATATGGACAGTTATAAAAAAAGGTTTTTCTTATTTATATGGACATTTATATCAAGCCGGTTCCTATTTGGACAGTCATGTAAAGGGAATTCCTATTTTATATGGACAGTCATATAAAAGGGGATTCATAAATGGACAATCATTTATAGGAAATTCCTATTTGAACAGTTAATGAAGGGGAGTCTTATTTGGACAGTCAATTATAGGGGAGTCTTAAATGGACAATTATATAAAGGGAATTCTTATTTGGGCAATTATAGAAAAGGGTTTCCTAAATGGACTATTATATGTCGGATCTCTTATTTAGAAAATTATGGATAGGGAAAATTTATATGGACAATAATACAAATAGGTTCATGATTGGATAATATGGTTATATGAGTTACATTTAACTTTCTTCAGATATAAGAATTTTGTTCAATTTCATATATAGAAGCCTTAAGCTTAATAAAGTACTTTCTTTCATCTTAGGACATTATTTAAAAAAAAAAATGATCATTGTTATTAACTGTACTTCTCCTTTATCAAATTATATTCTCCATTGGTAGAATCTACTGAAAGTAAATTTGATAAGGTATGTTTTCATTTTACAATGAAAAGGGGAAAAAATTAATGAAAAATAACATCAAGATTTTTCTGGTAATTGCAGTGTAAAGACAGCCTGTTCCAGAGACAGAAGGGACCAGAAAAGCCAGGTATTCTTTTTTACATATATCACTCCTTTATATCAGAGCTGCAAACTTATATATTTGTTATGAAATAAAATTCGTACCTAAAATTCAAGATAAAATGGCAATCTACAGCTATTATTTTTAAAGAAAGTCCAGGCAAATGTCCTGGTAGAACAACTGCAGCCTTCAAATGTAGTCCGAAGCCAAAGTTTAGTAAACTTTATGTTGGGCTAGTGGTTACTGATTCAAGCTAGTAACCGGGCGTGTGCTCGGAAAAGTTTAGTGTGAAGACTGCCATTGATGAACTGCTAGTCATCTGGAAGACCTTTTCACATAGAAGTTTGAAAACCATGCAGTTAGGAACTGAGAAAAGTCCATGAAATTTAATGTGTAATTTTTCATAAAGTTCAATAATAAAGAGAATAAGTTCAGTCTATCTTAACATGTAGATAGAGGCTTCTAAGTTCCTGAAATAACGTTTTTTTTCCAGAACTGAGACAGATGCAGACGTTTCTGAAGTCCACTGAATTAGCAGAAACATTTGTTACCATGGTACTCAATGAGACAAACATTGACAGCCTTGCTCGGCAACTAGTGGATAACTGTATTGAGGTAGGTGTGACCTTTGTTACTATGTTTCTCAATAGATGCCTGAAGACTGTCTGTCCATCCCATTTGTATGTCTCTGCCATACATTCTAAATTATATGTAAATACTTTAAGCAAACTGCACCATCTTTCACTGTATGGTGTGAGGTTATATTACATGCTATATTTAAAATCGCTGCTATAAATGAGACTAATAATATATAGTATGAAAAGAAATTTGTAAATGCTGTTTTTCACTGGTATTCAATCAGACTTCACTAAATGACTACCATTCCATTAAAGGCTTGTTCTTCATACATTTGCAAGTGCAGCTGTCAAGGTCAAGGTCAGGGGTTGCCTGTTATCTGAGTGGTTAGAGCTGCCGACTTGAAACTCCTCAGTTCTCACCATGTGCGTTCAAGTCAGTCATCGTGAGAATTTTAATGCGTGGAGGTTTTCCAGCTAACCTGTGGTGTGCAGGTGATCTGTGGTCTTCCGCTACCAATTATTTGCTGCAAGTCACCAATATGACCATGATATATTTTAGTTGTCTCAGCTATAACTGAAATTTTTACAGATGTTCAATCAAATATCTCCAAACTAATGACATTCATTGAAAGGTCCGTCCTGCATGCCATTTGCAAGTGCAGCTCTCATGGCCAACATCATAATTATGGTCATTTACTGCATCTTTATAGGCATGTGTCACTGGGACCAGTGATATTTCTTTTCTTCTTATAATCTTACCTTATTTTCAAGTTAAGATAATACAAACAACTTGTCCTGTTTGTTCTTATATAAGAAGTACCCCTGTAAACATGTAATGTTTGTTCTTATATATGAAATACCCCTAATAAAAGATTTTTAGAAATCATTATAAGTGTTAACATACAATAGGAATATTTCACCTGAGGGTCAAAAATTCATGCCAGAACATGGCCACAGATGAGATTATGGCAATTGATCCCAAGTGATAGATATTCATGGTTATTGTTATAACAAACTATCCTGTATCATGGAAGATAGAGTTAGCTTCCATGGGTATATTCATATTGTCTATTTCAGTACTATCAATGGGAGACATACATTTAAAAAAAATCTCTCAGCATAGCACCAGATAAGTTGGGCATTACATAATAATATTTCCCTTATAACAATTCTTAACTCAATGTTACTTGGTACTTATTTCAGTTGTTACATGAAGACAGTTGTAATAATTATACACAATGTATCCTTTTGAGGGATATACATGAGAAGTATTTCTCAGCTCACAAACTTTTAGAGCAAATTAAAGTGACCATTCAGCTTTGCTAGTGCTTCTGTTTGAGATCAGATCAACATCTGCATCTTTTGCTGCAAGGTTTCTGTTACAAGCTGCCAGGTCCAATTTGAGGAAATACTTTCATGTGAGAAGTTCTTCCTAGTTTTCCTTTTGTCTGAGATATTTCTCCACTACCTGCTAAATAAATACCATAATTGTGCCTATGTGGTGTATATTTCACATCATTCTTCCTTCCAGTGCCTTAACCAAGTGCGTGTTGAGCCCCCACAGCCTACCCTGGTCACAGATTGCCCATGCCTCCTCCTTCCAGAACGACAGGCAGTGAATCTCATTATGTATCTAGTAAACACAAAAGAAATGGTAATTACATCATTTTTGAGTCTGGTATATGTGTGTTTAAAACATTTCCTTTCTGATAATTTTCATAAAGATAAGACTTAATTCTGTAAATATAATTTTAATCATTTTATGCAATTTCCAATCGCATGTTTGGTAATAGTTATCTTTTTGTGTGTGCATGATATGCTGATTTATCTTCCAGTTCATAAAGATTTGATCTATTTGCTCAGATTATTTTTTTTATTTATATTTTCATGCATTAGTACATCACATAGTTATTTGTCTTATGCAACAAATTGTAAACAAATATACCACAGTTCTAGAAACAAATTAACTTCTTCGCTGTGATGATAAATGTACGAAAACGATAACATTACACTTATATTGAGGATGATGTTACACTGTTAAATCCAATTTGAGACATTCTTACACTAAATGATTAAACTAAAATCACATTTACAAATTTATTAGTGACACAAAATTTGGCATCCAAGTGCATTGTAAGTATATAAAAATGGTTAATATCAATAGTTTCACCAAACCTATTTCCTGCATATGTAATGATCCCTAATAATGTACCTCTCCCTGCAGGAGCTGCGACTATCCCAGGTGTTATTGAAGCTGTGGGAGGGAGTTTTCAGCCAGGATCTTGCCTCTCATCTTCTTGGCAAGCTGTCACTGACGCGAGTGTTTGTAGCATTGTCTTCTCACCATGGTAATACCATCTCACCTCTTTGTAGCATTAATATTTATTTGATTCTGTTTCTAAGAATGAAAATATTTGTTTAAAATTTCTTGATTCTTGATTTTTGTCAAATGTTTAAATAAGCATAACATTATAACTGTCTGTATTTGTCATTGTTAGGAAACTTTACCGTAAGTGAATGAGAGTTCACATTTAAACTGTTTGGTGCTTTATTCCATTTTAAAGATATTAATAAACTGTCAGTTTTTATGTATCCTGTGGTAATCATCCCATCAGTAGACCAGTCTTTAATGATAACCTGATTAAATGATTAATCAGTCTATCACTACTTTGAATGATTGACCTGGAATCTGTTTCTTCTTACTACTCAGTCTGTTTAGAGTAATTTTTTTTTTTATCTTTTAACTCTAGGTGACCTAGAACAGGTTCGTGTGTTGCTGTACAAGGTTGCTATGGTCAACCATCTTGCCTTGACTCAGTTTGTGGTTGCTACGGTAACAGTGTGGCCCCCAGTGTTAAAGATGGATGAGCCAAAATCACCGGGCCTGATTGCCGTTATAAAATATCTGGTGACCAAAGCACTTCTAGAGCTGGACAGTGAAGCCAGTAAACAGGTCAGTGGAATTGTACATATTGACAGACCATGTACATCAGGTTTTATCCTTTCATTTATACTATATTGCTTGATAGCAAGCAAAACATGTACCGTACTTAATCACTTATAAGAATTTTCGCTTATAAGACGACCCCCCTACTTCACCTGTGAAATTGCCGGTTTCTGCTTCGACCCGCTTATAAGACGAGGCGTAAAAATGAACAGGAGCATTGACCAGTCATGCTGTCTCAACAAAAGGGTTAATTGGTAAACAGTGACTGTAATTTTCACACGTTGCGGGATGTATCTAGTTTCAGCTGCACTGCTATCCTGTAGCGCGTGGCAGTATGACAATGATTTCTTTGAGCTACGTCACCAAGTCTGGTATGACAGTACAAGATATATCGGGGAACAGTGCACTGTCCCTGTGTTCATGCCGCCAATCAATAATTTCATGGAGAAATGTAATCGGAAGCTGCTTATAAAAACTCATCATTCAATCCCTCACTGTCAAACTGCTCCGATCGGTATCACCTTGACAACAGCTTATCTCAGAGTCAGTCAACTTGACCTGTGTAATGAGTCAAGTCTACACAGAAACGCCAAGTAAATTACAGCTTGGTGTATTTAGCAGACTGAAGTTGAAAGTTTGTTTCAGTGTTTACTGATGGAAAATAAGCTGTGTATTCATGCAGAACAAAGGGAAATGTATGTGAGACAGTTAATTGTTGACCGACAGAATTCAAAGTTCAATAAAAATAAGTTATCGGCGGTCGATAATGACGGCACGTCGGGTCATTGCATAACTGCTAACAAGTTTATGTGGTATGTTTTCGCCCTAAAACAAGGTGAAAACTTTTTGCCAGGTCGCGCGACCCAGCCTATAAGACGATCCCCACTCTTTGAACATGAAATTTAAAGAAAAAATTCCCAGTCTTATAAGTGAGAAAAGTGGTAGTCTCTCTCTGTCCATCTGATCCTGAGTTTAGGTGTCTACAGCATTATTCCAAGTTTCTGGGATTATCGGCAGGCTGCTTTAGTAATGGACAAATTGCATGCCTTTAGTCGGTTTTAGTGTCTTCCTTGTCTACCACGCCCTCTGCAGCTGGGCTGTCCTAGGCTTTTGACCATGTTGATAAGGAGTGGCACATTTAGAATACCCATACCAGCTTTGTCTTTGTGTGCATAAGACCCTTGGGATCTCCTTTATCCCTAGTTTATTGTGCATAGTGGCATAGGAGACTTGATCTTAAAGTTTGACAACACAGATACTGCATATCATAGATTTTTCTTTTAGGTGAAGCCTTTGTTTGTCTGGAGCTGTCGACGTCCACTTTGTGCTATCATGCAGCATTGTACATAGTTGGTTAAAATTACTTTCTATTGTGAGACAAATGCCATCAGAATTAGATTTTGTAGTGTCATACAAACTTGGAAGGTTCTGTGTGAAGGTATTGTTAATGTTTGACCCATATTGGCTCTTAATCCCTCAATCTGTTGTCTGAATCAGAACATAGTTTTTGATGGGATTTAATCATTTTGTTAACCTATTAGCAGCCCAAAATTGATATGACCATTCTGGGATTACAGCCATTAAGAATGTTATTTATTTATTCTCCCTTAATCCAAGAAATTTTCTAAGGTGAACAGAAGTTTCTTAAATTAAAAATAAAAATATAAAAAGGCACTTCTCAAATAAAAAAATGTGAAGAGGACAATATTGTTAATTCTCATGAAATATTAATAACAATTCGAAAATGATTTAGTTTAAGTGAAAAAAAATAACAGATTTTTAATGAAAACAATTTTTGGGGATATTTTTTGCCAATTTACAGCTAAAATATGAAATATTGACTATAATTGTGTTTGTGTGACAAACATAACAATGTATAACTTTATTTATATATTAAAACACTTTTTTAGATGCTGGTTGTACTGCAAGGACTGTGTGAATGGTCTCCAACATTAGAAGACCCATCACTGCTCGCAAAGAACTTGATCGCAAGACTAACCACTGTAATAGAAGAGTCCCCTGAACATGGTAGGTCCAGCTGCACAACTATTAACCCATTAAGCAGAAATTAAACTGCCTTTGTCATATAGTTCAGATCCAGATAAGCCCATTCCTGCTGGGAGCAGTGTGACCAGGATCTGCATTTTGTTAGATAAAATAAGGAGAATTTAAGGTTGCTAATAAATGAAGCAAAATACAGATTTAATTCTTTTAACCATATCATATAATTAAATATAATTGCTATCTTTGAACTAATGTAATTAAATATTGATTGTTTATGTGGTATCTTTATAAGTGACTCAACACCCAGCAAAATGGATCAAGCCTAGACAAATAGTGTAGATCTAGATCAGCCAGCTACCACTGGAAGCTGTCTGATCAGGATCAGCACTATTTATTGCAGAGTTTTCCTTATTTGTTTGGTTACATTAAAATTTTGTTGTTAGCAAATAGCTAAGATTTTTTAATGCTTATAAATAAATGTAGTTTGAAAAAGTTAATATTTTGATAACTTTTCCAGGTGGTGTGTTTGAGTTGACAAAAGCTCTACACATGTTGTCAGTGAGGGAAGGGTGGATGTGGTTCAGGGATAATGTGGTGTTCAGATACGGCCTTCAGACCATATCCAACAAGTACCTTGCCCCTAAGATCAACAAACCAGTGCCACCACAGCTGGTCTGTGCTATTGTCAGAACCATTGGTAAGTGATAATACGTGTATAATGAAGTATTTTTAAAAAAGTACTGTTATTTTTCTGACTTTTAATCTTCTTCACATGCCCACCATTCATTGATTTAGTAAATATTTACAGTGCTAAAGGTTCTGTTTAGAGACCAAATTAACCAAATAATTTTCTGTGCATTCTTCTTGGGTCCACTTTTTACGGAAAAGAAGTGGAGCTATTTTCATGACCCTCTTGTAAACCTTTTTGTTAAAGTCCATTGAAAACAGTCAAAGATATTCTTTTAGAAATAAAATTCTTGTTCACTATCATAAGTGAAAGCCATTTTAATAGAGCCGTCATTGCCCTTTTGTATAGTGTTATGAAGGGGAGACTATTTAGATTAATGTCTCACTACACTTGGTGGGTAAACTTAATTTAGCACGTTTCATTATGGTTAATATCACCTTATGACGATTATATGTTATGTTGTCTTGTTAATTTTTTTTTTCTTTCAAAATGTACTTTAAGGATCGTGTTAATGTGAAAATAAATGTCCTCATATCACTATCTTGTGTGTATGTACAGGTGATGTTGTTTCAACCCTAGCAACAAGTGCCATTCCAAAGGACCTTACAAAAATGGTGAAAACCTGGCTCATGCCTATCATGAACAAACAGACAGGTAAATCTCTCTTTGATATTAGAAGATGTTGCCAGTTAGACCATAAATAATTTTGCTGTTGGAGAGTGTATCTAAAAATTGAAATCATCTGTCGGACAAATTGATAAAATAGTGTGATTCTGTTAAAAGTTATCAGTGAAGCTTTCTGTATATTGTGGACACCTGTAAGTATGGGATAGGGAAAAATAGGAGAAAACAACACCTCACACTATATACAGGTGATAATGTTACTGACATGTTACCTTCAAGCTTAAGGCACAGTTCTAAATTTTTTCAAGGAAGCTTGCCAGCTAACTTTAAAGTTATACACCAGTTCAAACTTACAATATTTTACAAGGAAGCTTAACAGCTAATTTTAAAGTTATACGCAAGTAAACATTTACAAAACAATTAGTAATATTCATAAAAATAAAAGTCATAACCATGTTAGGCAATACTGTGAATAAAATACTGATAGTTTAGTTGAATGAAAATTATAATTTACTTACCTATTTGCATTTTGCCTTTGTTCTATATAGCTTGTACAATATGTAGTGACATGGAATAACAAAAATCCTATTTCTGATTTTATATTTATTAAAATCATCATCTTTAAAAAACTAAAGCAAAGCCTGTCAAACAAAATATCAACAAATAAATTGATATTTTGGTAGAGAGGTACAGAAATTTGATTGATATAAAAGTGGATTGTTTGTAAAACAGTAAACAAACTGGCTTGTAAATAAATTTCTCTTTCCCTCAAACATCCAACTACTTTGAATTGGAAGGTCATTCCCTGTGGGTGGTTGTGTGATCGGGGTTTAAATGTAAATGAAAAAACACATTTTACTTTAGACTCCTGAGTCTGTTTTTATTTTCAGTGTGAACTCAAATTGAAAATGCCTAAGTTTTCCAAAAATAAATAAATTATGCGCAAAATGTTGTGACCTTGATCTGGATCAATAAAATAACAAAACTTGCTGAAAATTACAATATGGTGTTGTTTTCAGACAATTTCAGTCTATTATCTAAACTATTGTAAAATTTTAAAATACCTTTAAATACATTCATTCTTTTTTTTTTATTCCAGGGGAGACAAGTGTGTGTCACTGTTGTTTTAAGGTGATACTAGAGCTTTGCCCCTTCCAGCCATCATTGCTCCATCATCTTCTATCGTGGACTGGACGAAACAAGACCAGTGTTCCAGAGACACTTTTGAATGCTCTAGAACTTGTCAGGTTAAACTTAGAGAAGAAAAAGACATAGGTCAGCATTAATGGACAGATCCTGATCAGTCAGTCTTTACATAAGGCATTCTCAACGAATCAAGTGTCCTCCGCAAGAAATCAGTTGGATTTGTTCATCAAATAGATCTTTGGTGAATAAATGCTGTTATGATCTACCACACAGAAAAATGCAGAATTTGTGCAATTCACTTATCTTTGTAAGGTAAAAAAGCTTTAAAGAAATTGCTTTGAAAAGTGGGAAACAGTTTCAAAATAACTCTTTTTTAAAGGTTTCTATGTTAGGGTTTCCAATGTTAACAAGTGGCACCCATGGCTGAGCTTTTGGAGTCAATGACTTGTAACTCCTCTGCGCTGCTGTGTGAGTTTGGGTCGAGGACTTCCAGTTGACCTGCAGAGCATGGGTTGTTTTACACAGACATTTGTCTTGTGTCTTGTGCCTCAATAAATAGCTGGACATCAGCAAAATGGCCATAACTGTGCAATGTATCAAAACAAAAAACAAATGTTAACATGTGTGATAATATGTACAGGAGATAACATGATTATATTGGTTGGATTGTCAAGGATGGTTATAAGCTCCATTATTTAAAAATAAAAGTGCAGTTATTGTCATTACTCTCTCGTCAGCATCATTTAATCATTTTATTAAGGTCTATTTCTAGAAAATCAAAACATTCACTTCAAACTTACACAAATCCACAGTCAAAAGTGGAACATTTCCAGGGAGGCATTAAACTCTGACAGTGATTTTAGCTAATACCATTTTTTCAACTTACTGTTTTCATTATACTTTCCACTGCTGAGGAAATTGAGAGTATTGTCTACAGACAGCACCTGTGTGTCTGCGCTAAGCACAATCTGTTTCTTGTATTGTCATTATGAAAGACATGTAAATGTTTATAATAATATGTTTGATTACTATTACTTGTATTCTTGTCATTACAATCATCATTGTTTTCTTTATTATCATTGCTACCAACAACATTTTTATCATCAATTCCATCATGTATAAATTGACAATATTAACATTTATACAATTGTAAAATCTGTCTTTCACATCAGTGTCCCACATGTTGAGTAAAGAGATTGTCCATGTATCATTATTATCTGTGTTTTATTCTCTTTATCTTTGTTTATTCCCCTAATAGAAGGTAGAATTTTTGTTTTTAAAAATATTAAATTATCAGTGACATCATTGTTATTGTAAACAGTAAAAGAGTACAAACTTTGGTACTTCCTGTTTTTATTATTACACAAGATACATTTAATAAACATCTGTTTATTATAAACAGTATTTTTTATACAAGATTTGGTACTTGTTGTCACAATAAATGCAGATGATTTGGAGTACGTGTGATGGCAGTCACATGGATGTATATAGTCTGTTTTTGATACATATATGTTCGACCTAAAGCCCTTGGCTTTCAAATCAGTTATGGTCTTTCAGAAGTAGGTTTTGTCTTTCAGTTTATGTTTTTGTTGTAAAAGTGATGCATGTTTTTTATATTTTTAAATTAACTGTAGAACTATTTTTGTCAGACCAATTCTATAAATCATGTTGTTTAAAATTTGTTAAATATAGGTGACAAAATATGCCATAAAATGGAGCTTTTTTAATCTGTTAAGCAACTCAGTCACAGTTGATTGAAGTCGCATTTTGAAAATGTTTCATCAAAATTGCCAAATTATCAACCATGAAAAGGGGATTAAAAGTTTTTCTTGGATTATCTGTGAACATCATATAAAAGAGTGTGTTGATTTTGGGTTGTCAGAATTAAAAGTATTGAAGTGGTTTCAACTTAAATAAACCAGATTTATCCCTGTTAAACACGTATGGGACTATACCGTATGCTGACTCGATACTGGTGCAGTAAGTTCAATAAATAGGCAGAGTAGATCTTGTGCTTGTATGTATCATGAACACACACTTAACTCTGCTTAAATTTTTAACACAATAATTTTATCTGGAATGTTAAGGTAGAATATCAATGCAAAATCCTTATTCACATTTGCTTAAACATGAATGTTGTTTTTATTTTGAAAACTTTTTGTGTGTTCATTACTTTGTTCAAGTTTGAAGTTTTTTGTTAAATCATGCTTTTATTGGTATTACATTATGAAAACATGAAGTGATACTATTTAATTCTTGTTAAGAGTGACTTAATAATTGTTATATGAAAACATTTATTAATATGTCAGTAATGTATGACATTTATAGAGACAGTTTTCCCCCTTATTGTTTCCTTCTGAAAAACGAAAACTCTGAATTCCACAAACCGGAATGATTTCTGCAGAATTTTTTTGTTCATATTCAATTCTGTATAATTTGCAAGGTGTGAAAATCATGTTTGTATTGGAAGTGTTTGATCAAGTCTTTTATCACTATTTGTTAAGCGGTGATTTCTTTGAAGAAGATGATTAGCAGACAATTAGCAATTACATTTAAGATTTACATGCGATCAATTAAAGTTAATTAATTGCAGTTAAAAAAAAATTGATTGTATATGTTGATTAACCAGGTGCAGTAATTAAATTGTTACATATTCAAGGGTATTTTGACAAACAACATTAATTCATCTTTTTTTGTCTGATGGTGACCAATGAAAATGCATAAATTGTTATTCGAAGATTTACTTAATGAAGATGACCAATGGATATATTCCTCATTGTTTACAGAATTGTATAAATTTTTAATGTTTTTCCTCATTCTTCATTGTGGTAAACACTCCACAAACTGAAATCCTCTCTAAAGCAAACTTTTCTGCTGGTCTGTTAATGAACAGTTTCTAAACTGTCACAACATATAATGGATTACCCAATCAATGTCAGGCACATGGTGAATAATTGTTGTGTCTTTGTTTTTGCTTCTTTTTGTGAGCACGTGACCTAGGCATGAAATGGAAACTGCCAATGTATCTATTTGAGGAATGTTGACATACATATTGTGGAATGGTAAATTTTGTAGGTACATTTACTTGCTACCGTTGTATTATGTCTCGGTCAATTCTTGTCATTTGTTTTGATATTTTGTTTTTGACGGAGTGCATTGCACAAGAACCATTACTCTGCACATCATGATTTTTAGTTACTCCCCTTTGTTTAAGTTTCTTGTAGGGAGTATAGCTCCAACACTATTGACTTGAAACTTCCTAGGTAGATAGATCTCATTGAGAAAGAGTCCAGTGCACAAGAACCGTCCTGTACACGTCTTGATTTTGGAGTTATTTCCCTTTGTTTAATTTTCTTGTCCGGAACATAACTCTTACATTACATTACCTAAGCTATTGACTTGAAACTTGACAGGTAAAGAACTCATTGAGACGGAGTGCAATGCACAAGAATCATCATGGTACACTTCATGATTTTGGAGTTATTCCCCTTAGTTTGTACTTGATGTTTGTCTGGACCATACACCCACATTATCAAAGCTATTGACTTAAAACTTCATAGGTGGATAGATGTTATTGAACATTTTTAGTAATGCCCCTTTACATAAATGCTATTACTCTCATGTAAAATTTGTGTATATGTGGTGTTATTCCCCTTTGTTTTGTTTTTTAAAGACTTCTTTTACCTACTGATATGATCTAGTTAGGTAGTTCAGAATGGATTTTGTGAGAAATATGGCCCTGGTTTGACTTTTATGTACTCCCATTGTTGATCCCACTGTCTCTTGACAGCTGTTGTTTAGTTTTTTATAGAGCAATTTAAGGTCACAACAATTCAAGCCAGGAAATACATTTGTAGTATTGAACAATACAAAGACGTGTTTGTAAACAGTTTAAATCTGTTGTTTTTATTGTGTTACCAATACAACATTTTGTAGAGATACGTTAAATTGTTGTTGGTCTACTCTGTATTGTTTTTGTGATATTTTCATACATTTTTGTTACAAGTTTTATACTTGCTATGTGTCAGTTGTTTGTAGTTATTTTGCAATTATTGGTATCTTGTTACTAAAAACTGGAAACATTTTACAAATAGATGTCTAAAATCTTGACCACATTGTGTTTATATTTTGTATGATACCGTGTCGAGTTTTGTTATATATCACTTACTGCTTACATTTTTAATTTCATTTATAAAAAATATAATTTAAAATACTTACATATTTTCATATCAATTTAAAAAAAGAAAGCCCATATAGTAGCTTACCAGTAAAGATTTGGATATTTTCTAACCAGTTTTCTCTTCATAAGTTTGGTTGGCATATTTTCAAGATCAAGATTTGCCCTTGAGAATGAGATACCTGAAGCATATGCAGTAAATCTAAGGTGGCCATGGGTTGCTATATGGTCCATAAGGAGGCATACCCTTGTTTTACAGATCATTTTCTGAACCAGGAGCCTTGGCTGTACATACATGTAGTTAGGCCCAAGGGTCATAACATAAAATATAAATGACATATCTGTAATGTTACATTTGACATAGCAAAAACTGTGACAACTTTTTACATTTATCCTTTTTTTTATTTTCAAGACTAAAGCAGGATATAAATACAAAACTTTTTTCCATGACAAAAGCTTCACTTAACAATGAAGATTCTAAAAATAATTGAAAATCAAAACATGAATCATTCCTAAACAAATATCAGTATACATGTATATAAAAATTAATAAAAAATGTTTTTGTATTTAATAAGCGGACATGTGAACCTGTGTTCTCACAATTTTGTTTAACCATTTCCACTATCTCTATGCTAGGGAACTTCAAAAAGCACATAGCCTAATTTTAATAACATAGACATATCACTACATGTTTTCCAGCATACATCTGCGGCATCACGTACCGCCCCTAATATATATCGGGTCTATTCCTTCATCAAAGCCATTCATAAATGTTACTGTCTTCTTCCACATTGATACAATGTGAACATTTAGTATAAGTTTCATTTGTGCATCATTTTACTTTGCAGGGAAAATCAGCTGAAAATAATCTTCCTTGCAATAAATAAACCTTTTTAAACAAAGACAAAAAAAAGAGTATTTATAAAAATTTATTTAAAAATATTGTGTCTAAAAACATAGTCATATATAAAGTCATTTCTTAATGTACTGAAACAAAGGAAAATGAGTTTTACATTTTAGTAAGAATAAGATAAACAGAAGAAGCTTTTTATGGGCCTTTATTGCATTGTACTAAGATTTATAAAACGAATATACCTATAAATAAATTAAAATAAAATCAACAAATACTTAAAATTGTTTTTTAGAGAAATTTATATAAAATGAGATTTTTCACATTCAGATAGTTTTCACATAAACATAACTAATTTAAAACACATTAAAAACAAGTTAAAAACAATATACAAAAGTAAAATCAAATAACAAGAGGGTCATAATGGCCCTACATCGCTCACCTAAGTGCCATAGACATTTAGCCCTTGTGGCTATGCTTTTTGACAGATCATTTTTTTTTTAAGAATCTTGTTAAAAGACATCAAAGAAATAAAAAAACAAATAAATATCGAAGTTCTAGCTTATGTTGTTTATGTCAAAAATATTTTTTTTCCTATATATCCATATAGAAAGGAAATGGCTACACCCCTGACAGCCACATTATTTGACAAATCAAGAACAATCTTGATACAGGAACACCCAAGAAACATGTATACTCAATATCAAGGCTTTAGCTCTTTTAGTTTCTGACAAGAAGATTTTCAAAGTTTTCCTATACAGCCATACATGGAAAATGGCCATGCCCCTGGCATCCATGTTTTTAGACGGTTTGGAATCATTTGACCAATCTTCGTACAGGGCCACCCAAAGAATATGTATACCACGTATCAAGTCTCTAGTTCTGGGCAGTTTCCGACAAGTAGATTCTCTAAGTTTTCCTTTATAGGCATATAAAGAAAATGGCAGCCATGTTTTTTGATGGATCAAAGTTATTTGAACAACTTAAGTTAGGCTGAATTTGGTCCAGCAGTTTCAGAGGAGATGTCATTTCAAAATGTTGATGGGATGCATGACGCCAGACACTGGGCGACCACAATAGCTCACCCAAAACATACGATTAGGCCAACTAACAATACAAACAAAAATGCATTCATATCAAGTGTGCTACTAAGAATTCTAGAAAAAATACAAAAATGAAAAAAGTAAACACAATATGTTCGGACAAAAATGGAAAAAAATCATGACATGCTTGTAACTTGTTAATAAAAATGCATTATATGGGCTCCCATTTTGTTGTAGCTAAACATGTAATTTACAACTATTACACAACCAAAATGTATAGATTTTTGTAAACAATGATAAATTCTCAGGGAAAGCATGAACAACTTTTAATATATCCCAGCTAGTATCATCGCTTAACATTACTACTTGTTAAAATAACAGATAACAAAAAACGTGGTCATGCCATAAAATCAGGTTTTCAACAATCTAAACACAAATTAATAAGCAGAAAATACTTTTCTATTTTTAGTAACAGCGACATTGACTAAACTGGCCCCTAATCCAATCCCAAGCTAGATCTTCAGGCAAGCTTGCTATATCCAAAGTTTCAGCAAGGTTGGTTTATTCAAACTGAAGTTATTGACCGGCAACTGTTTTTCTTCTATTTTTAGTAACAGTGACCTTGATCCAACTGGCCCCAAATCAAATCCCAAGCTAGGTCTTTATGCCAGCTTGCTATATCCAAAGTTTCAGCAAAATTGGTTAATCCAAACTAAAAATTACTGATCAGAAACTGGTTTTCTATTTTTAGTAACAGTGACCTTGATCCAACTAGCCCCAAATCCAGTCCAAAGCTAGGTCTTAATGCAAGCTTGGTACATCCAAAGTTTCAGCAAGATTGGGTTATTCGAACTGAAGTTATTGACTGGACAATGTTTTTCTATTTAAAGTAACAGTGACCTTGACCAACGGTACCCAAATCCAATCCCAAGCTAGGTCTTCATGCAAGCCTGCTATATCCAAAGTTTGAGCAAAATTGGTTAATCCCAACGAAAGCTACTGACCGGAAACAGTTTTTTCTATTTTTAGTAACAGTGACCTTGACCTGACTGGCCCCAAATCTAATCCAAAACTAGGTTTTCATGCAAGGGTGCTATAGCCAAAGTTTCAGCAAGATTGGTTAATCCAAAGTGAAGTTATTAGCCGGAAACCCTGTTTTACGCCGCCCGCCCAACCGACCACCTGCTCACCATACTCCAATCAAATTATGTGGATTTTCATTGGAAACCTGGTTAACTATCAAGATATGTAAAAAGTAGAAATACAGATTTTAGGGAGAAGCACAACAATATGGTTTCTTGAACATGACTTCATTTTATCCTAGAAACCATTCTTAAGTATTTGATTGGTCAGATAGAAATAATCTCTTACTGGTCAAACCAAAAAAAATTTTATGTTGTGGCAACATCACGTTAAATGTCGGATGACAATATTGCTATTCTTATACAGTAAGATGGCATGGATGTATGCACTAGATATATACAGCTTGATTTGTTTTTACCTGTATAGTGGAATATCTTTACAGTCCCAGATGTCACAAGTCAAGTTTTACACAAAGACATTCAGTAGCCATGTTTTATAGATCATTATAATATTACAGATAAACAGGAGCAGTGTTATAAACACAGATGATTAGTAGCCATGTTTTACAGATAAACAGGAGCAGTGTTATAAACACAGATCATCAGTAGCTATGTTTTACAGAGACACGGGAACAGTGTTATAAACACGGATCATCATTAACCATGTTTTAAAGATAAACAGGAGCAGTGTTATAAACACGGATCATCATTAACCATGTTTAACAGATAAACAGGAGCAGTGTTATAAACACGGATCATCATTAACCATGTTTTAAAGATAAACAGGAGCAGTGTTATAAACACGGATCATCATTAACCATGTTTAACAGATAAACAGGAGTAGTGTTATAAACACATATCACAAGTAATTATGTTTTACAGAGACACAGGAGCGGTGTTATAAACACATATCATCATTAACCATGTTTTACAGAAAAACAGGAGCAATTAAATAGATAGCATGTTAAACAGATAATAAGGAGAAATGTTATTCACACTCATAATTAGGAGCCATGTTAAAACACACAGATATTCAGTAGCAATGTTTCAGATAAAAAATAGCAATGTTTTACATACAGATAACCTGGTGCTATTTTATACACACAGATAATAAGAAGCAAATTTTACACACAGATAATCAGGAGGAATGTTATACACAGGTAATAAGGAAGTTTGTTATAAACAGATTTTTAGAAGCAATATTATACATATTGATTAACTCTCTGAATTTTTGCCCAAATTACCCTTAGCTTATTTTAATACAATATGCTGTACGAGATTTCATCATATTTGTATATAAGCCATTTGGGCGAAAATTCAGAAACAATAACCTGAAAACACCCAGTTTTGAACATAACATTTTGAACGTTATAAAGTAAACAATATGGTGGGGGTACACATATCACTAGAATGACTTGGACAAGAAGGTCATGAGGGCTATCAGATTAAAATCAGAAAATAAACAAAATGCAAAAGCACAACAATATCGCAGGGACTAACAAAAATGCTTTCTGCACATAAATAAACAATACATAATGGTGTCTTAATGTAGATGGATTGCCTTTTACAACAAAAAATACATGTAACATCAAAATGTGTATTTAACATACAAGCCTGATATAAAATATGTATATTATCATAGGACAAAACCTCAATACTGCAACAAAATATGTTATATAACAAAGGTTCTACAAAGAATTTGTATATAGTATTGTACCATTACTACTATTTATTTTTCATAATACGATGACTAGCTAATTGTCATGATATCTACCTCTCAACACATCTGTCAACATGTGTAGGGCTCAGGAAACAATTTATGCTTAAACAGCATTTATACACTACAGAGTCCTTAATCTGTTAATGTAACATCAAACTGTGACAATTATGTTCATATTAAAAAAGAACAAAAAACACACACAGAAGAAAAATAATTAAACATATAAACCCTTACACTTACAAGCATCAAAGGGGAACATGTAATTGTTTATTATTTAGACTAAAACCATAACAAAATAAGCCCCCTTGCCACATAGGAAAACACTATTCCTAATATTATTTCAGTTCTTTGCATCAAGTCAATATTTTCAATGGGAAAATAAAAATATATACTCTTGGAAATAAAGGGTGTTTTTTTTTGGTCCAAAATCATTGGTTCTAGAAAACAAAAAAGAAATTCACTTTTATTTATTTTTTATTGTGTTTATTGTTTGATTGTAGTGACACAAAGGGAGCCCCAATATGACAAATAACCATTTAGTTTACCTGGAACTATCAAACTAAATCAAATCAGAATGTTTGATCAATATGAAAATATGTATAAAGTTTCATTCCAATCTATGTTCTGGTTGGTGAGATAGAACTTAAAACTTTCGCAAAACTTAAACACAAGTGTTAACGGCAATGTCCAAATGGACAGTAAAGGTGGGAAAGCATTTCTCACTCATAGAATAGTCTAGCTTAAAACCTATATTCACCAACCATTCTTAAGCCTAAGTCATGACTTACAACCTAGTCATAGTTTTCATAGCAACAAATATAAACTTATTTATGAAGTTTCAATATGATTTTAAGCTCAAAGTAGCAAAAGTTAAGTGTCATGCAGAAATACTGAAATGTAGCTTAAAACATAATAAAGATATTGTGGATTGAAATGTATGACTTGAGCAATTCTTACTTAAGATTAATTGGTGAATATTGGCCTTAGAGGCATTGTATAGTATATGTAAATAACAATAAACATACATAAACAATGCTCAATCAAGAGAAAGTTGTCTCCAGCTACAGAAGGCCCCAGGTTTGATCTTGGGTTGCAACATACTAAAGTCATTAAAAATGATAGTGCTATAGCTCCCTTGCAAATCTTAAGAAAATATAATAAGAGTAGTGTCATGACTGGTTGGCCAAGTGTCTGGATAATGTGAGTGTGGTATCATCGTAAGGTGTTCATTGCACGTTATACACAGTGAAGGTTGCACTATATCTGCTACAAGTGAACACCATCTCCAAATAACTGAAATACGGTTGGTCTGACAATAAACCCAACAAACAAACAACAAACAATGGTTAATGGTTAACTGACCAAATAAGGTGAATAATGGAATCCAAAAAACTAAAAACAAATAACTTAAATATACTCCTAACTATAACAATTCAGTAAACATTATTTAAAACAAAACAGGTTGGTAAAATAAAAACAAACACTCTCACGCCCCCAAAAAAGTTTATGCTACAAAAATCACAAAAAGCATAGCCTCTTAATGGCTTATTAACAACACTTTTACAAAAACATAATTTCTCACTTGGAATTCTTGAATGACTGTCCAACTTGATAATGTGACAAGGTGAAATACATATTTACATTGTCCTTTACATTTCTGAACAAAGAAAACCGCATTCAATTTTAATAATCCACATGACCTTTGAATGACGTCATATGTGTGAATGCAAAACATCTTGTGGGCAAAATAAAAAGCATATATTTCCTATACTATTAAAGTTTGAACATCAGCAAAATGAGATTCAATTACCTAAGTGAAGAATCCTATGATACCGGTATGTCAATTACCTAACTGAAGTTATCCTATGATATGTCATCACAGTGCTTTCACAGAGTAAACAGCATTATGTCTACTTCACATGAATGTCTGTTTAATATTGTTAGAAGTTTTTATTGAGAAGATGACCAAAAAACTTTCCATCGGACAGATCTGTTATGTTTCTGATAATGACATCACTACCTTGCTCTGTAGGAACATAGTTCTTTGATACAATAATAACTGAAAACAATTATGTGTAGATCTGCAGATCAAAACATAGAATCAAAATTAATATATTAATGCATATAGACCTTATATATCGACAATACATGTATATTGAAAATGTCTCTGGTGGTAAGGTAATAAAAAGTGCTCTAAAGTTTCTACTATAATGTAAGCACCCCCAACTTTGAGATCAGAAGACTAGGAAACCAGAAATATAAAAGGAATTTATATAAATGCCCCAGAATCACCTGAAATAGGACCTTGACCATGAGGGTTCCACTAGCAAATGGTATGAGAAACCTTCATGAGTATGTCAGTAAAATGGTTAACATGTAGACAGACATACAGACAGAATGAACACTATATGCCTCCCTATCAGGGGCATACACAAAATGTGTACAATACAGAAGTGATTAGTCTCAATCCATTGAATGTACATACACCCTCCCAACGACCAGTTGTCCGTTTAGCTATGCACAATAAAATGTCTTATTTCAATTACAACTGACAATTGACCCTTTTAAGTACATGTATAACCTTTTTTTCTTCTTTAAGAATTCACAAAAAAAATGTTAACCATTTAGCAACCAAACAATCTTCTATGTCTGGATTGGTACTACAACTTCCATTTCCAGCTCCTCAGACCTTTTCGCTGCTCTCGAACGCTGTTCCTCCATGCGTTTCACCAGTGGGTACAGAAACAGAAGAGATGACCCTCCCAACATGGCTGCCGAGCAAATATAGTTCACTGCCTCAAAAGAGCCAAGATGGTCTTTCAGAGCACCTGAAAACAAGATAAACAAGAATTATTATTGAAAATGAGGAGTACCTAATGCTGCTTTGGCACAGTTACAATGTTATTAAATAAAAATAACAAATGACCACAACTCATTTACTGTTAAGCCTATCATGATGTGAAAACTACATGAGCAACCAGGCTTTGTTCTTACCAGTCATGATCAACAATAAAACAGAAAATAAAAATTATTTTCTACAGACAGATTGACTGACAGACCTTTGTAGGCGAGTCCAAGTCAGCCCCAATGAACTTCATATCAGGGGCTATGACATATCCATGTTTTTTCATTTACATGTAGAGAGTAACTATTGATCAAGTGTAGTCCTAGCTTATATGGACTGACTTATGTCCAAACCATATCCTGATGTATGGATGGTATACTGTTACTAACCTAAAGCTAATTTAGCCATTATCTATAGATGCTGAAGATACACACCTAATAAAATCATGTGACAGCAGCACTTAAAAATATTTATATGTTTTCCATAGCCCCTTTTGCCAATATGAGGCCAACCTGCATTAGTTCTAGACTACAAATTCAAAACAACCAATAATCTTCGCACATTTGTTTATTCCTACAGTGACAAACCTTGCAAAGTGTGTGTGGTTCAACACAGAACTTGAGTTTATTTTTGTTTTCCAGAGCAAACTTAAAACTTACTAAGCAATCAGCATTAAACAAGAGTGCCAAAGTGTTCCCATATTACGACCCATCTTCGACGGGCATATTAAAATGGAATGCCCTGCATATATACTTTTATTGGGTACAGTTTTAACATTTTTAATAATAAAGAGAATGCTATGTGTTCATTATCATGACGTGAAGCTTAGACTTCAAAATACCAGGAGTTTTGTAGCCAATAAGTACAGTTCGAAACAAAGGCCACAAAAAAGACAAAATTAGTCTTTTCTGGAGGAAAGTGTTTATGCTGTTAGAAAAAGTCTTTAAGAAAAGAAGAGGGCAGTGACCGCCCAAAATATGAATGTCATTCACATACTTTCTTACTTTGTTTTGCATCAAAGAAATAAATCATATTGACATGCTGATGTAAGTTTCTCGCAAAACCAAAAACACCTAGTGTAGCAGCCAAGCTCGCCCATTGGCTGATAAGCCCCACCTCTCTTATCCTGTAAGATTATTGTATGCATGTATTGAAGAGTAGTTGTTGTCGGAGAATGTATGTGTAAGCATCTGAATAAAAGTGTAAACCATCCTTCGGGTCTTGTGTTAACATCCCTTAACGGTCTGTATATAAACAACAACAACATTACACCTAGCATAATATAAAAGATTGCACCACAAAAACTTGACAAGCAATAAATAAAAAGAGAGAAAGTCAATACAATAGTAAGTTTCATTGAATACAAACATGCTAAAGTTAATATCTGTAGAGTTGGTTGACAAAGAGACACCATCAAGCTGTGAAGTCACTATTCTATTAACATTATTTTGTTCGCTTGATTTAAGAAAAGCACAGAGTAATTACATTTTACATGGAAATTGATGATCATAGTACATGAACATTAAACAAGAGGGTCACGATGGCCCTTGATGGCTCTCCTGATGACACAGGCTTTTAGTAGGCTCAAATCTGGAATCAAGCAATTAAGAGTTATTTACTTTAGAAATCTTTGGCAAAATGCACCATTGGACCATTAGTGTGGCCACTGGGTTGGTAACAGTTTCTAGAACTTTACCATGTAACCTACCGAATCTAAATGACCCACTTCACAACATATCTAAGATTTCATACTGGCAAACATTCTGGCCAAGTTTGGTGAAGATTGGGCAATCAATGTGGCCTCTAAGTGTTTTCACAAGGTTTTTCTAAAATGTGACCTACTTTTTGACCCCACGTGACCCAGTTAAGAACCCATGCAAGATTTTATGCAGACAAACATTCTGACCAAGTTTGGTGAAGATTGGGCTATAAATGTTGTCTCTAGTGTGTTCAAAAGTTTTTCCAAAAATTTGACCTAGTGACCTACTTTTTGACCCCAGATGACCCAATAATGAACTCATCCAAGCTTTCATGCAGACAAACAATCTGACCAAGTTTGATGAAGATTGGATAAAAACTGTGGCCTCTAGCATGTTCACAAGTCAAAATGTTGATGACGGACGAAGCGGTATCACAAAAGCTCCCCTTGAGCATGTTGTGCTCAGGTGAGCTAAAAAGGATGTTAGTCTCCAATTCTTTATTAACAAACTATTTGTTGTTGTGTTTTATATATAAAACAGTGGCACAATTAAGGTCATTATTGCTGCATTACAGCAGCATCCATCTTCTTGGGGCTGATTAATACTGTAGACATTTAGCCTTGTTCCAAGGCGGATTCTGTCAGGTTTGCTCTTTTCGTTAAATGACTCATCACAAATTTGTTCTTACTTTTCGCTTGGCTTGCATGTTCTGTGCCTTTTCGGAGTCTGGTATATGTTGCAATGCTCATAGGACTTTGTCTTTGTTTTATTCTTGCAAACTTATCAACTAAAAACCGTCAGAAACGTTGATGGTTTGAAAAATCACTACATGTTTTATTGTCCTTTTTTAAACTATTTCAGGCACAATCTGCTAGTGTCACAAGTTCATATATGTGTTAAGGCCTTAATATATCTAATTGAAGACATAAATCATTCTTATGAACAACAAACCAGAATATAGCTGAGACATTACCCATAAAACCCATTACCACTGGTGTGCTAGAGGAGGCGCTGTCACAGCAGACAAGCAATAGTGACAATCTGTCATCTAGATTCTCAAACAATTTAACATTAAGGGAAAGTATTTTTCTCATGCCACAATCTTCATTGCTACTTTAAACCACCATGTCGCTTGTGATTAGTAGAATAAAGTTATGGCATTATGATTATTTTAAAAGCAACTAAATTGGTCAAATTCAGCTTTTTTCTTATAATTTGCCCCCAAAATGCAAAACTTTGTTAAACTAAAGTGAATATTGAAGTACAATATTTTATAATCACTAGATTATATTATATGTGAACATACTACAGGTAAATGTGGTATAAACCGTATTGACTGACACAAATGACCATTCTTTAATACAAATGATAATTATTTTAATATATATAAAGTGTTGATCATGTGGTTCCATGCATCATGTACATATGTTTAATTCTGACCAAGTGGCAGATCTCCTGGATGAGGGTTCATGTACGACTTGTAGAAATGTATCATCATCACACTAAAGCCTTATGTGTCAGCATTATGGAATCTTTCATACTATGCATTTTCTGTGCTAATTGCTATAGGCTGTTTTCAATTTATATTTATTGCAACACAGTTGTTTAAATTGACTCAGACCTCACATTAACAATCACATTAACAATCCAACAAACAAAATGTGCAAATATCCTTGAAAGTTTATTGCTCTTATTAATAAACATTGTCTTATTTGTTCTTACTATTAAGATGTCCTTTTGCATAAGTTTTAAAGTATTTGTTCCTGACAGACATATACACATGACACAAATTCAGAGTTGCATCTGGAACTATACTCCCAACATGAGTGTTGAAGTCCTTAGATGGAGACTACATACTTCAAGGTATGATTTGTATCATTATTTTATTTATTTTATTTTATTATGTTGGATGTTTTTTTAACCCCTTTCTTCTGGATTTTGTTTTTTGTAATAATCCAATACTGCTGTAATGTACAATGCAAAACTTCAAAACATACTGATAAAGACTCATTAGCATATATTGCAGGCCCTGATCAGACAGCTCCCAAGGGAAACCATCTAAGCTAGATACACACTATCTGCTTAAGCCTGACAAATTTGTGCCTTGCTGACTCAAAGTTTAAATGTTTAAAATCAAACATTCTTTACAACAATTTCATGCTCTTCACATTATCTTCATGTTTTCCATCCTATGATTTTATTAAAAGACAAATCCCATTATATCTCTTTGTTCTTTGATGTAAGTTTTTACTGAATAAACTGCGTTAACAGACAACTAATCAGACTAGAAACCATAGCAACGCTCATTAAATTAGTATGATGTGTCTGTTCTTGGCTTAATTTTTATCACAAGCAGCAAGTCAGCAACAAAAAAGCAGATGTCTTTGTAAAATACTGAGTAATGTAGTAAACTGTTACATGTTTCTTTATAAGTATTAATGAACTGGTACTTTTTGTCATTTTTAAAACTTGTAACTTGGGGTAATTTTCTGAGTCTTCTTATGGTGGAGGCAAGACAAGAAACATGCACAGATGTGGTCATTACCTAGAGCTAGTTGTCCTAGAGCAGCCCCCAGTCCTTGGATGAAGAGAATCACACCCAGAACCTTCGGCAAGGCAGGAAGGCCGACAAAGTCTATAATCACTGGGGCATTCATGGATACGTAACATCCTCCAAAGAATCCGTACAGTCCCACACAAACTCCCATCAGCCAATATACATCAGCAAAAATAAAACCGAAAATGGACAAACCACATAGAATGGTTGATGCTCCCATTAATTTGTATCTTGAGATGCTTGTAAAGTCACCGGCTACTCCAATCAATATCCGACCAAATAAGTCACAGATGCCTGTTATTGAGACCAGTAAGGCTTTTTCATAGTCTGTGACTTTTTTAGCTAAGGCAGCAGCTGGCATAAAGAGAATGAAATTAAAATAGCCAAAAAAGACAAAAAAGCTGACTGCAGTGTACAAGAGAACAATTAAACTGTCTAACACTCGAATATCTATCAAGCCAATTAGGAACCTAACACATTTTGATTGGTTGTGTGTCTTGGCAGCCATCTTTGCATCAGACAGGTTATCTGTATTCACAACCATAATATGTAGACTGTCAACACTGCCTATTAGAATTTTCTTTCCATCCTTTGTTACTTCTTCATTGTCTCCTTTTTGTAAACAAGTAGTTTCATTGACACCAGGTTCATCTGTTTCAATATTCATCACACTATGATTCTGTGGATTATCCACCTGCTGGGACTTCTTGTCAACTTTTCCATCTAAGAGCGTTTTAGCTTCGGCTGTTTTGGCACTTTTCCTTGGTTCAGTATACATTGACAGAGGTCTGTAAAGGCAGCCACAGATGACAACATGGAGGTACATCCCACCAATGATTAAAAGTGTTCCCTGGAAAAAAGAATGAAAATGCAAATATGGGTAACATCTAAAGCCATCTTGTCGAAATTTAGCCAATGAATGTGATGCATGCATAAAGAATGACACACTCCATCCTTTATACTAACTGAAATGATTGAATCACTATTGAGTCAATCAGTGTATTGTTTATGACTTTATGAATGTATAAACATGCTTATATATTTTAACATGCTTACTTTGCAGCTATAACAGGTTATTGAATGGCTAAATACAAAAATGTAAAGAACACAACCTATCTCTTTCTTCTTCTACCTTAAAGACAATACAATCTTTTAAAGGACTGCTGATCACGTATAATCTTGCGATCAGAAATAATATTTTAATCCATGGTTCTATAATGGTTAAAACAGTTTTGCTTTGGAAAAAAAAGAAATACAACAATTTAACCATCTATGACCAGTGCAGAAAAAACAACACAGACCTATTCATTTTAACTGTAAACATAACAGGAAACGTCGAACAATTCAAACATATTATCCTGAGAAAAAAAAAGCACAAAATGCAATGTATTTCTATTAAAGAATTGCATAGCCTGGTTCAGAAGACCCCAGGTTAACACCTGAGCCGTGACATACCAAAGTCGTAAAAAATCTTAATGGTATAGCTCCTTTGCTTATGTTCAAGCAAATATAATGGTAGTTCAACGGCAGGTTGGGCCGGTGTCAGGATAACGTGACTGGGTCTATTCACAGCATGCTATACACAGTGAAGGCAACACTATATTGGCTTCAAGTTGACAATGTCTCCCCATAATTGAAATACTGCTCGTGGGATGATAAACACAGTAAACATACCAATTCAAGTGACTTCCTATTTGCATGTCAAAATATCAATCATGTAAAGTTTAGAAATGTCAAAAGAAGGTAAAAAATGTCTGACCAACATTTTTGGTCTTGACCAGGTCAGTTTGGCTTAGCATTTTAACTCTTAACCTGCCTAAGCGTTAGTTTATCAGGCTTGTGCAAATAATTGCTTGGAGCTGTCTAATCAGGAATTACACTATTTGCTATGTCTTTATTTACACATTTTATTTTCTATTAAGCGGCTGATAAAACCTTAAGAAATTTTTACAAAAATGAAGCATATATGGATTAACCCTTTGCATGCTGGAAACACTATGAACTGCATTAATATATACTCAAATGCCACCCTAATGGTGTTTCCAGCAAGTAAAGGGTAAAATAGTACTCTTTTTTTATAATGAAAACACATGCTAACTTACCCTTAGAGAATAAGTGTCAAGCATGTACTGTAGTAGAGGTGGAATGGCAAACTGCCCAATACTGGATCCTGAAAGGGCTAGACCATTGGCAAGGCTACGCATCTTCTTGAAATACATCCCAATCATAACTAGACCATTACCAAACAGGCAAGCATTACCCAAACCTACAGAGAAAGGATATATTTTTTTAATGTTATCAAACGGAAATGATAATTTAGACTACAAGTGATCTAGATATTCATGCATAAAATAAATATTCACCATTGACATAGATTCCTATGCTTTTTTGTTTGCAATATCCTAAGAAAGGTCCATAACCCTTGTTTAATGTTAACTCTTAATAACTTTATTCTTTAGGGTACTTATATGGTCATATGGTTGGAGGAAGAAATAGACTGTAAAAATTAAGAAATAAGTAATGATATTAAAAACAAGAGGGCAATGATGGCCCTTAATCGCTCACCTGAGGACACAGGCTTTTAGTATGCTCATATCTGACATTTAGTAATTAAGAGTAATTTACTTTAGAAATCTTTGGTGAAGATTGGACCATTAGTGTAGCCATTGGGCTGACAGCATTTTCTAGAATTTTACTTAGTGACCTACTAAATCTATGTGATCCACTTTAAAACATGTCTAAGATTTTGTACTGGCAAACATTCTGGCCAAGTTTGGTGAAGATGGGGCATAAATGGGGTCTCTATTGTGTTTACAAGCTTTTTCTAAAAATTTTCCTAGTGACCTACTCTTTGAGTCCACTTGAACCAATAACGAACTCATCCAAAATTTCATGCTGACAAACATTATGACCAAGTTTGGTGAATATTGGGCTATAAATGTGGTCTTTATAGTGTGTTCACAAGCCTTTTCTAAAATTTGACCTAGTGACCTACTCTTAGAGTCCATGTGAACCAATAATGAACTCATCCAAGATTTCATGCAGACAAACATTTTGACAAGTTTGGTGAATATTAGGCTATAAATGTGGCCTCTAGTATGTTCACAAGCTTTTTCACAAGATCTGAACTAGTGACCTAATTCTTGACCCAGTTTTTAACTCAACAAAGGTTTCATGGAAACATTCTGACCAAGTTTGATGAAGATTGGATAAAAGCTGTGGCCTCTAGCATGTTCATAAGCTAAATTGTTGATGCCGGATGCCAGGTGAAGGGGTATCAGAAAAGCTACTTTGAGCATGTTGTGCTCAGGTGAGCTAAAAATAGGATGAACAATTAACCAGTAGCTTGCTACATCTTTTAACATCCCAAAATAATTCTTGGTCATCTTTTTAAAATTGAAATGCAGAGATGCCTATGCTTGATAATCAGCAGCAAAAAAGTGCAGATCCTGCTTAGGCAGCTTCCAGCAGGGAGCTGGCTCATCTGGATCTACACTATTTGCCAAAGTCATTTAAATACATGTTAAGCAAACTTTAAGAAATAGACTGCAGAAAAAAGCACAAAAAAGAAGCTTGGCTAATGAAATAGAAGACTGTTGAAGAAAGAAAAGAGACTGCAGAATGCAGGAATAGATCTAGTTACTTTTGCATGTAGCCTACTGTAGTAGATCATAGGTAAGTAAATCTGATGCTCTAAATCTAACTTACCATACAGTGCACCAAATGTGAGGATGACATATTCAATACTGATGAGGAGACTACTCAAGGCGATACCACATGCACCCACAATTCCTCCAAAGATAACAATCTTCCGCTGTGTGAAATGTTGACCAGCAGCAACCATTACGGGAGCTAAAAATAAAGTAAAAATGTATGCGTAAGAAATATGAACATACAGAACAAAAATTTTGAAAGGAGAGGGGAGATAAAATTGCACCAATCATAGAAATATGAACATACAGAACAAAAAATTTGAAAGGAGAGGGGAGATAAAATTGCACCAATCATGTTTTAGGCATCAAAATGGTTTTAAGGTATTGAGTGTTCCTACAATATTATCATGAAATTAAATATCTTTAAAGTTGATTTGTTCAGCATTCCATAAACAAGAGGGTCATGATGGCCCTTAATTGTTCATCTGATGACACAGGATTTAAGTAGGCTCAAATCTGGCATCAAGTAATTAAGAGTTATTTACTTTAGAAATCTTTGGCAAAGATTGGAGCATTAGTGTGGCCACTGGGTTGATAACATTTTCTAGAATTTTACCAAGTAACCTACTGAATCCACTTCAAAACATATATAAGATTTCATAATGGCCAACATTCTGGCCAAGTTTGGTGAAGATTGGGCCATCAATATGGCCCCTAAGTGTTTTCACAAGGTTTTTCTAAAATGTGACCTACTTTTTGAGCCCACATGACCCAATAATATACTCAACCAACATTTCATGCAGACATACAATCTGATCAAGTATGGTGAAGATTGGGCTATGAATGTTGCCTCAAGTATGTTCACATGCTTTTTTTTTTAAAGTTTTGACCTAGTGACTTCTTTTTTGACCCCATGTGACCCAATAATGAACTCGTCCAAGAATTCATGCAGACAAACATTCTGACCAAGTTTGGTGAAGATTGGGCTAAATGTGGTCTCTAGTGTGTTCACAAGCTTTTTCTAAGATCTGACCTAGTGACCTTCTTTTTGACCCAAGGTGACCTAGTTATGAACTCATCCAAGATTTCATGAAGGCAAACATTCTGATCAAGTTTGGTGAAGATTTGGCCATTAAAGGGGCCATTTGTGTGTTCACAAGCTTTTGCTAAGATTTGACCAAGTGACCTACTTTTTGACCATATGTGACCCAATAATGAACTCACTCAAGATTTCATGCAGACAAACATTGTGTGGATAAAAAATTTGGCCTCTAGTGTGTTCACAAGCTCAAATGTTGATGACAGACGACAGATGCCTGACGAAGCGAAATCACAAAAGTTCACCTTGAGCAAGTATTGCCCAGGTGGGTTAAAAAATAATACATATTGTGACTATAAATAGCAGTAAAATGGCCAAGGATTGGATTTGCCGGCATTTTTGCTGATACTGTGCAGCGACGTTTCTATCATTATAGCACAGGGGCACTTACAAGTATGAGGTACCCAGGGACTGACCCCGGCAGATCCATTATACTGACACCGATGAGTCGGGCGTAATGCTGTCCCATTTAGCCCCAAGCATAAGGAGGGAAGCCATTACTACTAACTTTAAAGTCTCTTAGACTAATTCAGGGTTTTAACCCAGGACCTCCCGATCCTCAAGCCGACACTCTACCAATTGAGCTATTGCGGCCGGTAAAATGGCAAGGGTATGGATTGATATGGCTGCTGGTGTATAGATCATAACCAACGTAGTAAACTTTATCAATATTACATCATAATAAGACAAAACAGCCAAAAGTTATGTCCTCTGCATATATGTTTCTAGTCAATATTTCAATTAAACTTGGCCAACATAAAAATGATTTTTCAAATGTGTTCTGCCAAAAAGGTATCTAAATTCACAAAATGAATTATAAATGACAATATAAGGTGAAGCTGGGATGAGCGCTAGCATATGGGCATAATCAAATAATGCCCTCAGCAGGCCAATAGTAAATGTTTGGCCCAGCTCCACTGCCATGGGTACTCCCTAAAAGATCATGATTTTTTTTTTTTTTTTTTAAACTTGAAGATCCTGAACTATTGTTTATTGTCCTACCAACAGTATTTGTGTTATTTGGCGACAACGTCCACTTGAAGCAGATATAGAGCTGCCTTCATTGTGTATAGTATGCTATGCCATGAATACCTGGCATGATACCACACCCAGTTACATTATCCTGACACCAGACCAGCAAGTCCCGGAACTATCCTTGTATTTGCCTAAGCTTTAGCAAGGGAGCTATTTCATTACCATTTTTTAAGAGTCTGGTATGTCATAGCCCAGGGTCAATCATGGGGCTTACCGTAACTAGAGCCAATACTCTACGGATTGCGCTACCATGTCCGGTTTAGATCTTCAACTTCATTTGTTAACTAGAACTGTAATATAATGGCTAATTAATTCCCCCACCTACTCCCTGTTCATAAATGTCTGAAACAGCATTAAAATGTGCAATAATACCTGCAACCATGATGAATACAGCAGGTGCACAGGTTCTCAGGGTATTACAGAAAATTGTTACGTTAACCTTGATCAAAACTGATGTAAAACTGTACAAGAAACCCAACCAAATTTATGTTCATGGACAGATGGACAAACAGATGGGTGGACAACCTGATTCCAGTACACCCCATTTACACGGCCCCACAACTTCGTTGTTGAGACGTATAACTGACACTAAATTCTTAGTTATGTGCTGACATCTTGCCACATAGATTACAAATTACCCTGAGACTCAGTCACAAAAAGTCATGTATTGTGATCATACAGCCTCCAGCATAAGTTTCTGCTGGGTTCCTTGTTATCTTTGCATGTAGCTGTTAGCCAATCATGCATGTAGCTGTTAGCCTATCATGTATGTAGCCATTAGCCTATCATGCATGTAGCTGTTATCCAATCTTGTATATAGCCATTAGCCTATCATGCATGTAGCTGTTGTCCAATCTTGAATTAGCTGATAGCTTATCGTGCATGTAGCTGTTAGACTATCTTGTATGTAGCCATTAGCCTATCATGCATATAGCTGTTAGCCAATCTTGAGTGTAGCCATTAGCTTATCATGCATATAGCTGTTAGCCTATCCTGTATGTAAACATTAGCCTATCATGCATATAGCTGTTAGCCAATCTTGAATGTAGCCATTAGCCTATCATGCATATAGCTGTTAGCCAATCTTGGATGTAGCCATTAGCCTATCATGCATATAGCTGTTAGCCTATCTTGTATATAGCTGTTAGCCTATCATGCATATAGCTGTTAGCCCATCTTGTATGCTGCCATTAGCCTATCATGCATATAACTGTTAGCCAATCTTGTATGTAGCTGTTAGCCAATCTTGAATGTAGCCATTAGCCTATTATGCATATAGCTGTCAGCCTATCATGCATGTAGCTGTTAGCCCATCTTGTATGTAGCCATTAGCCTATCATGCATATAGCTGTTAGCCAATCTTGAATATAGCCATTAGCCTATCATGCAAGTAGCTGTTAGCCTATCATGCATATAGCTGTTAGCCAATCTTGAATGTAGCCATTAGCCTATCATGCAAGTAGCTGTTAGCCTATCATGCATATAGCTGTTAGCCCATCTTGTATGTAGCCATTAGCCTATCATGCATATAGCTGTTAGCCAATCTTGAATGTAGCCATTAGCCTATCATGCAAGTAGCTGTTAGCCTATCATGCATATAGCTGTTAGCCAATCTTGATGTAGCCATTAGCCTATCATGCATATAGCTGTTAGCCAATCTTGTATGTAGCCATTAGCCTATCATGCATATAGCTGTAAGTCAATCTTGCATATAACCATTAGCCTATCATGCATGTAGCTGTTGTCTTATCTTGAATGTAGCTGTTAGCCTATCATGCATGTAGCTGTTAGCCTATCATGCATGTAGCTGTTAGCCAATCTTGTATGTAGCCATTAGCCTATCATGCATATAGCTGTTAGCCAATCTTGTATGTAGCTGTTAGCCTATCATGCATGTAGCTGTTAGCCAATCTTGTATGTAGCCATTAGCCTATCATGCATATAGCTGTTAGCCAATCTTGTATGTAGCCATTAGCCTATCATGCATGTAGCTTTTAGCCAATCTTGTATGTAGCCATTAGCTATCATGCATATAGCTATAAGCTTATCTTCTATGTAGCCATTAGCTATCATGCATGTAGCTGTTAGCCTATCTCATATGTAACCATTAGCCTATCATGCATATAGCTGTTAGCCTATCATGCATATAGCTGTTAGTCAATTTTGTGTGTAACCATTAGCCTATTAAACATATAGCTGTTAGCCTATCTTGTATGTAGCCATCAGCCTATCATGCATATAGCTATAAGCCTATCTTCTATGTAGCCATTAGCCTATCATGCATATAGCTGTTAGCCAATCTTGTATATAGCTGTTAGCCTATCATGCATATAGCTGTAAGCCTATCTTGTATGTAGCCATTAGCCTATCATGCATATAGCTGTTAGCCTATCATGCATATAGCTGTTAGCCAATCTTGTGTGTAACCATTAGCCTATTAAACATATAGCAGTTAGCCTATCTTGTATGTAGCCATCAGCCTATCATGCATATAGCTATAAGCCTATCTTCTATGTAGCCATTAGCCTATCATGCATGTAGCTGTTAGCCAATATTGTATGTAGCCATTAGCCTATTATGCATATAGTTGTTAGCCTATCTTGTATATAGCTGTTAGCCTATCATGCATATAGCTGTTAGCCCATCTTGTATGTAGCCATTAGCCTATCATGCATGTAGCTGTTAGCCAATCTAGATATAGCCATTAGCCTATCATGCATATAGCTGTTAGCATATCTTGTATGTAACCATTAGCCTATTATACATATAGCTGTAAGCCTGCCTATCTTGTATGTAGCCATTAGCCTATCATGCATGTAGCTGTTAGCCAATCTTGTATGTAGCCATTAGCCTATCATGCATTCAGCTGTTAGCCAATCTGGTATGTAGCCATTAGCCTATCATGCATATACCTGTTAGCCAATCCTGTATGATGCCATTAGCCTATCATGCATATAGCTGTTAGCCAATCTTGTGTGTAACCATTAGCCTATTAAACATATAGCTGTTAGCCTATCCTGTATGTAGCCATCAGCCTATCATGCATATAACTATAAGCCTATCTTCTATGTAGCCATTAGCTATCATGCATGTAGCTGTTAGCCAATCTTGAATGTAGCTGTTAGCCAATCTTGTATGTAGCCATTAGCCTATCATGCATATAGCTGTTAGCCAATCTTGTATGTAACCATTAGCCTATCATGCATATAGCTGTCAGCCTATCATGCATATAGCTGTTAGCCAATCTTGAATGTAGCTGTTAGCCAATCTTGCACGTAGCTGTTAGCCAATCTTGCTTGAGCTGTTAGCCAATCTTGCTTTAGTTGTTAGCCAATCTTGCATGTAGCTGATAGCTCTCCTTTTTATTGCTTATATGAGAGGGTAGCATTATAAGAGATAAGGCAATGAAGCATATGTCTACCCAATCCAATCAAGCCAACATAATTTGTTGTATCTTTTTGTCAAAGGTTGCAACTCGATTGATCAGATAAGTCTAGTGACAAACAGACACATCCTTTCCTGTGCAAACAAAATGAAGCTTCATTTTGCTGCATTTATTTCTAAGCAATATAAAAAAATCTATTTGATTACAATTTGCATGCAAAGGTAATGAGATTTTGCAGCAAATAGCAAAAGCTGACTTATCTGGATTTTCAATATTTGCCTACAATAGATTTATTGTTGTAATAGCACAAGAACACACTTATACAATATTGAAGGTGTTTTTTTTCTCTTATTATAATCTCAACATTATTATTGACAATTGATAGTTTAATAATATCATTTATATACAAGAAGTTAATTTCTATTTATCTATCTATTATCATCACAACCACCACTATGACTAACACCACTACAACCATCATTATCATCATCATAAAATCTTTATCATCATCATCCCCAGCAGAACCGCCACCTCTATGATTACTCTCATCATCATCATAGAGATCATCATAACTAAAACAAATACTATATTCATCAAAATAAAACAAGTCATCCTGAACTCTAACCCAATAGACTCCCTTTTTTTCTTTTACCCTCAACTCATGTTCATTTCTACAAAAGCCAGTGACAATTATTCCAATACATTAGCCTAGACTACTACAAAAGCCAGTGACATTTATTCCAATACATTAGCCTAGACTAATAACAAGTTGAGCTAGCAAATGTGGATGCAACGGAAATTGCCTTGAAATTATAGTCAGACAGATCGTACAAACAATTACCTCCAACTGGAAAAGCTCAATAACAGCTGAGGATAGACTAATTGTCAGGGAAGTCACTTGGAAATCTGGATCCAATTAGTGGTAAAAAAATAGTATAAAATATATGCTCAGATACAGTTGAAATCCTATCATGCTTTATTTATATGCAATACAAAACCTGATATCTGCTATCATCTACAGGCAAAGTAGTCCTTCATTAAAAGACAAAGCACATACATGTACATTCTTTTCAAATTTCACTTTTTTCCTCCATGTTTTATATTTCTTTGCATATGCTAAGTTTGCAGCTGACCTGATCAAAATAAAGTCAAAGTCCTACAAAGAAAAAACAAATTTTTGGGTAGCATGTTTGGGACTCTGAGACTAACAGTGAAGATTCTGATCAGCCCGCTCCCCATTAGAGTAAAAAGTTTAACAAATGTCAGCACACATGCAGACTTGGGGACCTTAAAAATTCTCCACCTGTTTTAAAAAATGCAAATAGTTTTCATAATCATTGCATTAAATGTCATACCCTTTGTGTAAAACATTACCGGAATTCCAATGTAAATTCATCACACAGCTGAAAACAAAGTGAGATAGGACTTCTAGGGCTTAACATGCTCAGCATGAAGTGATAAAGCTTAGGAACATAGTGTACAAGAAAAAAAAGAAAATGGAAGTGTTTGTTGATGATTGTTAACCTGGGTATCACTAGAAAGGCAGAAAAGTCAACATACATGTAACCTCTCTTTTGGTAAAAAGTAGGCCAACCAACTGCCAAGTGATTTTCTTTTGCACTGATTGGATAAACAGGCTTATTTAAACAGACTTGACTGACAGTTTAAGAATGCTAGCACTTTCCTGACTTTAAGATTACAGGCCATTAGAAAACAAGAAATAAGAAACAATATCTGTCACAAGTCCGTGAACAGCTTTAAAACAAAGATTGTTTATTTTGAGTTCATTCTGACTTGTCACAATCTTGCCAACTTAATTTTATCAATCTTTTTTAACAACTAAAAGCCAGTTAATTGATTATTTATTAATGGGTTTATCATCCCACCAACAGTATTTCAGTTATCTGTAGACAGTACCACTTGATGCAGATATGGTGTGCCTTCACTGTGTATAGCATGCCATGAATACCTAGCATGATAGTCACATTATCCTGACAATAGGCCAACCAGTCATGGAACTAATCTTATATATGAGCGTTAGCATTAACGACTTTGGTATGTCACGGCCCGGGATTGAACCCTGGGACTCCTATACCTGGAGCCACCCTCTACCAATTGTGCTACCGGGTCCGGTCACCCAGTTTATTGATAAAAATGGTTTGTTGTAGTTACCTTTACTAGTTAATAGCTTATAACTAAATGAAAAAGATACAAGAAGCTTTAAGAGCTCAGGCTGGCATTTGCCATAGGAGCCAAGGGCTCTAAATTTTCGAAGTTGGCTAAAAAAAATATCTCCATGGCAAAATTGCCACAAATCATGACTTTGAAAATTTTAAGTCTTTGGTAGAGATTAAGCAGCAAAAAGTGTTCATCTTGATCAAACTGTTCCTAACTGGTTGATCTGGATATGCACATACTGCCTCAGCCTGGTCATGTTGTGTTTAGCATTCTAGAGTAAATAGCTGCACTTAAATAAATAAAGGGAGAGACAAAAATTACACATGCCATGTGACCTTTACAGTGATATGAATATTAAATAACTCCACTTACCAGCAAAGGTATACACAGCCCCAGAGATGCTCATGACTAGAGCTGCCATGGCGACCGAGATATCAAAATGGCGCACAAACTCTACCAGAAGGATTCCAAAGGATTTGGCAATCCCAACCATACAGAAGTTACTGATGAAATAGCCTGAAAATTGCAATAATAAATCAAATGATTAGTGTCTGTGCAGATGAGTAATCGAACATGGCAGAAATACAAGTAATAACATATTCTGAAATAAGATTTTGTAAATAAAACAAGAGGGCCAACCTACTGGATCCACATGACCCACTTCAAAACATATGTAAGATTTCATACTGGCAAACATTCTGGCCAAGTTTGGTGAAGATTGGGCTATAAATTGGCCTTCATGAGGTTTTTCTAAAATTTGACCTAGTGACCTAATTGTTGACCCCAAGTGACCGTGTTACAAATTCACCCAAGATTTCTTGCAGGCAAACATTCTGGTCATATTTAGTAAAGATTGGGCTATAAATGTGGTCTCTTGTGTGCTCACAAGCTTTTTCTGAGATTTGACCTAGTGACCTACTTTTTGGCCCCACGTGACCCAAAAATATATATTCCTCTATGATTTCATGCAGACAAACATTCTGGCTAAGTTTTGTGAAGATTGGGCCATCAATGTGGCCTCTAAGGGTTTTCACAAGGTTTTTCTAAAATTTGACCAATTGACCTACTTTTTGATCCCATGTGAACCAATAATATATTCATTCAAGATTTCAGACAAACAATCTGATCAAGTTTTATGAAGATTGGGCTATGAAAGTGGCCCCTTGTGTGTTCAAATGTTTTTTCTAAGTTTTGACCTTTTGACCCCACATGACCCAGTAACTAATTGATCCAAGATTTCAAGCAGACAAACATTCTGACCAAGTTTAAAGATTGGACTATAAATGTGGTCTCTTATGTGTTCACAACCTTTTTCTAAGATTTGACATAGTGATCTACTTATTGACCCCACATGACCCAGTTATGAACTCATCCAAGATTTCATGCAGGCAAACATTTGGATCAAGTTTGGTGAAGATTGGGCCATAAATGGGGCCTCTAGTGTTTCACAAGCATTTCCTAATATATGACCTAGTGACCTACTTTTTGACCCCACGTGACTCAGTTATGAAATCATCTAACATTTCATGCAGGCAAACATTCTGATCAAGTTTGGTGAACATTGGGCCATAAATGGGGCCTCTAGTTGTGTTCACAAGCTTTTTCTAAAATTTGACCTGGTGACCTAATTTTGACCCCACATGACCCAATAACGAACTCATCCAAGATTTCATGCAGACAAACATTCTGACCAAGTTTGGTGAAGATTGGGCTACAAATGTGGTCTATCGTATGTACATAAGATTTTCCTGTAATTTGATCTAGAGACCTACTTTTTGATCCCAGGTGACCCAAAAATGAACTCATCAAAGATTTCATGAAGGCAAACATTGTGATCAAGTTTGATAAAGATTGGGCCATAAATGGGGCCTCTAGTGTGTTCACAAGCATTTGCTAATATTAGACCTAGTTACTTTCATTTTGACCACACGTGACCCAAAAGAAACTCATCCAAGATTCCATACAGACAAAATTCTGACCAAGTTTGATGATGATTTGGCCTCTAGTGTGTCCACAAGCTTTTTCGAAGATTTGACCTAGTGACCTACTTTTTGACCCCATGTGACCTAATAATGAACTCATCCAAGATTTCATACAGACATTCTGACCAAGTTTGGTGAAGATTGGGCAATAAATGTGGTCTCTAGTGTGTTCACAAGCTTTTTCAAAGACTTGACCTAGTGACCTACTTATTGATCCCACGTGACCCAGTTATGAACTCATCTAATATTTCATGCAGGCAAACATTCTGATCAAGTTTGGTGAAGATTGGGCCATAAATATGGCCTCTAGTTGTGTTCACAAGCTTTTTCTAAAATTTGACCTAGTGACCTATTTTTTGACCCCACATGACCCAATAACGAACTTATCCAAGATTTCATGCAGATAAACATTCTTACCAAGTTTGGTAAAGATTGGGCTATAAATGTGGTCTCTTGTGTGCTCACAAGCTTTTTCTGAGATTTGACCTAGTGACCTACTTTTTGGCCCCACGTGACCCAAAAATATATATTCCTCTATGATTTCATGCAGACAAACATTCTGGCTAAGTTTTGTGAAGATTGGGCCATCAATGTGGCCTCTAAGGGTTTTCACAAGGTTTTTCTAAAATTTGACCAATTGACCTACTTTTTGAACCCGTGTGAACCAATAATATATTCATTCAAGATTTCAGACAAACAATCTGATCAAGTTTTATGAAGATTGGGCTATGAATGTGGCCCCTTGTGTGTTCAAATGTTTTTTCTAAGTTTTGACCTTTTGACCCCACATGACCCAGTAACTAATTGATCCAAGATTTCAAGCAGACAAACATTCTGACCAAGTTTAAAGATTGGACTATAAATGTGGTCTCTTATGTGTTCACAACCTTTTTCTAAGATTTGACATAGTGATCTACTTATTGACCCCACATGACCCAGTTATGAACTCATCCAAGATTTCATGCAGGCAAACATTTGGATCAAGTTTGGTGAAGATTGGGCCATAAATGGGGCCTCTAGTGTTTCACAAGCATTTCCTAATATATGACCTAGTGACCTACTTTTTGACCCCACATGACCCAATAATGAACTCATCCAAGATTTCATGCAGACAAACATTCTGATCAAGTTTGGTGAAGATTGGACAATAAATGTGGTCTCTAGTGTGTTCACAAGCTTTTTCAAAGATTTGGCCGAGTGACCTACTTATTGACCCCACGTGACTCAGTTATGAAATCATCTAACATTTCATGCAGGCAAACATTCTGATCAAGTTTGGTGAAGATTGGACCATAAATGGGGCCTCTAGTTGTGTTCACAAGCTTTTTCTAAAATTTGACCTGGTGACCTAATTTTGACCCCACATGACCCAATAACGAACTCATTCAAGATTTCATGCAGACAAACATTCTGACCAAGTTTGGTGAAGATTGGGCTACAAATGTGGTCTATCGTATGTACATAAGATTTTCCTGTATTTTGATCTAGAGACCTACTTTTTGATCCCAGGTGACCCAAAAATGAACTCATCAAAGATTTCATGAAGGCAAACATTGTGATCAAGTTTGATAAAGATTGGGCCATAAATGGGGCCTCTAGTGTGTTCACAAGCATTTGCTAATATTAGACCTAGTTACTTTCATTTTGACCACACGTGACCCAAAAGAAACTCATCCAAGATTCCATACAGACAAACATTCTGACCAAGTTTGATGATGATTTGGCCTCTAGTGTGTCCACAAGCTTTATCGAAGATTTGACCTAGTGACCTACTTTTTGACCCCATGTGACCTAATAATGAACTCATCCAAGATTTCATACAGCCATTCTGACCAAGTTTGGTGAAGATTGGGCAATAAATGTGGTCTCTAGTGTGTTCACAAGCTTTTTCAAAGATTTGACCTAGTGACCTACTTATTGATCCCACGTGACCCAGTTATGAACTCATCTAATATTTCATGCAGGCAAACATTCTGATCAAGTTTGGTGAAGATTGGGCCATAAAATGGGGCCTCTAGTTGTGTTCACAAGCTTTTTCTAAAATTTGACCTAGTGACCTATTTTTTGACCCCACATGACCAAATAACGAACTCATCCAAGATTTCATGCAGACAAACATTCTTACCAAGTTTGGTAAAGATTGGGCTATAAATGTGGTCTATCATAGGTTCATAAGATTTTCCTACAATTTGACCTAGAGACCTACTTTCTTCATCCCAGGTGACCTAATAATAAACTCATCATGCAGACATGAAACCTCTAGTGTGCTCACAAGCTAAAATGTTGACGACGGACAACGGATGAAGCAGTATCAGAAAAGCTCACCTTGAGCACAACCCTTGAGCATGTTGTGCTCAGGAGAGCTAAAAAGATTAACTTAACAATCAAGTGTCAGCGTTAATGAATACTCGAAAACTAATTCAGTCCCTGGCAAGAAACAAATAATGAAGGGCACATGTCAGCCACTTTGTTTACTGTAACTTACAAGGTAATGGTTACTTTTAGGGCTTAGCTTAGTGTTACAGTTCTGCGTTTTTAATGCAATGTACGAGGTATGATCACTTTCACTATAACTATCACTATCTAATTACTTCTGTCTGTTATTTATTACTTTTTTATATAGTTTCATGCGTTTTTACTAGGGATGTCAACGGATATCCGGATATCCGTCCGAATCGTCGGATATCAGAATCGACTTTGGTATCCGGATATTCGCTTAAAAATGAAATATTTTTAACATTTAATTAAATGTGTTGGCCATTTTGCTAAGTTATCTTTCTGCTGTCGTGTCAGTGTGATTTCACACATACGCAGGTGTAACGGATTATCGACAGGTGGTGACAGGTGGTGACACGCAGTATTGTATATTTGGCTTCACAGTTTTAGAAATGTGCTAAAGCATGATGGTATGTATAATAACATGATAATTAGCCGCTAACGTTTGAAGCTTCTACCGATTCATTTTGTTTAGCGAATACAATCTTTAATTTTCTTGATGAACTTCACAGTTTTAGAAATGTGCTAAAGCTTATGTATAATAATTTGCCAATTAACAGCCATTGTTTGAAGCTATAACTTATTTATTCTTTTTGATTAAGGATTATTATCTTAAATTTGTTAGTTCGGCTTTATTAAGAAGAGATAGAGCTACAATTATGTAGACAATTAACAGGTTTGTCGGCAAAGATCAGTTACTCATGTTTAATTAAGTCCGTTTGGATTGTATAAATGAATTGATGAATTTATTATGTTTTCATTCGATCAGGTGATCTTGACTTATTCACATCTACTTCCTAAACAAATCATAAGTTTTGCCTTCCAATCTTCAGTCCGATATTTGGCGACATTTTGTGAGGTCCGTAGACAAATCCAACGCAAAATGTACTACTGCAAGTTGATGTGACACATGTACGCATGTTTTCTTTGATCAGATATATGTTTGATGTATTCATTTTATTGTGAATTAAAATTACTAAATGTGTTTTATTGTTCGTATTTCATTAATTATTAAAATGATGAAGTGCCTATGCCTATGGAAATTTTGATTTAATTATTTCCATTAACATGACGATTTAATTATGTCAATGGAAACGTTAGTAACCCCCCACACACACACACACACGCACGCACGCACGCACGCACGCACGCACACATCCGACTGCAACATCAGAATTAACTAAGATTTATATCCGGATATCCGGATATCCGTTCGGATCGTTCGACGGATATCCGGATACCAAATATAGTATCCTTTGACATCCCTAGTTTTTACATCACTGAACATTAGCACTCAATAAAGTGCACTTACCAGTGACATCTGTAAACAAGTAAATATCAATGCACTTACCTAACACAATAAACCATGCCCAGCCTCTATCTATCGGCAAATTGTCTTCAGCCATCTTGAAGCTGGCACAGAAAATAGTCCTTGCAAACTAAAAGTAGGCTCTAGTTGTTCTTCTGGATTTCTTTTTAACTTCTCTCATGTATCATAGCCATCTTGGTATCACATCCTTGGGCCCATTTAGTGCCTGGAAAATATTATTTTGATCTTGTTTACATTTAACAAAATGTAATGAGCCATTTACAAGCCAAAACATGGTAAAAACCAGTTTCATTACAACAAGCATGTGCACAAATTGTGCATGTCTATGCAAGAAAACTTGCAACATAGTGTTGTAACTTGCTATATTTATATTTATCCATATATCTAATACATAGAGATGCTATACGATCTTGTTTTCATAATATTCAATAATGGTGATGGGACGAAAAATCCAATGAACACATTAACACTTGTTACTCTTAACACAAATTGCACAAATTGATCTTGTTATGGCAAATAGTGTAGATCCAGACCCTAGAAACAGATTGATCAGGACATTTTTTTTTTTTGGTACATTTTGATACTTGTACACCAATTTATGAGCAGATAACTAACAAATATTGAGTATTAAAAATATTGTTAATAATGTATAATCTTTATTGTCCTTGAAGATAAATGAACCCAGCATTTTCCCTCATAATATTAAAGCAATTTATTGTTATCAAATTTGGTATTACATGATGTTAGAAACATGTGAAGATGACTTTTACTGGCAAAAAACAAAACATCCATTTTTTTTTCAAAACATTATGCAGTTTAAGTTTTCCACAACACAGTATGCCAGAGATAAAGTACAATGTACACAACATTGACAAATGTGACCAGTGTTGTAAAGATAAGAAGAAACTGTGCACAACTTGTAGTTACATTTAAATGTTTTAAACTATGAATGTGGCAGAGGATATGGACCTGCTGCCCTTGGAAATTTTGCTATAGGATTACAAACTTATGAGAATTGTATTTTTTATACATCTGTTGCTGAATAGAAGACCAAGAGTATAATATTCATCAGGTTATACACTGAGTCATTGGCCTCTCACCATGTGGGTTTGGGTCCTATTAGGAGCGAAGGACTTGAGATCATTCAGCTGATTTGGCTGATTATTGAACTTTGCCGAGATATTATGCCCATAAACACTTTCCCCAAGTTTCATTTAGATCGGACAACAACTGTTTGAGATAGAGAGCGGACAAGGCGAATTTGGCATTTTTTGTATAAAGGGCTATAACTCTTATAACTCTGAAAAGGCTGAAGTGATTTGGCTGGTTATCGAACATGACCGAGATATTATGCCCATAAACATTTTCCTCAAGTTTCATGAAGATTGGACAACAATCGGAGTTAGAGAACGGACAGGGCTGTGGATGCCACAATGACTCTAACTGCACTAACACAGAAGCCCCCATCTCAATTTCATGTCAGTAGTATACAAAATGCAGGTGAGAATAAAGTACTTGAAAAGTTTTACAAAGAAATATTGCATCCAAATAAATTTCTTGGTTTTTATTTGAAAAACATTACACGTAAACAATTATGGTCATAAGAATAACATCAAGCTACATAGAACACTGTATTATGGATGGAAGAAGCACCATGACAAAAAATGTCCAAACAGAACCACAAGCTACGACCACCAACATCAGAATCGGAGTATTTCATTATCACTACATACATAAACCATGGGTCACTTTAAGCTAGCAAAAGCTTATTCTTATGAATAATTAATGAGCATCTATTTGGCTCTCTGTCGAAAGCAGAAAATGTAAATTCAGCCAAAGAAACCTTTTCTTATATCTTGATTCATTGCCACACTATGTCTGTTTCTATCCCAACTGCATGAAAGTATTCAAACGCTGGCCAGCCAAGACAAACAATGCATTGATAAACTAGGTATGGTTATGACAATACAAAACTTCATTTCAATGTTTATCAAAACAGAAAGCAAAGAGCAACAGCCTGATCTAGTGATAATCACTTGTCTTTACAATATTGTTTGGCCAGTTTGGCCCAAATTGGCATTTTTAATTACAGTCATTTTTAATTACAGTCAAATTTACTCTGCATATGCTGCCCTTTCCCATGTCATGTAGACACCACTGTCTGTACTATTTACGAATATTATATATGCTTTGTACTTCTTAATTAAAGCACATTTATAAATACTACCTTAAGAGAGTCTGATCCATAAAACACCTTCACTTTAATCGTTTGTATAGAAAAAAAAACACCCTAATGTATAAAACCACATCTGTTCTACACCTCGTTTGTTATGCAGTCCAGAAAATAACAAAATCAATATCAGACAAGCTCAGAACAGTAATCTGCTTTCAGTGTTTCCAAGAGCCATCTTCTAAATAAACAACTGAAAACACTCCTTAAGATATCAACAAGGTCCTGAAGATAGGAACAAAATAACAGCTGCAGAAAATATAGAGAAGCTACTTAAAAATTACTGATGAGATCGAAAAAGTTAATCATTGTTATAAACTAATAGTGCCATGGCAACAAATTATTACACTATCCACATTTCATGAGTATGTAAGTTTTTTTGACAATATCGAGCCAATCAGTGTATATTTTATAACTGATGTTTAAATATATGTCTATGGTTTAAAGGTGATATCCAACAGTTTGCCTATATCAAATACACAACAAAATCTTACCACTGCTTTTGAGAACTGAAGCAAACTTTCTGAATAAACTTATACTTTAGTTTAAGTACAAATGCCATATTGTTAGATAGTACAAATTGTGAAAAAAAACACTAAAAATGTTTGTTCTTTCCAACTCTATAAATATGCACAATAGTGATCTCTGTTAAAAATAGATTCGTCAAAATGGATTAACAGGATGACGATGTAACATGATCGCAAAAGTAGGTTACGTCCGTCATCTTGGGGACGGCATAGAAAACGTGGGTTTTTTTTAAGTTTTAAAATAGCTTTCTTTGCATGGCTCAGATAGGAAATACTTGTGGGGATACGAGTGGGGATTTATGCTTCGCAGTTCACACAGATCAAGGACATCAATGAACAGCATTTTGAAGGGCCTTTTCAGGTAATAATGACTTACCTGGTCATTTGAGAACTGAAGTGCTATCTGACAGTTTGCCTATATCTAATGCACGTAACATTACCTCATTTGTTCGATAGTACAAATCATGAAATATATCTCATTAAATGTCCATTATTTCCGAGTCTATAAATAACTATCATAGGAATTTTAGCTAAAAATAGATCGACATCAGAGCCAAATACCCAAATTATCATGTAATGTGATCTCAAAAGTAAGTGGCTAGTTTTCTTACTTTAAAAACTTACTCTGCAGCATTGGCTAAGATAGGAAACACACTTTTTGTAATGATAAATTTGGTGTTAAACTGTATTTTGTTATTTCCTTGGATCTTTTCTGGTAACAATAATTTCTTTGGTTTTCTTTAAGACAAAAACTGGTAAAACAATAGTAAGATCTCATGATTTTCTGTTAAATATTGCCACCTCACCTGAACTCACCTGACTTCACCTAAGGCTAAGCATTAGAAAATAACATCTTCATAATCTTACATAATTTCTTAGATACATGAATCTTATAAAATAAATAATGAATAACTGGTTTTACACAGAAGCCAAATCCTCATTTAACAAAATTTAAACAAAAATTACTGAATGTTGTCCTTAACTTAAGGATAACATAATATTAATCTATCAATTACAATATTTCATAACAATTAGTTAAAGAGATTAATGAAAGATCAGTGTTTCCTATACTGGAATGCTTAATGAAATGCAAAAAGAGTTTTTAATTTTCCTATTCTAATGCAAAATTCTTCTTCTATTTTTTTACAAATGAATATATACATAACTAAAAATTTAACTTACCCAAGCATATTAAGAAACTCTCTTCATTTCCTCTTAACTATGAGCACTGTTAATGCATAAATCAATACGCACACAGATATAAAATATTTTAAAGCACAGACTAACAAATAATACTAAATCCTAGATAAGTCTGAATCTTCCTACAGCCCACACAGTGAACGTCTATTATCCCCTAGCTTGCTAAGCACATGTTTATAAGGCTTAGGCCAATAGTGAGGACCCAGATGAGTCAGCTCCCAGATGGCAGCTGTCATCAGGGAGATATCTTATCAAGATCTACACTATTTGCTGCTGAGTCTACAGCAAATAAAGCTTTGATCCTGCCATGAGGTTTTTAGCCAATAACTAAGAATTTAGTATTAACAAATTCAGCAGGCTAGAAGTAAATCATCTGACAGTGACACAACAATACTGTGACAATTTACTTTTGCCAGCCATTGATGTCAACGCCAGCAAGGCAAACAGATAACTGACAGCTTTTCATCCAGCTCCGGCGTTCATGACTTCTTGGCCATATATAGTCCAATCAGGAACACATTTTGAAAGACATATCTGAAGCAACCCAAGTACCAGTTCGGACAAAGTTACACCTGTAATACACCTTATCATGCTTTAATTAATAACCTAAAATGAATTCTTAGGTTTGGGCTTTGAAGTACAAATAAATATTAAAAAACTCTAAAGATCCAATAGCAAACAATGTAGATTCTGATAAGACAGCTTCCAGCAGGATCTGGCTTATCTGAACCTACACCTTTTGCACCAGCCAGATCAATTTGTGCTTAGAGGGTTAGTAGTTTTACACTGTATGCCTCAGGTTGACATGATATTCTGAGCTCAAAATTAGAAGAACATTATTTTCACACAATGATTACAGTAATATTACGTATGTGTTGGTACTTACCATGCCACAGAAAACAATACAACCATCACCTATGTACCATAAAAAAAAATCTATTTTATCTTCAAACCAATAAAGTGTTATATACCTGTAACAAAGCCTAACTGTATATGAGTCAATATCAATTCCCCTGTATAATACAAGACAACTGTTTTTATCACTGCAATGATGTGTGATGCCCTCGCAGTGAAAGTAACACTACAGATTTATCCTTACCTTGCTTTCCTACAAGTATCATGCCAGAGGAATCAGAATGTCTATTAATATTTGGTTTTTATTTTAATCGTACTTGCCTAATGAACCAATTATTTCTTGACAGTACTTCAACATATTCTGAAGATCTTCAATCTACTCCTTAAATAGAAATAACAAAGGCAGGTGTTCTGTAAAATCCAATGGCATTTGAAATGTCAATTTAATGTCAGTCACATTGTTTTACAGAGAGTGGTACAATATGTTTTTTTTGTAAGGCTGATATACCATCATCATTTAAAGGTGTTATCCAAGAGTTTGTCTACATCAAATATTTACATCAATCCTGTTTTGTGTACTAGAGTCTAAAAAGCCGATTTTAAACATTACCTTAATTGTTTGACAATACAATTCGCTATAAAATGTTCATGTTTGACAATACAAATCGCTATAAAATGTTCATGTTTGATAATACAAATCGTTATAAAATGTTCATGTTTGACAATACAAATCGCTATAAAATGTGCATGTTTGATAATACAAATCGTTATAAAATGTTCATGTTTGACAATACAAATCGCTATAAAATGTTCATGTTTGATAATACAAATCGTTATAAAATGTTCATTCTTTTTAATCTGTAAATAATCACAAATGGGATTTTTGCTAAAAATCAATACCTACATCAGCTTGGATTACCCAGATGATAACATTTTAATGGTCACATGACTTCCTTAGTTAAAAAATAGCTAATTGTGCATCATCGGATGGGAAACACATGCACGTGTTTGTAGTTTCGGGTAAGGTGTTATGCTTCACATTTCACATAGATGAAGAATATAAATCAACAGCATTTTGCATGATATTGTCAGGCAATTGTTATTCATCAGGTTGTTGGAGAGGAAAGTAGGTTGGACACCACCTTTAAAGCCCAACTTCCTCCCATGAAACAATATAATCAGTACAAAAACTTCAAGCAAGAACTTGGTGCAAAAACTGACCAAATCAGACATGCAGAATTATTTCTCAGTTGAAATTTTCAATTGTTCAGTATTTACTTCTAGTACCTACAACACTTAACAGTTATACAGTGATACCTTAATCTTGCCCCGTAACTGGGGTATAAATATAGGAATTTTATTATAATGTCCCTGTCATATATAATCTTGGAGCACTCATGTAAACATGAGCAGAAATCTCAACTGAGTAATGTTTCTGCACGAGTGGGCAAAACACAAAAAAGCTCAACATTAATCCAAATATACCAAGTGATGCCTTTTCTCCCATCAAAATCATAAAATAGGTTATGTTGAAATCTATATGTAACATAACATTGTGCTGGTCCTAATGTATAATAAAATATACAAAACCTGCAAGTACCAAGACTAAGTGGAGAACTGGATAAACGATCACAGGTCCAAATCATACCAAAACCAAGTTTGTTTTTTATTTTGCTTCTATTACAATTTTATCTTTCTTTCTTTCCTTATGTATCAGCAAATCTTTTACTAGAATCATTTTTATTCCACACACCATGTGAAACTGTTATAGAGAAGGTATAACAATGTGTCTGCTAAAGTTATTATGGGTTTAATGTAGCTAGAGTATTGTGGTTCATTTATAACAGAACCTATCTTACATAATGTTATATACTGCTAAAAAATAACACACCTTTTTTGAAGAAAAATGAATGTCAGCTCTACAGACCATCCTCCTATGCAGTCATCATTTATTATTCTCACAATTTTAGTCTTGAGTATCAAGATACTTGATGTAAAAAGAATCATTTCGTAGATTACTTGCATTGTTTTTCATTTATGTCTACTTCACACTTGATGTTTACATAATAAGTATCTTGTTCTGGTCTAAAACTTCAGATGACTGGCAGTTAGTAATAACTATGGAATTATTGGCAAGGCAGATAAGTTAGCAAATAAAAAAAATGTCATATACATGTATTTAAAGTAGGGATGTCAACGGATATCCGTTCGAATCATCGGATATCCGAATCGACTTTGGTTTCCGGATATTCGCTTAAAAATGTAAAATTTTAAACATTTAATTTAATGTATTTAACTTATCTTTCTGCTGTCATGTCAGTGTGCATTCAAGCATACACAGGTGTAACGGATTATCGATAGGTGGTGACAGGTGGTGACACGCAGTATCGTATATTTGGCTTAGTTTTAGAAATGTGCTAAAGCATGATGGTATGTATAATAACATGCTAATTAACCGCCAACGTTTGAAGCTTCTACTGATCCATTTTGTTTAACGAATACTATCTTTAATTTTGTTGATGAACTTTACAGTTTTAGAAATGTGCTAAAGCTTATTCAAAATAATTTGCCAATTAACAGACATTGTTTGAAGCTATTACTTATCCATTTTGATTAAGGATTATTATCTTTAATTTCGTTGTTTGGCTTTTTTAAGAAGAAATAGAGCTACAATTATGTAGACAATTAACAGGTTTGTCGGCAAAGATCAGTTACTCATGTTTAATTAAGTTTGGATTGTATAAATGAATTGGTGAATTTATTATGTTTTCATTCGATCACGGTTATCTTGACTTATTCACATCCACTTCCTAAACAAATCATTAGTTATGCCTTCCAATCTTCAATCCGATGTTTGGCGACATTTTGTGAGATTGTTAGCAGCTGTAAAAAATTGGGTATTTAATAATTTATAACGTTTTCAAATAAATGTGCTTCGCATGTACACATGTTTTCTTTGATCAGATATATGTTTGATTTATTCATTTTATTGTGCATTAAAATTACCAAATGTTTTTTATTGTTCGTATTTCATTAATTATTAAAATGATGAAGTACTGCCTATGGAAATGTTGATTTAATTATTTCCATTGAAATGACGATTTAATTATGTCAATGGAAACATAAGTAACCCGCACACATTGCAACATCAGAATTAACTAAGATTTATATCCGGATATCCGTCAAACGATCCCATCGGATATCCGGATATAATCTTAGTTAATTCTGATGTTGCAGTCGGATGTGTGAGGGGTTACTAACGTTTAGTATCCTTTGACATCCCTAATTTAAAGCATATACATAGATAAAAAAAGGGATGGGATGAAATTTGCCAGCATTTTTGCTGATACTGTGCAGCGACATCTCTATCATTATAGCACAGGGACTGAACCCGGCAGGTCCATTATACTGACACCGATGAGTCAGGCGTAATGCTGTCCCCTTAGCCCTGAGCATTAGGAGGGAAGCTACTACTACCAACTTTAAAGTCTTTGGTTTGACCCAGCTGGGGCTTGAACCCTCGACCTTCTTATCCGCAATTTGATGCTCTACCAACTGAGCTATTGCGGGCAGTAAACAAATATTAACGGAATTACTGACTTGATTAAATTTAACAATAAACTTATTAATCATAAATCCCACTTATATTTCACATACTTAGTATGACCTAAGGTACTGTAAGTCTGTGACTGAGGTAAAACCAACAGGGCAAGAAATAGAATTATAACAACCATCTTCATTACCACTGTTTATAATGATCAATAGTATTTTATCATCACTAGCATCTTTATCATCAAGATTATCAATGCTTTTATAGTCATCACTAAAATCACTTAAGCCTCACTAGCTTTATTATCTTTATCATGACCATCACTTACATCATCATCTTTTTTATCAGCTTCACTAGTGTGCTAAACATCACCATCATCAACATAACCATAATCACAAGCACCATCATCACATTCTAATCCTTCTGTGTCTCCTATTCATCATAATCACAATTCTCATTTATATTCTCACTAACTTCACCAACATAAGTATCACCACCAACATCATTATCACCACAAACATCATTATCACCACAAACATCATCTGCTCAACTATCATGTAAGGACATCCTTCAACTAAAGTGTGGTGTGGCAGTGGTTTTACCAGACATTTTTCAGAAGTCTTCCTGCACCAATAGTAGCTAGAAGTTGCTAATATGACCATAAATGTAAAGGTACAATGAATCTGTCAACCAAAGTAGTAACGTCATCATTACCTCACCTATATAATAATTGTTGATGGAATAGTTAAATACCTTCATCATCAACTATTTCCAGTATTGTCCACATTCATGATTACAATTTCATTCTCGTTCTTATCATCACTAACTTCAACATTAATATTCTCTTCATTACAATGTTGTAAATTGCTCCATAGGGAACTATAGAATATTTTTTTCTAAAAATGATCACACTCAAATTTTCTGCATATTGCCTTTGTCAAGAGTTAAACACAAACAATTAGGATTAGGATTAGGATTAGCCGGCATTTTTGCCGATACTGTGCAGCGACATTTCTATCATTATAGCACAGGTGCACTTATGAGGTGCCCAGGGACTGAACCCGGCCGGTCCATTATACTGACACCGACAAGTCAGGCATAATGCTGTCCCCTTAGCCCCGAGCGTTAGGAGGGAAGCCATACTACCAAATTTAAAGTCTTTGGTTTTACCCCGTCGGGGTTCGAACCCGCGACCTCCCGATCCGCAAGCCGACGACAAACAATTAGGTTTTTCTGCATATTGCCTTTGTCAGGAGTTAAACACAAACAATTACTCTCCTTACCTATTTGCAAACATTCATGGGTGCTGTCATGTTAGAAAACTAATATAAACTAATATGGCAGTGCACATGAACTGCCCACTTCCTGGGATGAACCAGTACTCAGAGAATAGTCTTGCTCAAGGACTAACAATGCATGGTCGGTTTTGAGGTTCCGACCAGGGACCCTATGATACCAAGACCAATGGTCCAATGGATGCAGTTAAAATACCTTTATTACCTTTGCATCAAATTGTTAGCTAAACACCAAGAATTTAGGACATGTAGTTGGTGAAAGAAGCATGATGCTGAAATGTGGCTTTAATTTAATTTATGTCCACTTATCAATCCCAATTAAAACATAATTATTGTACTGGTACCCTTATTATGATAAACCAGAGAACTGACATTTTTTTCAGAAGCTGGCCCTATTGGAATGTACGTGATTGTTGTTTTGCAAATAACATGGTGGCTCATTGTTAACAGGCTGAAATAAAATGTTGATCCTGCTTCAATTTAACTTTTAAAAGAGTAACCGAAGGCAATACATATGTTGAACTGCGACTTTTTTGCTTCTGTGATCAACTCCATTTAGAGTTGTCTCAGTGGATTGTTATCTTCTTAATTAGTTTTGAGCAAAGAAAGTTTATATCATGTAAAGGTTATTAACAAAATGTAGCAGGTTAAAGGCTAACACCCAACTAAATAACTCTTACCCAAACCCAAATTATCGGCTTAAATAAAGCTTTAAGAATTTGGCCATTTAAAAAAAAAAAGATACACATCCTCAAGACAAACATAGCTACAGTATATACTAGACAGAGTTTGTATGCCTTTGACTGCCACAATTTCCATAGCCTTTCCCAAAACTATCCAAAGTCCACCAATTCAAATTTCCAAAACCAGTTTCAAGCGAATTCAATTACAATTAGTTTTTGCAGTTATTTGACACATTTATTTTTGAGATAAACATGTCAAAAAAACTGACAAAAAAAACTTTGCCATGACCACAACTGGTGAGACATAGTAATAAAAACTTAATATGTCATTATTTTGCTGTTTTAAACTGCAGATTTATAGTTGGACTTAACTTGTCTACATGTATATGATTTGTAGGGCGTATTGTTAGAAATAAATATTTATTCACCACCAGTTGACTATTTTTGTTTTATTCAGTATAATGAAAACCAACTGGACTGATCAAATGTACCATTGTGACAATCGTTAACTTTGAAATATCACACATTCCTTTGTCTGAAGTCCTAATTAGACTTCTCTCTCAGCTTTTTTTATCCCACTATCTATCACCTCAAGTTCAGTTATTTTTGCTTTGGCAGTCTTTCTGAAGCTATTCGATTTAGTCAAATGTATGTTTTATTTTATTTACAAAGATAAAAAAAAAATTCATAACTTTTCAATATACCCAGTCACAAATTCTGATTTTCCAAGACTTTCCAGGTCCTTGAAAACACCTTGATCAATTTCCAAAACTTTCCAAGACTTTTCAAAACGCGTACGAACCCCGTATACAGTATAAATAGTCCTAAGGTTAAACCTTTCATCAATTAAGAATATGTGGTACTGGTCAAAAAAGGTCCTGTCTATAGTTGTGTAAAATAAATTACATAAATATGTTTAAACTTACTTATAATACTTATAATGTACACATTGCACAAGACTTTACTGTACATGTAGTTTGCAATAAAGCATCTTCATTGAAAGCCATAAAACAGGTACTAAGAGCACAGTATGGTACATTATAATAGTGCCTACAGATGTCTACTCCAGGCATGTTTTTTGTGCAATTTGTTGTACAAGATGTACAGTAAAATAATATTATTAACAGGGGGATTTAGAGTTTGGCGGACTTGCCCAGGCTTGCTGGTTTGGCCAGTGTTTGTAAAATGATGAAGATGCGTTCGGGAGTTAATCGTTTTTAATGGTTTTATTAAAATGATTCAGAGAGTCTGAAAAAGGCGAAGACATTATTAACAATATAACTTTGTTATTGAAAACAGGTTCAAAGTAATTAAGAAAATATGCCTAAACAGGCAAACGCATACTTTCCTTCGAGTTGGACCATAAAATGCAGCTAGATTACATGTGTTGCTCAGTTTTTCCATCAATCGTCATTTGCATATATTGGGAAGGAAAATAATTTAAAAAGAACAACAACAAAACAGTCTTGATATGTTGGTGTTTTTTTTTAAATCGTTGCAGTATCAGCGGATTTTATACAAAAATACATTAAGATTTCAGTTGGGTGTTCGAGAACGTGCTGTGCATAATTTCAATGCAGAGTATTTATGGAAGTTACAACTAAAACTCATCTTATAAAAAATATTTAAAAAAATACATTAGAGCCTTCAGTTTGTTTATGTCCCACCAACAGTATACGGCATCCACTTAAAGCAGATATAGTGCTGCCTTCACTGTGCATAGCATAACATGAACACCTGGCATGATACCACACCCTGTCACATCATCCTGACATCTTATATTTGCTTAAGCGTTAGCAACAGATTTATACCACTACATTTTCATGACTTTTGTTTTACTGCTGTCTGTGTTCAAACCCAGGGCCTCCCGTTTCTGGAGCCGACGCTCTACTGATTGCGCTACTAGGACCAGTGGAGCCTTTAGTTAATGGTGTGACAAACAAAACAGTATTGACTTGCTGAGAATGTTTTAAATATAACATAGCATTTTCAAGATATTTCTTTAAATTTTACAATGGATTTTTGGCACACCAATCTAACAAAGTGTTTACTAAATCTTGGACCAAATTTTTTGACAGATTGCTCATACATCGTCATAAACTACTATCATGTTCCTGTTCACTGTTCATTTTGATTTTTAAAAAATACTCATTACTACAGCTGCCAATGCAACGTATTGTATGCAAACCATTTAGAACAGTATTAAGTAATTTGGAAATATATAACTACGATAAATATTAACAAACAAGCAGCATTTTTCCAGTATACACGTATACTTTGTACCTTGGGCAACACAAAATATAAATAAATATTTCCAAATAAGTGCACTTTCAGCTTAACTTATTATAGATATGTTTAAATGTTAAAACGTTGAGCCAACGAAAACTACACACAGGGGCGCCCGCGACGTAGTCATTGAGTCGCCGACTTGTAACTCTTCTGGCCGCTTAGCCTCTCACCATGATGGTTCAAGTCCTGTTTGGGGTGAAGGACTTAATGTGGGAAGGTCTTTCAGCTGACCTGCACTGCAACGGTGGTTCTACCCAGACATTTGTTTGGATCTTCCATCAACAAAATAGCTGGCGTTTTGGTCATAATTAATCATTGCGATGTATTTCAAATACAAAACTGCATAATGCTACACATGGTGTTTCCAGCTGCTGCAGATCACTAAGCAATAAATCATCTCTTTTCTCTTTATTTCAACTTGATACATCATTCTATACAGCCTGGCTTATTTTTAAAAATGGCTATAAGTAAAAAGTATTTCCAGAACAAAACTTCTGTTAATTTTAGAAAAGGCGGACCATTCTGTAAATTATCCAACGTCAATTAATTTTCCATATTTTGTAATATTGCTTATTTGGCTCGCACAGTTAAATCTTGTAAATAAAATGATAATAATGTCAGATTTTTTGTCATAAAATTCCAACTTCGATATATATTTTAATACTTTACTGGATTGATTTTGTCTTCTTTTATTAAAGTTTAGATTTTGTCCAACCATGCTGACATAAACAGAAGGGATTTTGTCACACAGAGATTTAGTCATACAAATGCTAACAACTATTGCCACTGTTCAAACACATTTTCATTTTGCTTGAATATAGCTTTAAATTGCATTTTTGCTCTATTCTTTGTCAGATTCAATCGAAAAACTGTGACCTCAATATATTTTCATAATTAAAAAAAAAATACTTATTATAAAAACACTAAAATTGTTATCACCTTTTAACAATTTTATCATGACCTGAGAAACTTTAAGTACACTGAATATCTACTGTGCACTTTGAATGCAAGGTGACAAACAAACATAACATCTCGGCTAAAGCCGTCTGCATCACCGCGTGGAGTGCTGGTCAAGCTTATTAGTTGGGAAGTTGAGAGTGAATGCAGGATGTTGTATTTGAGCCAGATGGCCTCAGGGGTCTGGTAAGCAGCAGGGGGCCCGATTGGCCTTAACTACTGCTCGGGTGGCTGCTCAGTCTGAGGGTCTGAGTTACCCATGATTATTTCTACACGATCTACAAAATTTGTGTGATCAGGTCATGGGGCAGTCCGATAACTAAGTTGTCTGCCCTTGAGTACTCTCCGAATGCGCATGCGCATTAAAACTTCCGGGGTATAAGTAGAAATTTTATCAGCGTGTATAACACACACATCGAGTGACATCAATTAAAGAAAGAAACAAAACCAAAATGGAAATCGCCGAAATATTGCTGAATATGTAAAGGTGTTTATAGCGGGAAGTTGGTCAAAAACAGAACTGTTTCATTGCATCGATTTCCTCAAAACAAGCGACTGCGACGCATTTCGATGGTATTATAACACTTCGCCCTCCCTTAACTGGTAAAAGTTCACCCTTGATTGGTAACAGCTCGCCCTAGATAGGTAACAGTTCGCCCTTGCTTTATAACATGTCGCCTTCGGATATAAGTGTATACATCGAGAAAAAAAGTAAATTGGTTTATTTATAACCATTCACATTGTATTTGTTTTCTTCGTCTTAATATACATTATGAGCTCTTCTGATAAAAGTGTATACGCCACCCTTCGCCCTTAAAATCTTTAAAAAATTAAGTAAAAATAATGTAAACTTATTAATGTTTTATTATTTTGACACCATTCACATTAAATTTATGCTTCTTTTGTCTCCTTATTCTTTATTATTATAAACATCGTATTATTAGCATCGTTAATTATTATATTTTCATTTTTCATATTTTAAAATTGTTTTAACCAAAGAAAAAAATCTGATCCTCCCAGTACAATATACGAACTGTCACTGTTCCTTGATTAAATGCAATGTTGCGACCTAAAATATAATAATTATACTGTGTACGTGGTTTATTTATTTCGTATTTTATATTCAAATAAAATTCCGCTGTTGCAAGGATTTTAATGTTACTTAGTTGCATACATATTTTGTTGCAAATACTTTAATAAGGTTGTCATATTCAAGATGACTTGAGTATGCAGTTATCTTAAAATTGCACATAAAAGCGTGAACGTTAATTGGTGTTTGCCTACAGACATTATTGTGATGATACCATTCGCACTAATCTTGATTGATAATTAGTCAGTGTGATCTTAATTAATGTTTACCGATATAGACGTATATAAAAAATTAAAATTAATAAATTGGTCAGTGTGTGATCGTTAATTGATTTTTGCCTGGTCATTATTGTGATGATAGTGTCAGCACTAATCTTGATTGATACATGTAATTAGTCACCGTGATCTTAACTGATGTTTGCCGTCATAGACGTATATAAGTGCTTGCAATTAATAGGCTAGTCAGAGATTCAATCGTACGCTAGCTTTATCACAATACAGTATAAAGTAGTCGACTAAGACCGCAACCAACTAATTGTGTTTGTGTGCATATCTTATAAAATATTATATATATATATATATATATATATATATATATATATATATTATACACTATATAACAAATTAAATCAAGTATATACGTTACTTGACATCATTTTCCCCCTTCATTTAACGCGTGGAAATGGTACACTTATATTCGAAGTACTCATAATGCATATGAAGCCGATGGAAACAAATACAAATTGATGTGAAAGGTGTCGAAATAATTATAAATAAGTTAACAAGTATACATTTTTGCTTGACGTATACACTTATATCCGTCGGCGACCTGTTACCAGTTAAGGGAGGGTGGAGTGTTACTAATTCTTCTCGAGTTGGTCTCTCCTTTTCAATTCATAATTGTCAGTAATATATAGTTTGTGAGCGCCGATAATTCGCTCAAATGACGATTCGCCAGGTACTTCTTCAAATCTGTTAGCTTGAAATGGTCCAATTCTTAGTTGTTTACACAAGCTTCGTTGATTTCTTTGTCCTTGTCCGCCATCTTTTTTTTACTTAGTCCCCAGAGGTGTAGCCTCCCTTTGAATTCAAGGGAAGTAACCGAGTTATCGGACTGCCCAATTTCTCAACAATTATATTTGAGAAAATTGTATGTCCAAGCCAACTGGGGTGGGGGGGGGGGGGTGGGGGGTGGGGGTGCTTAGGCCTACTGTAAATAGCAGATGGTTCAGAACATACCTATTACCCATAAATTAGCAATAACTTAAGAATACTAATGTGTCATAACTTAGGCTATTACCATAAAGTAGCAATAACTCCAGGATACTAATGTGTCATAACTTGGGCATCAGGCATGATTCCATATAAGGTAGATCTTAGTACTGACATATTAGACTTGCTTAGTTTGGTGTTTAGTTTATGCAATGTGCAGTTAAAAGTTTTGCTCAGGGACTAACATTGCATTGTCTGTTTCTGGGTTCCAAACCTCCATCAGGGGTGGATTCAGATTTTTTTTGTTGTTGGGGTGGTATGAATCAAGATCCATTCAATTGTATCGCAGTAAATACTAGACATATATACACAGTTATGGACCCTAACATCGACCTAAGCAGTCAACAGACAAAATTTACTTATAAAAGCTTAGTATTTTTTTAGCTTATATGTATGTGTTTTCACACCCGTGCAGGATTTCAATGTCTTAACAACTATTCCACTGATACTAGTTAGATCTAGTAGTAAATTATGATACTGAATGCTGCAATCAGTGCAATATATAAAAAAAAACATAGTCCAGCTTATATTTACTGAGAAAACTATTGTTTGTATTTGTACAGTTTCCTAAACCCAAGCATCGACCTTACATAGGCATTTCATTATTCAACATAAACATATTATGAAGTAACTTTATTTTAAAGGATCAATGAGGAAAGGGGGAGTGGAGGGGGGGGGGGGGGGGGGGGGGGGGGGGGCTTTATTGCTGTGTTTGTCCTGACTTGGTGCTATATTAGCACAGTTTTAATACATCTTGTTGCTTTAAACTTCATATAGTGGATGTAAATTAATTAATGTTGTACTGTATCGTTCTATATCAATGCCCAGATACATGTATAATTTACATTTTAGAAATTCCTTATGATTAACATTTTAACTATGGATAAAGTAAAAAGCTGATATAATTGATTCGGTTCTTTTTGCGTTCTCGATTTCACAGTAAGGAACGTGAAAATGGTGATGTACGACAAGCACGTGCTTAGGTGAAATAATCATAATGTGCACATGAATAATCAACGACCTTTCTGTCCTCTGTATGACAACACACCTCAGGCATGTGCAGATATATAAATTACACACATATTTACTTGCACGCATACCATTTCACGATTTTACCGTTAAATGAATAAAACCGCCAAAGTCAAGTAATAAAACACAAATTTCATCATTACCTGTCGCATCACAACAAACTTCCTCCCTGCAATGCACGAACCATGCCTTGACGCAGGGCACCAACCATTCAATTGGAAATACCGATGTATCCCGGCTTTACTAACTGTTTACAGTGGATCCGAAAACCTGCGCCGTGAAAAAACATGTGAAAAATATTGAGAAACATTTATCGATTTGTTGCAAGATTAAATGCATTTCCTGTCTTGTGTGTAACGTATTTTCTGTGTTTTTTGGAATGTTTTGTGCACAGACTTTTTTCTTTAGATCAGATTGTGAAATTGTATCAAAAGGAATGTACACACGGTAGTAGATGAGCCCCATGTCTTGGCCAAGGCTGAAAAAATGTTATCAAGTCCTCATGAATAATGGAAATTTCATGTTGCTTCGACCTATGCACCAGGTATATATATTCCTATCACCAATGGCAAGTCATGTTTAGTGGGGAAATGGAATTACTACGAAAATTTTGAAATGCAATGCCCAATTTAGGTATGCAGTTCAGGTCAGTTTACAACAGTAGTACATTTGACTAATGTTATATACTGTTTCGCACACTCTTACATGAGTTAACCACTTTGTGCTTTGGATGCATATTATATATATATTTATTTCTGTTAATAATTGATGCATGAATGGTTATTTCAATGTACCTCAGGACCAGAGGAATAATTATATATTCATAAAGTTACATTACTACTGTCCGTGGATTATCCATCCTCTTCTGTATAAAATAACTCATGAATGAAGATTACAGTAACAGTGAACTATCCAAGCCAATGTCTGTGTTAAGGATATTATACAGAAAGAGAAATTTGGTTTTGGTATCTCTTATTTTGTTCACATTACTTTTAGTGATACTCAATCTTTACTTCACTAATAATCTCATTGATAAAAAAGACAACTGCAATGAACCTTGTTTCGGAACAATGTGTAGGCCATGTGTTACAGTAGCACATCGAATCCCAACCGTGAATGTTCTTCATCATCTTCGACTCAAGGTGGCTGCAGCTGCTGATTCTGCGTTCAGCAGCAATAGGTCATCATCATCTGACCTTCTCTGCAAAAGACCAGCTTTTGACCTTAATCATGACAGCGTCAAACATGCTTTCTTCCCTATGAAGGCTTTAAATTGCTCACGAACAGAGCTGTTTTCAATTCAGAATGGCATGTTTGTGGTGGACGAGAAAAAAATTCCACCAGATCAAGAGATTGAAAAATGTTCTTACCTTGGAATAGTGAGAGTCAGTGATGACTACAGTACATATACGGAGCCTCATGTCAAGGATAAGGGACCATTTTCTCTGATAATTAAACAAGATTTTGTAAGGATTAAATGTTATTTAAAGTCACAAGATAATGAAAGTTCCAAAGAAGTAGTTTTAGACAGCATTAAAGATGAAAAAAGTAGTGTGCAGTTGAATCATACTTTGAATCAGCAAAGAAATGGGACTGTTATTAGTTTTCAAAAAAATTCAAGTAAAGCATTTACTTACAAAAATGCTGAAAACACATCAGATCCATTTATACTAACAGGTAAAGATGCTGTTGAAGTTCAAATACCTGTTAAATTAAAAGACCTTCATCAGAATGAAAATATAAGCCATATACTTCCTATGGATATCCATAATGGATCACGTTACAGAAAATCCCATCTACAGAAACTACACAAGAGCTCTTACTACATTCCTTCAAACAATAGCAACATTCAAAAAAACATTACAGGTATTTCTCACGCAATTAAGAATCTAAAGATTGCAAAAAATCTAAGTCTTCAAGACCCTTATGATGATGGTCAGAAAAGATTTTTAAAAGTGAATAAGAAATTTAGCAAAATGCCTGGGCATCATAACAGACAGCTTCTGCAGTCTGATTATGCCAATGAAATAGACACCCCAGATGAGCCAGCAGAGAATCAAGATGAGGAATATACTGAAGATAGATATGGCATGTATGGCATGTACGATACTTATCCATTTGCGCCACAACCAACACCTGATTTTGACCAGCTCCTAGTGCAGGTGTACCCAAGGGCTGATGTCTTTGAAAGAATATCCAGCCTCTTGCACAAACATGATGCCAACTTTCCTCAGATGAATGTTCTAATGATTGGTCTTGACTCCATGTCACATCTAGCCTACCAGAGAAAGCTGCCAAAAACCTACAACTACTTAAAAGACGAATTGGGCGCAGTGATTTTGAATGGTTACAATATTGTTGGAGATGCAACTACTGCTGCCCTTATACCTATGTTGACTGGTAAGAGTCCTTTAAGTGTTGTTCTTGTAAATTTCAAATATGTGGTTGAAACATTTATATACTGGCACCTTAAATTTACTGTTTCACCTGTCACCTTGAAATTACTGTTTCACCCACTGGTACCTTGAATTTACTATTTCAACTACTGGCACCTTGAAATTACTTTTTCAACTACTGGCACCATGAAATTACTATTTCAACTAATACTGGTACCATGAATTTACTATTTCACCAACTGGTACCTTGAATTTACTATATCAACTACTGGCACCTTGCATTTACTATTTTAAAAACAGGTACCTTGTTTTTTTCTATTTAAGCTACATTGTACTTGTACTTTGAGACTTGCATTTACCATTCCAAGTTCTGGCACCTTGAATTTGAAGTGTAACAACAGGTACATTAAATTTACCCTTGAAACTACAGGTACCTTGAATGTACCATTTGAACAACTGGTACCTTGAATTTTTCCTTGTAACTAACTATTGGTATCTGAAATTAACAATTTGAGCTATGGGTCCTTGAATATACAGTTGTAACTACTGGGTACTTGGATTTACTTTTGTAACCACATGTACTGGTACCTTGAATTTACCATTTTAATAACAGGTTCCTTGAATTTACCAATTAAACTACAGGTACCTCGAAATTACCCTAGTTTATCTACTGTTTCTTTGAATTTGATTTTTTGTGTATCATGTTAATACCTTTGATAATGTACTCTTTTAAAAAGTCTTCTGTATCCATAAATTCAGCTGGTAATATGTTTTATTTTAGGTAAAGTGGAAACAGAATTACCAGAAGTAAGACGTAATCAGTTTGACAGTGAAACTGTTGATGTATACCCTTTAATTTGGAAGCAGTTCCAAAAAAAGGGTTATGTGACATTGTTTGCTGAAGATGAACCTTCAATTGGAGCATTCAATCTCCGATTGAATGGCTTTGATAAACCACCTACTGACCATTACATGCGTCCATTCTGGCAGGCATTATGGGAGACAGAGTTGCGTCAAGAAAGTCCAAAGTTCTGCACTGGCAATGTTCCAAACCACATGTATCTGCTGAACTATGCTAAAGATTTCTTCATAAAATATGCAAATGTGTCAAAGTTTGCATTTGTTTTTGGAAGTGAACTCACTCATTGGGACAACAATCCAGGAGAGTACATAGATGAGGACCTGGTTAACTTTCTCAAATTTCTGAAAACCAAACGTCATCTTGACAACACAGTCTTAGTTGTCATGGGTGACCATGGAGCACGTTACAGCCGCGTTCGTAAAACTGTTCAAGGAAAGATGGAAGAGAGACTGCCATTGATGTCTTTTGCCATGCCTAAAAATTTCAGGAAAAAATGTCCACTTTTATTTAGAACTCTTCAGAAAAATTCTGAGCGCCTTGTTACTCCATTCGATATTCATGAGACTCTGCTTGACATACTTAGTCTGAAGAGAACAACATCATATTCACCAGACTATACCACTAAGAGGGGCATAAGCCTTCTACGCCCTATTCCCTCCAACCGTACATGTTCAGCTGCTGGCATCCAAATGCATTGGTGTACATGTCTGCAAGAGTACTCACTGGATGTGGGTGATTCACGCGTTCTCAAAGCTGCACATACGCTGCTACAGTTCATCAATACGGAAACACTGAAGGTTCGAAGTCTGTGTGCTAAACTCCAGGTCAGGAAGATAATCCATGCAAATCTGCTGGTGCCAAATGAACAGGTATATTTATTAGGTGCTTATAAACTCACTCTGGTTTTCTTATTATTGCTCTTGCCAAACGGTCTGTTATCCCTATTAACATTTCTTTAAAATGAGAGGGTTTCTAAAATAATATCAGTTTCCTGAGTATATCTTATTACTCTCCAATGTAACTCCTGGGTTTACAATAGAATTATAAAAATACAGTTGCATTTTTCACAATGAAAGTATAAAGACAAAAAAAATGTTTTATGTGGCTTGTATATAAAGATATCATAAACAACAGGGTGTCACTGGAACGAACACATGCATAACAAAAATATAATGTAATAAAAAAAATAGTATGGTCAAAAATATAATGTAGATATATATATTTATATACATTGCGCACACTATGGGCTCAAAACAACATCATGATGTCAAATTTAAATTCTTTCTCAACATATTCACCACAAGCCTCAAAACATTACTCGTGCTGTCTTGACCAGGACACAAATACATTTGAAAACCAGTCTCCGGTAATTTGAAAACCCGTCTCCGGTAATGTCCCCTTTAAATGTTAGTGTTGTTCAACATGCTCTCGTCCTAGTTTCACTTCTGATCTTGCAGTCTGTTCTTCAGTTGGGGAAAATATGCAAAATCAACTAGAGTAAGATCAGGTTAGTACGGCTGTTATGATATCTGCCATACTTGTTGTTAAGAAGGGTTTGAGAGAAATTTCTGAGGTGCTTTTCATTCTTTTGTATTAACTTATAACTGCATTGCGACACAAAATTCTTTGACTACCTCATCTTGAGAAAAACAAGAATAATTACAGTAATGATTTAACATATGATAAAACTAGCTTTGTGATGTCATTAATTTCAAATTAGAAGTTATGTCGAATGTTAAGGATGGACGTTTACATTTTTTGTCAGTTTTTCTTTTAATGTGACAATTTTAGAGTCATTTATTATGAAGTATCTAAATTTCGAGCTTGCCATTGTAGTCTGCCAATAAAGTACACACTAATTATGTTTGCCAGTTAAATGCAGATATTTCGTAGAAAGGTATTGGATAAGATGAGTGGATCTATGAGCTTGTCACAGTATTTCAGGACAGCCCTTGTTTATGTACATCTCCCTGAAAAGGAAACCAGCATGTACAAATATTGTCCTTATATAATAATGTGATAGAACATGATGAGACAATTCTGTCTTTCCAGTAATGAAGGGGACATTACTCTCACTTGTCAAATTGCATATTGTTTTTCCCTTTTATGTAATAATTTGATATGTACTTACTGTATCAAAATTTAAAAAAAATGTCTTTTTTCAGTCACTGAGTATGCTATAAGCTAGTACAGTGTGAATGTAAACTATTATTTTAATGAAATAATGTACGTTTTATTAAAGTTCCATGAACACAAAGATGGAAATTAACTGTTAATGAGGCTTTTTCCTACATATATGAAATTTTATGTCTTCTAAAAGCGGGCCCTTGCAGCCATGGGTTTAGAGTCATCATCTTGTAATTTCTGAGCCTCAACTCTGTGAGTGCGAGTCCTGGTCTAGCCAAGAACTTTTATGTTGGAAGGTCTTACAGCTGACCTTTGGTGACTTGTCTGGATTTTTCCTTCCCCAGTAATAGCTGGACACTGCCAGTAATTGTGTCATAAAAGAAAAATATATAAAAACAACATTTGTTTTAATTTGAAAGCAGAGGCTTCAATAATGTCTATTTTCTCTATTCCCTTTGATGTCCCTACAGGTGCTGATGTTTCAGAAGACTCAGGATGCTGACCAGAGAGTAGCCAACTTTAGTGAACACATCAACCTGGACCACACCCACTTTCAGATTACCATGGAAACAACACCCAACCATGGAGTGTATGAGGGAACCATCCAGGTTAAAATTGTGAACTTCTTTGTCAACAGCTTATGACCCATTCATTTGGTGTGCTCACTTTGGCTGAATTTTATAAAAACAAATAAAAAACAAACTTTGCTTTTAAGTTTGTTTATTTTGGGGGTTTGTTGTGTGTGTTTTTAGCACATATCCCTTCAAATTCTTGCCAAAGCCTTTTCACCTCTTGAACAATTGATAAAAAGCTGATTAAGACTGTGTGAAATAGTTGAAAAACACTAATTTAAATGGTTCACTCTGCATTAAAGGATATAACTTAACAAAATAATATTTACATGTTTGTTTTTTCATTTTAACCTATCTCTGAAAATTGAAACCAAATGATATATTTTTTTCATTTTCTTCATCCTTGCAGGTTAATACTACATCTGGCTCCTTCACTGTGATAGAGCAGGACATTAGCCGTATAGATCGGTATGGGAACCAGCCATTGTGTGTACAGGACAAGCACCCAGAGCTGCGCAAGTATTGCTACTGCATCGATGGGTCAGATGCTGGGAACCAGACTGGATGAGGAATAGAGCCATGAATCAGTCACAGTTTTGAGATGGGAATCAAAGACAAAAACTGAATGACTCAGTTACTCCGATAAAGAGATGCTGTCTAAGGACAGGAGAAGAAGCCATTTTCACTCTTTATTAAGAAGTAAGACAAATAATTAATCAGATAAGGGAACATCTGGAATGGGAAACCAATTTAAACTGTGTGCAGTAAGAATCTTTTTAAATTTTATAGACTTCTGAAATCTGTCACAAAATGGATTTAGGTCACAAATTTATATTTGAATGAATCACACAAAAAGGTTCATAAGTAATTCACAAATTGATGCTGATTTCAATCACATGTTTGAAAGTAGATCACAAAAAGATATTGTAAGAAATGAAAATGTTGTTTTGTTTAGATTATAATAAGTTGATGACCAAGTTGCAATAATTATAAACAACTAAATACATAACAAAACTATTTTGTCTTAAGAACTATTATATATCTTTCATTATATCTGCACTGATGTTCATTAGCTTGTAGTTTAATTTGAGTAAATATTATTTTCCTTTTTCAAATGACATAATAAGAACTGAGTAAACCTCTCATATACTCTCACAGAATACATCATTTGAAACACATTCTTGTTTCAATATTGATGTAAAGTTAATATTACTACATACTCATACTCTCATGTTGTAGTCACATATCACTGCTGACCTTGCTGTCACTGCCATTTGTTGACACCCGAGCAAAGCCAACAAAGTAGCCGACATCCTTCTGTAGCTGGAACATGGTTAACTCCCCTTCTTCCTATTACTCCCATAGGCTTAACTGTTTGGTGTGTGTCTTCTTGTAGGCATTTCTCTGGTATCTGCAGAGGGCCATCTCAGATACCAGTTGGATTTGAATATCTTATGTTTCTGCTTCCTCAAGAAGTGGAACCAGCACATACAGGATGGGCCCAATGCTCTCTACATACCCCGGTAGTTTTTGATGCAATGGTGCCATCCTTCAACATGATTATTAGTTCCGGCCATCTTTTGGCCATCGTCTTGTCAGACCTTCTTCATAGCAGTTTTCTATAGAGCTGCAGTTAGGCAATGAATTTCAGCCTTGGCCTCTTGCTTTACTATCTTGCGAAGACTGACCACTTTGCCCATGGGTCTGCCTGGTGGATGTGCTCTCTATGACCTGGGATATATTTGTCTTTATACTATTGGACAGTGGCATTTTTCATTTCCTTAGCTGTAAATCCAGAAGAAGGTCCTTTTAGTTGGAATTCTTTGACTTTACCAATGGTTCTATTACAGATGGTGCAATTACAGTGAAATTTGTTACTTTTGCCTGAATATTAGCTTTAAATATATTGAAATAATGATAGGTATTTAAAGTCGACAATGTGTTTGTTGATGATGATTGACTTTGGTTCACAAGAAAGGCATGAAAGTCAGCATACACTCCAAAGAGTACAAGGATCAGAATCAAGTAATCCAAATGAAAGGGATTATCAGGCTTGACCATCCATTAATGTCTCTCATGGACTTGTTCACTTTAGAAAAAGTACAAAAACATTGTGAAAAATAAGTGAGATTTAAAACAAAGTTTTATTTATTTGTTTTTACTTTATACTGATTCTAGCAAAAGAAATCCACAATGAATTAAGAGAAATCCTTGTGTTTTTGTCTTATATTTTGTTGTTTTTTGTCAAGAATATTTGTCTGTATTAACTTTTGTATTCATTACATTTTGAATAATGAAATCAGTGTCCTTTCTTTGTTCTATTTTAACAGTCCATAGTACATGTATTCTGAAATTTGTCTGATGTTACTGCAAACTGTTTCAAAAAAATACCAAATTATCATTGACATGTACATTAGACCAATTTTACTTTTATTATTGAATTAATTTGTTTTTATTATTTTTGTTGGTGGTGTATGCCTATTTTTATACCCTCTACAACAAAGCTTGTGGGGTGGGGTATACTGGATTCAGGTTGTCTGTCTGTTCGTCTTGTGGATCAGTGGACACAATCTTGTCAGAGCTTCTACCAGAATTTCTTCTACTGTTTGCATCAGTTTCGATGAATTTTCACAATTGTCTTCAGAAAATGTACATAATGGAAACAAGTGCAAGTGCTTATTTTGTTACAAGCAGATGAAAATATCAAGAGTTGCCCTTTTTATCACGTTTTTAACACTATTTTAGATTTTGATTTTCAATCGGGTGCATGCTGTGGTGTAATTATAAGCCCAAGGCTTACAACTCTACTTGATCTTTTGTTTTTAAAAATATTGAAGTGTTTTTAGTAATGTTACAAGTGTGTCAACTATTATTACATTGTTATTTAAATAAGCTATTTACCACAATGAGAATTTAATACATGTTTGTAATTCCTCATAAAGTATATTTGATAGTGTATTTCTACATTTTGATATTATTCCAAATAACATTCCATATATTTTATTTCAATTAAATAATATATAAAACAACAGTTATACATTTTTAAATGTGTACTTTTTTACATTCTATGTCCATTAGATCTTACAATATATAGAATGTGATATGATAGAAATTGATAGCAGTATACATGTATGACAGAAATTAAATGTGTTTCTTTTTTATCATTTTTTGTGCAATGTTTTTGCATGATCTTTTCACTTCACAAGAAATTGTTTGCCATATTTGTGTTACATTAACATTAAGACATATGTATGGTTTTATTTTAAATGTGTATGTGAAAAGCTCAGCGATACTTGGTTTTGTAAATGTAAAATTAATGAAATAATATAATTATCAATAAGTTGCATATTATGAAATCATCAAAACAAAAATACCAATTTTTAAAACTTACAACTGAAGTAAAACATCCTAGAAATATACAACATTGAAGGATAATTATGTGCAGTATCTTATGATTTATATTTTTGATTGTTGGTTCTCCTGTTTTTTAAGTCATCTTTAATCAACACTGAAGCAATGTTGTTTTAATACAGTTTCAATTTACTTTTTTTATGCTGTTATGTTTATTAATTTTAACAATTTTTCACCTATTGACATACATGGTAGTTTATTTACTAAGGTAATGTTTACATCAAATAATATAAATAAATGACATCAGTTATTATTTGATAGTGTCACAAATACCGAGAAAGAAATCAAACCAAGCATACCGATATTCTCTGCAGTCAGATTAGTCTAAGGGTCAATTTTGGTCTGGGAAAAAAGGGGAAAACTTAAATTCGCATGTATAAGACGCACCCCCCACTTTTTTATCATCATTTGGGGCAAAAAACTGCGTCTTATCTATAAAACTTTATGGTAATATAATGATATTCAACAGACTTGAATATGTGTTCCTTTCTACATTTTTCAGTACGTTCATATGTTAGAATGTAAACAGTTTGATTTTGACATAAAGTATTGTACAGTAATGCACAGTGGGTAGCTCAGATTAGATTCTAGGACACCTTAATGCAGCACTGTAGATTCATCTCAATCTTTGTATATACATTGTTAAGTTTAAATGCTAGACTTTTGTCTCTGTCACTTTCTCATGATATAAGAAAAGCAATCTACTGTAGAAAAAAAAGTGAGGAATTAATTTCAATGTGTAAAGAAATCATTACATTTTGCATTTTACAGGTTGAATAAGTATTACCTATTTTTTTTGTTTGATATTTTATACTTGGTTGTGCGACTTTTTGTGTTGTATATCTATAAACAAAATGGTTCAAACACAGGGTTCTAAAATGTTTGTCATTTTTGCCAGATTCAAGACTTAAACATGTCTGTCTGGGGTTAAATCTGGACCTTTACCAACTAACACCAACAATCTACCAGCATTACTCATACATGTCCAATGGAAACTACAGGGCGCCAATGGCTGAGCGGTTAAACGGACTTGTCCTCGGATCCTCACGAGTCCTGTTCAGGGCAAGAACTTCTATGTGAGGTTTTCCACCTAACCTGCGGTGCACAGGTGGTTCTACCCAGACATAAATCTGGAGTCTTCTTCCACAAATAACTAGCAGAACATTGCCAATATGATCGTAATTGTGTTGGTGCGATGTAACAAAAAAACAAAACAAACCAGTTGAAACCTTTGCCGTTAACTCTGAACTTGCTGATCAAGCTTCAGCAAAAAGTGTTGATGTCGCTTAGCCAGCTCAATACAAGGGCTCCCTGATCAGGATAAGGTCTTCTGGCTGCTGAACCTTTAGCAATGTTTTTAAAGTCAGTTGTAAAAGTTCACGCAGGGCTTATGTTGACATGTTGCAGCTTTACCCTCAAAATAAAGTTTCATCTCTCTATACCCTTTGAATGTAAGTGTATGCCAATAGCAATGAAACTGGTGTGGGTTTTGGGTTAATATCTTAAATTTAAATAAATGAGGTCCAAGTAGCCCAGTGGTCTTATTGTGGAACCCTGTGGCAATGACTCTTAAAAGCCCAAAATAGGGAGCTATTGTATAGCCATAGATACATATCTTTTCTTAATTTTTCTTTTCATTCAAAGAGCTTTATCAAAATTATGGAAATTCCCATATGATCAGGGGTGGCGAAATCAATTGTCCGACTTGTTCGAGTCGTACATTTCTTGTCCCGGACAAGTTACTTTTTTCAATTGGCTTTTCCGTGGACAAGTGAAAAAATCCAATTTCTAAGTGTTGAAATTCCCAAAAATAACTTTTATTTCCCAAACTGAAACATAAGACTAAAAGCATTAAAGATTTGTTTACGTTCGTAATTGTGATATGATAAATTTGACTAAACATGAAGTAATTACATGATAGTTTTATGGTTTAACAGATTTAAGTGATCATTAAATCATTGTTGTTAAAATACTTGTGTTTTTATTAATGAATGTACGGACAAGTAGCGCATTGGTACGAACAAGTACATTTTTATAACCACTTGTCGGTGGACAAGTAAACATTTCTGAGATTTCGCCACCCCTGCATATGATAAAGCCCTTTGGGCAAAAATTGAAGGAAAGCGGTATTTACCTACTGTAATTTTGTGTATTAAGTAATATAGGAGTTTTATGATTTTGTTGGGGTTTATATTTTGATACATTTGGTGTTGAAACATTGTGGGACATAAAATAAAAAGTACTTAACTTGTTTTGTTGATATTTGTTTTTGACCACATAAATTAATTTAACTGAATATCTTGTGAGAAAAAAACAACTAATCTATACAATATGATATTATCTAGTGGCATGGTATTTACAGAATCACAACTTTTTTTCTGCAGAAGAAATATAGGCAACAAAAATGTCCTTTAAAAGCACTTTTGTGTAGCTTAGTGTTTTTTACCCTATTAACAATCATTTATCAATTTACATTTAACTTTTTACTAGATATATAGCTGTTACTGCATATTTAATAGATAATAAAAACATTTATCTTTTTTGTTGAAATAGTGTCACAGACACTGATGTATGTAAGTTTGCAGGGTTTACACTTTATACATCTGAAGTATGATTTGTGAATGACCTTAGATCTTCTTAATGCGATTTTGATGTACACAAGCAGGATCTACACTCACTTGCCTCCAAAGACATGTGGTTACTGTAAGGATTAAACTGATACTCATGATTATTTTGTTTATCTTTGGCCAGCTATTCATAGAAGGTCGCCTAAGTCAGTACTCTCTTGAATGCAGTAACATTAAGAAACTGTATACAACTAATTGGTTAGTCAAATGGTGCCAGTACTAGTCCACTAAGCAGAAGGTCATGATCGAATCAACCTAAGTGGTCCACTTTTTTCTAAACAAAAAAAAGGAATACTAATAAAAACTTGATTTTCAGCAGTTTTTAGAAGCACATGAATTGAAATGTTTTTTGAAAAATAGCAAAATACAAGGGAAAATAAAAGAAATATCAAATAATGAACACAACAAAATATAAGTTTTACTAAGTGTATTCGCTAGCAAAAATGCATTTAGACTTCTTTATATCATTAATTAAAAATAAAATGGTCACCATTTAGACTTAATTAAAATCATTGGTTAGGGAGCACATTGTTCAGCCTCTAAAACCACTAGGAAAATCTTTCCTGATATAATTACTGAACATGTTAAACACTTGCAGCTTTGGTTTATCCAGGAACATTATGGAAATTTACAGAACCTCTCTTAACAATTTACGAAAGATAACAGAAAATAAGCGGTCTCAGTTTAATTCTTACACACAAAATAATAAAAACTTTCATAACAAATTGTAAGAAAATTCATGATGCAATACTTTATGTTTATTCATATACTGATAAAATCAACATAATATCTTTACAAACAATGGTTCTGTGGTACAAATCATTCTTGTTCAAATCAATGTGAACATTAAAATGGACAAAAAACTCAAATTACATTACAATTATTGACAAAAGTATATGTAGAAAAGATATATAGAAAAGATCTATAGATACTTAAATTTATAGTAAATTCATTGAGGATTGTCTTATGATCAAAAACAATTGTTTAAGTAAACGAAAATAAAAACATGTACATCTCAAGATGGTTAATGTTAAGGTAAATATATATATATTTTTTTCCCTCCTACCCACCCCAAAAAATGGTTTCGGAGACGAGATTCTTGATATTTTGTGAAAAGTTTCACAATAATGTTACTTATATCTATCATTTTTAAATAAGCCTTTTTAAATAAATCTTAACACAATTTTAAAATTGTTTGCAGCAGACATTAGTTAATCGTTATAAAACAAACCTGAATAACTAACATTGTTTATAGGTAAGTTCACATGAAACGTTGGGACAATTAGTTCCAATGTTATCTGGGAACCATCATCCATCCCAGAAACATAAAACATACCCCAACCTTAAAGTGTTTCCAGCAAGAAAAGGGTTCAGATGTTATTGCTTTTAGGCGAAACAGGTGTTATGCAGCAATTATAATCATATTGGCAAAGTCCAGCTTTTTGTGGAGGAAAATAAATGTCTGGGTAGAACCACCAGTGCACAACGGGTAAACAGAAGACAACCCCAAATAAAAATTCAAACACCAACCAGGGCTCTAACCAATGAGGTGAGGTACTAGTGATGAAAACCTTTGTAATCTTATTAAATTTTACATCTATTACAAACATATTAAGAACTTTATTCCTGCCACAATATCAGTCAATCATAACTAATCTCAATCACAGTCTCCCATCTCCACTTCCTCTATCGCCAGAGCACTTGAATCTGCTAGGGAAATGTCAGTGTTCACCGATTCGTCAAGTTTTGATGTCAGTCGCATAATTGGCATTGCTGGTAGGTCTTTTGTTTCCATGGGATCGTCCAATGAAAACACAGGAGGATCCATAGGTTCTGGAGGTGCAAATGAGGGAAGGTCATCCATATCTGGGAAAGGGAAGAAAAAAATATGAAGTCAGTTATGCATTTGTTTCATTTAAGAAAGAATGTGAACAAAATAGTTAACACTGACAGTGTGTTGCAAAACTTAAAATTTAACAGTGAGAAAAATTGATACATGTTTTTATTACTAAAAGAACAGGTTACTAAATATAATATGTCTAAATCATCAGGGGCTACATTAATGTTGGTTTATTCTTTACTAAGGTTGAAAATATTATATTCTGGAACTTTTGTGTCCAGTATAGATTTTTGGTTTGGTTAGCATGGAGACTTACTTGAAGATAAATCTTTTGTCTCACCATTTTTCATCTTATGGTTGAGAACAGTTAATTTTAATGGAACTTGCACTGTATTTGCAACCTTTTTCAACTAAAATTTTTCAACAGATTTTTTGTGGCAGTGGAGGTTGGTTCATTAAGCTCACCATTTCCTGGACTAACTTCATTCATATAGGATTCAATGAGGTTGGACAACATTGTGGTGGAGAATGCATCATCTCTTCTGATGGCAAGTGCCTGCAACGAACAAACAATCCTAACATTTATGTACTGTTTGTGAGCATTTGATGTAGGTGTGATCTAAAACTCAAAAAAAACAATACAGGGAGGAGTTACATATTGTGTATAAGTTATTTTGAACACCAACCCTTCTTGTGTTTTATTATAACTTACTACATTGTTTGTGTGAAATGCAAACAACTATATGCATGGTTTGATACACTGATACAGACTCTAAAGCATATAGTCCCAGCTGTCCAGGTCTAAAATGTTAAGGCTGTCACAACTTTCTCTAAGGTGGGCATGTTACATCTTGTGGCGGTCGCATCGCTAGTCTAATATAAATTCTTTTTCAACAAATGTCAATGAGAGTTCATAGAACCATTCTTCTGGGATGCTGGTGGTCTGGGCCAGATTTACCTTATCACAATAGTAGAATACATGTTAATTGGACTTCATCAACTTTGGTGTCATAATGCCAAATACCAAAATGTAAAAAGTGAGGATAAATAAAACTGCTATGCTGGTTTTCCTACCAACCTTGTGGAAGTAGTCTATGGCTTGCAGACTATCGCCCCTTAGCGTGTACACATAGCCAATGGCTGAGTAGGTGGACGGACTGTGTGGGTCGAGGACACGAGCCTGCTGGTGAAACTCCAGTGCTTCCTCATACTTCCTGTAGGGAAAGTCAACAAGGGAGATTACTCTAGAGTGTAAGAAGTTTTTCATTGTAGAAAGGGTCAGCAATCAGAGAATACTTAAAGAAAATATAATTAATTGTTATTTATAATGGAACATGATAATGTATCTTATTTTTATTTGTAGGTGACAGATGGGCCCAGGGGCTGGATGTATCAAATACCTAAATCTTTTGTTATCATTTTGCCTTGTATATATTTGTACACATTTCACTTTCACTGAAAGTTCACTTTATTATCAGACTAACAATTTACAGATTTTTTGTTGCACTGTTCCTCATGTATGACAATTTGTGTGAAGTATATTCAGTTAACATCAAACAAATTGTCATGTGTATGTACTACTGTGCTACAGAAATAATGAAATAAAGAAGATTTATTTGCTTGACCATTAAGCCTCATAAATAACTATCTGTGAATTAGTACTTTTAAAACCTGGGCTATTAGCAATAAGAACATTTCACACACACGCACGTACACACACACACAAAAACTTGTTTCAACTTGACCTACTTAAGCTTTCTGCAGGTATGGCCCATATTGTTCAGCAGAGGTTCCCACTTCTCTACGATTGGCTGTTTATCTGAGGATCTGATGATCTGCAGAGCCTCGCGGAAATACTTCTCTGCCAGCAACCAGCTGGGAGATAAAAAATATATATGCAAAACGTGATATGTGGGCCTTTGCCTGTATCAAACATTAAAGCAATCGTGTTTCTTGTTGCCAGGAATGTATTCTGATCTTATGCTTATTCATGTCTTTACTTAAAAGATTTTTATTTCAACTAGGTAAGAAAGTGTACATTATGAAACTCATTTTATTTTTTTCATAATTTTCTATCAGTTTTAAACATAAGAATTTCCGAGATAAAAAGACTCATTACTCCTCATTCTGAAAGGCTATGACTCCCATCTCATGCAGAACAAAGGGGTCCTCTGGGGCTATACTCTGGGCTTGTGTGAAGAACCTTTCTGCCAGTTTGGGGTTGTTGGTCAGGCCATACTCTAGACCAATGTACAGGGCAGGAAGGTGACACCTGAGAACAAACAAAAAAACCCATCATAAAGAAATAAAAGAAGGAAATTTGGCCTTGGTTTACAAGGGAGATTTACTCTTACTAAGATTCTATAAAGGAAATTCTACCTATAACAGTAACATCAATCAATAATCTAACACTCACCCTTTCATTAGTTGAGCAGCTGTAAAGTAGGCAGCCATCGCTTGATCATGTTCATTTCCTGTCGCAAAAGAATGTCCAAACGCAAGCCATGCTGGGCCATATGGTCGCTCCAATGTGGTGGCTTTACTAGAGGAATGAGTAAAAAAAGTGGTCAAATGAAATATGTTTTCTGAAAAAAAATATATATAGAAAAACCCATACAAATTGGGAGAAGGGTATATATAGAGGATGGTTTGTTTTGTTTATTTGTTAAGTCGCTCCGACACTATTATGGTAATAATGGTGATGTTCAGCTAATTGCTTGGGGAGAAAAACTCCAGATATATGCTCGGTTAAAACCATCAGCGCACTACAAGACAGCTGAAAGACCTCCCCACATATAGGTTCTAGTCCCATTTGGGACTCAAACCCATGCAGTGAAGCGCTGAGTAGTTACAAGTTGGCGACTCATAACTGCTCAGCCATGGGTGTCCCCTTATAAAAGATGGTGTGACATGTGACATAAATCAAACAATGTAGAAGAATACTATGGTCACATGGACCAATATGACATACTTCGAAAGATGTGTTAGAAGTTATTAAATTTGATATTTAACATTTAAGAACCTTTAAGTAGAAGCAGACAGTTTTATCATTACTCTGATAGCACTAAAAATTATCTCTTACACCGCCACACTTACCGAAACATTTCTGCAAAGAGATTTTGATTTTTGATTTTGATAAATCTCAAACCTGAACTCCCAGAAATACTTCCTACAAGGACATAATGTTACAATTCCTAAAATACTAATTAATTAACATTAAACAAGTGCTGTCCAAATACAGCATGATCCACTTTTAAAGGCTTAATAGTATAATGAAAGTTCCATGTTGAAGAAGGGACACAAATCTGCCAACATTCATTTGGAGGTTACCTGACCTTTTAAAACAGTTTCCCATTTTAAATGTGAACAAGCATTCCAAGTTGGAAATAGTTATCTTCAAAGGTTTTCCAGAAATGAACTTAAACAAAATATGTTAACCAATGACAATGCCAACGAAAGTCTTAAAAATTAATTCAATTTTTTTCTTTGGAACTAACAATGGTGGTATTTAGAGATTACATTGAAATTTAATAGTAAAATAATGAGCTGTATAAGTCTCAGCAGAAAAAGGGTTCTGCAAATGATGCGCTGTCACAGTATCCTGACCCTGACACATTATCCTGACCCTGACACATTATCCTGTCAATATCACATTATCCTGACCCTAACACATCAACCTTATCAACTGTCTCAACGTCTTTAACCACATACCTCAAATATCGTCTGGCTGGATCTTTGCTATCAATTAACAGATAATAACAACCTACTGCAAACCAGGATACCTGCAAAACAGCAATTAAACGTCATGTTTGTTGCAAAAAAAGGCCACTTTCATATAATACACCTAACCTATTGACATCAAGTTTGATTTAAACAATTTATGCAAATCAGTTTGAGAACTATATTAACGATAGTTTAGTAATATGGTTTCTGATATTTTGATTAACTTTTGTTGGCTTTAATGTTACTTTTATTACTGTGTTATTATATAAAGTGCTACCTTCACATAAATAGCTAGCCATGAATTCATAAACACAAAAAAAATACCAAACGCTGATATGACAATTTCATTTTTTTAAAGCAATGCTTTTAAATTTGCCCCAAAACAACCATTTTGAACAAAAGCTTAAATGTTAACTTCTTTTGTGTTGTAATGACTGTATGCAATTGCAGATTAATTATCACACACATGACTAGAAATGCTTAAAAATTGGTAATAATGAAGTCCAAATTGCCCTCATATGGAGTCAAAAGTATGTTCAAACAAGAAGTGTTTAAAATTGTAAATTAAACAGTAACTTGATAGAAATTTCTTTAATGTTAGTCTCAGATTAAGATTTTAATGATAGTTAATCAGTCCAGTCTGATGGTGTGTCTTAAAGACACATGTATGAGAAGAAATGGAATCATACACCAAACCATTTAATTTTTATAAGGAATGCTTTAAAAACTAAGGACTTTACCTGTTCATTTTTAAGAACCAAGATTTAAAAAGATAAACCAATTTTCTTACTTATTTCTTAAATAAGGGCAATTGTTTCGTCCACAAGATTCAATAAGGATAAAAACTAATTATTTTGAATTTTTAGTAAAATAAACCGATCTTTGCAGATTTCAAAATTTAAATTTAAATCAAAACATAACATATATGACTTAAATAAGGAACTAAACAAAACAATTATGTTTAACTATAGTTGTAGTAGTAAGAAAACAATAATTATTTTTATTTACTTACTGGTTTGTTAGGGTATAAATCTACCAACTTGTGAGCTAGGTAAAACAAACCTGCAAATAAAAATAACAAAATATTCATTCATTGTGCAGTTTATCAGCAATAAATATACAATTACACATATCTTGTTTGGTAAGTATGTTTAAAAATATATACCTCAGATAATTTAAAGCAAAGTTCTTTCTCTCTCTCTCTCTCCTCTCTCTCTCTCTCACACGCACGCACGCATGCACGCACGCACACACACACACAGAATTCCAGCTCCAGAAATGTAAATACAGATTATTATTTTTCAATACACATATATACAAAGGGTTTCATGAAACCCAGAATGCTTCCTTAGAAACAAAGAGAAGTGAGAAAGTTCTCTAACCCAAGTCTACCAGTTACTTACTATTTGCCTTCTTTAACTCCACTAGAACAGCTATATGAAGCGGAAGACACTGGCTGTTGTAGGGGTCTACATTCAAAACTCTGTAAAGATAATATTTTGTAGTCTTGAATTTGTTAGTACTGTAACCTTTTTCTCTGCAAAAAACTACCTTCCACCATAAAGTCTCCTCAGTAAAACTGTATGGAAAAGAATAAACAATACAAGGTAAACAAAAATTATTTTCAATAAGGACACAAAAACATCTATTATGACATCTCTTTTTTTTAATTTCCTTACAGAGGTATGGGTTAAATTTCCCCCTCATTGTGTTCACATTGTGGGGAGGTGAAATCTCTTTCTCCCACTCATCCTCATCTCTCTACCTGTTATTATGTGCAATGAATTCTTAGCCTTTTGTAAGCATACATTATAAAAAATAAATAAAGTGGATCTAGTTCAGCCAACTTTACATGGGAACTGTCCAATCAGGATCTGCAATATTAGCTGCTGAGTCTTGTACATTATTTATAGACATCTTCCCAAGCCATTTTAAAAAAAATGGAACTAAGAATAAGTCATTCACAAAATGCAGCATGAGGGCTAAGACAAGACAAAACAAAAAGGGGGCTGACAAAATCCATTCCAGGCATCTTAGCAGAGACAAATCCCTCCTGTAAGTTTTCTCAGGCAGATAAAATTCTAAGGCCGACAAGATACCGGCCATCAACTTGCCTAGGCAGAAAAATGCGTCCAATAAATATTCCAAGGCAAACAATTTACAAGAGGGATTTTGTCCGACAATTCTTAAAAGACTGGAAGGGAGTTTGTCCTTGAGGGATTTCAACCTATACTCTAACTCCTCAAGCAACAACACATGCCAGAAGGGCAACACATAACTTTAGACTCACTTTGTGGTGAGACTAAAACACTCCCTGAAGTCACAGTTATAGTAGTGTCTTTCAGCCAGGTTAACAACTATGTCCAGGTTATCCTTCAACTGGTGTAATGTCTCCGGTACACATGCCTCTTTTGGTTTGTTGTACTGAGCAGAAAAGGATATACAGTTTAATAGATTTTCTTTTATACGCACATAAAAAAATTGTCATATTGTTGTCGGTATTTCAAAAATTCTTCAGTTTATTTAAAGACATATGCCAAAAGATTGGACACTAAAAAACAATTATAAATTATTACATTAACAGAGTAGGAAGCTGAATCTTTGGTCTTTTGCAAAAGAACAGGTGAGGGTTTGTTAGATTGACCAACGTTCTGTAAAAATTGTATTTCTTCTTACCTTTTTAAGTTTATTCTCGTACAAATATTTAACCATTTCTTCATCCTGGTCAGTACATTGAGAACCAAAAGGTAAGGAGTCAAGCAGATCTCTCTCTGGAATAAACAGAATTTACTATATAAAGATTGGAACCTCATTATAACACTGCCTCGTATCCATGAAAAGTCAGCACTAAAAAGGACCATGTAATAAATATAATGAAAGTGACATGCACTTTACTTATGTTTATTTACAATATACACAGAAGGAAGGGATGGCTGATACTCCGTTGTTCCAAATGTACAATCAATTCTGTTTTGTAAAAAGTGCAAAAATATTGGTTCTTAGAATAACATGCCCCTTGTCTGTCTCTAGCCATTAAGCAAGTAACTATCAGTAAGTTGACACATTTTTTGTTGCTGCTTTGATCTTCATGGACTTTCTCCTGATTTTCCCCATAAATATGAAGCTTGCATTGTCCATAAATGACTTTGCTAAATTGATCATTAATTTTGAGGAATACAGAGGCCAGCCAGCTAAAATACAGCCCAACTTGATTGCGGACGACGTAAAGTTGGCAGGCACAAGATGCAACAGTGTAGGACCATGCAATCTGGAAGTTCATCACTGAAATATCTAATCTTACATCAGTAAGAAAAATAGAAGATAAACCCCGCACAACAACAACAATCTGAGTTGAAAGATTGGGGTGGTATACAAAGTTATTTAACACTTCAGAGATGTGGGTTTACAGCGTTCTGTTGGAGTCAGCATAATGGAGAAGCATGTGGTCTTAAAGAATGAAGATAGAGGATTATTTATTTGATAGTGTTTGTTTTTTTTGTGGGTTAGTTTTATTAGTCTAGTTTTGTGATACATAACACCAAAAGGGGTCACTTTAAGCTATTTATAGACCTTTTAAAGTATACCACAGCCTGAATTTGAATCATCAACTTGTCAAGCAAACAGTGTCAGTTCACAATATTTTAAGTAATTACTAATAAAATTAAAGTAATAAAAAAAGTTAAAAAAATATATTCTGATTAAAATCAAATAAATTCTGGAATTTACATCAAAAATTAAATTCTTCAATGTCAAAAGGGCCATCAACTGTTCAATCTTCTTGTTCTGACATAGTGTAATGACTAAAACTGATTAAAATAGGCTTCAGTGTACTGCAACTTTATCTGTTAAGGTGATACTTACAAAGTCAGACTTAACTACAGAAAACACAAGCTCTTAAAACATTTTATATAAATTTTGAAGAAAAAATACAGTGAGTAAATACGGGTATTCTCTTTACAGGCATTTTGTTGTTTATCAAATAGGGTCTGTATCACTGTTACACTACCTTCCTGAGCGGACAGCATATGATGATTCACAATAAGATCAAATGCTTCGAAGCAATACACATCCTGTTTTAAGGCTTCTCTGAAATACTCAATGGCCAGAGTCCGATTCTCCATTGCTTCTAGGATTTTACCACGTAGCAAGTTGATAGAGCATTCCATCTGAGAAGAATAAACACATATTATAAAAATAAGCATGTAGATCAAGCAGGATGTATTATCATAGATGTTGAATAGGCCCAAATACAGCTTAGCCACAGTTACTTCAATCACAAAAAAGATAATTAGCCTTTACAATCAAGCCAGTCAAAACAAACCAATTAAATACTTAATTAGGCTCTGTTCTTTCTATTCCCTTTAGACACAACCAACATTAGTTGAAAAATAGCACACATTTCGTATACTGACAGACCGAACATCCAACAGACAAGACTCCAATATACATAATTGGGAAGTTCCATGAAATTCTAAGCAGTGTGCAGGAAGAGATGTGTTCAAAAGATATATGCATTTGAAAAACTAGAAATGTGCTTAGAGAAAACAAGTGCCCCATTAGAAATAGCTAGTTAATCAAGATCAATGGGAGATATATAAAATTGTTAAGAAAAGTTCTAGTCTGAATGGACAACTCTGTTACAGTAAAACCTAAGGGCAAATTGGTAATTTATGCGTATAGGATGCAGAATCCTGCATCCGGTAAGTCCCTGTTATAATTTCTATTCTTATTCCTAGTCATCTCCTTTCATCTACATCGTGAAAAAGAGCCTTAACATATTATAGAGCCTCCAATTAAGTGCATGTAGTTCTACCTAGATAATAATCTGGTGTCTTTTTTCAATATCTATGAAATGGACTTTGCTATAATGTAAACTGCATATATGTGAAGAACTGTAAAAACAAAAGATATTGTACAGATCCTGATCTGACAACTCCTAAAAAGGAGCTATTTGATCTGAATCTAATCAGTTTTCTTAGGCCCTATCAATATGTGCTTAGCATGGTTGTAGTAAATAGACATTATATCACCAGTATACCAACCCCTTTGTTGGTTGGAGGCTCCATGGGGGCCTCTATGAGACTCTTGTTGGTGCTAAATGACATCCGCTTGTTGATGCATGGCAGTGTCACAGGATCTGCCACATCCAAAATGTTCAAGGCTTCCTGGTACTCCTTACATTCATACTGAAAATTAAATGATTACAGTATGACATATTTATGACAGAAGACTATATTAACAATTTAAATTACATTGTGTTATCTTCTTAGTGGGTAGGTATATGGTATATAGTTTCTGTTAAAATATTTTGAAATTGTCCATCTATTTTAACTATTAGGAAGGCTTATGACTGCAATCTTCACAGTCATATCTTGGAATAGGATAAGAATGTGTACCAGTGTTCAGTGTAACTAATACACATGTTAGCTTTACTAAGGCTTACTTTCTTAAAAAGAAATATAAGTTTTTAACATTATTTTTTCTCAGTGTTTCATCTTTTTTATGCATGATACAATGTAATTTTATGGTAACTATGTAATTTTCATCCAAATTCCAGGTACATACATGCATTGAAGTCTGTTAAAGAAAACTGCTCATGTGCATAAAATTTACACTAAAAGAATTCCATTTTTAATGTTACCGCTTAGTGCACATAATTTTTAATGTAACCGCTTAGTGTAACTATTTGAAGGAAAAAAACACAACTTACGTGACATTTGGCTGCCAGATATCTACAGTGAATGTTGCTCTGTAAAAAGAAAAGTCATTGATGTTGTAATTATATATATCACAGTGAGTAAACATATGAGCATTGTACATTAAACAGGTGTAATAATTTAATATTACTTACAAAAATATGACAAAGTGACACAAATATGACAAAGTGAACAAAAGTATAATAACAAAATAAACACACTAAACAACATGGGTCACATTCAGAAATGAGGTTACAGAAGTAAAGTTGAATCATGATACAATGATGCTCCACCTGTCTGACCAACACACTAGTAAAATCAGAGAATCTGTGAAATCTTAACATACCTGTGAGGCATTGCTACATATGCCTTTTGGCCATAATTGTGTTGTAGATCAATTTTTCTTAGACATTTTCATAAACAGGCTATTTTAAAAAAGATCATAACTTTTGTAATTATAGAAAATGAATGGGTTTATGACTGTATGAATATTTCTTATTACGTACAAGTTTATTACAATAGATAAAAACAGTGTGTTCCAAGGTTCAATATACAGTAGAAGAAAACTGATATATACATTGGCTAGTCAACCATTTTACACTTGGTGTTATGATTCTGCAGACAGAGAGTGTGATAGTAGTCTTGCAAATATTACATAAAGATTTAGGTTGGCACACTTAGTAGCCTGTATATTTGTTTAAATGCAATCCAAAGTATAGCAATTTGACTGTATCATCAATGTTTTACATTTTTTTTTGCCTAGTCCTTGCCTACTTACATGGTGTTCTTGCTTTACCTTTTAATTCATCTTAATTTAACAGTGACCATTTTACCTTTTTTTCTTGTGAGTCCACAGGATGCACATTTTCTGAAAGAATGGGCCGTGACAAAAACAAACGGGTCCCTATATATATATATATATATAAGGTATACCATTTACATTGTAATATTACCTCATCTACCATCTACTAAGTTTTTAGCCAGTGTTTTTGAAATGTATGTGATTTCTCAGTGTGCAACAGTGAATCATTGGTATCACTATTAGTTACATTGGTTTCCTTTCAGCATTTGCTATCTGTCATTTAATTGCGGGCAACTTTTCTTTTTTGGAGGCATCACAAAAATATCTTACTGACAGTTTGATGACAAACAGATGTCAACACTTGTTTAATACACCCGTTTAATATGCCTGTTGCCAATGGGTAAGCTGTTGAAATCAAACCAATCGGTTGATAATTTACAAATGTGCCAGATTTTACCCAGTGTGTATGTAATTTCTGCCAAAATGGATTTATTGTATTAATCATATGCAGGTTTATATTGCGAATTTCATGTTAATTTTTTGGAGACTAAATGATTCTAAATTACATGCATCCTTGCGAATGAAATATTTATTTTTCTCGCATCAATGAAAAAAAATTTTGCATCAGAGACACAGGACGCAGAGGTAAAATGATCAGTGATTTTCTGATTTCTGGGAGAGGCCTGTTGTTTTCTTTGTGAACAAAATAGTTAAAAGTTGAAGTATTTTACTTTTTAAAAACATAACACAAGGTAGATAGAACAAGAGAATAAATAATGCAGCAGCTAGCTTCCACACATGTCATGGAAGCTTTAAATTTTGTCACAAAAAGCTGTCAGATTAACACAGAGACACACATAAGATAAATAAAAGTTATTGGTCTGAGATATTCCTAACCTTATGCAACTGTTTACTGATGATGAGATGGGCTGCTCGGTGATACTGTCCTGTGTGGAAGAGAGTTTGTCCATACCAGTATATGTCATCAGCATTGCCTGTAAATATATTGTAATGTCTTAAAGATGTTTTTGTTTATGTAATACATTACAGCAACCAATTGTGATCAGTATAGCAACTTCCTGCTATTGTGTGCAGAAATAGCCCAGACAAATGTCTAGATGGAAACCCTGGCGCACCTCAGGTCAGCTGGAAAACCTTTCTATGTTAAGTCCTTATGCTGGAACCACAATGACAAACTAACAGTCAGAGGAGTTACAACCGGTGTCTCCACAAATATACTGCAGGGGCTTCACTTTAAAGATTTCCAGTACTAATACATAACTGATCTGATGTACAACCCTTAGTTGAAGTTGTTTTACTAATACTAATGTTTCTTATTAATTAATAAAGGACAGTTTCCTTTTTTATAACCTGGTTAAATTTTTATTTTAGTCATACACTTTTCAACGATGCTTAGCAGTATGGGTTCTAATTCTAAAAATAGCTCAGCCTTTTTCTTAAAATTGCTAAGTTAACTTTTGATATTTATGCTGAGTTCTCCCTAAGTAATTATGTGCTTCATAACTGATATATATGATTAATTTTTGCCACTACTGTTTTCATTTTGCATCTTACCATTTGATAATGATACGAGTTTATCTGCCCAGAATAATGCCGATTCATAATGGTGCTGAAAAGAAAATACAATGTTTATAAAAAGAGCATTAAACTTCTAAATATATAGTTATTAAATATACTAAATATTGCTACTAAAACAGATTGCTGAGTATAACTATTTAGATGTTATAAAAGGTTTTCTCCATCCTTTAAAACAAAAAGAGCACTTTGATCGGCCATCTGCAGGTACCTGGATTTGATCCTCCAGGATTGAGTGTCTTTTTTATGCCAGAACTTTTACTACACATTACACCAGGTAGTTATGGGCTGAGATTTCCGAATATCAGTTAACAGAATTGGACAAATATTAAATTGTAATAGATTTTATACAGCAATTATAAATACATACACTTAAACCTTTGAAGTGACATTGGCTGGAAAAAACAACAACACAACATTACTCAACAAACCTTAGACCTTCTTCTCCCATGTACCAGCTGAGCTAGCCAGGAGGACACTCATAGGGAGACCATACATATATATTTTTAACACATAGCAGTGGCCAATTATGATCGTTATGGCAATGTCCAGCTATTTTGGTGGAGGAAGCCCCAAACAGATATCTGGGTAGAACCACCTGCATACTGCAGGTCAGCTGGAAGACACACAATATATATATATATTTCAGTCTCACACAGACACTATGATCCAAGCCCCAGTGCTGAAAGACCTTCACACATCCAGTCCTTCACCCCTAACAGGACTAGAACCCATGCTGTGAAAGGCTAAGCTGTCAGGAGTTACTAGTTGGTGACTACCACAATGCTAGGGGCACCCAATGGAGACCATACAAACTACACTTACATACATACGTACAAGTATATGCACAATGCCTTTTTGTTACTGAATGTTTATTTGTTCTGTGCAAGCCAAATATAACTACAAAAAGTAACATATATTCATAGAAAGTTCATTTTATTAATTTGGTCAAACACAATATACAGAAATGGATTTACAGGCAGGGCAAACTGTGTATGCTCTGGCACTATTTCTCTCGAGCACTATAGTATTATAATTGACAACATCCGGTAGGCACTGGGATATATGAATACTTGCTAGGTACATTGCTCTCTAGGTTCTGTGTCATGTGAGGGTAGATTGAGAACAGTGCTGAAACTAAATCAAAGATTTCTACCCAGAAAAGGTATCTGTGCCTAACCACAACAAGGGGTGAGTCGCTTTGACAGTTCTGCTTTGAATTTTCAAGTTGATATTGTCTCTAGATTTATAAAACATGAAGGATTGTCAATTGACGTAAACCAAAACAAAACATCATTGATGACATACATGAAAACAATATCCTAAATACACAAGCTTTAAAGGAAAGGGTACTTAATTATAATACCAAGGCCATAGAAGAGAACAGACATCACTTTTGACAGAACTTAGATAAATAGAAAATGACATTCCGGATTCCCCACCCACAAGTACCAATAGGAAAAAAACCCGTTTAATTCATTGAAAAGCTTTATATAATCTACAATGCGAATGGGTGTAAATACCTTATCTATAAAATCTTTCACACGCTCCCGTAGTCTACATAAGTCGATAATACATGCCCCGCGCGCGTCTGAAAATTGAGCACTTTCTTTATTTTCGGTCTCACCCGCCATTTTGTTTCAATGACCTGAAATTATCCAATCAAAACGCTTTATTTTGTTAAATACAATTTAATTGGTCCACCAAGAACGCGTTACACTGCGGCACTACTACTACAACTAAGGAAACGGTACCTCCTCTATTGACGCATTATTACCAATAAGCCAAACTTTTATTCAAAAGTATCAAATAAATTGCTGCTCTTAAAATTAAAGACAACTATCGTCTTAGAGATTACACATTGCTTATTTTTTATGCAAACAGGAACTTGTTCCGCCAAAACCAGAGACAGGAAATTTACACCTAGCTAACATGTGTATCTGTAGCCTGTATGATTGCCGTTAAAGTCCTAGTAACTGTTTATGGTCGTAAGATCAGTCATTAACCTTAAATGCGTTTTAATTAAATACTAAAGACTCAAATTAGCGTAAATATTAATTTTAGAGTAACGCTATTTGTTAAAAGTGATCATAAAGTTATGGTGCTAAGATTTCCGATGAAGCGGCACCCTGTATCCTCAGAAAAGGCTAAGATAATTAATGTTCCGTGTGAGATCATTGTTGTCGTCGTCGCCGTCGTTGTTACTGATGATGATGATGATGATGATGATGATGTTGTTGTTGTTGTTGTAAAGTTAGTATTTTGCCATGCGTCAAAAGACAAGAGTATACTACGTATAATTTTAAGGCATGACAATTAGACGGCATTTTGTATGTTTTTAATAGCAACAAGGTTTCTTGGTCGGTTTGTTGTTAGACAAAAATGTTCCATTGTTGAACAGGATCAAGACGCCGACCTTCGATGCTTTGCATCAGTGCTCTCTTGTTGTTGTTGTGTTATTGTGTGAGTATCTGTTGGTATGTAAATGAGTTTCGAAATTTCCAATGAAGTCGAACGCATTCCGTCTCATTAAAACACGCGAATTTATTACCTAAGGAAAATCGTATTTTGATTATATATCCACAATAATATACATTAAGGATTGCAGTTTCATTCGAAGTTTTGGTCAACCTGACCACACACCTATTACCAAACTGAAATATCGATAATAAAGCTCGCGCAAATTGCATACGTTTTAACGTGAGCGAGCCTATTTTATGCGGCAGTTTGTCTGACCTAGTTTCAGCGAGGGTCGCTAAAGTGGGCGTATCTACAGCCCACCAAAGCAAGAAAACATTTTAACACATGCGTGTGATTTTCATTTTAGTGATTTTTATATATATAAATGAGACAATCAAAGCCTTTTGATGCAAATGGAAATATGAATCCTTATTTAAAAACCTTTATTTATCTTCATCTATTTTAAATAATGTACAAATGTACATATTGAAGAGTGGCACCCATATCAGGCAGCGTCGAAGATACACCTTATATATTTGAATTGTCCGAAGATCTCAAGCGACATTTGTAGGACTCAAAGACTACATAGACACAGCGTTTATCTGCAATGAATACCTTTAAAAGGTAAAATATTCATGGCGACATGGCCAGTTTCAGGAGTTGCAGATAATGTTCCTGAGGATCAAACAAGATCATCCTTATTGAGCTGCTACTGTTCTATGAAGATTCCAGCCAAGAAGCACACGAGACGATGAGCGCCAACCATGCCCAGTAATAACATACCAGAAATAGCATCTAAATTATGAATAACGGTTTTAGTTTATTCTTACTTATGCTTTTATTTTATTTATATATTTTATTTGCATATGTTGCAATACTCACCCGTCCAATATTTGGCCCTTTAGCCGAATGGCCGTTTCAAGACCATACCTGTTTACTGTATTGAATATAATGTCTCGTCTCAGGTTTTTGTAACATTCACATTTGACTAATGTTTGAATACCTTTTTTTTTTAATCTTATATATCGTCCATATAACTTTTTATTATTATATGAAAGGTACTGTGCGCAGGACCAAGTCGATCAAACTACTCTTTAGGTGAAGTTTGACTGGCGATTTACTTATTGTCAGGATCAGGTTAATATGGCCAGAGTTTAACACTTGACTAATTAAGACTCAATCATTATAGTTTTTTCTCAATTGCGATAGTAATAACAATGAACGGGTTTTCTTTTATGTCCTCTTCGCACGTTTCTTAGCGGACAATTACCTTAACCGAATTTATTCAGATTTGTTGTTTAAAAATAAACCAAATTTTCGAATTGTGTTATCGTTTATAATCATGTGCATGTTAGCTTGGGTAATGTATGGCTTGAAATAATGCCCGTAATAAACACTCGTCTTTACATTGATTATACAATTGAAGGCAGTGTTCAAGGCGTTAATGGATTAAATGCATTTAACTGCATGCCCTTTGATTGAAAGTGTAACTAACAATGTATCCAAGGGCACGCGTGTTCCCGCAAAATGGTTTACAATATCTAAAGATAGGATCATAACTTCGTTGATGTTGAGTGAACCCATATCGAAGATGAACAGTATTTTTATATCATATACTTACGCGCCAACAAATACACTGTGAATAAAAATTTAAGGAATTTTTCTACCGATCAAAAATAAAAAGTATATCAGAATGTGTCAAGAACGTGCCATACGTCTGATATTGTCAAGGGGCTATAACCGGCAGCCAAGATCGAATTGCCATGGATCAGTATTTTATATAAACTACCTACAACTACCTTAAATTTAAATTGAATCGTTGTGCCCTTCAAAAGTTATTGAAGGAAACAAAAAATGACATTTGTATAATATTCAGATGATGTTCTATCAACAAAAAAAAATGGGACTTCGCTTGTATTTCGATGTATATTTAATACGAAATATGAGTTAACATAATTAAATCAATCGAGTCCCCTGAGTTACTGATAGTTAACAAAAAGTACCCGGACAGACACATGGGCAGATATGTGCATCTCTTCAAGATGGTATACGATACTTGAAACAGGAAACAAAAACATCGTAGAAACTGCAAACAATAGACAGTAAACTTAAAAGATTCTGCTAACAACTTCTTTGTAATTGCCTAGAGTTATATTGGAATACACGACCTCAGTGAAGTTAATATACACGTCAATAAGCATCCCAGCCAGTTTTAGAACTAGTAAACCAAGGTTTGGCATCGCTTACCATATTATCCCTGCTATTTTCTAACAGCTAATAGTATACATTAGCAATCATTTAATTTATATTTTCTGTCATCGGAAAATACGGGTTTTATATGTCTTTCTTTGTCCTTCAAAAAATGATAAAACCTCGCGCTCAGCGAGAGTGGGATTATTGGAAAGTCAGGTGGATTAACGACATAGCTTTTGCGTAGGATAATCGCTAATTTATAAAAATAAAGAGATAGTATTCTTCTATCTTTAAGTGAAGCGGCAAGTTTACACAATGGCCAGTGTATCCATTTTCGTATAATTATTATTCTATCTTACAATTATTTATAACAGGACCTAATTGTACAATGATGATGCGCCGATGCAACATGTTACTGAATTCTATTTTGAAGATTAAATATTTACTGTAAATATTATATATACATATATGATAATTAGCATCTCAAAAAACACCTACCCACACACGAAAAGCAAAAAGTCGAGGTCATTAAACACACCCTTTTCACATGAGTAACATTTGAAAATAAAATCACAATCCCCACCTCGCGCCCCGACCCCCCCCCCCCCCCCCCGCGCCGGTAAAATGCAGAACCACCCTTGCTGGCACAACTCAACGAAAGCGACCAATGGAGATATGTCGCATGTCAGTTATTGGCCGAAATTTAACCATATCGCAACAAGTTATGGTATGTGAGTCATCTATATTAGCTTCAAAGCAGGAATCAAACAGCTCTCTTGCCTTTTCAGTTAGATGTCAGAATATTAGGGGAAAACACAGAAAAAAGTTTCAAATTAAGCAATCAGTCGACCAACAGCGAAAAAAGTATTAAACAACAATAACTACAACAATAACAAAAGTTGTTTTAAGGGACTTGACAGAAGTTTAAAGAAAGAACAAATGGAAACTACTCAAAATGAGACGTCATAGAATTTACGATGGCAGAAAACCAACTAACAGATTACGGCACTAGCCCGGATATTGCAGGTTAACCTCGTGATGATCACGGTGTTTTGGAGAGTCGTACTTTGGTTTGCCCTCGGGTTCAGCCTCCGTCATGTGAAGGTGTCGGAAACGTCTTAAATCTTCTACGCCAGACCTTCCTATATTAATGTATTCTTCAGAGGCGATTGGAATTATAGGCTTCTTTCAGGTGATTGGTGTTCCACTTGCAAAGGAGCAAGATAGATGAGTTACTTTGGATATCTAGTAATTGTGGATATACGTTGCTGAACCTACCATCCTGAGAGCGTAGTGAAGAAATGGTAAAATCCATCCTGTTGCGGCTGGATTACAGATCGTATGTCACTCCACCTCCTTGTTATGTCCTAGGTCACATGACCATCAGCTAATTCCCTTCCGTACTGAGGCAGCAATGAGCCACTGTGATAGTGTATCAAATAGCATCCATGGCCGGGCGGTTCCTAAACTGTACATTAATGTTGTTTACATAAACCAGTTAATACTATCAGTGCACGTGCAAATAACATGGTGTACGGTTGACTTTCTTTATTTGAAGAATACATATTTTTGTTATTAACGTTGTGAGACTTGACCTAGGCATAAATAATGGTGGGGAAGTTACATACAACTCGCGGAACGGCCCATAAGCCAGCGTAATGAAGAATCCTGATTGCTCTCTATATATCACTGGCACTGGTAATCTAGACACTTGTGGTACATGTATTTTTTCAATGACCTATTCTTGGTATTGGAGCAACGTGCGCAGAGACCAGCATCGATTCAGCCACATCCAGGGAACGCTAAAACGGAGCCTGCCACCGTGTGGCTAAAACGAAAAGTCGGCTTGGTATGACTAAAATAAAGCATCGTGCGTATGGCTAGAATGAAGCCTCGCTTTATTGGGCTTAAACGAAGACCCTGTCAGAGTAGCTTAAAAAAGCTTTGCTCAGTATGGGTACACTACAATAAAGCTTCGCTCAAAATGGCTGAAATAAAGCCTATCTCGATATGGCTGATAGAAGGTTTGGCGATAGGTTCAAGAAAGACCCGAATTGTTGCCGATGGATTGCGACATCAGAGCCGTCCCGAATAAAGCATCCGACTTATAAATTTTAATATTTTCGGCCCCAAAGTGCTGAGGTTTCTTAAGTTTACAGGCTTTCGATACGTCGCAGAACATATTCTGATTCTGCGGCCTAACCAAATCTCTACGAGTCCGGCATTCGCACACATACCCTTGCAACAGACATACAGATATGAATGTCAAGATTCTTGACTCAGCAAAGATAAATAGGCTTTTTCAAAGGTTCATTTATTTTGGCCAGAAAACTTCACAATACTTTAATAATTTAGCAATAACTGAGAAATTATTTTCTGTACTTTTACGCTAAGCATATACGTCAAGGCAACGTTGAACTGATATAAGTTTTCGACAATGTAATCGCATAACCCCGGAGAGAGTTCGGATTTATAAAAACACCAAGCACATACATCGTTTTTCTTTAAACAGAATTGAATTTGTTACCGTGACGGAATCCAGCATATATGCATGAGTGCCAGTTTGATGCTGAGAAATACCAACATATATGTTTGAAAAGGCATACATACATTCGTCACATAGAAATGTTTATTTTATATACATGTATTTTTGTAACTGTTATTCATTTTCTTCTCCCCGAATTTATCTGCCTTCATTTATATTTCTTGTCTACAAAATAACATAAACACTTCTCGGGGATTTCACTTCAAACTTGTTGTGTACTAGTTTCTGTCTGTCTACATGCATTCTTATTCAGAGATTTAAACTACAAGCGATCACTTAATGCCTCATTATCAATTAATAAAATAAACCGCAAGAAAGAGCGTTAAACTAAGATCACAAACGTTGAATACTGGTATAATAATATCTATGTGTCCATCATTCCTTCGAGGAGCAAACCCCACCTTTAACGGTTCCTTGATGTCGCCGTTTTAAACTTTTTTTTCAATATTGTAATGGCAACCTTACCATTTCAAACATATTTATGTATATCTATATCTTTATTTTTCTACCTTTCCCGGCGAGCTATTCATGTGGTCCTTCCAGTGCATCATCCTTCCTTTGATCGTTTGTAGCATTATTTGTAGTATCTAAAGCCTCGACAACAAGATTAAAGGCCGCGCAAAGTTACACTCCGTACTTGATTAAATCGCCGTCAATAATCTGGGTGTCGTCGTCGGCGTCGTTGTGTGCCTTAAGTTATTATCAAACCAGCCGGTTGCGCTGACATCAACGATTAATCGTCAACTGGCAGTACCAAGAACAAGCATCTAACAACGACCGACATGTTCACGGACATGATCCGTAATTTGATTCCAGACAATGTGATCTCCGTCTCATTCCAGAAAGAACAAACCGTTTACAGGCAAATTGGCATCATGGACGGAAATACATGTACAATCTTTCTGACAAATACTAGGACCATTTGAAAAAGTATCTAGCACAAACATTTTGGGAATAATCGTTGTTTGCACGCTGCACGGTTTAGCCACAGGCCAAGCGGGTGATTCAGGAAGGTCATTTTCAGAATTTTTCCGAGCTGCAAATACAATCATCATATCAGTCATGCGTTAGGTAATCTGGATGACAACAATCGGAATCTTAAACCTTGTTGCGACGTCAATATCAAAAGTTGAAAACCTTCAAGATATGCTGTCTAGATTTTTTGTTGTTGTTTTTCGTTGTTGTTTTGCTTCAATACATCTTAAATAATCGTCATTCATATTATTCTCCTTTTATTGGTTCTTTTAATATGCAAATCCCTTTACATTCTTCTACAAATGCGCCGCCTTCAACTGCCCTAGCCGTTCCAGAAATCATCAATACTATCAGAAATTACAGCAATGTTGATATGCAAATCTCAAGATTTTGTTTTATTTTTCTCGGCAACTTGTAGCTCTGGTAGCGGGGCCTTTGTTCTGATAACGGCGCTGTTCTTGGCACATCTGGAGGGCGTCGTCTTGCCTGTCGGCCACATGTTTACGCTGATCATTCTAAGTGTCGCGGCCAAGACATCTATTCCCGCCGTGCCCAGTAGCTCTGTGTACTTATCATACAGGAGTCGCAAGGGATCCAGACTTCGAACATTGGCGTTGTTATGCCCATTGAGTGGCTCATGGATCGGGTCAGGACAACAGCGAGCGTACAGACAACTATTTTTGGTACGTTGCTGGTCAACAGGCTAGTCAGAGGGTCGTCTGAAGATGCTGCAATCACGGATATTGAAACAAATGGATAGCTAAAAAATGCGTCTTGTTTACTCAAGGCAGATAGTCAAGACAACCTCGAGTACTATTATTTGCAATATGCATAAACATATCAACCTGATTCTGACCTTTGCGCAAATACTGATTGCGTGTACATGTACCATAATTATATTGAATTGCTGCCCATTTCTGTTATATGACTTTTTTGCACGTTTCTTAACGAACCATATCGTCAGAAGTTTGTATATCACTTTAATCACATTTTTCATATTTCCTTAGCATTCGTATTGGACACGTTTGTTTGTGTTAAACGTGGTTTGATATGACATTACATTTGGGAAAAAAATGTTTTAGCATTGATTTGTTGTTGGAAGGCATCGTTCAAGATCCTTTATCAAAGGACATTGATGTACGGGACCATTGCTCCGCTCATACGTAACCCAAATCGAAGATGGTCTGTTTTTTTATCTTATACACTTACACGTCAAATATATACTAAGTCATTTTTTCTTCATTTACTAATCAGAAATAAAAATGACATTAGAATATGACAAGAAAGGTTCATAATTCCGATATTATCAAGAAGCTAACCGATAACCAAGACAAAATTGGATCTGTATTTTATATAAACTACCTAAAACTTGAAGCCAAATGAAATCGTTTTGTCCTTCAAAGGTTATTGACGGGAAAAAAAATGGCATATGGCATTAAATTATATAAAATCGACAGTCATCTAATATTCAGCTGATGTCTGATATGAACGAAAATCGGACGTTACTTGTACTTTGATCTAAACTTATTACGAAATTTGAATAAAAGAATTTAATCAATCGAGTCCGTTGTGTTTCACAAGTGTTTCTCATAGCTGGCTACCTCGAGTCAACTTTAATGTAAAATCATCTTTCTTCAAATGACTGGTTTATTGAGTTTATCGTCGCACTTAAAGCAGATACAGTACTGCCTTCACTCTGTATGGCATGCCGTGTACACCTGGCATGACACCACATCCTGTAACATTATCCTGACACCTGGCCAACCAATCAATACTTGGTTTTATTTACCCTCGCCCTAACTATTATTATAGGGCGAGCATTAATATATAGAAGTTTAAAATAAAATATCACAGTAAGTTTTTATTTAATGGCGTGAGGGTTGCCTAATGCCAAATGTTAAAAAGAATAAAAATTAAAAATGTAAGGATGATTATTGCATGGTTATGGATTTGACAATAGGCACCTATATAAAATATATGGATGTTTGTATTATCTATGAGGTATATGTATGTTTGTGAAGTATGTGTCATAAAAATTAATTTTGTAAAATTTTAAGATCTGCACTTTCTTTTCACTGTACATTTTTTGGCCAACCAGTCGTGGAACTACCATTATATATGCTTGAGTGTTAGCAATACCACTTCCATTTTAATGACTATGGTATGCCGCGGCCGGGGTAAAAACCCTGGGCCTCCCTTACCCGGAGCCGACACTCTACCGATTGCCCTACCAGGTTCAGTATGCATATACATCCAATGGCAAGATTATCGAAAGTCAGCAGTCCCAAATGAGACCAGTTGTTCCTGATGTGATGTACATGTAATGTCTTCATTCTTTTAATACATAGTTTACAATATTACAAAACATAGCTCATATCTTTGTATCTTTTAATTTATTCTTTATATATCACTTTACTTATCATCAACTTACTAGCCATAATTATTGAGGGGCATTGATCTATATGAAATATATAAAAATTGTTATTTTATTTTTTATTTTCATTAACAAACAACATTTTCTTATTTACATTTTCTTTATATTCCCTTTTCTCTGTTATCTCATTCTCTCTATCCACTCACCCCATATGTTTTCTCTCAGAATCATAATAAAGATATTTTAACTAATGTAGAGAATAAAAGAAAGGGGTGAAAATAAAATGACTTTTAAAAGAAAGATAGGAAAGAAAAGAACATCAACTGTAAGAGCAAACATATGCAAAACAAATAACCTATAAATTTTAAACAGCAAATTCTGGCATTCATCCATATAACAGGTACTTTAAATGTATACCTGTTAACAAACACCAACTCGGTGCATTGTTTAATATTAAACAATGATTTAAGTACACCAGTTGCGAGTTTGAAACAACAAAAAGTGCATAAACTAAACTTAAAAGGACATTTTTATTAAAAAAAATTAAAACCCATCACTTTTTATAAAAACAAAATCCACTAAATGAAAATGAATAAAAATTATCAACACAAAACTGAAGTTTAGTATATACTTGTTCAATATTATCTTACTCTAAGTTGCTTGTTTTCTTTTCTTTTTTTAAATAAAAGCAAAAAACAGAAGCAATTCAATAAATTAAAAAAGATGTACATTTTTCATCTACATATTGAAAAATATATATTCAAAATTATTAAATACAAATATAATAACACAAGATATATTTAAGCAAACTTAAATTTAAAAACTTATTTAATTGAAAGAGATTCTTCTATGTGGTTTACCACTTCAAAGGACCCACAATGTAAAAATGCCTTTTTTAAATCTGACAAGAGACAGTGTGATGTATTTCAATTCAAAATACAACACAGCTCAACATGCCTGCTTTGAAAGTATCTTGATGGAAATTTAGCATAATAAGAAATCTTAAACCTTTTGTCATCAGTAATTAAGCACATATTAATGCTATTAATTACATGTACTAAATCTTAATCAAATCTCACAGAAAATATAGCATTGTACCAAATACTAACCATATGAACCAATGAAATACAGCAAATTAATAAATCTTTTCTCCTTAAAACAGTAGCATATATCTTAATTATAAATCATGCTCACCCATGACGGTGAGTGATGACTGATAAATTTCTGGCACCTAAGCTTGGACACCTTTCGACTGCTTAGGATTTTTTTTCAATAATGGGGGTGTCAATTTTTTTTTGGACTTAATGGAATCCTCCCATATATTGAACTAATCCTCCTATAAGCTAGACTATACAGAAATCCACTGACTATAAATGGAATTTAACATTCCATATAAGGAGGTTTTTTTATTACATCTATATCAGAAGATTATTTTATTACATTTACCTTTAAAATTTGTTTTTTCATAGTGCAACTATGTATCACAATTATGGCTTAATTCAAGATGAAGTACTGCTAGAGATGCAGTACATAAAGTTCTGTTCAAGAGGTCAAGAGAACCTATTGAAAGGGAGGGGGGCGGGGAGATGCTTGATTTGGACTTGGACACTTCGCCTGATGGGTGCTGAGAGCTATAATCCCCATGCATGGATAACATTGGAAAGACTTGATTAAAGAATAATCTTTACTAGCAACCAAATCCATGCTTCGACTCCCTCCATAGAACAATTTCCACTCCTACGTTCACTAAAATGGTTTATCATCAATCTGTCTCTTCCATCTCTGAATCATCAAATTCACTTTCATCTTGCTCAACTACTTGGACATTTTCGTTGTAAAGTTCTCGTCTTAGTTCTACAACCCGTGAAGCCTGAAAAAATAATAAAAAAATTGTATATTTATTACTGGATTAGTAAAGGCTGGTTTAAGTCATATAAAACAAATGACTTAAAAATTTACACTTTTTTTATCTTCATGAGCAGACATTTGACACAAGTTACAAACTCTTACATTTCGTACCCGTTTTTTTCTGCCAATGCGAACCTGTAGACATATTTTCTTCAAGTACAGGCCAGTTGATATCTAGCAAGCTACGGAAGACGTTGGATTGTGTTTGACCCATACTGTGTAGGGTTGATGCATATGCATGAATGAAAATTGTGAAAGTAACAGTGCAGTTTTGTGTATGTGCTCATGTATTTGTTTTTGCATGTTTGATCATGTATATAACTCAATGCGCTATCGAATTTATTGTATCATTCTGAATCTTACATAGTTGTATGTGCATATATTTGTGTGATCATTGATGTTTTCATATTGTCTATTATGTGATACTGGTCTTTAGGTAGTTTTTGTGTGTTTTCGGCATTAGCTTTTATCCTTAACTCTGTGTTCGCTCGCCAAGGTGTTGCGAGTGCTTATAAGGTTTTTACACATTTGTACCACTTCAATTTCTTACAACCTATTTAACATACTGATTTTGGCAACCACGATCCATGTGGGTTTTACTCTTACCTGTTTACAGTGCTGTACGAAGGTTTTAATATTGTTATTGGTTCAATATATCTTAAATGAAATTCTTAAAGTGAGCAGTGTTATTTAATGAATTGACTCATACAATTAGACAATATGCAATATACTCTTTGATAACATATTCAGCTCTCTTCAAGTCAATGTAATTAATGGAAGTTCTGCGTTGTCTCTCATCAGATAACATATTGCCCTTTGCATCAATGCTTTTCTTATTGCAATGTATAAAATGCACTATTTTTTTTTATAAACAAATGAAAATAGAGAAGATAGGACACTTAAAATATGGATATAAATAGACAAAGCAAAAAAAAGAAGAAGCTAAACAGGGTGCAAATTGATAGACTTTCCCATACATGTGAACTTTTTTAAAGCCAAACTGGGAGATTTTCACTTGTGGGAAATTTGTTATTTACACATAAACAAAGAAGAAAGTTATCTGTTTCCAAATAGGGAGATTTCTGAAAATGTGTATAACACCCCTTATTTTCATTTTATTTTGAACCTTAAAAGTGTGAGAGTTCATGTGTATGCTGCTCTCATTGAACATGTGCTACAAAGCAACAGGTGAAAACAAAGGCACAAACTGACCATGACAGAGATGTAAAATGACCCCCCACATGTACTATCTGACCAAAAACAGCAAGTACATGCTGACCAATAACCCAAAACAGTGATAATAATATGTTAGAGGCACAATTTAACCAGGTTCCTACAATATGACCAAGAGACAAGTAATAATAAACTGATGAGATGCAAGTTGTCATTGTTCAATTAGATTACATTGCTCCATAAAGGATTCAAACCCAAGTGCTAATGGGGACAAGGAGCTACAATCAACAACTCGATCGGGTGCAAGTCAATACGGCCACAAACAAATCCAGCCGCAAAATAACCCAATCCGCCCACACTGCCCTCAGAAAACAGTCAAACCGGCCACATTTTGAAATATAGCCTTATACTGAACAAATATTTATGCTTTGATTTTGTTTTTTTAATTCTTTTCGTAAACTGTTATAATCATTAAAAATGTTAATAAGTATATATTTATATGTGTGTGTGTGCGCGTGTGTATTTTATACTGTTTTTTGTTTGTCTAATAAATGATTTATTGTATCATAATAAAAGGATTAAATGTTGTTTTGTAATGTTTTTATTTCTTTTCCATTGTAAACTGTTGGCACAAGTGTTTTAAGTTTGATATGACCTTTAAAGTTATCAACAAGTCTTTATGATTGCGAACGCGTAATTACTTGCATGTTCCTGTGATGTTGTTTGGCGCACTAATTATGGTTTTAACACCCATAATCAAACTACGGCCAACTTATTCTTGGCAATAGCAAATAAATAAATAACATAGATAAATAAATAACCAACCCTATGACTATCGTATTTTCCTACAACTACAACAAAAAATAATGCAAATAAAAAATTAATTACTCTAATGTTAACAAAAAAGCATGCTAACAAAAGTTATAATGTTAATAAAAGGCATAAACATAAATATGTGGCCAGTTTGATCGATTTCCCAGGGTATTGTAGCCTGATTGACTTTTCTGGGCCGGATTAACTGTAACTCACTCCATCCACTGGGCACCCATCCAGCTAAATCAGTTAATGGCAAAGACATGCTGATAGTACGCTTTTCTAAGGGAAGTGTTTTAAAATCAACTGCTGATTGCACAAGTTACCAACATGTCTGTTATTAATATAATATTAACATAAAAAAGGGTTATCTAACCTTTTTGTTGGCATACTCGTAGTACATGTTCCGGAGCCCTTCTACGACAGCCAGTCTTAATCGTAATTTATATCTAAACACGCGGTGATTGTTCTTTTTGGCACAATTGTATCTTTTGTGGATACTTTCCATTTTGCGGTTTAACAAGTTAATCTGGCTGCAGGCTTTTCTGAAGCGTATTTCTGTTTGCTGTAATTCCGTTTTCATTCCCGTTACCGAGTCAATTTCCTCTTTTGTGTTAGTTCCTCTTGACGCTGAAGATCTCGTTACACGACGTTCGCAACGTCTCGTGGCCATTTTCTTTGAATATTCGCTTAAAATAACAGTATATTTTACGTTAAATGCAAAGAATGTGCCCTCTAAAGCTTTTGCGTCTGAGAAATATGCATTTTTTGCCTGAAGCTATTTTCGTGTTGTTTAGTATTAACACCTTTTCAGTAAGCCATACACTGGTTACCCGCTAGTGCACATGTTTTCCATAAAATTTCGACGGTTGTGTCGAGAACCAGCAAATTTATTTCCGTCACGTGACCGTTCGCGTAAGAGGCCCACAAAGGGAAGGTGTGAAGAAAAAACGACAACATACGCGCATTTTCTCTCACCTGTAGATCTAACCGCAATTAACTTTGAAGCCAGTTATGCTGAACCTACAAGAAATGCAACAAATAGCATATGTTTAACTAATCAGCCGCTTAGTAATATCTGTAACTATCTGACCTCTGTTTTGGGGTATTTGCGTATGTTTTCTTTAGAAAAAAATCACACTTTAGTCTAAGATTTGACGATTTCCTGCAGTAACTCAATTTAAGGGTAGTAAAACTCACAAATTGAACACTTAAAATGTTAATTCTGTTCAAATCTTAAACTTAAACACAAATGGTCACGTGGTTTTCTTAGTTTAAAAATAGGTAACTGTGCAGCGTGGTTCAGATAGGAAATACGTTTGCAATAAGGAATGTGGCGTTATGATTCACATTTCAGACAGGTGTAGGACATCAATAAACAAAATTTTGCAAGATCTATTAAGGTAACAATGGTTTATTAAGATATTTAATGAAAAAACTTTTGCTCCATACTGTTGGATGCCAACATTGAAAACTATAGATAATTTCCACATCAGGGAAGATCCCTTATCTTGACAGCCATCTTTGATGGCAACTTCAAGGGATTTGCATCTGAATTCTGTAAAATTTATTTTCTTATAATTCCTACATTTGTTGTCTAAAATTTAAGGCTATACACCATTGGAGAGCTCTTGAAATTCTTATTTAAAAAAAACAACAAACAACAATATTTTAACAATTGATAAATGCACAGAGAATTAATACATAGAAATAAATAAATCTACTGGCTCATTCTTAACACAAAATGAACAGTGTATCTTTTTTGGTTGTAATTTTTTAAAACCTTTAAACTATCAAAATACAGTTAGATGTTTAAAATACTTCATAAAAGCTGTTAAATTTTATATAAAGTTCAGTAAAATAGACTGAAAAATAAAATCACAGTGGTGAGCACATATTTCAGATTTCGGCCTGCATTACCTTCTGCCTTCAAAGAGGGCTGCCTTAAAGAGGTCTTATCAGTGCCTATGACATCACATGGAAACTATCTAATTCAAGTATACAACGTCATGAGGGTTATACGTGTATTAATTAATTTATTTTAAAACAGGCACAACACGAACAAAAACGTTTTGTAAATGATGTACAAAAACAACAGCAAAACAACAACACACGAAACCACATTTTTTTCCTTTCCCATTCGCATCATCACAGACCCCTGTACACGCTTGGAAAAGAAAATGGAAGGAAATTATTATCACGAATAAAACGGGATGTCAACAGTCAGTTAATATCACGTTTGTTTTTAGGACAAAAAGATACAGCTCCCGTGTTGCATATATAGTTTGTGATTGTGTATAAAATATACATACGATGAAATAATTAATATGAATATGTCTGTCTCTTTCTGTTCGCCTCTGTTAGCCTGTCTGTCTCTCTCTCCCTCCCTCTTCTCTCTCTCTCTCTCTCTCTCTCTCTCTCTCTCTCTCTCTCTCTCTCTCTCTCTCTCGAGCACTCTCTCTCTCGAGCTCTTCCGAATGATACTTCTTTAAGATCCGCAAACTATACCTGCTGAATGCTACCTGACAGAGTGGTTTCCCTTGAAAGCATAAAAAAATGTTGACGAATGGTTTCTTGACAGGTATGTAATTATAGACAAATTGATGACAAAAAAATCAAAATAATACTTTCATTGAGAAAATTTGGGATTTACTTCTATATTTAAAGATAAAGTTACGTACTTTACAAAGATTTTGCCGACTCAGTGCCATGATGATGTCGACCGCAATATTTACTAATTTAGTATTTCGAGGAAACTCACAGTCGCAGTCGGTTTAGTTATTAGATGAATGTTATACATGAACATTATACATTTAGATGATATTGAAATTTAGTTGAAATATCTCTTAAATTAGTCAATAATTTATTGACTTTCTAAAAATACATTGCTGAAACAGCAACTGAACTAACTAAAATGCAAGAACTTGAAAATCCATTTTACCATGCCGGTGTCACGGTCTCATTTTTCTGCCGTGACGAAATTTCTCACACGCCCCAATGCGCATGCGCAAAATTTTAATAGAAATATGAGCCCGTATATAGATGGTCCAAGATTTCCACCCAGGCACACATTTCCATCTTTAGTAAACGTGTAAAATTTATCTATACATGTATATGATAGAGTCAGAAATATTGGCCTGTAAGAAACATCAGCTCGTGTATATATGGGCTTAAAATTCCACCCAGGCACTCATTTCCATCTTAATTAAAAGTGTAATATTTATGTATGTGTATATGGTAGAGAGAGAAAGATTGGTCTGATAGAAACATCAGCCCGTGTATATATGGGCTTATATTTCCACCCGGGCACATGTTTCCATATTAAGTAAACGAAACAAAACTGGGTATAAATATAGATAGAGAAAGACTGGTCTGATAGAAACATCAGCCCATGTATATATGCGCTTATAATTCCAACCAGGCACACATTTCCATCTTAAGTCAAAGTGTAATTGTTATGTATCTGGTAGATAGAGAAAGATTGGTCTGAAAGAAACATCAGCCCGTGTATTTATGGGCTTATAATTCCACCCAGGCACACATTTCCATCTTAGGTAAAAGTGTAATATTTATGTTTATGTTTCTGGTAGATAGAGAAAGATTGGTCTGACCGACGATCATTAGGAACAGTAGGTACTGAACCACTGAAAATATGCTGACAATGTCACAGTACCTTAAATACGATGTTTTAAGCCTTAAAAATTAATCATGAACACTTTTTACACCAGTATGGAATGGTAGGAAATTTAGGCACGCGTAGTTAAAAATAGCAATCTGGCGCATGCGCACACTAGACAGAGAAATTTAAGCATGGTAGAAACATCAGACCGTGACACCGGCATTGAAAATGTTCAATCACACAAAATCCTGCTCCAGAGTATGGTTCTCAAACAACTAAGCTTACTAGGCACACAAATGGGAGATCATATTGCATACATTCTAGCACTATAGATTTTTATTTTCATCTTTTTTAAGCTGTAATTGATGTTTAATATTTTTATCGGTCTGATCAAGAAACTTACATATGAGACATCTTAAGGGTTGACCTGCTGCTCCATGTAATTATGAGATTGATCTATACTTAAGGTGGTATCTGACAGTATTGATTATTTCCCAGTATTGATATTTTCCCCCAAGCAGTGTGAGTGAATACCTCGGTGCTTGCAATAATTTCATTTATTTATTAACACTGTTGTACAAAAAACCAATCTTGTTATTTTTTGTTAAGACAGATTTACAGGATGAACATACAGGATACACAATCACAACATAACTACCTTTAGAGATGGCATCAACAGCAGCTAAGGTCAACTCAAGAAGGGTCCGTTCAACTCAAAACTTGAACTCATTATCAGCGGACACAACAAAACAGGAAACTGTCTTATTACGCAACCCCCTACCTAAGTACAGTTTTGAGAAAAAATCAAAACAAAGCAAGGAATCAAAAAACAAAGGCACAGAATATTCACAAACTACAGGAAAAGAAATTGGTCAATCACTTAACCTCTCTGGCAGTGATTGTATGACGACTAACCAGGTACCAACTGCTCAGAGGATGAATGAGTCTATTGGTAGCTTAGTGAACATATTTCCACAGTCTTTTGGTACATCTGAAACAAAGATAATCAATCAAGAGAAAGAACAGGGATCAAAAGGTGAACATGAAGAAGGTACCACCAAAGATAAACCAGTTAACAAAGTTGACCCATTCAGTACCAGAAATGGTCAAAGATCTCTGACCCAGTCCGCCAGTGATTCATCCCTCATCATCTCACAATCTGGAGAATCATTCTCTTCAAATCATGCCATTGTTAATCAGTCTGGTAGCATCGCAGCTTCAACATCTGCTTTAAGTGGTGGAAACAGCCCAGGTGTAGTTGGAACCAGTGTACAAAATGTGGAGGAGGTCAGAAACCAGTCAGTGGTGTTGGCAGGTTCCACATGTTGTGGATGCAAAGACAGGGTAAAGCATCTTGAAGAGGAGAAACAGATGCTGAAGAACCAGCTGGAAGTTCAGCTGCAGGTAATTTTTTACATTTGTTTAATTAAAAACAGCTTCAAGTCTGTTCATTTGCTACATCACAACTTGTGTACAAACACTGTCTCCCCGATCTCTGTCCATCCTTTCTTTTAGTTTGTCACTCATTCACTCACTCTACTTGCTAGGGAAGGTGAAACTCGAGCCCTTTGGCATGTTAGTTGTTCAAATTGTTGATTATTCAAACATTAACAAGTAGTTTAAAATAAAAATAAAAGATTTACAAAATGATTATTTGCATCAAGTTAGTCTTTCTATTTTCTGGGGATAAAATAATGTTTACACTTTCGGAATTTCGGAATGTCACAGTACGAGCAAGTCTATGAAGTACACTTAGTCTCACACTCCTTTGGTTCTTGCAGTATATTTCTTTTTTTTTTAATGAAAATTGTTGATGATCATTTCAGTTCATGTTCTAAAAAGTAAAAATACTTCATTTTTCTATTATTACCTTTTGGCTTTAATCTCTATACCCCTATCATTTATCATATCTACTGAGACTGACCGCAATAGCTCAAGTGGTAGAGCATCGGCTTGTGGATCGGGAGGTCACAGGTTCAAACTCCGGCCGGGTCAAACCAAAGACTTTAAAGTTGGTAATAGTGGTTTCCCTCCTAACGCTTGAGCTAAGGGGACAGCATTATGCCTGACATGTTGATGTTCAGTCCCTGGGCACCTCATAAGTGCCCCTGTGCTATAATGATAGAAATGTCGCTGCACAGTATCGGCAAAAATGCTGGCAAATCCCAAATCCCATATCTACAGATGTTATTGACAATGAAGCTGATGTTTCATTAGTTCTACCTTATCATTTGTCTGGTGTTTATTCTTCTTTTGACTTCTCAGCACATGGAATCAAGTCCCAATCAGTGCAAGAACTTTTATGTGGAGTCAGTCGACCTACAGTTCACTGGTGGTTCTACTCAGACTAAGGTCAGATGTCTTCTACCACTAAAAATAAGCTGGACATCACCAATATGACCATAACTGTGTCAGTGTGGTGTAACAGAAAAAATAATCTTCGTCAACTGCTGATGTGTTGGTGGTTTGTCTGTGGTCATGTTCCTTCTGCAATAGCTGGCTCTTGTTGCAATGGCTTTTTTTGTATTTTGATGTGTAAATGATTGAAACTAAACATAAAGCATCATAATCTGTTGTTTTTTTGTAGGTAAACTTAGAGCTGAAGAAATTGTTGGTAGCATCTGTGGGTGATGACTTGCAGCATAGAGTGGAGCGACTGACCAGGTAAAGTTCCAACACATGAAAAATTCTATATGTCAATTTTTGACAGAAAATGAACATCAGCGTTTATTATAGCATTTAATGTGGTTAAACCAAGTTTTTCTTAAATCAGTTACAGAAATATGTCAGGAATCTTCCTTCAGCAGTAAAAGTGAAAATCCTAATTTAAGAACTTAAACATGTTTGCTTTCTAACCCTCCATATAACCAAGAACTTTCAATCAACAGCTTAATCCAATTTTCTCAGTGCTGAATGGTATTAACTGTTTATAAATGCTAAAAACAACAACAGAAAGTTCTAAGTGGAAATAGGGGCATAACTGTTCATAAATGGTTTTAATTTTACATGCCTCATTGAAATTGGTTTCACTTTTGATATTAAACAAGTACATCTATTCCAAATTTGAAGTGAAAGTCTTTGACTGTCTTTGAGATAGAGGTTACGGTTAACCAACACTTATGCGGGGAGGGTCCTGACAATAGCTCCATTTGTTTTCATGAGCAATGACCTAAAAAATAAATATATAGTCTTGTTATCTTGAATGTTTAAAAATTCAATCACACAAGACTATCGCTTTATAAAATATTATGCATGCAGTAATAAATAACTATTTTATTTGCTGTTATACAAAGACTGAGCTTTAGATGTTTTGTGATTTCTTTATAGAATTTCTCAGAAATTTTCATACTCCTGGATATTCTCTATATTTCTCACAAAAGTCTTTATTTGGTAAAAGAAAACATTGTTAGTAGATAAAAAGGAATGAAGTATGGGTTATTTACAAATGTAGCATGATAAGGGATGCAGTCATTTTTCATGTTGATTTTTTAATTGTGATAAATCATGGTGAGCCCTGTTACCAGTGACCTAATGTTGTTTCCAACTACATGTAGTCAGCACACTAAATTTGTTTTTTTCAATACAGTAGCATAACAAAAATATAATTATAAATTAATATAAATTACCTTAATTTTAGGCCACTTGAAGCTATTTTATAAGCATTTTTACAATATAAATGTATTCATTTAAGAACTTGGAAATCACCGGTTATTGGATATCACTTATAGTCTCCTGTTTTAAATTTAAAGAAGACGAAAGTTAGCTATTATAATGATGTGAGTATTTTGAGGAAGAAACACTATAATTTTATTTATTTATTTATTTTGGACAGAAAAATCCTTTCCTTAATGAAGAATATTGTCTATTCAGGGACAGAGCCCTTCTCTCCCAGGAGGTTGGAGATTACACAAAGAAGATGTGTGAAGGGTATGAACATATGGACCAGATCTCCATACAAGCAGATATGTGGCGTAGTAAATACCTCGCTTGTCGGTAAGGAGCTTTAATTGCTTCCATATGTTTTGTTTAAATAAATGTTTTTGACAAAAGAAACATTTTTAGCATTTCAGTAGTGACACATTTTAAATATGTAGAATATTTTGCTTGTCTGCAACTGAATGTTTTGTGTTGATTTTAAAAGTGGATTTATAAATATTTTTAACATTTCATTAGTGACTCGAATTTTAAATATGTAGAATGTTTTTTTCTGTTAAATTTTGTCATTGTAATGTTTTTTTATTAAGACTGTATACATTCTGGTTCAGTTTGCATTAATTGTGTATACTCTTACAATATAATACCATGTCTGATGTCTACCCTTGGTTATAACACAGGGAATGTACACCTTACATGTTGAAAACTCATAAAGTTCTTTATTAATTAAACTCATTGAAGTATTCTTCAATAACTATTACCTACTATCAATTTTCAGAGTAATGGCTGATGAACTGGCATCGTCAAAGGCATTTTTCAGCCTCCAATTTGAAGAGGCTCAGCGTGCCTTACAGCAGTTACTCAGTGAGAGACATGAACTTCGGGCACACTTGTACGATACCTATAGGTAAGTTGCGGAGATATTCAAGTGGGGCATTTGTTTCTATATTGTAAATATAAACAGCAGTATTTATAGCATGGCAACTTTGAACTGGCACTATTTAGTTGTCAACAGTGCAATTGCAAAACCTTGGAGATTCACGTTCATTCACGCATGGAAAGTGTTGTTCTTTAAACAGTTTGTAAACTATTAATCGTTTACGGAAACCATTGAATATATATTTAAATTTGGAAGGGATTTACATCAGGGTTATTTTTCTGACAAATTGGATGAGCCTGGGGCCTTTGAGAAAGGGTAAATGTTTTGGTCCTTTTCAAGGACGTCTCTATTTTTCTTGTTCTTGAACTCCTCCATTAGATTATCATAGTCCAGTTCACTCAAGCTACCACTGTGGTCACTGATCTGCATCAATGCATCTAGTTTCTGCATTTCAGCAATGAAATATTGAATTTTATTTGAGGGGATTTTGAATTTTTATTTTAGGCGAAAACTAGTCGTATTTCTGAGAGGCACTGGCCTTTAAACAGCCCCTTCTATATAAGGTAAATAAAACAGCCCCTTCTTTATAAGGTAAAAAAAATTCTGTACACATAAGTGTAAGTGTAACACCAGTTGTGTTTTGATTTTCTATAGAGGTCTACAACATATCCAGGAAGCCTTCGATCCCTTGAAGACTCAAGGTCATGCTATGCACCTTCTGACCTCCAAGAATGTCCTTGACCTTGCTCGGACTAATCAGCGTCTGACAGACTCAGTCAAGTACCGCCTTCTACCTAGTCATGTAACATCTGTGATGAACAGCAAGATGGAAGCTGATTGGACAGATTATCTAACTCTAGCAGAGACCCATGCACTAGAGGTAAATTTCTGTTTGTGTGGGTTTGCAGTAAGCTCTTAGCCTGCTTAGCACGAATTGATCAAGGATCATGTTTGAAGCTGTCGAATCAGGACCTGCACTTTTTGCTGCAAAGTGAGATTGCTAGAAGTTTTGTATTATGACATATGGTGATATGCTAATCCTGAATTGAGATATGTATTTTATGCATATATTTTGCTTTTTATTTAGTCTAAAAACAGGCATAGAAAAGACTATAAGAAATAATTATCCAAAGTTACTACTGCTTTTATAATTACCTCAATGATCTTTCTTGTGTAAAGATAACTTAGATGTAAAGTCTAAATTACAAAAAGTCTAAATTGTCACACAACTGTTTTTGTGACTTTTGATTGGCAGATGTATTCTTTGTAATTTAAGATAGAAAAACTTTATCCATCTTATTAATTATTTCACAGTAACAGTTTATAATATGTAAATATTAGCAAAGTATTTAAATTGGCGGTTGAAAAGAACCAAAATATCACATAGAAATTAATCGAGTTATAAGACTATAAGGCTAAAATTAGATCATTGGGAAATCCTTGAAGGAAGATTGAGATGTAGCTTAGATGATTTCAATCATTTAATGAAAAGCTGAAGCTAATTTAATATTGGATAAAAAGTTTGATGTATGTAAATGAATGTCTGAATTTAAAATGTAAGAAGAAATGATGTAGAAACATTAAAAAAACAAACAAATGAATAAGTAAAATATCAGAATGGCCCTAGCGGTGTACAGATACGTGTCAGGTTAGGTCAGAATAACGATAAACTGATATGTCTGATCAGTAATACTTACAAAGTGTCTGGCAATGTGTCTGTTAAGTAAGCCTAAGCTATTAAAACTATAGCATTTTAAGGCTTAAATACAAAGGAGTTTTAGTATTGCCAACTCATAAACCATCACTCTGCAAGGTTTCAAGTATTACTTGGAATGAAAAACCTTCATTTGTGGAGGTTAAGCTTCCCTGGAGTTATAAGATTATTTGTATTAGATCTACCTCTCCAGTGATTGCTTTTTTATGAGGGCTAAAAATAGGCATAGAAATATGTTTTAAATTTTCTTTTTTTTCAGGTAATATTCAACTTTTCCATTAAAAAATATTTCAAACGACATAAATACTTCACATGTTTCTTTTTTTTTCTTCTTGAGGCACCGGATCTAGTAGCGCAATCGGTAGAGCATTGTCTCCAGGTACAGGGCCCCGGGATTGATCCTGGGCCGTGACATACGAAAGTCATTAAAATCGTAGTGGAATAGCTCCCTTGCTTATGCTCAACCAAATATGAGGGTAGTTCCACCACTAGTTTGCCCGGTGTAAGGATAATGTGACTGGGTGTGGTATCATGCCAGGTGTTCACAGCATGCTATACACAGTGAAGGCACCACTAAATCTGCTTCAAGTGGGCAGTGTCTCCAGATAGTTGAATTACTGTTGGTGGGATGATTTCCCAATAAACAACCATTAATAAGTGTTCAGCTTTAAAAACAAATCCATTGACAATATTCTTGATTTTCAGTTGTTGACTCGAGAGACCCGTCCTGAAGATTTCCGATATTTGGGTCGTCAGGCAATAATGGCCCCAGGTGCTGTGGACAGGTTTCACCCTTGTGCCAGATATGACAACCTTACACTAAATGTGTGTTGTAAGTGCAAAGGAGATATAAGCATTGTTTAAAGCTTTGATGAGGCTACAAAATCACAAAGAGACACTTGACATAGCAATTACCCTAAATAACCTAATGGTGCAACAGCACTTCTACAGGATTTGTTGAAATTCTGATAATGAACTCTAATATATATTTGCTCCACAGAACCATTAGGTGGCTGTAAGTGACACTCAGCTTGATAAACGTCAGGATGTATCTGCCTGCAGATTCACCTGTGGTTAACAATAAATAAAAAGAGGTCACCCTTTATTTTTTTTTACTTTGTGCAAATCAACTAAAATATTAAATATTGTATGCCATTATATGCCAGTCATATTAAGTTGCATTGCTTTTTTAAAAAAATCTTATTTGGTGTCAAAATAAGACATTTTTCAGGCCTTTTTTATTGTTTACCTTAAGAAATGTTCACTGGAAAAAAATGCCACAGCACTTTTTGTCAGATCACGATGAGAGATAATCCAAATAGTAAGAAAGGCTTTTCAGTTGAATAATTGGACTTCATCACTGGTTCTTTTTGAGATGGTGTAATTATAAACTGTATAATTGTATACAGCTGCACAAATATAAGAACAATATTCAATAAGGAAATTAATGAAATATGTTATAGAATGCAGAATGTGGACACTTACGTTAGTAACTACTAATCTGAGTGCCACAATGTAAGCCCAAAAGTATACATGCACTCCAAAGAGTACAACCATAAAAACTGAACAATCCAAATAAAATTACCTATTTGTAATTAGGAATACTGAGGGGAGGCTATTCACAAATGTTCTTTATTGTTCTTTCCTGTACTTTTTCATTTAACGTGTATCATAACATTTTTAATTCCCTATTTCTTGGGCAGTGCCTTTTTATCATTTTTATTAGTTTTCACTATTAGGTTTTCTTGAAATATTATTTTGTCAGCTTTGTAGATTGAATTTATTTTCAGTAATCTGAAATTCATTTTTTTTTGTCTGACAGATATTCCTTAACTCCAAAGGTTTTGGTTATATTTAGCAGTTACATTGCAATATTTCAAAAAGTCTGCCTTCATAAAACAATATGCTAGTTCATAGGAAGGTATGCTAAATATAACATCTACTTGTCAACTGACGAATTAGATAAAGATTTATAGAACCATTATATTAATTCTCTTTTAATCTGCTAGGTCTTACAATAATACTTACATGTCAATTTTTTCTAATTTATAGGGACAAAACAACATTTGTATGAATGTTATATATTGGCCCCGTGTATTATTACCAACTTTTTAGATCAGAAACATAAAACTGTTGTTTTCTTAGTTGAAGGTTTGCCATCGTTATCAGTTAATAAGACCATGCAAAATCAAAGCATCTACCCATGTACTTACACACTTTATAAAGTGCCTCCTGTTTATTTTTATTTCTTTCCCTCATGCCATATAATTATTACTTCTATTCACTTAATCATAATTTTTATTGGCTCAATTCAATTTCAATTTGTTAGACATAATATGTTTGTGAACTTTTGCATGCATGCTTGTTTAAGTTTTTTTATTTTAATGTAGAGAAGGAACAGAAGAAATAAAAAGCCGTTAATAAAGAAGACAAATATAGAATGGGGTTTTGTATTATTTATACATCTGCTTTATATCTACATTAAATATTGACTTACAAAAGTAGCTTGCTTATATTTCATTGATACTGTAAAGTAAATGGTTTCAGTTTTCTCCTGTAAATTAAATAGACTATTAATCATTAAATGATTGGATTTTAAATAGATTCAGTGATTATGCAGAAGAAAACTCTTTTTTTTTTGTGTTCTTGTACTTGTGGTTTTATTTTGACTCTGCCCAAAGTTTTGTAGTACACTGATTGTTGAGATATCAGGTATATTTCATAAAATAGGTTCATTTTAAAAATGATGTGATGTTTTTATTTTTATTTTATTCACTTGCTTATTTTATTCACTTGCAATGATAAACATTCGTAGTACTTACTATTGACCATTGAACTTGTCCAACACCTGTATCTTTGTTCACTTTCTACTAGAAATCTTATTTCTTAAGCATTTAAGTTACTTAATTAAATTATGTATGTTGCTGTTAAGTTGTTCCTCTTATTTCTCTTTTGTACTTACAAGACATAATTTTTGTAATGTTAAAGTTTGTGTACATTTTGCTGTATATGTTTGTATAACCAAGCAAGAAAATCAAAATCAATGGGTTGGGTGTAAATATGTAATCACAAAAATAACTCAAATATAAATGTACTCAGAATGTTAGTGAATATTTATACACATGTATATGTAACTTTTTATAATATTGATCATATTTAATGTATTTGTTAAAGGGAAAGGCGCACATATACACAATATAAAGATTTTTATTTAGTTATTTTAAAACAATCTTTTACAAATGGTTAAGTGTTAGCAAAAAATAAATTAATAGCATGTTATTACATATATTCTCAAACATGTTCTTGAAGCAGTATGCTTACATGTAAGATATATTTATCTGTTTTATAAAATTATTTTAGCCAATGTCTGTTTATCTGGTCTTCAGTTTTGTAAATGCTGATTTCTGCTAAAGGCTTTGAAGAAAAAAGGTGGAGTTATTGTTTGGAAACATCAGCATTGCCGAATTTACTTGTAAATGTTCATTTTTCAAAAACTGACAAAGATCACACTTGTTCACAAAAACCATTTTAATATGGCAGAAACTTTCAAAATCATCATGGTACACCAGTTGTTATGGCCCTTTTTCAAGTTGAAATTTTCTGTGTTGGCTAACTTTATACTATCCAGCACTGAGAAAAGTAGAGCTTAGTTGTTTATGGATGCCCAATTGTTCATTCCATTCACCACTTGACTTTAGTTTTTAAAAAATGAATATGAACATGTTCTTTTATCAGTAGAGATGTACTGTCTTTCTAGAGGCAAAAGATGAAGGAATTGTAATAAAATGTTTACAAATCTTGTGCTTATCTGAATAGTTTTGAGCTTTTTACAGCGCTTTTACTCTTTTTATAGACATTCTCTTTGATATATTGGTTAGAGCTCCATTTAACATATTGTGCTGTAATGGCAAGTATCACACTCCCTTTGTCAGCACTTGTTGAACTGTTGTGGCTGGTCATGTGACTTAGTCTGGTGACATACCATATTTTCTCACTTATAAGACAGGGATTTTTCCTCAAAATTTCATGTTCAAAGTGTGGGGCTCGTCTTAAATGCAGGGTCTAGTGACCTGGCAAAAAGTTTTCATGTTGTTTTGAGGCGAAAAACATACCACATAAACTTGTAAGTGGTTATGCAATGACCCGATGTGCCGTCATTATCAACCACTGATAATTTACCTTAATTGAACTTTGAATTCTGTTGGTCAATGATTAACTGTCTCACATACATTTTCCTTTGTATAAAAGGAAGTGGAATGGTCAAAAAGAAAATGAAAGACACCATCAACTTTAAGCTTTGGCAGCCTTTGTTTAATTAATCTGAGGGCCCCAACCTCACAAACAACCCCTGGAATAAGTACATGTCACTCCTCAGCCCCTTGTTGATGGGTTCAAGTCCCATTCATGTTGAGAAAATTGGAGATGTTATCCAGCCAAACTGCAGTGAGCCTGCTGGGTCTTCCATCACAGTGTGTAACTGGTCAGTGAAAAAATTACCATTATTGTGTATGTGTGGTGTATTAAACAACCAAACAAAAACAAGGTCAGAGATACATAAACTGGTGATATTGTTGAGGCCTGGACATAGACACTTCATCCTGGATTGCAGCATTAATAATAATGTTGGTGATAGGTATTTTTGTGTTTGTATAAGTCTTGCACCTGTGTGCAGATATATACAGGCTAAATATACTTCAATTTCTTTTTCAATGTTGGTTTTGATAAAATGACCACCACATTATTGATCATTTCTGGTGCTATATTTCTAATTTCAAAAGCATTTGCTTGTGTCTTCTTCAATGTGACTATGTTTGTTTCATGATATTATTGTATATGCATTCATTATGTTGATGTTGATTAACATGTATGTATAAAAAGTTGAACTATGATTTTATGCAATTTTAAGTCACAATGAAATTAATTCATTATTAGATGATAATAAATAATTGGAAAATTGGTTATTAAAAATGTAAAAATCATTGCAGTGTTTGTGAGATTGACTTTCTAACTGTCCAAATGAGATCATTTGAGAGCCTGTGGTACAACAGTAAATTGCCTACTTGTAATCAAATCTCACTGATAAGTTTGCGTCCTGGTTGGGGGGAACTTTTTTTCAGAGAAGTTTTACCTGGCTTGTGTTAGTGGTTCTATCAAGACATTTTGTGGTCTTTCTTCACCAGTCACCTCATTTTTGTTCATAAAGGGAAGTTACTCTTACTATTCAAAAACTACACTCTTATATAATACTTGTTCACTTTTTAAACATGTTTAAACATTTGACAAAAATGAGTTTTAATGCTTAAGCACTATTCAAAAATAAGAAAAGTAAAAAATATTTTTTTTTACTTTATTATATAATATAAGATCTCACAAGGGACATATTTAACACATTTCTTTCACAACATCAACATTGTGTAATGTTTCTTGTTAGAAACAAAAACTCCAGAATCACTATCATGAACTTATTGTAACTTAGTATATCTTTGCTTATTTCGTAAATAGAAATGAGAACTGTCGGTGGTATACTCTTTATATCTTATATATATTAATTAATGATTTTTTTTAGTATTTTATAATTTTGAGTTTAAAATATTTATTATATATGTAGAATCACAGATAAGGTGGAGTTGAACTAATTACTAGTAAGTGCTATCATATAATCCAAATTTCGGGTAAGAAAGCATTTCCCAAATCCCACAAACATAGGTATCCTATATGCGTAAGGCCAGAAATCAAACCTTTTCTTAACACCCCCAAATCAGGGTATCCTATATGTGTATGGTCATAAAGCATTTCTTTACACCCACAAACAGGAGTATCCTATATGTGTAAGGTCATAAAGCATTTTTTAACACCCCAAAACAGGAGTATCCTATATGTGTATGGTCATAAAGCATTTGTTAACACCCACAAACTGGAGTATCCTATATGTGTATGGTGATAAAGCATTTCTTTACACCCACAAACAGGAGTATCCTATATGTGTAAGGTCATAAAGCAATTTTTAACACCCCAAAACAGGAGTATCCTATATGTGTATGGTCATAAAGCATTTCTTTACACCCACAAACAGGAGTATCCTATATGTGTAAGGTCATAAAGCATTTTTTAACACCCCAAAACAGGAGTATCCTATATGTGTAAGGTCATAAAGCATTTTTTAACACCCCAAAACAGGAGTATCCTATATGTGTAAGGTCATAAAACATTTCTTTACACCCACAAACAGGAGTATCCTATATGTGTATGGTCATAAAGCATTTCTTAACACCCACAAACAGGAGTATCCTATATGTGTATGATCATTAAGCTTTTCTTTACACCCACAAACAGGAGTATCCTATATGTGTATGGTCATAAAGCATTTCTTTACACCCACAAACAGGAGTATCCTATATGTGTATGGTCAAAAAGCATTTCTTTACACCCACAAACAGGAGTATCCTATATGTGTAAGGTCATTAAGCATTTCTTAACACCCACAAACTGGAGTATCCTATATGTGTATGGTCATAAACCTTTTCTTAACACCCACAAACAGGAGTATCCTATATGTGTAAGGTAAAAAAACCATTTCTAAACACGCACAAACTGGAGTATCCTATATGTGTAAGGTCAGGAACCATTTCTAAACACCCACAAACAGGAGTATCCTTTAAATGTGTATGGTCTGGAACCATTTCTAAACACCCACAAACTGGAGTATCCTATATGTGTATGGTCATAAACCTTTTCTTAACACCCACAAACAGGAGTATCCTATATGTGTAAGGTAAAAAACCCATTTCTAAACACGCACAAACTGGAGTATCCTATATGTGTAAGGTCAGGAACCATTTCATAACACCCACAAACTGTAGTATCCTATATGTGTAAGGTCAGGAACCATTTCTAAACACCCACAAACAGGAGTATCCTATATGTGTAAGGTCATTAAGCATTTCTTAACACCCACAAACTGGAGTATCCTATATGTGTATGGTCATAAACCTTTTCTTAACACCCACAAACAGGAGTATCCTATATGTGTATGGTCATAAACCTTTTCTTAACACCCACAAACAGGAGTATCCTATATGTGTAAGGTAAAAAACCCATTTCTAAACACGCACAATCTGGAGTATCCTATATGTATAAGGTCAGGAACCATTTCTTAACACCCACAAACAGGAGTATCCTATATGTGTATGGTCAGGAACCATTTCTAAACACCCACAAACAGGAGTATCCTATATATGTAAGGTAAGAAAACCATTTCTTAACACCCACAAACAGGAGTATCCTATATGTGTAAGGTAAAAAACCCATTTCTAAACACGCACAAACTGGAGTATCCTATATGTGTAAGGTCAGGAACCATTTCATAACACCCACAAACTGTAGTATCCTATATGTGTAAGGTCAGGAACCATTTCTAAACACCCACAAACAGGAGTATCCTATATATGTAAGGTAAGAAAACCATTTCTAAACACGCACAAACTGGAGTATCCTATATGTGTATGGTCATAAACCTTTTCTTAACACCCACAAACTGGAGTATCCTATATGTGTATGGTCAGGAACCATTTCTTAACACCCACAAACTGGAGTATCCTATATGTATAAGGTCAGGAACCATTTCTTAACACCCACAAACTGTAGTATCCTATATGTGTATGGTAAGGAACCATTTCTAAACACCCACAAACAGGAGTATCCTATATATGTAAGGTAAGAAAACCATTTCTAAACACGCACAAACTGGAGTATCCTATATGTGTATGGTCATAAACCTTTTCTTAACACCCACAAACAGGAGTATCCTATATGTGTATGGTCATAAACCTTTTCTAAACACCCACAAACTGTAGTATCCTATATGTGTAAGGTCAAGAACCATTTCTAAACACCCACAAACTGGAGTATCCTATATGTGTAAGGTCAGGAACCATTTCTAAACACCCACAAACTGGAGTATCCTATATGTGTAAGGTCAGGAACCATTTCTAAACACCCACAAACTGGAGTATCCTATATGTGTAAGGTAAAAAAACCATTTCTAAACACGCACAAACTGGAGTATCCTATATGTGTATGGTCATAAACCTTTTCTTAACACCCACAAACAGGAGTATCCTATATGTGTATGGTCATAAACCTTTTCTTAACACCCACAAACAGGAGTATCCTATATGTGTAAGGTAAAAAGACCATTTCTAAACACGCACAAACTGGAGTATCCTATATGTGTAAGGTCAGGAACCATTTCTTAACACCCACAAACAGGAGTATCCTATATGTGTAAGGTAAGAAACCATTTCTTAACACCCACAAACAGGAGTATCCTATATGTGTATGGTCATAAAGCATTTCTTTACACCCACAAACAGGAGTAGCCTGTATGTGTAAGGTCATAAAGCATTTTTTAACACCCCAAAACAGGAGTATCCTATATGTGTAAGGTCATAAAGCATTTTTTAACACCCTTAAAACAGGAGTATCCTATATGTGTAAGGTCATAAAACATTTTTAACACCCACAAACTGGAGTATCCTATATGTGTATGGTCATAAAGCATTTCTTAACACCCACAAACAGGAGTATCCTATATGTGTATGATCATTAAGCTGTTCTTTACACCCACAAACAGGAGTATCCTATATGTGTATGGTCATAAAGCATTTCTTTACACCCACAAACAGGAGTATCCTATATGTGTATGGTCAAAAAGCATTTCTTTACACCCACAAACAGGAGTATCCTATATGTGTATGGTCATAAACCTTTTCTTAACACCCACAAACTGGAGTACCCTATATGTGTATGGTCATAAACCTTTTCTTAACACCCACAAACAGGAGTATCCTATATGTGTAAGGTAAAAAACCCATTTCTAAACACGCACAATCTGGAGTATCCTATATGTATAAGGTCAGGAACCATTTCTTAACACCCACAAACAGGAGTATCCTATATGTGTATGGTCAGGAACCATTTCTAAACACCCACAAACAGGAGTATCCTATATATGTAAGGTAAGAAAACCATTTCTAAACACCCACAAACAGGAGTATCCTATATGTGTATGGTCATAAACCTTTTCTTAACACCCACAAACAGGAGTATCCTATATGTGTATGGTCATAAACCTTTTCTTAACACCCACAAACAGGAGTATCCTATATGTGTAAGGTAAAAAAAAACATTTCTAAACACGCACAAACTGGAGTATCCTATATGTGTAAGGTCAGGAACCATTTATTAACACCCACAAACAGGAGTATCCTATATGTGTAAGGTAAGAAACCATTTCTTAACACCCACAAACAGGAGTATCCTATATGTGTATGGTCATAAACCTTTTCTTAACACCAACAAACTGGAGTATCCTATATGTGTATGGTCATAAACCTTTTCTTAACACCCACAAACTGGAGTATCCTATATGTGTATGGTCATAAACCTTTTCTTAACACCCACAAACAGGAGTATCCTATATGTGTAAGGTAAAAAAAAACATTTCTAAACACCCACAAACTGGAGTATCCTATATGTGTATGGTCAGGGACCATTTCTAAACACCCACAAACTGGAGTATCCTATATGTGTAAGGTAAGAAAACCATTTCTTAACACCCACAAACTGGAGTATCCTTTAAATGTGTATGGTCTGGAACCATTTCTAAACACCCACAAACAGGAGTATTCTATATGTGTATGGTATCCTATATGTGTATGGTCATAAAGCATTTCTTAACACCCACATACTGGAGTATCCTATATGTGTATGGTCTGGAACCATTTCTAAACACCCACAAACCGGAGTATTCTATATGTGTATGGTCAGGAACCATTTCTAAACACCCACAAACAGGAGTATCCTATATGTGTATGGTCAGGAACCATTTCTAAACACCCACATACAGGAGTATCCTATATGTGTATGGTCAGGAACCATTTCTAAACACCCACAAACCAGGGTATCCTATATGTGTAAGGTCAGGAACCATTTCTAAACACCCACAAACAGGAGTATCCTATATGTGTAAGGTCAGGAACTATTTTTAAACACCCACAAACAGGCGTATCCTATATGTGTAAGGTAAGAAACCATTTCTAAACATCCACATACAGGAGAATGCTACATTTTTAAAAGCCAGAAAATATTTCTTAACTGACACAAACAAGGGAATGCTGCATGTTTAAAGACAGAACATTGTGCTTTTTAACTGCCTTAAACCCAAATCCTGCACCAGACTGAAAGGGGTGGACGACGTTCAGTACTTCACTACAGAGACAGGAAATGTTGTAACATGTGCTTCTGGCTTCCCTTAGATTCTACACCTGCACAAAACTACGCTACAGAGGAAGGGAACGTAACCAGTGTTTCTGAACTCCCCAAGTCTCTAACCCTGCACCAGGCTGACAGGTGTGGATTATGTACAGCACTTAACTACATAGGCAGGGAACGTTTTAGCCGGTGTTTTTGAACTCCCCAAGTCTCTAACACTGCACCAGGCTGATAGGGGTGGACTATATACAAGGTTGTCGCTGTTGCTTAAGAAGAGAACCAAGATGATGAATACCGCTCCAATCAGGGCCATAAATGCAATAGATTATAGATTATATTATATATTGTATATTGTGTAAACGTATTTGCTTGTATCGTTTGCACGACTGTTACTAGACTACCACAAAATACTTATTAGTGTCAAATTGACTTATTACTATTACAATGGATCCGAACAAAACACAGTATGTGTTTGTGAGTTTCTGTATAAATCCTCAAAATATATGTAAAAACTTCAGAATTGTTGGAGTGTTAAGAACGGCAAGTAAATTTGCCAATATAAACATTAGGAAACATACAATTATTACACTATATTGGATGTTTGTATAGTAAATATTTGTTGTTAATCGTTTGTTCTGTATCAATATTGATATTGGAAATAAAACATGCTAAAATAAACCTTAGTCAATAAAACACAAAAACTGTACTGTAGTTCGATTATTGTTGAAAGTGTCTATTTTTAGAGAACGTTTTCTTTCATTACAAGTATATAAATATATAACCCACGGCTATTCGTTAGTAAGCATGCCTTGTTGTCATCAGAAATATGTTGTTGTTGATGTTGTTGTTTTAAGGGTCTTCTTGCAGAGCGGCTGGAAAAGCCGACTTTGAACACATTAAGCTGCTTGACCACGCATATAAAAACAAACAATAGTGTGTAAACAACAATCTTCTCTTTCTATTGTTTGGTCTAATTGTTAAGATTGCTCGAACTGCACGTGCTATTCACTTTTGTAAATATTAAATACGTCCTAGTTTTGTCGACTATATATGTGCCCTTCAAAGTCATCTGCGATCTAGATAACGCCATCTTGAACTTAGTTGAACATATGAAAAAGCCGCTACAAATAATTAGAAATGACAACTGAGATTTATTTTGCGAAATAAAGTTTCATTCAAGTTTGCATGTTTATTACCATAAATTTACAACTTTACATACTTAAATACATTGATATCCCAATTTGTCTATAACTGAATATACCCCTATCTTTGATAATTAGACGTGTTTCTCGAGCAAATAGTAATTGGTTATCGTTATTAGCAGCCTCTGATCATTACGTAAAGCTTAAAGGTGATATCCGACAGTGAAAAGTGAAAAGGTATATATATATATATCAATATCATCTTCTGTTTTTTCTTATAACAATATATTGCATTTTCATTACCACAGCAAAATGAACTAAAACATAATTATACTTAGGAAAATTTAATATCAGTACAAAACTATTAAAAAAACACATTTTTCTCGTCTCATTGAAACCTCTAAGCAGCAACACCTCTGAGCAGCAACACCTCTGAGCAGCAACACTTTTTCGTGCCTCCGCCAGATGTTGCTGTGGAGAGGTTTTACTGAATATATATTACAATATATTATACTTATTCTGGGGAATTGTGCATAATTGGTGCAAAAACTAATGCTTTTGTTTAAGTAAAGTCTAGCAGCTAATTTTGCAACGTGGTTCTGATAGGAAATACATTTTTGTAATGACATGGGTGGAGTTATGCTTTACTTTTTACATGAATAAAGAACACCATTTCTCGGGGTTTGTTCAGGTAATAATAATTTATTTGGTTGCATGGGGGGAGAGAGAGAGAGAGAGAGAGAGAGAGAGAGAGAGAGAGAGAGAGAGAGAGGGGGAGAGAGGGAGAGAGAGAGAGAGAGAGAGAGAGAGAGAGAGAGAGAGAGAGAGAGAGAGAGAGAGAGAGAGAGAGAGAGAGAGAGAATTATCCAAACTTTACCAGCCTTAAAGAGTTAAACAAATGTTCTGAAAGTTCATAATGTCCTTTGCCACCATCTTGATATCAACATAAATATAAACAAACATATTTTAAATAAATGTTAAGTGTTCAGCATACACAGAATTATATTCACAAAATACACAAAATAAAATATTATAATTGGCCATTGAACACATACGTAAAGCGGTTGTTTATCTATTTATTCATTTATTTTGAAACAAAAATTCATAATACTAGTTAAATAGTTAACATAGTTACATATATACATGTATTTCATGCTTATGTAACGACGATTTAACTTGGTCACATTGATCTATAAAGCATCAAGTATCAGACAATTGTAATTTATATGTGTCGTTAATAAATTGTTACCTGTAAAAGAACAAAAAATCGAATGTTTACGAAACATACGTCATTTAAGAAACAAATGATTTGACGTCACTAACGTCATACATATGTTGTTGTGACAATGACGTCGAACATGTACAGCAATGAGAATCGGTGTTGAAGTGCTGCTGTTTTTAGTTGCGTTTGGCGGAATTTTGCTCGCTGAACGCGCTCTTATGGCGAAGTACGTAGAGCTGCATATTTTTCAATGACAGATACGCAAAATTTTATATCTAAATATGGCACGTAGCCGACGTCGTTGTTGTTGTAAAAATATAATTAATAAAAGATGTGCGCATTGAATAAATAGGGAAGTAAGTACAACAAGAATGCTCAGTTACTGTTTAAAGTATGGTCATTAAGAAAGAAAATTGTTTTTCAATTTTATGGATATGTGCATGTTATTGAGTATTAAAAATTGTCATTCGAACGTCTTTATAAACAAAAACTGTAAAGCATATAACTCGACATTAAGAATTACCAGCCAATTATTTTGCAGTAAAGCAAACATCATAATTCCTAAATAATTGTACATTGTCCGTACACAGGCGGCCCAAGGCAGGCCCCACGCGGGCTTTAGATCCTGCCTGGAAGGGCGTGCCCTTCAGCACGTGCAGTGACTGTTACGAGATGTCAAACCGACGCTATGTGGATCACGTGCAGGGCGGAAGAAGGGGGTGGTACCCGCGTGAGGATGATGAAGAGAAGATGGTTGAGGCATCAGAAATTTTACAGGACTTAATTATTGGTACAAAGAAGGACGTTTAGATATATATTTATTGTTGATATATATTGTGATTCAATGTCCGGTCGACAAGATGTATCCGGGTGTTCTTATTAATTTTATTTAAAAACACACGAATAAGGGTTCGATAAAAAACACAGTGGTCTATAAGTAGATTTGTTATATAATTTACTCTTCTATAAATATTATACTGTTTATTCTAATAATACTGTTAACACTGGTAATACTTGTAAGACTGGTAATAATGGTGATACTGGTAATAGTGGTAATAGTGGTGATAGTCAGCTCCAGCTGTGGACTGGGGCCTTTCTTTACTCTCTCTCTCTCTCTCTGTGAGGATTATGGGCAACAAGGATGCTGATACTGTCCCAACCTCTCTAATTCAAGTAGCTTACTTATATATTAAGTAAAAGTTAAATAAATACGAATATCGTCTAAAAGTAAAGAATACATCTGTACTGTTTCACTGTAACCTCTCTTCTGACTAAAAGAACATATCATGTGACCACTAAAGGCGGGAAACTAAAAATAGCATGGTCAGTTCTCGGTATATTTCCAGTCAACCCTGAAAGGGAGATAATAAATTAAAAACATTTAATCCAAATAATGATTAAAGGGACATAACTATTAAAACAGGTCTTTACCAAAAGTTGACCTGGTTACACACTTCCCCTCTTCCTTAAATGACGTCCCGTCATAGTCCTGTCAACGTAGAAGTCAACATAACTACATGTTAATGAAAAATACATATCTAACTATCAGTGAATTAAGTCCACTGTTTACTACAGTAAATACATAATTACAACCTCAATACTATATCTACGTACAGGTATAGCAGTAACATCAATATACACCACAAAAGACCATACTAACAAGAATCCACCTTCTTGCAACAACATTACTAAAAAAACGCGAAATATATATCGACGCGACAAATACTATTCAATGTAATACTTAACGCTAGACACCTTTACAGACACCTTAACGGGGTATACCTAGTGTGGACCGAATACGCGTATGGTACCATATTTATATATATTTAGGTTAAAAGTAGCTTAATAACACATTCTATCCCACCTCAAAATAATATTGCATCCTTGCAATATAACTTGCTAAGCAATTATTAGTAAAAACATGCATGTAAGTATCAACATTAGTAAGCATAAGCATAAAACATAACAATCAAACAATTAAAAACAATTGAAGTTCTGTTGTTGAAGCACTTAAAACACTACTGTTATCAGTTTTAACTATTTCATAATAGCCTTCACTATTTTCCTAGCTATATCACTATCTATTCTGTCCAGTATTCCAGAGGACATTAATGATTTCAAAGCATCAAATCTAGAGTTAGTTGAATCTTCCTGCATTATAAATGAGATATATGGTCCGTATCTGTCTGGAATCTTGGACGTTCTTTCAGACCTTCTAGGCGGGTCAGGTGGTAGCATTCTTTTATTTCTTTTCTTCTTAACCGTATCTGTTACTCTTTCCTCATTGTCTTTATCTTTTTCCTCTACTGTACTCACTAGTGGATCTGTGGCTGTTTCTTGTCTTACGTCCTTCTCTCCTACACTGTCTACTTCTGCTCTGTCCTCATTGTTAACATTTTTCTCAGATAAAACTATTGTATTATCTCTGTCTACACTATCTATGCTGTTGTTTGTATTAGTAATTTCACTGTTGATATCTGGTTCAACAGACACATCTTCTGTAACAACATTTTGTATACTATGTTGACTACTATCCTTCTCTTCCTTACTACATGTATCATCGTCTTTACTTTCTTTTTCCAGAAGTGAATTGGATTCATGGGCGTCCCCATATGTGTCTATGTAATCTATAAACACAACTCCTCCTTCATCATCTGAACTTTCTGTGACGTCACATTCATTTGATTCTTCCTCTTCTTTGTATACATCCTTTTCTCTGTTATTATACTCTATTATCTCATTCTCTGCTGCCTCTATCTGCGGAATTACAGACTGTGCATTATTATCTGTGGCACCAAGCTCAACCCGATAATCTAACGGGAACAGGTAATTTCTATGTAACTTCCGTATCCGTTGTGTGTCATTTCCTTTAACAACATACACAGGCAGTTCATCTCTAACCATTTCCATGACAGTGTAAAGCTATTCTTCGTATCTATCAGCCAACTTGTGTTTTCCTTCTCCTCTAGCCAGTATTCTCACTAAGACTTGATCTCCTTTCTCCAGCTTTCCACCTCTTCGCACTTTCTTGTCATAGTAGAATTTCTGTTTGTTCTTTGCCCTTTTTACATACTTGTCTGCTATTTCTCTTGTTGCTTTCATCCTATCTTTAAGGTCTTGAATATATTCTTGTGTTGTTTTACTCTGTTGACCATCTGTCATAGCCTCCTCAAACATAGTGTCTATGGGTAGCTTAGGTGAGCGACCAAACATCAATTCATATGGTGAATATCCTGTTGATTCATGAACTGTGTTATTGTAGGCGAAGATCAAAGAGTTTATATACTTTTTTCAATCTGCCTTCTGATTGTTTTCCAAAGTTCCAAGCATGGTTATTAATGTTCTGTTAAATCTTTCAGGTCCTGCATTTCCTTGTGGGTGATAGACAGATGTATGGGTTTTCTTAATGTTAGTCAGTAGACAAAGTTCCTTGATGATGTCGCCCTGGTCAGAATGTAATCTAGTTGGAATACCATAGTGTACTATAAAGTTGTTGAAAAATGCTTCAGCTGTTGTTTTCGCTGTCTGATTCTTAGTAGGTATTGCCATTGCAAACTTTGTATAATGGTCTGTTATAACGAGTATTGAAGAAAATCCTCCTTTTGATGACTCAAGAGATAGAAAATCAAAGCAAACAAGTTCCAGTGGGTATGACGTATTGACGTTCATTAAAGGTGCTGCTTTCCTTCTTAAACATCTGTCACACTTCTTGATCCATCCTTCTATGTCATTAGTCATGCCGGGCCAAAAAAATCTCTGTCGAATCGGACGGGTACAACGCTCTATTCCTGGGTGTCCTATGTCTGTATGAAGACCTTTGAGAATGTCTGATCTGTAGCATTCAGGGACGACAAGTTGTTCTATCTTCTTTTCATCGTCTACAATTACCCTGAATAAAACTCCTCTTTTGATCTTGAAATGTTTGAAGTTCTTCCTCATGGTGATGTCTTGTTTGGTGTAAGTCTTGTCAATTACTTTGTTGTCAATCACTGCAAGTCTCCATTTCCCAATTATATTATCTTGCATCTGGCTTTTCCTAATTTCTCTGAGTTCTAGTTGTGCCATTGTTGTTCCAGGTATTTCTGTTGCTTCAAGAATATTGATATTCATTGCATTTAGGCTCTCGCTATTGTTGTTGGTAAAAAAAGGATTGATACTTTGTTAAAAAAGTTTGTTTTGTGTTTGAAATACATCGCAGCGACACAATTATGGTCATTATAGCAATGTAGAGGAAGACCCAGACAATTGTCTTGGTAGAACCACCGCCACCGCGGGTCAGCTGAAAGACCTCAAATTGAGTCCTTGGTCCCGACTGGGACTCGAACCCACTCGGTGTGGGGCAAGCAGTCAGAGGGTTTATGTTAATACAGTACTGTTAAATTAAAAGGTCTGGTCCGACAGAATGTTGTTTCTGATATAGAAAATGAGGTGTATATTTTATTAATAACAAAATGTCGTATGAAAGCAACTTACCGACGGGATTATGATTTTGCAAAATGATACATTTTTATGAAGCAATATAGCTTTTTAAGATTATGTTCGAGTTCGACATTTTGTCAAACAAAATCCCAAATTATTATACAAGAATATTTAAATATAGATGTTTGTTTCGCTGTCATTAATGCGATAATGTAAGTGAGACTTTATGAATTGTGCTCTTTTGAAAATCAAATCATCAGATTATTTCTTTTGCCATGTTTAGAATTTACTCGGTTAAATACTGCAATATGTACCAGAGTAACTTCTAAGACATTTGGTTTCAACATAAATTGTCAAAGCATTCCGATAGCTAAAGACGAATGCAAATAATGAACAACTAACAACTTTTACTTAATACGATAAATGAAATAAATAAATTAATACGATAATATCCTAAATCAATGCACTTATTTATGATTTCATATTAAGAAAAATACAGTCCGAGAAAAAACGAAAAATATTTAACATAACTGATAATTCCCGATAAATGTTGATGTTTCTTATATTTTCGCCTTTTTATTAGATAAAATGTTCTTTTATATGTCTAAAATTTGGTAATTTTTTCATACTTATCTAAAAATAGGCAATGTTATCGCAACCTATTTCAGTCCTATCGGCTTTCCTGATTTGTCTCTCGTGGTTCACATGTTTCTCCATCATCGTACAAGGTAATCATTACTTCCTTTCTCATTCATTCCGTTATTTGTATTAATTAGCCTTTCACATCTCTATTATCCTGCTTTCGTGATTCTTTCCACACACCCTTTCCTTTAGTATAATGCATGTCTTTATTTTGATTTTTGTTTTATTTTATACGTTTAACATTTATCGCTTTCGCAAGGTTAGCATTTTACATAACCATTATCATCATCATCGTCGTCATCAACATCATCATCATCATCATCATCATCATCATCATCATCATCATCATCATTCTTTTTGTCGTCATCATTGTCATTATTTTCGTCATTATCATTTTTTTCGTCATAATAATAACAATAAATATAATAATAATAATAGTAATAATGCAATCGTTCTGATTAATTGTATTTGCCGGTGTTATGTCTGAAATAATAAATTTACAAACTTTACACCCTTTTATGTTAAATGATATTCCTTTCTCCAGGCAGGAGAATTTACCGTCTGCAGCGGCAAGCTTTGATGGTCAATATAGCGGCAGTGAGCAATTTTGAAAGTAGCAGACGGAGAGGTTAACATTCATTTTGAAGACTTTGTATTGTTTTGTGTTTGTATAATTGTATACATTTCTTTTGTAAATAATAAAACATTTAAGGTTGTTTGGACTGATATATTAATGTACAAATTAGAGGCTATTTATGATACTTACTGGAATAGCAACCCAAAAGGAGGGACCGTAGTTACCGAGCATGGCTTCTTAACGCGGAGGAATACAAGAAATAGCTTTTAACTGCTCGGGCAGCTCAAATTCATGGCCCAATTCGGAAAACCTTGCACTGGAGTCAGAGATCACCCTAAAGTTTATGATTGACTACGAAATGTGACCAATCAGGGGTGGGGGTTTGAAAATTCAGAGCTTGATTTTAATTTAAAAAATTGAACAGCTCGAAGTTTTATTACCTCAAGTCCGGACTCTCCAGTCAGACAACTCGTTAATTAAATAAGAGGGCCATGATGGCCCTTAATCGCTCAGCTGATGAACACAGGCATTTAGTAGGCTCAAATCTGGCATCAAGTAATTAAGAGTTATTTACTTTAGAAATCTTTGGTGAAGATTGGACCATTAGTGTGGCCACTGGGTTGATAACAGTTTCTAGAATTTTACCAAGTAACCTACTGAATCCACATGATTTACTTCAAAACATATGTAAGATTTCATACTGGCAAACATGCTGGTCAAGTTTGGTGAAGACTGGGCCAATTATGTAGCCTTTTAAGTGTCACAAGGTTTTTCTAAAATGTAACCTAGTGACCTACTTTATGACTCCATATGACCCAATAACGAACTCATACAGGATTTACCGGCCGCAATAGCTCAGATGGTAGAGCGTCGGCTTGCGGATCGGGAGGTCGTGGGTTCGAACCCCGGCCGGGTCATACCAAAGACTTTAAAGTTGGTAGTAGTGGCTTCCCTCCTAACGCTCGGGGCTACGGGGACAGCATTACGCCTGACTCGTCGGTGTCAGTATAATGGACCGGCCGGGTTCAGTCCCTGGGCACCTCATAAGTGCCCCTGTGCTGTAATGATAGAAATGTTGCTGCGCAGTATCGGCAAAAATGCCGGCTAATCCCAATCCCCATCCAGGATTTCATGTAGACAAACATTCTGACCAGGTTTGATGAAGATTGGCCTATAAATGAACCTCTAGTGTGGTAACAAGCTTTTTCTAAGATTTGACATAGTGACCTACTGTTTAACCCCAAGTGACCCAGTTAGGAACTCATCCAGGATTTTATGCAGACAAACATTCTGACCAAGTTTGGTGAAGATTGGGCTTTAAATGTGGCCACTAGTGTGTTCACAAGCTTTTTCTATGATTTGACCTAGTGACCTATTTTTTGACCCCACGTGACCCAGTTACGAAGTCATCCAAGATTTCATGCAGACAAATATTCTGACTAAGTTTGGTGAAGATTGGGCTATAAATGTGGTCTCTGGTTTGTTCACAAGTTTTTCCTAAAGTTTGACCTAGTGACCTACTTTTTGACCCCAAGTGTCCCAATAATGAACTCGTCCAAGATTTCATGCAGACAAATATTCTGACCAAGTTTGATGAAGATTGTATACAAATTGCGGCCCCTAGTGTGTTCACATGTCTTGAACATAGTTATAATTAGAATACAACAAAGCATTCATGATATCATACCTCATGCTCAACATCATCAAACAATTCATAATCAAACTTCATTGTAAAATTTAATTTGGTCGAAGCTAACCACCATTTTTAATAACAACATCATGAATTTTTAAGTCTATTTACAATTTTAAACACCACAGCCAAGAGCAACCCTCATGCCATTAGCAACCATCTGTGATATTAAATTTTAACCAACTTGAAACTAATGCTCGCCAAATAATTCATAATTAACGGCGAGGGTAAATAAGTCCAAATAAGTAAGTGTTCACAAGCTAAAATGTTGACGACGAACGCCGGACGCCGGATGAAGCGGTATCACAAAAGTTCCCCTTGAGCACATTGTGCTCAGGTGAGCTAAAAATACTGGCATCTGGCTGGACTGAAAACACTTAGACCATATCAACATTGGACCTTCCTCAATCTAATTCTACCAGTGATGTCAGCCACAGTAAGTCAGTGAGGTAAGTTTGGAGTCAATATTTAATCAACAGTTAACAACTGAACTGTGTAAAAAGATTAAGAAGAGGGTCAAAGGTCGCATATTTCCTTACTTTATGTATATAATTAAAGACCAGACACAATGTGATTTAATTAATTTTCTTTGAAATATGGCCCTTAAGTAATCAATCTGTCTTAAACATTCACCTTCGTGTTCTATTTTTTTAATTACCTTCTTTTATTTGTTTTACCTTTTTTCAAAAACAAGAAAAATTCTATACCTCTAACTGATTTTATTACACACAATAAACAATCAGTAAATATAATTGCCCTTAAGCTTAACATTTTGTCATGCTAACAATTAAAATGATCAAAGTAATGTACACATTAAACAAAACAGTCAAAAACTAGCAAAATTAGAATTAATATTTTTTAATCATAATTTTTTTTATACCAATCTTAAAATCCAATCAAGGCACCCAAAATATAATTCACATCATCCATTCTTTGTAAAAGAAAAACACTTGTATAAAAGAAATAACAACAACTATTTAAAAAGGCACCTTTTTTATTAATTAAAATTACAATGTACTGTTTAAAAGGTACCAATATATATACTAAGGCCAGTATTTACCAACTATTGTTCAGTAAGTATTGTTTACGTCAAGGACTTCAATACACAATATCATTATAATGTATTCAGCTACAAGTCTGTATTTTTGCATGACAGCTTAATATCACATTAAAACTTCATAAATAAGCTTTGTTTTGTTCGTACGAAAATTGTGATTTGGGCTTAAGTTATGACTTAGACTTAAGAATGGTTGGTGAACACCGGCCTAACTCATTTCGAAATGTATGAATAGATACTTGGTAATACTCTTTTATGAATAATTGATTGAAATGCATTCATCCTTAAAAAGTAAAGAATGTAAAAGAGTTTAAGGTAAACAATTGCTTCTAATAAGAAAAGAATGAGGAAAATGGAAGGCTTACACTAAAGACAGATCTTTTATTCCAATATCCAAAGCAATTCATCTAATGTAAAAAAATAACTGAGAAAATGGCAATATAACTTTTAAATATTAGTTAATCACATGCATACAATTACTTACATATATATAAGTAATATATGAATACAGATATAAAGTTAATACATGTATAAAGAATGTTATTATTAATATAAAATTTAATTGCAAATTGTATTTTTTTCTACTTTGATAAACAGAAAATTAATTCTGATTATATCCAAATGTTTAGAGAATATATATATTATATAACATATTTAAACACTTTTATTGTGAGTCCTTTATTTTAAAGTGTACATTATGATACATAGCACCAACACAAGTGTAGTCATATTGGCAACCTCGATATATCTGTAGCAGAGAAGAACTTAAAACATCTGCAGCATAGCAGTTCAGCTGGAACACCTTTCTACATGAACCTTCTCTCTCTCACCAGGGCTTGAATCCAGAGCGCATTTAGAGGTAAAATAGTGGCCAACAGACACAATAGCAGGCAGTGAGGAGCTGAGAAGTTACAAGTTAACAGCTTGGCCTTGGGTCGTCCTTTGTTAGTGTTAAAATTGTCACAAAACTATTCTCAATGTACCAGGGCTGTAACTTTTGGATCAGAAAACTTCCTTTATCCTGCACCTCTTTGTAAGGCCATAGAAAAAGCATATATTGAGCAATATAAACATAAACTAGAAAAGCTTCAGGTATCCTGCAGTGCACTGTGATGTATTGCTAAGTCAACCCAAACAACAAACTTTTACAAAGAGATTACAAGTTATTCCCTTTTCAGCAAAGTGTTAATGAACATTCATAAATGAAATATCATATCTGATGCTACTTTGAAATGATAATGAAAGCAAGTTACTCCTTATAGTTTAAAAAAACAATATATAAATAAAAATGAAATACAAGAAATAATTGTTGAAAAAGGGGCAAAAAAGTAAGTAAAAATACAACAGATTGTTTTGATTTTTTTATTTGTGAAAAGCACAGAAATAATAAATTTGTAAAAATTTTAAGTGTCTAGGCATGTTTTGTTGTAATCTCCATGATTCCTAAATCTGAAAACTTAGTGAAATAAATAAATTCTGCAAAAAAGATAACAGCCAATTTAATAATTTTTTGTAGTAAAGGGTAAGATTTCTGGCCGGGTAATAAAAGCTTTTTAACAAGCCATGGACATGTGTGGACTATTTTTGGATGAAAAGGTAAAGCTATAATTAATAAAGGCCACGATATGGGTTAACAAGCATAAACTTTATCTTAGCAATGCTCTAACAGACTTTCAAAGCAATGTTAAATAATATAACCAGCTATAAGTATTGGTACACTATTAAAGAAGCCTGGTGACAATTGAGCATATGCACAAGACACATCAATCAATGAAATGCACTTCATATTTACTCTAATTTGTGCGCTACTACTGAACCTATTATTATACTGTTTATAATCACCACATGCACACTAAAATATTCCCGCATGCATAATTCAGTGATATACTGGGTTGTTTTGCTAAAAATAGTTGATATACATTGCAATACCTTTAATTCTCCCAAGCTGAAGACAGCACAGTTTTTGAAAGGGCAGAATGTTAAAAATTGAAAAACAATATAAGTGAGCATATGCATTATTCGAATAAATTCACTGTGGTTAAATAAAAAAAGATTTCTCTTTGTAAACAAAAAGAAAAAATGCAAGGTTGACCAACTGTGACCAAGTTACTGAAAGTGTCTCTAAAAATATAGCAATACGACATACCAACAAGAAGAACACATAAATACGAACATGAAACTCGTATAAAAGTAAACTTGTAAAACTACACTATTCAAGTAAATATTGTGACACTCTGACAACTAAAACAACTTTTTTTACAAGTTTAAGTCATACATCTTGGAAACACTTAAAAATTGAAGAAATATATATAATTCACAGTAAAAGATAACAAAATAATAAAATGAAAAGACAGAAGAAACTCTTAAATCAAAGTACATGATATAAAAGAATATGTAAAAGAAATAAAAGTAAATGAATATACAAAAATAAAATTATATGAAAAAGAAAGTTTATACAAAAGGTAACCAAGATACCCTTTTTAAAACAAATAAAAACAGCAACATTTGAATGATTTTTGAAGACAATCTTGAAACATGTCAGTTATAACTGCATTTTTACGCTTTATCCAGTTTAGGATGTTTACCCTATGACAATGAAAAAATAATTTCAACAAGGTCATATCTAGCATCAAGTGATTGAGAGTCATTGACTTTAGAAAACTTTATTTGAAGATTGGGCCATAAATGTAGCCTCTACAAGAGTTCTGTAACATTTGACTCAATGATATACTTTTGGATCCAATGTGACCCAGTTATGAAATAATCCAAGCCTTCATGCAGACAAACATTCTGACAAAGTCTGGTGAAGATTGGACCATAAATGTGGCCTCCAGGATGTTAACAAGGTTTTTCATAAATCTGACCTAGTGACCCAGTTTTTGACTCCATGTGACCCAGTTACAAAATCCAATTTTTGTACTCAGGTGAGTTAAAAATGCCATTATTGGAGTCAGGAAAGGCTAAACAAATTGACGAAATGCTCTTTGGGTTGACATTTTATAATGAAATTATCAGTAAGCTGTAGAAACAATAAAAATATAATAAAGATATAACACAAAAACTATCATATTGTGAATTCATTCAGTCTAAAAAATAAAAAAGTATGTGTAAGACAATAAATAAACCAACTGGCATATATTGAAAATTAAAAATATATGAATTAAAAAGACATTTACATTGTATAAGTCACAAAAAGCAGTATCGGAAATACATTTGTTTGAGATTCTAAGATTAAAATCTAATCAAACCACAACAACGTACTACATGTCGTCATTAAGATATAACAATGTTATATCAAAAGAAAAAAAACAACATTATATTACAGTTAAGCGTAATGTTTTTATTTCCCGGGTATATAATTAACTGCATGACTGAAACAAGAAATTTACTCCAATGCTACAAAACTAACCTAAAAGCAAAGAAAATATTGGTTAATATTTAAAGTAATCTAAACAGAAGAAACTTTTCCCTTGCACATTGTACCTTTTTCTTCAACGATTTGTGACTGTCTAGTCTAGTCAAATTGATAAAAAAAAAAAAAAAAAAAAAAATCACAGCAAGAAAATACAGTCTAAAGCAAAAATGTAAAGCTTGTAAAACTCACAACCTTTAACATTTGCCTTTTGTTGTGAAAAAAATACAACAAAATAACTAGAAATAATTAATGCAAATGGGTTTTGTTGAGTGAGCAAAAAACAACCGACAGCAGTGTATGTAAAAAAAAAAGACCAGCAGTCATTATTAAAATAATAAGTAAATAACTTAACAAGTGATGGTTACTTGCAACAATAGGTATTATATTGTACTGCATAAAGCTATGTTTATATCTTAATATCAAAAGAAATGTAAATATTAAAGTTTGTCAATCAATGATTTCCCACATAGCTCATGTTAACAATAAGATTTCTCTGACAATTTGAAATGGAAAGCACTCATCAGAATCCTGAGAGAAAAAAATGTACACTCTTTATAATAAAAAGTACATGGACATTCCTGCGTATAAAGCTAAATGTATTTTTAATAAATTATTAGGGACAGAAAAAGGGGACTGAACAAAATTCCATTTATAGAATTAAACATTCAGATAAACCATACATCAGGTTACAACTACCATAACCAACTACTCAAATATCGTACACATATTTTTCCACATATTTTTCCCTTTTCCCCAGATCTCAAAAGTTATTTGTATGCGTATTAAGTGACTTCAAGGCTTTTCTAAAATCTAGCTGACCTACTGAATTATTTATTTCTTTGCTGATTGAAACATTTAAAGTTCCTTAGCAAATCATTTTAAACTTTATGACACTGTTTGCTTTTTTCATTTGATGATATTGCAACCTAATTTGTTTACAAATATATCATGCATATGTTTGTTTAAATAAATTTATATTTATTTTTATAGACAAAAAAATAATATTGCAGAACTGAAATGCTGCAATAACATATCTCACCCACAATTTGGTATTCTTATTACATCAATGCATCCACCTTTATATCACAAAACACCTTGTTTGCAGGGTCCATTATTTCACACCAATGGCAACTTTAAAAATATGAAATCAGTTGACAGTACAATGGTCTCTCTCTCTGCACTGTGATAAAAACTGCTTATAAAACAGACTGTTCTGTGGATCAACTTTATATGACTGGACACTACAGCAGTAGGGTTATAACTCTGGATAAGTTAACAGATTTTGTGGATGGTGGTGAACACTTGCAAGAAGATGTGATGTTGACAACACTAAACAAACTATCATTGTCCTGAAGATTGTAGACGTTAGTTCTGGAAATAGAAAAACAAAGAAAAATATTAAACATATGTTACCAGCAATGTCTCGGACACATATATTTTCTTTTGATAATGTCAATACTAAAATCAATAAAAAACATGAAAAAGTATTTTCATTGAAAATTCAAGTCCGGAATCACATAAAGCAAAAGTAAGAATCCATTTTCATATTAACAAGTAGTAAGCATTTGACTTAAACAAATGCTGGAATAAGTAAACAAAACATTACAATGCCATGAAACCATATAATTTTCATTATGATTAAGCAAATGAAAATTATGACTTAACAGAGTTCAAAACATGCATTTCTTTTTTAACAATTTGTGTTGTTTATTTGTATTTATTTTATTTATATGCTACCATACTTATTACTGTTTTTGATCTATCATATCAATATTCTTCTGAAAAAATCAAAGACCTGAAAAGCCCAATGTGTTGCAAAATTGTAATGCAGATCAATCTTTAAGTATATATGCAGCACAGGTCAGTTGGATTTACGAGAAAGTTTTCACACCAAGTGGGCATCAACCCACAAGCTTATGGTTCAGAATTAAAATAAATTCCCCTAATCATCACATCAAACACTAGTTAAACCAAAAATCTATTAAAGCTGCATAGTAAACTGCTAAGCAGTAACAAAAAAATATAATAGATTATCCCAAAAAAATACTAGTATTTGTAAATAATTTAAGAATAGAAGAAATAAAAGTAAAGTAATACAAGTAGCAAAAGTTGGAGTAGTAGATAAGAACCAGAAGTAATAACAGAATTAATAGTACTGGTATATGTAAATACATAGCAGGGTAGTTTTTACTCTCTGTTTGTAATAACTATAGTAACACAATTAAAGTCATTTTTCATCATATTTTTTTAAAAATAATTTAAGGTGAAGCTTAAAATTCTCAAACTCTTGGACTAAAGACTGACATGAAAACTAAAACAAAATGATCAACCTAGAATGGTATGCTTATGCTTAGAGCACACAGCTAAACAAACAGCTAGGTAACACTAAGCAATGAACAAGGAGATCAAATCAAGTGAACTTAATGGGGAAAAAACACAAACAAAACACCATCCAAAAAACACACCGTTAAAAATATAAATGAATACACCACTCAAGTGTGGTTGCTAAAGGAACAGTACAATGACAATTACCATCATTAAAAAGGGACTCCCTGTACAAAAAGGAGAAGTGATGCTAGTAGTTGTTCTATATACATGTAAGTAGAGAAGTCAGAGTTTAGGACAAAAAAGAAGTGTCAGTAAATAGTTAGTAACTATATTAACACAATAAAAGTCAACATCCTGCTATTATTGGTGGAAAAGACTTCAGACATATTTAGATAGAACCACCAGCACAATGCAGATCAGCTGAAAGACCTCTCTCGGAACTAGATCAAATGTGTGCAGTCTCTTTCTTCACACATCAATGTCTTATATGAATACTTCCCACTGTCTCTTTCTGCATACATCGATGTCTTATATAAATACTTCCCACTCTCTCTTTCTGCATACATCAATGTCTTATATGACTACTCCCCACTCTCTTACTCATAAATCTTTGTCTTATACAGATGGACAAACAGACAACCTGACTCCAGTATGCCCAACCCAAACTTCTTAGGTGAAATATAAATTTACTAGATCCAGATCAGCCAGTAAATCAGGAAATGCACCTTTTGCTGCTTGTTGTAGAGACACATCTTGCAAGCAAGACAATATTAAAATTGATTAATAAAAATTGAGAGGGTGATTAATATTAACAAAACATCAAAGCTAAACATCTTACCTTAACCTTTGTCTTGTCCTTCTTCACATTGTCCTCAAAGTACATGAAATCCTGAAAAAGAAACCCATAGAACGATTAAATTATATTTGTATAAATGTTTTATACACCACACTGAAGCAATTATGGTCATTTAATCAACATTCAGGTGGCTTAGGTTTCTTGTCCAACAAACTTCAAAGTTCTCTTCTATTGTTGCTGTCACTGTAATAGCTTCCAATAACACTTGACAAGATACTACACAGAGAAACATTATTCTGACACCATGCCAACCGGGTATGAGATAACTCTCATAAACCAAGCATATGTAAAGAAGCTCTACCACAACCACTTCAATGATGCTTAGGACAATAACTAAATCTTGAACTTTCAATATTTGGACCAGGTGTTATAAGAGGGCTAGTTGTGAAGGAGGACCTAGGGACAATCCCTGGCTGAGACATATCAGCTTTGTTTTAGTTTTTTGATACACACACAATTATTACATGTCTGGGTAGAACCACTGGCACCACATCAAAACAAACATAAAAATGGTTTTACTGGGATACCAGCAAAACCCATCTATTGTTGGTAGAGACAGACACTAGACAAATGTCTAGGTAGAACCATTTGTGTTCAGAGGGTTAACTGGAAGACCTTTCCAAATAAAAGCTCTTGTTTAAATTGGGACTCAAGCCCTAGCGTTGAAATGCTGTGAAGTCACTGGTCAGTAAATTTAACTGATCGGCAATGGGCACCCCGTCTGGGACTGAACCCAGGGCTTTCCTTATCTTGAGCTAGTGTTCTATGCCCTGTGCATCTAGGGCAGGTTGAGAAAGAGGATCAAACTTTATTTGCCAGCTAAGACAAACAAACTTATCCATAAAAAATGGCACTTACAATGAGGAAGACAGCACCCACAAGGACTGCCTTTGTTTTCACATCCAGATCCAGAGGGAAGGAGATTCCATAATTGTCAGCATCAGTGAATGCCTCCTTGGCCAAGCCAGACCATTGCTTTGTCACACGGCCAACAAATGAGGTCTCATCAGCAGTGCTAACCTGAAATAATAAGATATACTATGAAGTGTTGTTCAAAATGTAAATTCTTGATCAGAATACTTATTTAAAGCTTGCGTGATCAAATGTTGCTGAGAGTTGTCCCTGGGTTGACATACACTGCCTTGACTTACAGAAGGAAAACAATCTCCAGAAAGCTTGTTGGGAAAAGATGGAATCATACCAAGTCCAACTTCACGTTTTATAGAACAACAGACCCAAAATTAGAGGAACAAGAACAATATTCGCCATAATTTAGATGCCTATTATTTTAATTACCAAAATGTTGATTCTGCAGTGATGGATATAGATTAATTTTCTTACTTAAAACTATGCATGCAATGCAAAATGGTTAAGTAATGTAGTACATTAGGTATGTTTTATTAAACTCACAAATTAGGGATAAGATCAAAGGAATAGCCACGAGATATTACAGATTGTATCACTCAAAAATACTTCTTTGCTTGCAGAGGTAATAATTGGTTACTGCCAACCTGAAATTGAGAGTGCAGAGGGAGGTGGCTTATCTGGATTTAAACTATTTGTCTTGGTCTAATCAATTCTTGATAAGCACGCTATGTAGTATTAAAGTGCCCTTAATATTAATTTGTAGGGATTATCAGGTACACAGTTTCCCATTGATACGTACATCAAACTCGATATCTCCACACATGTTCCAGGTGCAGCAGGGTCCTTTGATCCGCAGAACGGTCTCCTCATTGGCATTCTGGATCTTGTATCGAGGCTTACACATACTCCATGCCTGTGACACATAGCCAATCACTTGGCCTGGTGGAGCCTCAACCGTCACTTTCTGAAAAAAAAATTGAGAATATTTTTTGAAGAAAATTTGTGTAGGGCCTTATTGTTAAATTTTTTGCCAACAATTTTACCCAGAGAGTACAGAAAAAGTGGGTTTTTTATACATCAGTCCTACACATAAGTGTATCCAGCTATTTCATGTGAAGGTAGACCAAGACAAATGTCTTTTAGAACCGCTGGCTCACTGCACAAAACAATCTCACTCAATAACAAGAGTAGAATGGTACTTCATGAAAAAACTTTTTTATTAGAAATAATATTTCAGACAGCAAGTACATGTACTTTGCAATTATATGAAAAAAATTAACAATGCAAATTTGACCATGACCAAATCAAGTATTCATAATGAGGTGCTCATAAATATTGGTGTAGTATGGAAACCAAGGCTAAACCAGTGTTCAATACACCATTACTTGATAAGAAACTCATGAATATGGATGTCATGAGGAAAAAGAGATCCTTGTATATATTTAAACTTCATAAAAAGCAAGACTGAGGTTTGATTGAATATTTTTGAGAATGGTACAACTGATGCATACCAGTACTAAGTAAATCATTGCAAGCCAGGAATCTAGTCTCATAAAAATGTAAGCAATATTTTGTAAATAGGAGCTACAGTATAAAGGACTACCCACCTGTAGACAGCAGGGACAGAAGCATGTGTTACACCTGAGGCCACGGGAGAGGTGCATCACCTCCTTCGACTGGTTGTTGAGAATCTTGATGTCCCACGGACGATGGTGGCCACAACAGTTCCGCGTACAACAACAGGTGTCTGAGAAAGAAGAGGAGAATATATAACAGGCATATTGTTAGAATAGCCATTAGATAATTACAGCATAGTTAAACTCATTATGATTTCACATAGTTCCATGTTATCAGTGCATTTCCTTATGCTTATGGCTAAAAAACTAAAAGGTAAAGTTTTGTTCATAGGGCCATACCAGAATTCATCTGTGAAGAAATTCAGCTTAGAAATTTGAAAAAAAAAATTCTGGCATGAAAAGGGCAATAACTCTGGCATGAACATGTCAAACTGAATTATCTCACCATCATGCACAGTTACACATTAATTTTAATCATTCATACAAATTATTGTCAACACAAAAAACTGTTAATGGACAGATGGCCAGACAGACAAACTGATAGATGAATGATGCGCCATACTACAAAATGATCCTCCAGGAGTCTTAAAATTTTGAGTAAGGCCCAAGCAAAAAGATTTCTTTAAAACAGTTGACCAATGGTGCAAGAGTTGTAAAGGTAGGTAACTTAGATTTACAGCAAATGCTAATAGGCTCACCTTCAGCAGCATAGAAGATCCTTTGTCCAAGTGTGTTTAAAATCTCATACTTGTTGTTTGTCTCATAACCAGTGAATGCTGAAAACAAACACAAAAACAATAATATATATAAGACTATCACATAGCCCCCACAAAATATTCATGTGTTTTATGTTGTGTAAAAGTTGAGCAAGCAGTGGACTTTATATAATTTTTATAATGATATTTTCAAAAATGGCTATAAAAAGAAATGAAGAAGAAGAGAAAAAGTAATACTTTCTCAACTTTTGCCTCTCATATGTCCACAAACATCTGAAACATCCCTGATGTCTTGCTCCATTATAGCATATCATGAGGCTCATTAAAAAAAGAGTACAATTATCGTATTTTCAAAGGTAAAAAATTATTCCAGTTTAGTCCTTGTATACCAGTTTAACTTATCCCAACATAAGTCCTAATTGGTGTTCCAGTGTATGTTTATAAGGAACCAGACATACCCTCTAATCCTTCCATCAGCAGCTGCCTCAATGTTAAGACTGTACAGTGAACGATTATAACAAAATTAATACAATAAAAACTTACCTTCTAGTCCTTCAACTTTCTGTTTGACAAGCAACTGATCTATTGATGCCAGATATTCTAGACCTGGGGGACAGTTGGCAGGGGGTGCTGGGGCGGGCATCCATCCAATACCAGGTGGCGCCCCGGGCATAGGTGGAGGACCACCTGACACAAACAATATAGATCAATTGACACTGACCAAAGAAGATAAGTAAGAACTGTAATCCAAAGGCTTATAATTACCTCACACTCACTACCTGTTTATAAATCTCTAAAATCAACATCAGAAATAGTATTAAAAAAAGGCTTTAATTCCTGTAATTTTCAACTTACAGTCAGAAAAACAGCAAGTTGCAGTTTCTCATAGTATTAAAGATCATTGTAAAGTATCTTAAAACCTGGCACAAACGATGAAAGAATGTAGGACAAAACTTGTTCACTGATGAACAGACAGACAGATGGTCAGACACAAATGGACATCTTGTTTAGAACATTGTTAAAAAATGTAACTGTTTATCAAAGAAACTGTCATTTGAGAGATACAGATTGTTCATCAATTACCTCCTCTTCTGATAATGTTAACCAATTAACTTCTCATCAGATAAAGAATCTTCATCAATAAACTCCTTTACTGATAAAAATGTAAATCGATAAAACTTTTCTACATAAAGAAAACTTGCCAATTCAAATTGCTAATGGAGATGAAAACCTGTAAATTTTCTACATCCAGTAACTCATTATATGGAGATAAATGTTCATAGAATTAAAATCTTCACTTAAAAATGTTAATTGAACTTTTTATCCAGGATAAAAAAATGTTTATTAGTTATAATCTTTACCTGAGAAAAAGAAATGTTCATTTAATTGAGGGTAGTCAGTGGACTGAACCCCATAGTTACCTGGCTGAGGCTGCATAGCGATGGGAGGTTGCCCAGGGGCAGCACCAGGCTCCCCTGTCTTCTCTCCTGGCTGTTGAGTGGGGTATGACATTATTATGGGTTTCTTAAGGTCTATTAGATGGCGTGCAGTTAAGTCTCAATCTCTGGCTGGAATAGATAAAACAAGAACCTTAAAATATCCTGACAACAACAGTTAAGAAAAAATATATAGATAGAAGTCTCAAGTTATGCTTTAACATCTGAGATAATAACAGAACAACTTACCATTTTTCAAATAAGAAAAATCTTCAGCACAAAGCCTCAGATAAAACAGTGACTTTTATTCTAAATACTAAAATTATCAACCAAACAGTATATTGCTGAAGTTCATTACAGACAATCATAAGCTGAAAGGTATAATGAAGTAGGGTATACAAATATGCAGAGGAAATGGATGAAAACAGCCTCTTTGTTAAACAAATGTGAAATTCAATGACTCTAACACATTCAACTCTACTGTAACATCATGACCACACTCTAGCATCAGTAGTATGCACACAAACAGGTTTTTGTTGTTGGGTTTAATAAACCCATACATTTATGAAGCTAGATTTATATCAATAAAAAATCTTGCTTATTTGCTTATAACTACCTGCACAGGTAACAAGACGTAGCTCTAGAGTCTGAGCAGCAAACAATGCAGATCGGTATCAATATTTCAATTGTGTTGGATCATACAGTGACAACCTAGCAGTAATAGGTTCAGTTAACAAGGGAGGGTGCTCACATACATGCACACACAGTGTTCACATAATAGCTTACATACATGTACATACACTACATGTCAATAATGTCAGTGACATTTACTCAATTATGTACACATAAACAGATTTGAAGAGTTCAATGACTGTCCATCAACTTAGTTGTTGTTTACTTATCCTTATGACCAACCACATAAGTTTCAAATTTCTGAATTAATAACATTCATTTTAAACAAGTCAATGACTTCTCAAAGTGTATATATAAGCTCAAAATAAAGGGAATTGGGTGCAATATACCAGCCTTCTTGTCGTGTTGCATAACCATGCACTCTCTTAGTTTAAATGTAACCATTACCTATGGAAAATGTTTAACCATGCACATCTTCCCTAAAATGTACTTTACAGTCTTAATTCAAATACTGTGAAAGCATTTTATTTCGTGGGGCAGAAATTTCGTTGTTTGAAGAGGACGGGATGTGGGTACTTGATTTCGTGGATTGCCCTACCCACGAAAATAAAACAAAATACCTTCGATTTTTGACAGATGCGAAACTGAGGCCTAACACTGAAACAGGGTCAATTGCGAAACTACGGATTAGTGAGTGACTCTGCCTATTGTCTTACGTCACGCCTGGTGATATTGATCCACGGCAGCCGGTCAATGTTTTCACAGCCGAGTCTCATCAGACGACTTTTATGACACCTGTCAATTAGCGTGTCATTTAAGGAATTATATTCATAAAGATGTAAGGGGCGCGGGTTCTTTAAAGGGTCTAATTTAACGAAGCCATTAACTGTCAATTAACGCTAATTAGCGTACTATGCAAACTGACACAAAACAGACCCTTGAGTAAACACCCTACACCTTTAAAGTTTATAGTGCTCGTGTATATATTACAGTATAAAATTACTTAGCATAGATCGTTTTTTATGATTAAATGGCTTATGTTTGTAAACATGTTTTATCGTTCTATGTCAATACAATGTAAATAAAGTGTGGTGAAATCGTCTGTTTGTTTGAGCTTTATGTCCTGTTTAGTAAAAATATGTTGACATGATTTACAAGTAAATCTAGCATTCGAAAGTCTAACCGAGGGGATTTTATATCGTTGGTACTTAAATTCGTGGATTGACTTGCCCACGAATTCCACAAAATTAAATGCCCCACGAAATAAAATGCTTTCACAGTATATGAAAACAAAAATAAAACTTGTATTTCTTCAAACTCCATGTCAGAGGCCACATGCATTTCAGATGATGAAACAGACTTGAACCAAATTGAATTATTTTGATATAGTTTGAAAAATATTATACTATTGTATTTTTTTAATGAATTAGGGATGGGATGGGATTTGCCGGCATTTTTGCCGATACTGTGCAGTGACATTTCTAGCATTATAGCATAGGGGCACTTATGAGGTGCCCAGGGACTGAATCCGGCCAGTCCATTATACTGACACTGACGAGTCAGGCATAATGATGTCCCCTTAGCCCCGAGCATAAGGAGGGAAGCCACTACTACCAACTTTAAAGTCTCCGGTTTGAGCCGGCTGGGGTTTGAACCCGTGACCTACCGATCCGCAAGCCAATTCTCTACTAATTGAGCTATTGCAGTCGGTTTTAATGAATTAGTCTAAGAAATGTTCACATGTTAAAATAAATTATTTTGATATTTCTACATTCAAATTATATAAAACATTTTACATTAACACCGATATCAATGTACACAATGATTTCCACTAGTGTCATGTACTTTTTGAGACAGCAATGGTTACTGTGGCACAGAAATATGCAACTGTTTGTGCGGCATGTGATACTTCTTTATATGTTCACAAAAAGTCTCACTGTTTTAATTCACTTCTATATTTTTCATACATGTACAATATATTCAAAATCAAAAGACTTGATTGCCATTTTGTTTGTAGCCATTATCTTAAGGCAACAAGGCACAATGACAATGGTTATTTTTTATAAAAATGTTGTTCTCAAATATAATGGAATATCCCTTGAGAGATATGAAAAAAAAAGAAGAAAATTTTGCTTTTCTTGTTTTTTAAATACATCTAAGCCACACAATTTTGCTCATTATTGCAAAGTCCAGGATTTTTGGTTAAAGAAGACCCTAGACAAATGTCTGTGTAGAACAGTGGCACATCGAAGGTCAGCTGGGAATCAACAGGGAATCAAACCGTAACAGTAGGAGACTGAGCAATAAGAAGAGTAACCAGACGGCCACCGGCCGCAATAGCTCAGGTGATTGAGCGTCGGCTTGTGGATCAGGAGGTCGCGTGTTCGAACCCCGGCCGGGTCAAACCAAAGACTTTAAAGTTGGTAGTAGTGGCTTCCATCCAAATGCTCAAGGCTAAGGGGACAGCATTACGCCTGACTCGTCGGTGTCAGTATAATGGACCGGCCAGGTTCAGTCCCTGGGCACCTAATAAGTGCCCCTGTGCTATAATGATAGAAATGTCGCTGCACAGTATTGGCAAAAATGCCGGCAAATCCCAATCCCATCCCAGACAGCGACTCAACCACTTGGCCACAGGCACCTCTTGAACCATCTACTGATAAACTTACAGTAGATACACCAAGCTTAATTGATAACTTCACTTGTGAGCATAGTTACCCATGACCCATGCATATCATATTAACATTATACACATACCAATCCAGAGTGTTATGAATACCAGCAAGAGGTAATTATCTCACATATATATCCTGAATGGCACCTTAATCCCCATATATGGTTACACTGGTAACATAACCTTCACACCATCTCATTAAGGGTAGCTTTACACTGATGTTGATGTTTGTTGTCTTAATCTTCATTTTTATCTGTATTATTTACAGTACATCCAATTTAACATAGGATAAAATAGTCTAATATTTGTCTCTAGCATTAATTCAAAGTCAGGGGAAATATAAACATAACTTTATACTATCTTTTAAAGTGCAATTATCAAGAATGCAGTTAATTAACTGCAAGAATGCGTGTTTAAGTGTGAACTTTACTTTTAAGATGTAAGGTATTAGGGCTAACAGAAGCATATTCTTGTGTTATAAACATGTATCTGTGAAGAAAGTTAATGTGACAGCTGGCATTAGCCTTAACCCTTAGTTTGCTAAGCACATATTTGTAACAATTTAGGCAAATAGTATAGATCCTGATCAGCCAGCTCTTAGCTGGCATCTATCTAATCAGGATCTACACTATCTGCTGCCTAGTCTCTAGCATTATATCTAGGTAGTTTTACATGTTGATATAAAAAGTTACAAAGATTAATTGTTAGGTAATATAGACTGCTCAGCATGTATAGATCATATTCAGTATGTAGTATAAAATAATTACAGATCAATAGAATAGTTATATCACAGAAAGGTAATACTGTTTAATACTGTTTTTAAAATGACTAAGGTTGGTAATAGCCCTTATGTCTGAAGGCAGCTGATTCCAGAGTTTACAGCCATTGGAAGAAAAAGACTTCAAGCCATGGGATTTGACCTTTGGAACAGAAAAACAACCACTTTTACTGAACCGGGTGTTGTGAGAGTGAACACTGTCTTGTGACACAAAATGTTCGACATGTAATCTGGGGCCAGCCCATGCTTGATTTTAATAACATGACACAGTGTTATTTCAACATTATTTTAACAGGTTCATGTGCTTAAACTTTCAAAAGGCCAAATAATCTGTACCCATGCCCCCACAACACACACACCTTTACAATACTAGAATCAGGTCTGATATTATTTTCCCATTGTGTGATGCATAGGGTGGAGTGAAGTATGAATCAAGGCATTTATTATAAAGCTGACAAGTACTGTTTTGTACATGTACCAAACCTTTTCAAGCATTGCAGTGTGGGCGTAAACAGTATATACATTCAAACAAACATGAATCAGGTATTTATACAAGAAAGAGTGACTGTGCTATATAGAGAGAATCCAACAGAATCTTAGTTCTGTTTGTCTTCATTACTGACCTAAGGATGCATATATATATATATATATATATATATATATATATATATATATATATATATATATATATATATATATAACTAAGATTCTGTTGGATTCTCTCTATATAGCACAGTCATATATATATTATATATATATTATATGGCCTGGATCAGGCTAATTTTGGTGCATTGTATCTTTACAAAGTACAAGACCTGGTAGTGCGATCAGTAGAAAGACCTGGGTTACTAATGTTCAAGCAAAACATAAAGGTGGTTCCAGGTCTGGTCAGTCCAGTGTCAGGATAATGTGACCGGGTGTTGTATCATGCCAGATGTTCACGTTATGTTATTCAAGGTGAAGGCAGACTATATCTGCTTCAAGTGTACACTCTGTCCAATAACTGAAATACTGGGTTTTTTGGACAAGAAACAAAACAAATCTTTACAAAATTGCTCATAGACTGATGTAACCTAACATGAAATGTGTTACAAAACATTCATGTTTAAACACTTATTTTCAATCATTATGCTCTTCTTCTTTTTGACTTTGTTAGACCACCTTAAATCACTATGCAAATAGTTTTTGGCAATCAAAATAAAATTGATTTTATCTATATGTAGTCAGATCCATACAATTAAAGAAATAATAAGCATCTGAGATACTGAGATATACAAATAAATTATTCAATGAAGTTAATAATAACTAAATGTTTGTGTTTAAATGAGATTAATAAAGATAAAAGAGATAAAACTAAAGACTGTACAATTAATCAAGTACCTGAACAAAAAAATTTAATCCTCCCCAAAACACAGCACACTGCAGTTTATACATACATAGCCCTACATACACAAGAAACATAGTCTTGCCTCAACCTATATAAACAGGCTTCAGTTTGTTCTACACGATCCTTCACTCCATTGTCAAACGACTCAATAGTCTGAGTCAATATAAACTCCTATACCACTTCGCTGGAGTTGATCTAGCTTAAAGGTGGAATCTAGAAGCTTGAACCTATTTTGTCTCTCATACTACTAAATACATTATTGTTTCCTGAAAAGATACAGCTAAATGTTGTTTATTGGTGCTCTACATTTATGTGGAAAGTAATTTTAAAAAACTGAAAAAACATGTGACCACTTAGTTTTCAGACCACATTACAACAATTGAGGTTATGTTATAAACAGCCTTTATTTAAACAAAAGTTTTCTGTACCAAATTTTTATGTCCACTTAAGACACTCCATAACATCTAAGACTCCATGTCCACCTACACTCGAAACACTACCTTATGGTAAACTGGCCTCAGGATACTTCTGGCCTGTATCACTTTATGATGTAATTATTTTGCTACAATGTAGCATAAGATTGTTTCCAGTTTGTTTGTTTTTGTCATTAAAGTATTCAAGTAGTGAAATACCTGAGGACATAGGCTTGTAGTAGGTTCATATCTGGCATTGAGTAATTAAGATTATTTACTTTAGAAATCTATTGTAAAGATTGGACCAAGTGTAGCCACTGGGTTGAAAACATTTTCTAGAATTTTACCAAGTGACTTACTGAATCCACATGACCCACTACAAAACATATGTTTTTCATACTTGCAAACATTCTGACTACCGGTAAGTCTGGTGAAAATTGGGACATCAATGTGCCCCCCCTCACCCACCCCTGCCCTGTGAACCAATAATGAACTAATCTAAGATTTCATGCAGACACACGTTCTGACCGATTTTGGTGAAGATTGGCCTATAAATGTGGTCTCTAGTGTGTTCACAAACATTTTCTAAGATTTGACCTAGTGACCTACTGATTTACCCCACGTGACCAAGTTATAAACTCATCCAAGATTTCATGCAGCCAAACATTCTGACCAAGTTTGTTGAAGATTAGGCTATAAATATGGTCTCTAGTGTGTTCACAAGCTAAAATGTTGATGCCGCACAACTGACGAAGCAGTATCAGAAAAGCTCACCTTGAGCATGTTGTGCTCATGTGAGCTTAAAACATACTACCCACACCATTAATTAGCGTAAAATCACCATGACTCAAAGTTTTTCTCGTTTCTTGATAATGATCTTTATAATTAACCCCTTCACAACAAGCTTATGTACAGTTACATGTCTTCTTTTCTTCTTCTTTTTCTTGCTTTCTCCCATAGAATTTAGATTTTTTTATTTCATGCAAATAATGCACCAAACTAGCCTATGTTTGTAATAATAACATGTCACACTGCTTCGTATTATAAAAAAACTAAGGTCGTATGTGTATGCAGACATTATGCAAAAAATCCCTAGAATAGGGGTATGATGTTGTTACATGTATAAGATATAGACAAATTGTTGGATACCACCTTTAAGAAGTGAAGATTCAGATCAGTCAGCTTTCTCTGGCAGTCTCTAGCAGTATGTTGTGCTACCTGTGCAAGCAATTTTTACACAAACACTTTACTTGATGTTTCACTTATTACCTAATCGACAATAAACATACTGTATCCTAGTGGTGTTTCCAGCAAGTAAAGGGCTAATAACTAATATTTTATATTACCAGTACTTATAAATGTAGCATGATAAGGGCTATATAACACCCTCTCAACAGCAGATATTGACATAGAACATTACATATAAGCTCCAGGTAGTATATGCTAACAGTAGCAGTGTTCAACAGCAGTTATTGACCCAGTAGACAGTAGTTCATTGAAATGAGGACACAGCAGCTTTCAATTATTTTTATTGAGGTTTCAGAAAACTCACACATTTTTTAAATTGGCTGAAGTAAGTTGTATGCAAGTTGTAGGAAAACAGCACAAAGCACAGTGGAGTTTTATTATCATGAACCAGAAATGAATAAAGAACCAGTCACTTGGCAGTGTCTTGTGTAAACCCTTTCAAATGCACATTTCTCAATTGAAATATCCAACATGAACTGAGAAAAAAATGAATACAATTTTATTTGACACTTGATCTTGGACCTTCAAGAATGAAATAAAAAAAAAGATATCCATTGTAAAAACAGGGAATTAATGTACCAGTAAGTGCAAATCAGCTAACTTATAGTAGAAGTAATGCACATGTACAGTCATATTTGACAAAAAGCATGAAAAGCAGCAAACCATACTAACCATACATCAATAATTTTTCCAAATAAATAATGTCCTGTTAGGTTTACTTCCAATTTGAAGAATGGCTCAGTATCTGTATTTGTGAATATTCAAAATTTTATGGGTACATGAAATCTTTAAAACCATAAAACCAGATTAATCTAAACCAAAGAACACTACCTTTGTGATAAAGCTTTGTACAAAGTCATACAATCTAGACCATCTAAATCATTGTTAATCATAATAAGCCAAAAATTTAACAAGCTGTGGCAGATTGACAACATTATAACAAAAGACAATTAACCCTTTAACTCATGCATATGCCATTTTACGCCTTTGTAAAACATTCACAGTTATTCCTTTTCTCTTTAGCTGCATCAACACAACTAAGGGTTTATTTGTAGACTAGTTTTATCTAGGTTATATAATTATATGCAAAATATGCATATAAAAACTGTTTCAACAAAATCAAGTGAATTTTTAAACCACTATATATTTACCATGAATGAAAGGGTTAAGAATTCCATTATAAAACACAATTAATTTGTTCTGTTTGTCTACTTGGTTTGGGTGTAAGACAAATCTCCCACCCCCAGAATGAAATCTTCCAGTCCTTTTGACATAGGTGGACATTGAAGATGGACAGATCTCCTAGTGAATCTTCTATGGCAGACAGAATCGCCATCTGAAATACTATGGTTCCCTCAAACTTGGCCTTGTAAATAAATGAAAACCCATGTGAATAAGTTTTGATTTATAAAATTACTGTAAGCAAAAAAGAAAATGTTGCATTACAAAACAATTTTTGGGGGAGTGGGGTGTTGAGGAGGTTTGGAGATCTGAAAGGCATGTAGCCTATTACGTTGCAAAAAAAGGGGCTGTAAGTCACCAATCGATGTCACTGATTAAGCTGAACATTGACAATGAAAGATTGTTACTAATCAGACAACATCAGGGTAGAATAACCAACACGAGTGCAGGTCAGCTGAAGACATTTATGACATGGAGATTTTGTTATGAAAAGCAGAGGTACTTTTAAAGGCTGTATTACCTTCAGATTATTACATTAAACATTAAGATCAATGGATCACTGAAAGCTCTATGTTATTGATTTTTTATCTAAATATAGCCTTACAATCAATGGCGGGATTAAATGCTTAGCTATCACACAACAAACACTGTCGGTTGAAGTAGTATTTTGCAATACCCATATGTTAGTAAAATATTATTTATAGTCTTTGCATGACTTTCTTTGCTTGTCTTTGAGAAATTTCTTAGGAAGCGAGAGCTTAGAAACTGGCCTTCACAAGGAAAAGAAGACTGAATGAATATGTTAATTTATGTCTGATACTATGTGCATGCATTTAAATTTTTTGGCTTGTTGTTTATCAGATTGAACAGTCACAATGAAACTTGTGCTCTGTTATTATTTCAGTTGCTGTCGGTGCTTATGCAAATAATGAAATATGTTGTTTTGTCTGAGAAAAATAAAATCACTTAAATGATTTTAATGTTGAGTGTTTGTTTAAACATGTGACTAACAATTAAGCACTAAATCAACCTTTGACTTACTAGAAACACCACTAGGGTGAGATATATTTATATAAATGAAGTGACTGGTGTTTCTTGCAAGTAAAGAGTTGAACACATATAAACATTCAAATTTGCCTGTTTAAGCATTAGACATTAGACAAAGACGCAAAAGTTGTACCTGATCCATTTGAAACATATGAAAAACTATGTATGGGTGCAAATGACTGTTTAGTCTAAAATTTAAGCATTTAAAACAGCTTCCACAGGCTGCTGAAATTTTTCATTGTTATTAAGTAAAAAAAAAGTAATCAGATAAGGGCTATACAAGGGTAATTGGAATGCTAAAGAGTTAATCCTACACTTTCTGAACCTGAAAAATTGCGAAAGCAATATTTAGCAGTAATACAACAAAAAATTAATTTACTGTTGTTAATTGATATTCACAATTTGTTTAATGTCACAACTTCCTTTTTCACAATTAACATGATTTCTCTACAGACACAAAAAATAATAATTCTTTTTCAGCCAGAACCAGAATCATTTAGGGTGAAAAGGGTGGAAACAAACTGCTGATCCGGGGCATTGCTTTCTGACATTCCATTAGTTTTGGACTGAATGATAAAATGTGTCCCTTACATTGCTCTTCAGCGGTATGTGAAAAATGACAAAATAAAATAGAACAGACTTAAACAACAACTGGTTGAAAATGGAAGTATGTAATTGTGAAGGGTCCAGTCAACATAAGCAATGGGTCTGTAGTCAATTGTGAATGGGTCCCTTTACCCAACACGTTCGAAGAAGGAAAATAAGAATTATTGACTGATGGCATTTTGCAGGCAACAGCCAATAATCACCTTGGAAGAATGCTAGTTAGTACACAAACATTTGTTATACAATATTGTTTTATCTTATACAAAATTGTAGCACCAGACTGAGTCGCTGATCCATGTGAAAGCTAATGAATAAAGAAAAAGATGCAAGAACAACACATAGTTTACTGTGTTCATTAAAAAAGTAGCATGCCAAGCAGAAATTTTATATAAAAAGGCAGTGCATAAAAATGACAATGGCACCTAAGTAAATGTCTGAAGAACTGGACAAAAATAAACCCCCACATGAATATAACCTACATGCTGCAGCAGGGGGTGTGGTCATTCAGGGATGCTCGACTAGAGGTATACAAACAAATGTGGATCGGTGAATTTCGCTAATCAACAAATTAAATGTTTGCACATAAAACAAATGTATAAACAAAAAGGCTTATAAATAAGTTTAAAATTAGAGAAACCCTTTTAACAGCATGCCAAGGGTGAAATACTTACATAAAAATAGCAGCGACAGATGCAAACTCGCTAATTGACAAATTCCTGAACTACCGGAAGTTGAATTGTTTTGGTTACAACGCATGCGCGAAATAATCTGGGGAGTAAACGCAAATTTGGGACTAAAATCAAGCTGGCAAGCAGCAAGCAACAAGCATTAACAAGCATTAACTCAGGGTAGCCGAAGAAATATTAGAGCAGCCGACATTAAGAAAGGTGGGTATAACATGCGTTTTTTAACGCAAACTATTTACAACGATAAAAATTTATTATTTAAAAGTACCAATCGTATAAATAACAAATAAAATTTATATTGTAATTAAAACTTATTTAAATCCAGCGTTTCTTTGCGTAATATATAATTAAAAACAACAACAACAACACGTTTTTAGTATTAAATTATTAAAAGTATATAATATTATACTCTAATCTAAATTATAACAGATAACTTAAATTCTACTTAAATGTTGCAAAAATTATTGTTGTAAAGTGATTATTTCCAAGGGATATACTACAATTAAATGATACCCCAAACGGTGAGTGAAACGCTGATAGAGGGACATAATTGAAAACATATCTATATTAGATTTAAAATCTGTTTAATATCTGTATCACTTACAGGGAATTCATGTGACGCTATGAACTACATATCGTTACAATGAATACAAATTTATCTTATTTAAAAATGAAACATCAATACTCTAGCTAGGGGATTACATAAATAAAAATAGTAATGAATATATAGGCCATAAACAGTTACAGAATGTAAAAATAAGCTAATATGTGTATACTTTACAAATTTATTTGAATTAAAAAAATCTTAATACTCAATTAAAAGTGCATGTTTAAAAAGTAAAATGATGCCTAAACATAAATGTACAACATCAATACGAAAGCTTTGAAATGGCATAAAAAAAATATGTATTCTAAGGCGCCAAGTAAAATGGAAAACAGAAACTTACCGTAAAAGTCCGGTATATTTGAATGATTATTGTGTCACTCGCGAGGAATGTGACGCAATTATCTATACATGTTTGCAAACAACATTAAAATAGCTAATGAAAAAACGCAGCAACAATACCCAAGCTAGGGGTTGACATAGAGTAATAGCCGGTCAACAACAGACGTCAGTAACAGTAAAGTCACAGAAAATTACACTGAAAATAGGATATAATTGACAGACGCTTGTGCCTTGTACAGGGAATGTGACGCAATAAGCTATACGTATTTGTTAAAAGGAAACATATACTTTATGAAAATATGCAACAAGGATATCCTAGCTTGGTAAGGACATAACGAAATCTGCAATCAAAAAAGACGTCCAAGTCAGGAAAGTCTTAGGAAATTAGCCTGGAAGCCGAGTATGTTCATATTGTCGGGACACAGTGCCTCTAACAGGGAATGTGACGCAATGAACGATATATTTTTATTATAAATCAAATTGAACTATGAAAAAAATGCAAAATAAATATTCTAAAGAGGAGAAGGCATAAAGAAATACACGAACGAAGAATGACGTCATAGACAGCTAAAATAACGGAAAACTAAGCTAACATGCCTAGCTTTGATCGAATTCTGTGGAGTAAAAAAATGAATGTGACACGGCAAACAATACATGTTCATCAACACTACATGTTGCCATAATGGCCAATGGCAACAATAACACTCTAGCTTAGAGATGACATAAGCAAGTGATTGTGCGAAACGGCCGTCGATTTAAATGTAGATGAAGACAGTTGCCATAAAAGTCAGGTATAATACAATGGCCATTGTGTCACTCACAGAAAATGGGACGCAATTAACGATATATATCTATACATACAATGAATCAAACTAGTAGAAAAATGCAACATAAATATGCTAGATAGGGATTACATAAAGAAATACACGATCAAAGACTGACGTCATAGACAGCTAAAATAACGGAAAAGACCGAATTCTGCGGAATAAAAAAGGGAATGTGACGCAACGCACAATACATTATCAACATGACATGTTGCCGTAATGGAAAATGGCAATAATAACACTCTTGCTTGGAGATTACATAAGCAAATGACTGATCGAAAATAGACGTCAATTAAGATACAGAAGATACAGAAAGTAACCGTCAAGGTATGCTATATTTGTATAGTCCCCGTGTCACTCTCAATGAATGTGACACAATTTACTATATATGTTTGCAAACACTATTGAAATAGCTAATGGAAAAAGCTAGCTAGTGGATGACATTAAGAAATACACGATCGAAGAGTGACGTCGTAGACAGTTAAGATAACGGAAAACTAATCTAACAAGCGTAGCTTTGACCGAATTCTGTGGATTTAAAATGGGTATTTTACACAACACATATTACATGCTTATCGTCACGACATGTTGCCATAATTGAAAATGGCCACATCAACAGTGCCTTTTATAGGGAATGTGACGCAATGAACGATATAGGTTTATACACAATACGAATTGAACTGACAGAAAAATACAAAATAAATATTCTAGCTAGGGGATGACATGAAGAAATACTCGATCGGATAATGACGTCATAGACAGCTAAAATAACGGAAAACTAAGCTAACACGTGTAGGTTTAACATTAATCTGTGGATTAAATAAGGGAATGTGACACAACACACAATACATTTTTATCAAGACCACATGTTGCCATAATGGAAAAGGGCAACAACAACACTCTAGCTTGGGGATGATATAAGCATATCTCTGATCGAAAACTGACGTCAATTTAAATATAGACATAGAAAGTTGCCATAAATATCTTGTATATTAAAATGGCCACTGTGTCACTCTCAAAGAATGTGACGCAATACTAACAATACATGTTTGCAAACAACATGAAAATAGGTAATGAAAGAATGAAGCAACAATATCCAATGTAGGGGTTGGCATAGGGTAATAGCCGTTCAACAACAGACGTCAGTAACAGTAAAATCATAGAAAATTACACTGAAAACATGATATAATTGGTATACACTTGTGCCTTGTACAAGGAATGTGACGCAAAAATCTATGCATATTTGTTAAGTGAAAACATTATCCTTATGAAAATATGCAACAAGGATACTCTTGCTTTGGGAGGATATAATAAAAATTGCTATCAAAACAGACGTCAAAGTCAGTAAATTCACAGCAAATTAGCCTGGAAGCCGAGTTTGTTTATATTGTCGGGACACAGTGCCTCTTACAGGGAATTTGAGGCAATGAACGATATTTATTTTATACACAAGACGAATTGAATTAATAGAAAAAGAAGCATAATTATTCTAGCTAGGGAATGACATGAAGAAATACTCGAAATACGAAGAGTGGCGTCATAGATAGCGTAAATAATGGAAAACTAAGCTAACATGTAGATCTGACATAATTATGTGGATGGAAAAAGAGAATGTGACACATCACACAATTCATGTTTATTGACACGGCATGTTGCCATAATGGAAAACGGCAACAACAACACTCTACATTGGGGATGACAGACGTCAATTACAATGAAGGTACATAAAGTAACCGGCTTCCTTGTCCCATTCAGGGATTGCTAGGCTATAAACTATGCACGTTGTTTACCAAACTTCAATTTAAAAAAAAATGCAGCAACATAACCTTAGCTAAGGATGACATTATGGGATTAAGTGCTCAACTATAGACGTTGGTGACAGTTAAAAATCCATGGTAAAAGCCGGAAACAGCTGACAGTACCTCGTGTTTCTAACAGAAAATATGAAACAATGAACTACATTGTATATATGTTAATAGAGAAGAAATATAATCCTAATGAATGTGCCGAACAATATCCTAGCTTGCGGAAGACAAAAGTAAGTGCTTCAATAAAAACAGTATGAAAGACGGGCATATTTGATTGAGCGAAATAAAGTCATTAACAAGACAATTGACCTAAAAGAAAAATTTAACAATTAAACTCTTGCTTGGGTATAACTTAAGTAAATATGCGATCGAGTATTGACATCAGAGACAGGGATGTTATGGAAAAGAGCAACAGCAATATCTACCTTGAGGATGAAAGGCAAATCCACGATCGAATACAATGGTCATATAGAACACAAATACTGGAAGCAACATTTAAAAAAAGTTTATTTGAAAGGCCTCTGCGTCCCAAACATGGGACGTGACGCAAAAATATCTATGTAAACAAAATGTAATTACCTTAACAGAAAAATGCAGGACTAAAACCCTAGCTAGGGGTTGACAAGTGACAAAATATTCCACATCAAACGTAAAAGACAAAACTTCACAGAAAAGTAAATTAAAATCATGGTATATTTGACATAATTATGTTTGACATAATTATGTTTATTTGACCAGGAATGTGACGCAATAAACAATATTTGTGTATAAAGTTTATATTATAAACATGTTGGTTTAATGGAAAAATACAACAACACAGATTGGGGGCGACAAAAAGCGTCTGACTCAATATTGATGTAAAATGATTAAAATAATATTAACCAAGAAAGCTTGTGATGGTCGTGATGAACTCACTGTGAAGTGGGTTGAAAGATGCGACATTGAGAATGAGACCAAGAGAAAGAAGTGCACAGACCTCCAGAAATCACGTGAACAATGATGGAAGACCTGGCTTTGCCCATTTAAAGTAGGATGCCGTGGATTCACGCCCAATCCGTGTGGGATTGTTGGAAAGGACAGGAAATATTCAGCCTACAGCCTTGAACCTGGCAGCTAACACGACATCCACCTGGGTATGGAGCAAATGAGATCAAGAGAGCTGGAGGCCTTTTACTGAGGGGTAATGTCCGATCATCACTACCAATCTGCCATCCAGGCCAGCGGAGAGTCCTGGGCATGAAGTATCGAAATTCTCCGGATAGTTCTCAGCTCAAAACCTTAGTAAATGGCAGTGACCATGTATCCTTCATCATTTGTCTGGGAAGTCTATCTTCGATCGAATATGTCTTCATGTCATCCTCAAGCTATTTATTTTTACTCTTGTGAGACACAGAGTTCCGCCAATACAAATATACCCGACTTCCAAACTAATTTTCAGTAAAATGCAGTGACCATTGTGTTCTTCATTATTACCGGGCTTTTCTATGATATTACTGAGTTTGGTGTCTACACTAGTCAAAATTTCCAAGTGCACACTTTGTATTTTATGGAATACCTGATAAAAACTGACAATGAAATACTTGAAAATAATTGAAAATATTTTTGAATTCCGGGAAAATCGTGATTTTTGATGCCAGCATGACGCTTCAGTAAATAATCGATAGATCGGTGCGCTTGTACCTAAATCCACAACACGTTCATGCTTACGGATGTGTTTCACCTAATTAAGTTGTATAGCTGTTCTCTGCTGCAAACAATGTGAAGACAAAAGTGTGCAAATTTTGACGAGTGTATGCATACTTTTTTATGTCTTCCCCAAGTTAGGGTTTACTTGTTGCAGATTTTCATAAGGACCATTTTTTTCTCAACATATATGTATAGGTTATTGTGTCACATCCGCTGTTAGAGGCATAAGGGTCTGTAAATAGTAACATATTTTAATGTAATTTTCTGTGATTTTACTCTCTCTCTCTCTCTCTCTCTCTCTCTCTCTCTCTCTCTCTCTCTCTCTCTCTGTCTCTCTCTCTCTGTCTCTCTCTCTGTCTCTCTCTGTCTCTCTCTCTCTCTCTCTCTCTCTCTCTCTCTCTCTCTCTCTATATATATATATATATATATATATATATATAAAGTAAATAGCGTTACATTCTTTATGAATAATACAGAGACTATTCAAATGTATAGGATTTTTTACTGTAGCTTTCTCAGTCGCAGTGGTAATTGAAGTCCTCTGAGCGGACATTTGCTTATTTCATACCATGTGTTGTTTCAATTTTCCATTACAGCAACCTTCAGTTTTAATAAACATATACTGTTTGTTGTGTCACATTCCCTTTTCAACTCACAGAATGAAAATACACATTTTAGCTAATTTTCCGTTATCTGTCCATAACGCCTATTTTCCACCGAATTTCTCTTCAAATCAACTCCTAAAACATAATTGATGTTGCATTTTTCATTTATAAACATACATCGCTCATTCCATAACATTCCCTGTAAGTGACACTGAGTACCGTCAAAATTACCTTACCCGTCTTCCAGACTAATTTATGTGATTTTACTGATTTTTACGATTTTGGATTGCGTATCCTTTTTGCACATTTTCATAAGGGTCATGCTGTCCTCTCAATAAATATGTATAGTTTGTTGCGTCACGTTCCTTGTGAATGACACAGAGACCATTCATTTATATATCGGATATTTTACGGTATCTTTATGTGCATTAACTGTAATTGACGTCTGTTTTTGATCGGCATTTTGCTTAAAGTCATTATCAAGCTAGAGTTGTGCTGTTTGCCTTTTCCATTACGGCAACATGTAGTTTTTATAAACTTATACTGTTTCATGTGTCATATTCCCTTTCTTACTCAAATAATGCTATCAAGGATGCACATTTAAGTTTAGTTTCCTATTATTTTAGGTATCTATGACATCTATGTTTGATAAGATATTTCCTCATGACATCCCCTAGCTACATTGTTGATGTTGCATTTTGCTAATAGTTCAAATCGGGTTGTGTATAAAGATATTACGTTCACTGCGTCACATGCCCTATAAGTGATACAAAGTACCGTCAATATTACACATCTGGTTTCCAGGCTAAATTTCTCTGATTTTACCGACATTGACGTCTTTCTATTATTGCATATTTCGTCATGTCATCCCCAAGCTTGGGTATCATTGATGCATATTTTTCAGGGACATATTTACCTTAGAAATAGGTATCGTTTATTGCGCAAAGTTCCCTGTAGGAGGCACAAGGGTATTCAATTATATTATGTTTATTGTAATTTTCTTTAATTTTACTGTTGCTGACGTCTGTTGTTGACCGTCTTGTGCTTTATCCCAACACTTAGCTTGGGTATTGTTGCTGTATTTGTACATTAGCTATTTAAATTTCATTTGCAAACATATAGTAAAATGTGTCACATTTCTTGTGAGTGACGCCAAGGGCACCTGACTTTTACAGAAATTCTTGACGTCTGTCATCAATCGGAGATTTGCTTATGACATCTCAAAGCCAGTGTGGTGTTGTTACCCTTTTCCAATACGGCAACATGTCGTAATGATAAATATGCATTCCCTTTTTTAAATCCGCATAATCCGGTCAGATGTAAACATGTGAACTTAGTTTTCCGTCATTTTAGTTGTCAATGACGTCTATGTTCAATGGAGTATTTCTTCATATCATTCCCTGGGTAGAATATATATGGTGCATTTTTCTATCAGTTCCATTCAGCTTGTGTATAAACGTATATCGTTCACTGCGTCACATTCCCTGTAAGAGACACAGAATCTCATAATATCAACATACCCGGCTTCGGGCCAAGTCATTGCGATTTTACTGACTTTTACGTCTTTGTTGATTGCATATTTCGTTATCTAATCCCCTAGCTATGGTATCCTTGCTGCATAATTTCATGAGGACTACCTGTTCATCTAATAAACACGTATAGTTTATTGCGTCACATTCCCTGTACGATGCACAATAGTCTGCCAGTTATATCGTTTTTAGTGTAATTTTGTATGATATTACTGTTACAGACGTCTGTTGTTGACCGGCTATTACCCTCTGCCATACCCAAGCTTGGGTAATATTGATGTGTTTTTTCATTACCTATTTTATATTTGCTTACATACATATGTAGTTGGTTGCGTCACATTCCTTGTGAGTGACACAGGGACCATTTAACTAAAGCAGACGTTTACGGTAACTTTCTGTCTTTTCATTTCAATTGACGTCTGTTTTCGATCGGAGATATGCTTATGTCATCCACAAGCTAGAGTGTTGTTGTTGCCCTTTTCCATTTTGGCAACATGTCGTGTTGATACACATGTGTTGTGCGTTGTGTCACATTCCCTTTTAAAATCCACAGATTTATGTCAAATCTACACATGTTTGCTTAGTTTCCGTTATTTTAGCTGTCTATGACGTCATTATTCGATCGGGTATTTCTTCATGTCATCCCCTAGCTAGAATATTTATTTTGTATTTTTCTGTTAGTTTAATTCGTCTTGTGTATTAAGTTATATCGTTCATTGCGTCACATTCCCTGTAAGAGGCACTGTGTCCCGACAATATAAACATACTCGGCTTCCATGCTAATTTGCTGTAAATTTATTGACTTGGACGTCTTTTTTGATTGCAGATTTCGTTATGTCCTCCCCAAGCTAGGGTATCCTTGTTGCATATTTTCATAAAGTCTATGTTTCCTTTTAACAAATATGTATAGTTTATTGCGTCACATTCCCTGTACAAGGCACAAGGGTCTGTCAATAATATCCTATTTTCAGTGTAATTTTCTGTGACTTTACTGTTACTGACGTCTGTTGTTGACCGGCTATTACTCTATGTCAACCCCTAGCTTGGGTATTGTTGCTGCGTTTTTTCATGAGCTGTTTTAATGTTGTTTGCAAACATGTATAGATAATTGCGTCACATTCCTTGTATGGGACACAGGGACCATTAAAATATACCAGACTTTTATGATTACTTTCTTTTTCTTCATTTTAATTGACGTCTGTTTTCAATCAGAGATATGCTTATGTCATTCCCAAGCTAGAGTGTTGATGTTGCCTTTTTCCATTATGGCAACATGTCGTGTTGATAAACATGTGTTGTGCGTTGTGTCACATTCCCTTTTTAAATCCACAGATTTATGTCAAATCTACACATGTTTGCTTAGTTTTCCGTTATTTTAGCTGTCTATGACGTCATTATTCGATCGAGTATTTCTTCATGTCATCCCCTAGCTAGAATATTTATTTTGTATTTTTCTGTTAGTTTAATTCGTCTTGTGTATTAAGTTATATCGTTCATTGCGTCACATTCCCTGTAAGAGGCACTGTGTCCCGACAATATAAACATATTCGGCTTCCATGCTAATTTGCTGTGAATTTACTGAATTGGACGTCTTTTTCGATTGCAGATTTCGTTATGTCCTCCCCAAGCTAGGGTATCCTTGTTGCATATTTTCATAAAGTCTATGTTTCCTTTCAACAAATATGTATAGTTTATTGCGTCACATTCCCTGTACAAGGCCCAAGGGTCTGTCAATTATATCCTATTTTCAGTGTAATTTTCTGTGACTTTACTGTTACTGACGTCTGTTGTTGACCGGCTATAACTCTATGTCAACCCCTAGCTTGGGTATTGTTGCTGCGTTTTTTCATTAGCTGTTTTAATGTTGTTTGCAAACATGTATTGATAATTGCGTCACATTCCTTGTATGGGACACAGGGACCATTAAAATATACCAGACTTTTATGATAACTTTCTTTTTCTTCATTTTAATTGACGTCTGTTTTCAATCAGAGATATGCTTATGTCATCCCCAAGCTAGAGTGTTGATGTTGCCTTTTTCCATTATTGCAACATGTCGTGTTGATAAACATGTGTTGTGCGTTGTGTCACATTCCCTTTTTAAATCCACAGATTAATGTCAAATCTACACATGTTTGCTTAGTTTTCCGTTATTTTAGCTGTCCATGACGTCATTATTCGATCGAGTATTTCTTCATGTCATCCCCTAGCTTGAATATTTATTTTGTATTTTTCTGTTAGTTTAATTCGTCTTGTGTATTAAGTTGTATCGTTCATTGCGTCACATTCCCTGTAAGAGGCACTGTGTCCCGACAATATAAACATATACTCGGCTTCCAGGCTAATTTGCTGTGAATTTACTGACTTGGACGTCTTTTTTGATTGCAGATTTCGTTATGTCCTCCCCAAGCTAGGGTATCCTTGTTGCATATTTTCATAAAGTCTATGTTTCCTTTCAACAAATATGTATAGTTTATTGCGTCACATTCCCTGTACAAGGCCCAAGGGTCTGTCAATTATATCCTATTTTCAGTGTAATTTTCTGTGACTTTACTGTTACTGACGTCTGTTGTTGAACGGCTATAACTCTATGTCAACCCCTAGCTTGGGTATTGTTGCTGCGTTTTTTCATTAGCTGTTTTAATGTTGTTTGCAAACATGTATTGATAATTGCGTCACATTCCTTGTATGGGACACAGGGACCATTAAAATATACCGAAATTTTATGATAACTTTCTTTTTCTTTATTTTAATTGACGTCTGTTTTCAATCAGAGATATGCTTATGTCATCACCAAGCTAGAGTGTTGATGTTGCCTTTTTCCATTATGGCAACATGTCGTGTTAATAAACATGTGTTGTGCGTTGTGTCGCATTCCCTTTTTAAATCCACAGATTTATGTCAAATCTACACATGTTTGCTTAGTTTTCCGTTATTTCAGCTGTCTATGACGTCATTCTTCGATCGAGTATTTCGTCATGTCATCCCCTAGCTAGAATATTTATTTTGTATTTTTCTGTTAGTTTAATTCGTCTTGTGTATTAAGTTATATCGTTCATTGCGTCACATTCCCTGTAAGAGGCACTGTGCCCCGACAATATAAACATATTCGGCTTCCAGGCTAATTTGCTGTGAATTTACTGACTTGGACGTCTTTTTCGATTGCAGATTTCGTTATGTCCTCCCCAAGCTAGGGTATCCTTGTTGCATATTTTCATAAAGTCTATGTTCCCTTTTAACAAATATGTATAGTTAATTACATCACATTCCTTGTACAAGGCACAAGGGTCTGTCAATTATATTCTATTTTCAAAGTAATTTTCTGTGACTTTACTGTTACTGACGTCTGTTTTTGACCGGCTATTACTATATGTCATCCCCTAGCTTGGGTATTGTTGCTGCGTTTTTTCATTAGCTATTTTATTGTTGTTTGCATATTACTTGCCGGTCTGTGCGCCTTTACTGTCTCCGACGTATCTCATTGATCTCAGATTGTTTTATGTCGAACGCAAGCTGGGGTTTAGTTATTGCATATTTTCATTAGGTGAATATGTTTTGTTCATTGATTGTATTGTTCTGCGTCACATTACCTGTAAGAGGCGCATATTTCCTTTTAATAATAAGCGACTTTCAGTGAAACTTGAAATTATCTGTGATTTTATAATATGCGACGACGTCTGTTTCCGACCGCATACTCATATGTTATCTTCTAGCTACAGTAGTTATATTATTTGAAATATATCCACCTGATGTGAAGCTTTTATGGTTTTACTTTCTCCAACATGTGCTTCCGTAAAGTGAATTAGTTTTGCCACTCTCAATTTATTTCTTTGTCGATGCATTTTTTCGTTTGGCCAAACTGTCTAGCTTTTTTAAATATAAAGGTGTTTTTTGTTGTTGTTTTGCATTTCTTTTGTGAGTTACAGAATCCTATCGAATCTTCCCCGTATTTGCTATTTTTTGTGATTTTCTATATCTGACTTCTGTTTTCGAATGCATATTTCTATATGTCATTCCCACGCAATGATATAGTTGTTGAATTTTCCTATTATGTCCGTATATTTTCTTTCAAAACATACATTGTCCATTCCTTGCATGTATTTATATTGTATTTATTTCTATTATTGCAGTTTATATAAAGAACAAAACAAAAGAACAGACACAAATTTGAATGGTTTGGATTTTTATTTATGCATTTTTACAATAGGCAGTTTACATATTTGAAAAAGAACAATAACATGAGACGAACATACAATGTTATGTACAATGTATATTTGTAAGTTTTCTACTGTTAAATATTGTGCAGTGATTTTATATCCTATAAACAGATAAGCTGGTTAGGTTAGTAGTTAAAACAAACCTTACAGTGATTATTGATGTGGTTATGCTCTGAATAACTTTAGATAATAGATCAGCCTTATCCACCCGTAGCATCTACAACCGCTTGTGTGTAATATGATTGTAGTTTCTTTCACGCTTTACACCATATTTGTTTATTCATTTTACACAACAGTAGCACAAGTGTTATAATCAAGTTTTATGCTAGAGATTGTAACAAAAATATAAGCGAAAGATGACAATTATAAATGATTTTGTACTTTGTGCTGCTAACATATTCCAGCAAACAATATAAATATTCTACAAAGACGGACACTAAAATGTCCCAACAATATTGATTGTTAAGTATACAATTCTTATGTGAATCGCATTCATAAAAAATAAAACATGATGTTTATTCTGCGTATCGAATGTAGCTGATTTTTAGAATGTAAAATGCTCTAGAGACTGGTCTTGCATAAACACCAGCAGCAGTAAAAGCCGAAGCAGCAGGAACCGCAGCAAAACAAATACATCACCAAATAACAACTAGCATATTGAGTAACGAGCACGTCCGACCGCATTGCAAGATACCAAAATAAAATCTATTCCTAATCTCAGAGTTCCTTATCTCAGAACTCAATCACAAGATTCCCTGTGGACTTTCATCAGTTGATAAGAGGGCCATAAATTAGTTGGGTGGTGAGAGGGTTACGGTGTGGAGAGGGCAAACTGGGGCCGAAGAGCTCAATATGTTTAACTGTCAGGATACTGCTACATGGAAATTCTTTCAAAGAATATTAATACAATTAATAGGATCATTTCTGTGTGATTTATTGAACAGCCAGATACACTTAAAAAGCAATAAGGTAGGATTTGATCATGTATATAAAATAGTTGCCATAAAAAGTAAATTGGAAGCTTTTATTCTTTTAACAAATGCATATGAAATGTTGCGTAAACTTTCTTATATTTCGACGTCGTGGGAATCTTAAAAACAAAACTAAAGATCGCTTCTTTACCAATTAATAGATACAAAACGAATTCGTCGCATTCCTTATATATCAGAGAGACCGGCCTTAAAATCAGTGTTGCAATCAGTGTTTTTAATAACTTTGATAGCAAATAAATTAAATATAAGGAAGAGCTAGATCTAAAAGTTTTTCGGCTTTAGAATTAAGGCTAGATTTTATACCAAAAAACATGCACAGAAAATGCGTCACAATCAATTAATGTAGGTGAATTTTGTGTACCTGGTGGTTAATATACGATAACCCGTCTATTTCAACTACTATATTACAAAATATTTTAAGTCTCAATTATTATTATTTTTTCGTATTTAATTTAGATGATCAACATTAGAACAACAATCACAAGGAAAAAATATATAGAACACATATATTTATACTTTAACCATTCAATTAGTAAATTAAAAAAAATGCACGATCATCAAAGCGTTATTAATTTCATCCCGAATCTGGACTTATTGCTTGCTAGCATGAAAATTGTTTTGCTACCCTAGATGCTTGCTACAAATGCTTGCTGCTTGCTGGAAATGCGAACCAGCGTATTTGCTTGCCAACTTGATTTTAGTAAATTTGGGCCCATTTATATTCTACGTCCCGCATATGTATCTTAAATATAAAAATAGTATTTAAAGATAGTATTAAAAATGTAAACCAATCATATATCATAATATTTTATGATACAGAATGAAGTTTCGTGAGAAAACAGCTCTCGCATGGGTGGTAACTTGTACAAGCATCAAGGATAAATTATGATTATTCCCCTTTCACACCGCTCAATGTACACGTATGAAGCTTTTGACTTGCGTTTTATTTATCACCGTATATATTTCATTTGAGAAAAGTTTGAACTCATATAAAAATCAGTTTGTTATAAATAGAAAGAAACGATGGTCGCTTGATAATATTTATACTCAACTATACAGAACTTTCTGTTTAGAGGGATGGGGTGGGCGGAAGTCCGACATTGATATTAAGAATGCAGAAGATGCGTTCTGACCAAATGCGAAACATTGGTATTATTTTATCAACATATATATCCATTTTATTAAAAATACAATTGCATCAATCATGGTGATATTTAATTTATATCTGTTATCTAATATTTTCTTTTTTCTTTGGGGATAGTTGTTGCGCCTCCATAACTGCATCCTTGGTCTTGCTTTAACCACCATTTTCCCGGAGTGACGACCCAGATTAAGCTCGGACACGATTATATACTCCTGAATAGGTGCCTGGTTAATCATTTAAATTACAACAACAAGAAAAGAATATAAACATAATGTCAATATAAGTTCGTTAAAAAATCTAAAGCCATTTGCCAAGATTGCTACGCCAATGTTAATCCAACGGCGTTACAAAAAAAACAACAACACAACTTATATTAGAACGTGGGTAATTAGGCAAAAGTATGACTTGCATTGTCTATCTTTTCTTTTAGCATATACGTCCATTGTTCTGACAACCCGTGATAGTTTTCCTTTGTTTTAAATCAGTGATTTGCAACAATAGTCATGCTCTACAACATGTTCATAGCAACGACAGACAGTACACACGTTTGAATTTTGTATAGACACATTATTGTTTCTAGCACAGTTTCACGTGCTTGTTAAGGATTGTTTGTGTATTTATAAAAAAATTAATAAATATGTGTCGGAATGTGAAAATTATAAAATCACGAGGTTTTTGTTTTTCGTTATTTTAAAACTTACATTTCACTAGAACAGAATGCATTTATTAAGTTAAAACACTGCATTTTTAAACAGAAATCATATTTTACGCAGGAAGGCAAAAACATGGCTCCACACGGTAAGTCTGAGGTTTATACCAATCAAGAGTATTCATCAAATCATAATGCTAATCACTCGAGTTAAATCGGTGATTTAGAAATAACGTCATATTAAATTTTATATCAATTACGAATCGTTAGACGTGCGATTTTTAAATCTGTTTCCCCTGTTTTAAAGTATTGTAGTTCGTTTACATTTTATGCGTGTAAACTTTATTGTATACTGATGGTATGCATAGGAAATATGGACATTTTCTGTTCTATTGTTTTACTTCTAGCGCATCGTTTTCTGTTTACTTCACTTTACTTTTTTATCGGTTGATAATATAGTTTAAATGTTGTACTCAGTGTCTTATTATGTCAAAGTTTTATCAATATTTAAAATAATCCCTTCCGCACAATCGCTGGAAAAAGTGTAAATAAAGAGTGTATACAATGGAATTCTAATATGCGTTGGGACTATAGCGTTTTACTGAGGTTCGTCAGTGGTTCTTGCTCGAATTATTTGTCTGACGGTCTGCAACACGTCATAGTTCCTTCCGGATAATCATCATCATTAGCAGCAGCTGCAACAGCATTACTTTCATTATCATCACGAACAACAACAATAGCAACTACAGAATATTACCAACAGCCAATAAACTATGTGCATTTCAGACCTGTTGTGCAAGTGGTGTAGCACATTTGTTGGCCAAAAGAAGAATTTCTGCAGCATCTTCTGTGAGTCCAGGTATACACGCAGCAAGCGGAGGAAGCTTCCGTTTAAAAAGGTGAGATATTTTCTTAGTTATTTCAATGTACTCTGGGGTATCAACATAAGTTTTATGCAAAATTTATCAAAACACATAAACGCACTGTCTTTGTTGTGTGCACATGGATTTGGCTTCACTAGTGGCATTTTCTGTTTTGTTTTATTTCCCCGCAATAGGTCAATGATAGTTGACCTCTTTAAACCGACCATATCGGTGTGAGTTAGCTTTCATTTTGTAACTTTAACTTACAATCGTTCATGTGTAATTCTCATTTCAATCGTCGCATTTAAACGGAATAAATTTTGATAAAACTTTACTTTTAAAAAGGGAGAAATTTCTAACAAGACGTCTTCCTTCGATTTTAATAGAGAGAATCACATTTTAACACTTATTGATAAATTATTTTCTAAATTGTCTTAGTTGATAGCGGTTTACGGCAGCTAATTTGGGTTAAACCCATAAAAATGTAATTGGCGCCGCCCTGCAGAAGGTGTCTTTTATGGAATTTATTAGCGACGCGCTGGAGCGCGACGCCTGTATATGGAATGCTCGCTGAAATCTGCACATGGAGAAAAGTTTAATTGTTTTGCGGACTTTCTAAGCCTGATAAAATAAGGGTCCGAATTGGTTAAACGGCGTTCTGTGTTATTTAAGTTATTAATTTTTATATTTATTTATTTTGTGTGTCTGTAACTTTCAAAGTAACTTTGAAAATAAACAATAAGATACTGAGAAAGCAACAACCTAGTACGTTCGAAAAAAAACAACTATCGGAACAATTCGTATTTGTGTAATGTGAAGTTGCTGCACATGTGCATTTTCTGCTTGTACACTTAAGTTTTAAAGTTAATTATACTAAATTTGCAAATGTTTTTCTACATATGTTACATATGAAAACCTATTAAATGATGTCGGATTTTGCGTTTTATTTTGTTTTAAACTATTCTATGGCCTCAGGAATATAAGTTATACATACTTTTTCTCGGGATTTATAGTATACTGAGAACTTTGAAATAAGAACCCTAACGTTTCAAATGTCTTTGTTACTTGCTCAATTATTGCCTTAATCTATTTACCTCTTCCATTTTTTTGCGTTGCCTTTGATGCTTCGCATCAACGACTTTTCTTGTTGTTGTTTTTTATGGGGACGATAGTGTAGCAGTCGACAACACGACGTTGCAGTTGTTCTGTGAGACTCTTTTCATAGAAAAGGACCGAGTGTTCCGGTTTTTTTCCCCCCAACAGTGTAGCTTGTAGGTTAGACGCCACTAAACTAGTAAATCGCGAAAAGTTAGAAACAAATTGCACCATGACCCAGTTTCAACAGACCTCCATAACCATACATAGGTGAGAGAGCTATTTATTGTCTATCGGAAAGACCCAGAAATTAGTCAACGTTTGCAACTTGTAAGAAGGTTCTTCTTCATAGATTGCCAAATTGCCAGTCGGTAACCCCCACATTTCAATAAAATTTGTACTTCTGGTAAAAAGATCAGTCCATTATTGTGGAAAGTGTTCAAGATTTTTGCTTTCTAATAACTTTACATGGTTTCCGTTTCCGTTTGACACCAAAAGATTAAAGAGAAAAACTACGTCACAGTTTCTACTTTCGGTCGGTATTTAGCGTAACCACACAATTAAGTGTAGCTTGCAATCATAAAAAGTGACAGGCATTAATAGGAATTCGTGGCTGTTTGGCGAGGACATGTTAGCAATGCAGCTTGTAATAACAGATGTGTCAGACAACAAAGAAAAAAAACAAAGTAGCAGATAGTCTAGTTCCCATCAGAGAACTTGACGGTTCGTTACTCTCAAATATTTATGTACTGAATCGGCAGTTTAAATAGATTGTTTACTTCCCAGGATGGCCATATTCTTGTTTACCGCGTATGCTCTCTACGGCGCCTTGGATGTCTCGCATCCGTGCTTTTGTCTGTTGGCTCCACTCTTGAGAGCGATGCCTCATAAGAATTGCATTCTTTATGGGAACGATAGTGTAGCAGTCAGTAACACGATGTCGCAGTTGTTCTGTGAAACCCCTTTAGAGAAAAGAACCGAGTGCTCCGTTTTTTAACAGAGCAGCTTGCAACAAAAACGTGTAGCTTGCAATCATAAAAAGGAGCAGGCATTAATAGGAATTCGCAGCCGTTCGAGGAGGCATTGTTTAACAAAAGAAACCGAATATCTCGATGTTTGCAATGCAGCTTGTTATTACAGATGGAACAAAAACAAGGAAGAAAGCAAAATAGCACTACTTTGTTCCATGAGAGTTACGGTTCGTTACCCTAAAGTATTTATGTAATGAATCGACATGTAATTAAAGTGTTTATTCCACAGGACAGCCATTTTCTTGTTTACTGCACATGCACTCGATGGCGCCTTGGATGTAAAACATTCGTGCTCTTTCTCGTTAATGTTTGGATTAAAAGCGACTTAATCTGAAGGTTACATAGCATTTTTTTTTTAAATAAGAAGACTGGCTTACAAATATTAAACTCCCATGGGATTAAGCATTTTCTTTTCACTGGATAGCGGAACGAAACAGCTTGTTACAGAAGGTCCTCTTTTGGTTAAACAATCAATAAATCATATCGTTTATTTATAAACTATAAGGACAAAATATGAAACTGGATATGCTAGTCTTGATACAATATTATATGTAATGGCAGCAAAATGAAAATATTTAAATAAAATATGAGTGTGTATTGAATTGCATTCATGCATTATTCAACTCTATCTGTTATGCGCTTGATTTCAGAATGTTCATGCGGGGTTTACAATGTTGACGCCAACTGTAACACTCTTTTTGTACAAAGTTGTCCCGTATATGTTGTATAAAAAGGATGATAAACTGTAGGATACTACCATTATTATAAAAGATATCCACTTCCTCTCTCTCTTTGTCTGTCTGTCTCTGTCTGTCTGTCTCTGTGGCTCTGTCTGTGTCTCTGTCTGTGTCTCTCTGTGTCTCTCTGTGTCTGTGTCTGTGTCTGTGTGTCTCTCTCTCTCTCTCTCTCTCTCTCTCTCTCTCTCTCTCTCTCTCTCTCTATATATATATATATATATATATATATATATATATATATATATACACAGATAGACAGAGAGACAGAGAGAGACACAGAGAGAGACAGAGAGAGACACAGAGAGAGACAGAGAGAGAGACAGACAGACAGAGAGAGACAAAGACAGAGAGAGAGAGGCAGAGAGAGACAGAGAGAGACAGAGACAGAGACAGAGAATGAGAGTGATCTTGGGGACATGGGCTTTAGTTCTTTAACCACATGAAGGGCCACAATAACATGTCTAAAACATGAAATTCAACAATACGTATTCAACAAGTGTGTCCTATTGTTCATATATAAATCATGGCAGATACTGCTACAAACAAAACGAATTCAATAGTTTTGGACCATACGTTTTCAGGAATCGTGCCATATTGTAATAAACAGGCTACAAGCAAATAACAAAGCTTACTGGCAAAACAAACAAGCCATTGTACGACTTCCAAAGTTGCGCCATTAAGCAAGGCTTAATCTGGCTGGTGTATGGATGGGTGACTGCTGGCGTGCGCTGGTCCACCGTTACACAAATAGTAAAATATCACTGGAAACACTAGACGTTCACCGCTCAGATAAGTCAACAGAGAAATACACACCCCTGTATCGATCCAGACCATTCAAAGATTCATTATCTTGTTTAAACGCTTTGATGAGATAACAACTGAGTTAAAGGTAGTGTAGAACGATTTTGGACAGAAATTGATCAATATCAAAGGCTACCACGATCCATTTTATTTTCTTATAAAGCGACAGTTTGATGTGCTGGGTTTGTGTAGTTGCAACACATTTTCTTTCTTTGGGAGATCCAAACAATAGTATCATAGGTAAATAGTATCATAGTTAACATCGCGGTTAGCTATGGGGGGATCAACCAAATTAGCTAGGCATCAACGCCGGTTACATCACACAGGATGCTGCATCACTGTGCGCTATAGAGAAGCTCGTGTATGTTTAAAGTGTTCATTTTGTGTTGGATTTTTTTAGTCAAATTTGTATCTAGTTTAAACAGACTGGAATCACTGTTGTGCACATTTAATGACTTAATACTACGGAATTTTAACTGTGTGACTCTTTCTTTTCACATCCTATAATGGAAATACGTGGAACTATTTCTTAGAATAGGTGAACTCTGAAAGGCCGGTTGCTTTTCCACAAACTGTAACATTGAATTCACTGATATGGCAGCAAATACACAAAAAAACCATCCATAAAACACCGACGTGCTATTACATGTAAGTGTATCTGATTCAGTGTTGGATACTACCTTTAAATGCCAATTAACCTTAATGTTCAGTGTATCTGGTGGCTGCAGTGAAGGCTAGAGATAGAGCGGTAGTGTCATAACATGTAAAATATTTAGATGTGAAGTGTTAGAGTTGATATTTGCAACTTAGTTTTCTGGTGACAGTTAGATATTGAATAGGTAGCCATGTATTCATGCGGATAGTAGTAATTGTTCAATTGTTTGACAGAAGCAAGCAGCAGGTTAGATATTGGATTAGTAACCACGTTTTCTTGTGAATAGTATCGTTTAATTGTTTGACCGAAGTTAGATACTGGATAAGTAGCCATGTTTTATTGCGGAGAGAATTAAATGTTAAATGGTTTGACCGTAACAAGAAGCGGACCAAATCAACCATATTATAAATGTATATATCATTTCTTATTGTGCTAGTTAACATTATGTCTCTCTTTGTATCGTACAGCCGGCCAGTTTCTCGGAACAGTCTCGAAGTGCGGAATATGACTACCCCCGAACAAGCAAATCGTCCCCACGTCGAAAAGAACAGTTTCTTGAAGGTAAGTCCATGTATGACAATCGGAATATCTCCTAACTCCTCGGATAGTACTCGAATAATTACGAGGACTGAAATTTCCGTTAAAGCAAATCGATTCTGTAGAAATGGCCGATGTGTTCCTTGTGCGGGTATCTCCCGAAGGGCAGTTCGGAATGGCTCGGGAAATTCCGTCACATGTCGTTTTAACACGGATAGTAATTTTCAATAAGATTTTAAACAATAATTAGATTGCGTAAAGCAGGGTGTTAATCTGATAACGACTATTTTTATTGTAATAATTTGTTTCATTTTACGATGAATTCTTTAATTTTCGCAAATTGCAGTTTGTAAAATAAAACCACTGCATTATGGTTATGTTGAAAGTACAGTTAACATTAAAATGCGCTTTTATTTTCTACTTTTCATGGAAAAAAATAAAGTTAAGCAAATAAAAAAGAAAGAAACCAATCTAATTCTGCATTTGTCACATGTCTAGACACAGGTAGCCTTTCGCAAGAGTGTACAAGTGTATAACGGCAATATTGTTTAACACGAGGAGTTAAACATACATCTCTTTACTAAAATGTCAATGGACAAAGTCACGACCCGCCCCCTTAGAGATACCCCCCCCCAATCCCCTCGTAGATCTACCCCTAAGTTTAAGTCGGACTTTAATAAATCTTCATTTCATTTCCAGAGGTGATCACCGCCATGGACGCTGAGATGGGAGACAGGGACAGAATCAGACGTGAGTTGTTGTTGTTGTTTTATGTATAAGTTAATAACTGCATTGCCGAAAACCTACCAACCAAGAAAAGGTGGGTTGGCTAGGTGTTTCTTCCCATATACTGCCACCGACACAATTATTGTCATTTTAGCGATGTCCAGCTATTGTTGGCGGAAATCTCCGAACATCCGGGCACCACCACCAATGCACTGCAGAACAGTTGAGAGATTTAACTGCGTATTATTCTATGTTTCGACAAGGGTTCGAACCCTTGCGATAAGGTGTCAAAGAACTGTAACATTTACGTCAACGATTGCAACCGACATTGACGCCCCCTAGTACACTTATACACATTATTTTTCTAAATCATTTTGCTTAAGGTAGAACAAGTGTCATAGTTTACTTTTAATTAAAGAGTTTTGAACATTGGGTTAAAATGCTTAGAAACTTTGCGGTTTTGGGTTCGAAACCCGGAATGGCCTTCGGTGGTCAAATGTTTTTTTTTCCTTTTACTTATTCACGTCGGCAATTATTTCTGTATCGCTTCTACCATTGAAAAGAAAACACGTATCGTTATTATAAGTTTATTACGTATTATTAGTTTGAAATGATTTTTGTTGAATCATTACTAAAATGATAACACATTGGTTACCTGATATGATCAAATTCCAAAATCAAAACCATGTGGTAAAAGTATTTAATACCGATACTTGTTAGGAATAAGCAAAATACTATATAAAACATTTTGGGCTACTTTGAAATCAAATATATCCATACAGCTAGTTGATTTTTGAATCAAGCACATTAATCAATAAAATGGAAAAATCAGTATTTTTAATTGCTGAGTTGGTAAACAATTTATTATGTATTTGGGATAGTTTGAGCCAAACCAACAAGCTTGGTTGGTTTGCCTTATGCTATCATTTGTTCCCAAACGATACTCAATAGCAAAACTCTTTTCCTGAAGACGACATGGCATACTATCTGAAGCTTTCTTATTTCAGAAAAAAGACACAATGTTCTGCCAATATAGGATGAGCAATATCCATAAAATCAAAGGCATACAACACATCATTTATATTAATTTTCAGATTCTGTATATTGTCTGTTACGCATGCTTTACGATGAATTGTGTTACTCACATCGAATTATGGATATACGTAGTTTATCCTTCAACTGGGGACGTTCGAGAATTGTGTTGGTCGGCAGCTTCCTGTGTTAAATAGTAACTCTTCTAATGCAGAGAATATAAGAATACATAAATATGTTATGTAGACAGAACCATAGTTAACCATACGTTTGTTAACATTTTCCCATGTTTTTCAATGTTTCTTAGGACACCTTTAAACGCCGAAGAAATATTTTATTTAAAATTCTGGTATTAAGACTACTGAAAATTGCACCAGCGACGTTTCTTGTTGACGTGTAACTTGTTTTTACCGGAAGAAAGCTGTCACACCTTAAAACGAACAAAACCTGGGAGAGTAGGAATTACCTCTGCAATCTTTTAGAACTATTATTGTCTTTTCCTGCTAACGCCCAAACGAAATCAGAAAAAAATGAAAAAAAAGTTGCAAACAACTAGGCGACTCTCCGCTTTAGTTTCGCTTCGTTTGGGCCTTAGCATCAAGTAGAAAAAAACACCGACATGAAGCAGTGTCGGTTTATAGTATCAAGTCGAAAAGACAAGGTATCATAAATTAGCCGTTTTCTTACAAAAAAGATTTGGGAGATTAATTTACTTTCTTGAACTTTGATGAATTTAATTTTAGTTGACCAAAATAAATACAAATCTGACTCTGGTGAGTTATGTTTCATTTCTTTCCCTTCATGCGAATGTTGAGTTTTGCTAGTTGGAAGTTGTTTTGAGACGAGAAAATTCCACTGATAACGGAAAGTGAAGTTAATAAAAGGCTTTACTAGCAATTCTCAATTCGCTCTTTTCAAACAGAAATTTAATTTGAAATAAGCTGAAATGAGAATGCTAATAAATTCTTTTCTCACTTCACAGGAAACGACAACAACGCTGTTTCAACTAAGAAAGAACCAGAGTCAAAGAACAACGTTTCGAAAGAAAAACAACCGAAAGAGGAAGACAAGAAAACAGTTGTACCAAAATTAAAGCTGTCACCAAAAGACGGCGAAAAAGACAGACCCGAACTGCTTAAATCTAAAACACAAACACTGCTAACAAAGTCTAAAGGCAAAATCCCAATCATCAGCCCAACGTCAGACATTGTTGTAAGTAGACAAACAAACAAGCATAGAAAGGAGTCGGAACCACCTATCGTTGAACAATCGAAGGTGAAACCAAAACTTAGTAAAAGTAAAACTCTAGTGCCACAAGGTACCATTGTCGATAAATCAGACGCTTCCCAAGACAGTTTTGCGCCTTTATTGCCCAAACAAAAGTCACAGCTTGCGATAGATTTTGAAAAGAAAGTGCAATCATCGGGCTACGGAGCGCCAGTTAATCCTAGGCTACGGCCATCAGCTTTGAAGACAAGTAGTGCAAATTTCTTATCAAAACCTAAACGTCAGACGAGTGCAAGTTCTTCTAAGTCGTCTAACAACATCCAAACGGTGCCTGGTCTGCTATCGGAAGATGTAAAGGACACGAAAGGATCTAAAGCCGACAAAAGCGGGAGTAACATCCCAGCGACCATAAATGAGGAAACGTCACGTACGTTACCTAAAGAGAGATCATCTGTTCGGTCGCGACAAAGCCGTAGTTCCGATGGCGGCACTGCATCGTCCACACCAGCAGATGCCACATCCAAACCGAAGGAAAAACAAGAAATGAACGCGAAACAAAAACAACACCCGCCCCCACAACGACAGCAACAACTACAGCATCAATTTGTGACTCCTTCTGAAACAGGTAGGACCGAATTGGAGAAAATTAACGAACTTATCCGAGAAGAAACATCAGCCAGTGTTTTTATTGACAACAGTTTACTTCAGTCCAGACTTAGCTCTATCAAGCGGAAAGTGGAAGTAAGGAAACGTGGTATAGATAGTCGATCCTCCACGGGCAGCGACACTGAAGCGTTCATGGGCAGGTAGGGACCAGTCTTGTCGTACTTTTTCATTTCATTGTTTTATTTATGCATGGTACTACTTTCTAACACTATCATTTATTTCCGTGGCAGACACATGCTACTTTAGACCAAATGACTAAATATGATGTCAGATAAATGACAGCTAGATGGTTGAAAATGGAAGTTTCAATTCGATTAAACACTAAGCTTGTGAAATGTAAACTGCACGAAGATGATTTAATTAATTGATAAATTAAATGATACCAGCTTGTAATATTTTCACATTTTGAATCAAGGTTTTACATATACGGTGTTGTTTACATTTGCGCTCTTATCTTTCTTGCGCAAAATGCATGTGATATACAGAAGATAATTAAATAGTTAATTGGTTAATGTTCCGAGTATGAGGTTTTCATGCCATACAACACTTCACAATGTAAACACCGATTTCAAGATACACATAAACTTCTCATAATAATAAAACTCTTTATATTGTATTACATCATGAATCTTGATATTCATAGCCTTGATCCTGCTGCAGGGGTTTATGTGACAATAAAAGTAACCAACAATAACGTATGGAGACGGCATCGTTCTTGTACCATTTAAAGATGTTATCCGACAGTTTGCACCATTCCTTTTCTTCTCATGCAATCAAATAAATTATTGTAACCTGAAAAGATCCCACGAAGTGCTGTTTATGGTGGCCTTCAGCCATGTGGCAGTATAGCAAAACACCCCCTTTGTCATTACAAATATGTATTTTTATCCCAGCCACGCTGCACAGTTAGTCATTTTTAAACTAAGAAATCCACTCGACAGTCTACTTTTTAGATCCCTTTAAATGGTCACCGGGTAATCGGCTCTGACGTCGATATTTATATTTAGCTGAAATCTCCATATCTTCTTAGAGATCTTGTTACAAACATTTGATAAAAACAAATTGTCGGTTTTCCACCTTTAAGGATTAAATCCACATCGCGTAACTTTTTTTCCAAAATTCCAGACATTAGAATTGATATTTTTTTTTTATTTACAACTTCTAGGCGGTCCCTGGTTGCTTTTTCTTAGAAATACTGAGTTGATCTGAGTGGTCAATTTATGTCTAGATAAGCCAGATGCCACTTAGAAAAAAATAAGGATGACATGTGTCCGTCAATACCTAAACATTGAAATACCACAAGTAATGAAATGATCTCTCCAAGTCAATAATAAATACCATTTCACTGAATCGATAGATTGCTATATTCAAAAGCGTATACACATGCCAACATTAAAATCATCATCATCATCATCATTATCATCATCATCATCATCATCATCATCATCATCATCATCATCATCATAATCATAATCATCATAATCATCATCATCTTCACCGTCACCACCACTACCACCACCACCATCATCATCATCTCATCATCATCATCATCATCATCATCATCATCATCATCATCATCATCATTCTTTCGACATTTTTACTCTGTCAACTTAGGTCCGTGGACGATCAATTTGATACTGAACGTTCAAAACATATACACGTGCCTCCATTGTTATTTCAGTATGAACGACATCACAACTGAAAGGGAGGCGGGGCTAGATCTGACGTCACTCCAGCAGAAGCCACGGCCACCATTAACGTCCACACGCTCTACAGCACGTGCGAACGTCACGCACATTTCACACGAGCTTAACGATCCTCTTACGGCTAAATAGCCAAACGACAATTGGATTAGGCATTCCATAATTATTTTTGAATTATTTATATTGTTTGTTACTAGGTTATGTTAGATGTTAGCTACAAATTGTTGTAAAAATAAAATCATAATTAAAAGATCCTGTTTTTTTTCTTCTTTATATTTGCCATTTAAAAGAAATAACTGTAGATTGTACAATAATTTTGTTATATTATGCATAACACATTAATCAGATGATGTAAAACTGAGACAACTTCATTTGATAAAAGTATTAACAATAACTGCAACAAACCACACCGCCAAACTATTAAAGAAGCTAAGGCATATAACAATAATAATTTTAAAAAATGTACACTGCCTTTTTTGTCTGTTCAAATCTTATTTTCGTAGTTGTTTATTGCAAAAAAGCAGATGTTTTACATCAAACTTCACTTCGTAGTTAATAACAAGATTCAAATTTATTAGAGACTTGACCTTACATGCCTTTCGTCACATATACATAACCATTTTGCTCAATTACGTTACAACAAAAGAATTCTGTAGTTTCTTTGTTGTTGTTTTTTGTTATTTAAGTTTCTTTTTATGTATCTATTTATAGCCTATAGGCTACAAACTTACATAGAATTTACAGATAACTTTGATGTTGCGTATACATAGGATAAACTCTATATTCATTTATATGATATACATTTGGATAAAGTGCTGCCTTCACTGTGTATAACATTTCGTGAACACCTGGCATGGTACCATACCCAGTCGCATTAACCTGACTAACCGGGCTAACCAGTTGTGGACCTTCCATTATATTGCCTAACCCAGCAATGTGTCTTATACCACTACAATTTTAACGACTTTGTTATGACGTGACCCGTGATCGAACTCGTGGCCTTTCGAACCTGCAGCTCTGACTATACCGATTGCGCTACCAGTTGAGGTTACAAAAGTTTATTTTTTTCGGTATTACATCTTGATTCTTGCAACCGCCTTATACTAATTAGAAATGGCATTAATCAGACACCTTACAAGTCTGAGAATGTCAGTAAATATCAATACATCAGCAATAAATAGCATAAACCAGATCATACCCAGAAAAAAGAGTGGTTGGACCCTAGGTAATCCATGGTAGTGCCATTCTATATATATAGAGAGAGACAGTGACGTCAGTTGAGATTAGTTCCCTCTATACTATGGCGCTTTAAAGGTAGCCAATTTTCAAGATGTGTGCTTCCGCATAGTAAAATAGTTCCTTGCATAAGTAAAACTTGGAACTCCCCGGGCGATGACTGCGCGGGTGATCGTCCCGACTTTCGATTGCATTCACGTGGCTCTACATGTTCTATTTCTGAAAGGGAATGGCCGATATGTCCCGATTGCCAGATAACGTATCTCCATATTTACAGGCAACCGCTATCAGTACCGTGATGACGATGACGCCGGGACATGCCTGTTTTGTCGGCGACCGCTCTACGTCAGTAACGTACAGTTCTGTGACCGCGCCTGTGAGACGCGTAAACGTCAATTGAGTTGGAAATCCATGCACATAGGTACGTAAATACGCATTTAGTAATTTTTCCAGGGTGCACTCCCCTACGCTTGGACTGGAATTTGATGATTTGCTAACAGACCAAACAATACGGAATCGCCGTAACAATAAACCCTTTACTTGTATCAAGACGTATTTGTATTTGTAGTGGACATTTTTGTAATACCGATAATTTATTATATAGATTTATATCTTACATACTGTTTTACAATAAATTGCGTATGCCAATTGAACTTGAAACTTACAAATAAAATGTCACAGAACATTATGGTAATATACTTTTAGATATGATTGGAATTTTGTGTGTATCAAACCTAGTTTCAGAATCTGGAATTATTCATAATTTGACATTTCCCTCAATAACTGCTGGTTGTTAAATCAATGTTTATTTCTACAGCAGTAGTTGTGTCATTGCAACCATTGTTTATATTTTATTTCAGACGTGCCGAAAGCCAGGAGAGACAAATTCGGTAATGATATGATTGTTCTTACTGTAGTAATATAATTCGGACGACCTACTTTTGTTTTTGTTTTTCTCTTTTACTTGATCACAAATATTTTTGTCCTACTCTCAGCCCGAACCAAATGACTATATAAACTTTGTTTTGATAAGAACTGGAATTAAAGAAAATCTTATAAACAAAGACATATTTTTAAAAGCAAAGGTAAATAAAAAATATAGCTGAACTAAAATAGAAAAAACGAGATTCAACCAGTAGCTAGCTCAGCTATTCGAATCAAGCGCATTCACTGAGGCAAATTGAAATTGCTCATAAAAAATAATCTAAACATTGATTGTTGGTCAAACATCAGTCGGAAGGCCTCTGCTTTTTGTGTGAAGGAAACGCAGGTACTTAAAGCAAGAAAACAACAACAACAAAAAACAACAACAAACATTTACACCAGCATTTAAAGAGTAGCTGCTAATATTGAAAATATATACGAGAATTTATTTACTACGTAAAGAACAACATTGATAAAATACAGTTATACAAGCCCCTTTTCAATGACCATGCAACTGTCGAACATGACATTTAAAAAACTGCATCATAAATTGTTCGATTTCTACATTTCAACTGGAATTTAATAATAATATTTACACTTTCCTTCTTCTTTTGCAATGCAGTCTGGCTCAACACGGAGCAGCCGGTTAACCCACCTCCGAACTATATGCACTACGTGCCCTCCTGGGCCATCTATGGGAAGTAAAAGAATATCCAGACAGCTAGACGTGTTCCTTTGACACAAAAAGCGGGAAGGCGGAAATGCCACTAGGCGAACGTAAACACATCGACAGTATTACATAATTTTGTAATGTGTAGCATGTTAAAATACATTAAAAAGCAAAACCTTCATCAATTTTAAGCTTGTTTGTCGATACGCTGTTTGAAAACCTCTTGTCCATACTGTTAATAGTTAAATAAAGCAAATCTCATATAGAGCAGCGCCTATTAAGGAATGCATTTTTATAAAGACAATAGCATAGCATGCAATAACAGGAAATCGCAGCTGTTCTGTTAGAACCTTTTCAGAGAAAGGTATCAAGTAATCCGTTTTTAACATGAAAGAAAAACAACCAAAAACGAGTATGCCGAAGTTGACAATGCAGATTGTAATTACAGATGTAGCCTCGCCAGCGTCGTTTATCTGTCTTTTTAAGGATATTTCTCGTTATAATTCAGATTATTCGTTTTGCAAGTAGGACAAAGCCATTACGTTCGATGGACCCGTGTTCGTTTAAAGACGTAAAGAATGCAAAAGTTAAATTAATCGACTCATGTTAAACGCCAATATGTGCCGCTGAGTATATGTGGCCTGGACTTGGTTGATTAAACCACAATCAATAAATAATTAAAAAATGTTCATGCACATACAATTTACATATTTTATATTTTGTGTTTTATGCGGGTTTTCAGCCTCTTATTGTAATGTTGGGGTATAATTTATTTCGTTTTGGTTTGAAATAATTATATATGCACTGGACTGAATGATCAAAATAGTTCAATTATATAAGAACTATATTTATATTTTAAAATTATTTTAATTGTTTCCATTTATTTCTACAGTCACTTGAACAGTAAAACTTATACTTTCAATATTTTGATGTGATAGCGCTTTGCGTTTGTTTGTTGTGTTGTATTTTTGTTTTGGTCACGTTTACTACAGTAACTGCATGTATTATTGTACATGTATTTACCAACATGTCTACCCAGAAACTTACCTAGTTAGAGTAATGCCCCTTATGAACATTTGGAATTTAATATAACAACCTGTAAACACCAAGTTAATTTGTCACAACTACATATAAACATTGTATTTATAAATTATTTTGTTAGTGGGTTTGTGTATTTATTTACTTGGTGCAAACCAATTAACCGACAGTAATTAAATAGATATGTATCTTTACCCATTTGCTATATTCTATTGTTTGTACAATATCACGTGGTGTGCGAAATGTACATTTAACAAAATATAGTTCATTCTGGATCTAACATATATCAAAATTGTTATAAAACAAGCATTTAACTATTCACATTTAAATAATGGCCAGTAACAATGAAGTTTTCAGAACTAATGCTGCTAAAAACAAAGATTAAAAGGGTTTTGCCGAATTATATCACAATATGGATATAAAATAAAATATTAAATATCACTGTATCAATTTTATTAAATAACAACATAACATATTTCAAAAGTATTCATGACAATGACTTGCAAATGTCAGCGACTCAAATAGTAACAACCTTACAACCGTGTATTCAACTCGGAAGAATGCAAAATTTATCGCTCTTCCGAAAAAATAACACAAACAAGAACAACAAAGTTGTTATCTCCGTCTACTACACCAAGTACATTTTATTATAATTATTTGCACATATATTTTGGCTTATACATAATTGAGATAATAAGGTCTGAATCTCACATTCCAAGCCTTACGGAAAATAGAGAACTGTCCGGTTATTGCCCACCCTCAACAGGTAAGTCTCACTGTGACGCAGCTGAATTAGATATCCTTTCCATCTTTATCCTTGCCGGTGAAGAAGAACGTAAGGAAGAAAGCTGGAAGGAAAAACAATGGTTTAGAACCCAATATTTGTTTACTACGCCAATGTTTAGTGGCGAAATAGACAATCTTCTATAAAGATGATAAATCTACATGCGTAAGTACCATGATAACATTTGTAATTAAAATAAGTACACATTAAAGCAACATGGTCACATTTTAACGAAGCACACAATACACATGGCCACACGATCCGTACTTCATATGTGCTTAAAAGACCTATTTAAATCGTCTTTATTAAGCCAATCAGCATGTTGTTAATGGCTGACGCGCAGAAGTAAATAACCGCATGCGCAGCTAGGAGATATACTATGTTGGTGAACCAAAGGCGATGCTTTTGAGTCTCCCAACTTAAAGCTGGTATCCGACAGTTTTTCGACACCATATGCATGCAAGAATAGCCAAGTTTTCCGGGAATGTATTAATAATTTCTGCACAAGCTTATACTTTAGTCTGAGTAAAGCCGATTTTTAACACTACCTATATTTGAGTCAGTACACAGTGCGAAAAAACAACAACACAACTCTTTTAAGTGTTCAAAACTATAAATAAGCACGAAAGTGATCTATGCTAAAAATAGATACCGACGTCAGCGTGGACTACCCGGACGACGATATAACACGATTCAAAAAGTAAGAAGTCATGTGGTTTTCTTAGTTTAAAAATCGCTATCTCTGCAGCGTTGCTCAGATGGGAAATACCTTATTGTAATGTCGATTGGGGTGTAATGCTTCACTTTCCACATAGATGTAGAGCATTTATGAACAGCAAATGACTATTTGGTTATTTGATTAAAAATGATCCAAACTGTTGGATACCAACTTTAAATAAAAACAAGACTTTTAAAATACATGATCACATATAATCTACTTTAAAGCCAATTTCTGGAGGTATGTTTTTTATAATTCGGCCTGTATAGGGTTTATCCTATGACCCAGGAGTTACACTTCTTACCCAGAACACCGAACGATCCCGCCATTAGGAAAATACCATGCCAACCAATGATGTCCCGTAGCGATATAGCCGTTACCCCGGAGATAGTGGTTCCGGCAGCCTGGTAAAAACATTGTAAACTTCTTGTTGAAAGTGACATAAACGATGAAAAATGATTGAATCTCAGATCAAATCTGGTTTCAATAGGTGTCATGATCTTATAGCAATTTACATAATATATCGTAAATGAATGAAACACGACTTTATTTCCGCCATGAATAAACGTTGCCAACTAAACAATAGAGTAGCGGCTTAAGGTTACAATTTCCAGGAATAATGTAAGATGTCTGACTATTTTGTGATGTTATCTCTTTGTTCATGTTTTGTGATTACGCTTCTAACGATATTCAAAACTGTTGTTGTTGTTGTTTTTTAATATGGAAGTTACTTTGAATGAGTATATCACTTTAACGTTATAACAAACTTGTGCTCTCATCGCAAGAGATACAGATATATGGCAAATACATATACTGGTAATGACAAGGTGATTGAATAACAAGTTCCAAACATTTGTTGAACCTTACCACAATATTAAAGTTTTTTTCTTCTGCTAAAATGGCTTATTTTTTTTACCCATTTGAGTATATATGATATACATTTAATCTGAAGTTGCTCCATTCACAGACCAATAACTGGGCGTATACGACCATCGGTGCTTACAAATGACCTGCACATGGTAGTCATAACGAATAGTTTCAAGTCAAACAGTACCCCACGAGTTGTTAAGGCGTGTCTTCAAGCTGCGTACAGAAGCCGGAAGTATGTGGTATTCTATGAGAGCTTATCGAGCACGAACATTAGCAGTACACTAATAGGGAAGTAATTTTCAAGGGGCGTAACCTAGTTTCGAGAAAGTCCTATGAGGAGCATCCCTTACATATTATGTTTGCCTTATACGGATCACATCACGAGAGGCATTACAAAATTTTGGTATTGTCCCCAAGAAACCCTCAAAGATTTGAATAGCTAAATAAGGAAGCAATGTTGTGAACTATTTGGCAAAATTGAAACACCTAATTAGTCTCGTTAAGAATCTGACTGCGAGGCTGTATACATATATACGTTTTAAACATATATAGATTTTAGAACGTTTGGAAGTTTCGGTAAGTGGTATGAGTAATTAAGTGCTATACTACTAACCTGAAAGTCGCTGGCTCAAATATTCTCTGAGATATTTTTTGAGAACTCAATGAAATAATATAATAACTGAGCTATTATTGTATAAACTGTGATAATTTCTGTTCTAAATCTGTAAACAAGCGATGTATGACATCAGGAATAAAAATATTTGAGATAGAAAGATTGTGTTAAACTGGAAAGGAGTGCCCTGATCTATATACACGTTTAGAACAAATAATAACAATATTAATTGTGTAATACGACAATTATAAATATTTTAGAGTATAAAAACATGAGACTAATTGATGCCCATTTTTGTAAACTTTATATATCCTTCGCGCACTTTTCAATCACGTGCATATTTTATCTGTTGAATTATGGGCATTTGTGTGGATTTAAAACAATTAATAACGAAGACTTCAGTTTTTTTTTCAATTATACGCTTTTTAAAAGTATATTTAGAAAATACTAAATTGATAATAAATGGAGAAATGAGGTTATAGTTATACAAAACATAAATAAGTAAAAATGATAATATTTGTTGTATTGACAATTAAAAAATTTACATGTATTATATGTTATACAGCGGGAAAATGTTCAATATGACTTACCGATGCAAAAACAATAAATCCAAAGTTTATTGACATATTTTCATGTCCAAACTGTCTGGATATCGCAGCAGCCGATATGGGCCAGATACCTGAGTGAAACAATTTTTAAACAAAGTTTTAGACACAAGGTGTTATGGTAACGGTTCATATAAAAAAGTCAATTAAATTATTAAACTAAGACTAAAATTAATGATTTAAAATCTTGTTCTTCCGCTTATATTAATTCTTTTCGACTGCAAACTTTGTGGGTAGAACCGCGATGTGAAGTCTGTAGCAGTAAGTAGCGGTAAGTAGCGGTAAGTAGCAGTCAGTAGCGGTAAGTAGCAGTCAGTAGCGGTAAGTAGCGGTAAGTAGCAGTCAGTAGCGGTAAGTAGCGGTAAGTAGCGGTAAGTAGCAGTCAGTAGCGGTAAGTAGCGGTAAGTAGCAGTCAGTAGCGGTAAGTAGCAGTCAGTAGCGGTAAGTAGCGGTAAGTAGCGGTAAGTAGCAGTCAGTAGCGGTAAGTAGCAGTCAGTAGCGGTAAGTAGCAGTCAGTAGCGGTAAGTAGCGGTAAGAAGCGGTAAGTAGCAGTCAGTAGCGGTAAGTAGCGGTAAGTAGCAGTCAGTAGCGGTAAGTAGCAGTCAGTAGCGGTAAGTAGCAGTCAGTAGCGGTAAGTAGCGGTAAGTAGCGGTAAGTAGCAGTCAGTAGCGGTAAGTAGCGGTAAGTAGCAGTCAGTAGCGGTAAGTAGCAGTCAGTAGCGGTAAGTAGCAGTCAGTAGCGGTAAGTAGCGGTAAGAAGCGGTAAGTAGCGGTAAGTAGCAGTCAGTAGCGGTAAGTAGCAGTCAGTAGCGGTAAGTAGCAGTCAGTAGCGGTAAGTAGCGGTAAGTAGCAGTCAGTAGCGGTAAGTAGCGGTAAGTAGCAGTCAGTAGCGGTAAGTAGCAGTCAGTAGCGGTAAGTAGCGGTAAGTAGCGGTCAGTAGCGGTAAGTAGCGGTAAGTAGCAGTAAGTAGCAGTCAGTAGCGGTAAGTAGCGGTAAGTAGCGGTAAGTAGCAGTCAGTAGCGGTAAGTAGCGGTAAGTAGCGGTAAGTAGCAGCGGTAAGTAGCAGTCAGTAGCGGTAAGTAGCAGTCAGTAGCGGTAAGTAGCAGTCAGTAGCGGTAACTAGCGGTAAGTAGCGGTAAGTAGCAGTCAGTAGCGGTAAGTAGCAGTCAGTAGCGGTAAGTAGCAGTCAGTAGCGGTAAGTAGCAGTCAGTAGCAGTCAGTAGCAGTCAGTAGCGGTAAGTAGCGGTAAGTAGCAGTCAGTAGCGGTAAGTAGCGGTAAGTAGCGGTCAGTAGCGGTAAGTAGCAGTCAGTAGCGGTAAGTAGCGGTAAGTAGCGGTAAGTAGCGGTAAGTAGCAGTCAGTAGCGGTAAGTAGCAGTCAGTAGCGGTAAGTAGCAGTAAGTAGCGGTAAGTAGCAGTCAGTAGCAGTCAGTAGCAGTCAGTAGCGGTAAGTAGCAGTCAGTAGCAGTCAGTAGCAGTCAGTAGCGGTAAGTAGCGGTAAGTAGCAGTCAGTAGCAGTCAGTAGCGGTAAGTAGCAGTCAGTAGCAGTCAGTAGCAGTCAGTAGCGGTAAGTAGCAGTCAGTAGCAGTCAGTAGCGGTAAGTAGCAGTCAGTAGCAGTCAGTAGCAGTCAGTAGCGGTAAGTAGCAGTCAGTAGCAGTCAGTAGCAGTCAGTAGCGGTAAGTAGCAGTCAGTAGCAGTCAGTAGCAGTCAGTAGCGGTAAGTAGCAGTCAGTAGCAGTCAGTAGCGGTAAGTAGCGGTAAGTAGCAGTCAGTAGCAGTCAGTAGCAGTAAGTAGCAGTCAGTAGCAGTCAGTAGCAGTCAGTAGCGGTAAGTAGCAGTCAGTAGCAGTCAGTAGCGGTAAGTAGCAGTCAGTAGCAGTCAGTAGCAGTCAGTAGCAGTCAGTAGCGGTAAGTAGCAGTCAGTAGCAGTCAGTAGCAGTCAGTAGCAGTCAGTAGCGGTAAGTAGCAGTCAGTAGCGGTAAGTAGCAGTCAGTAGCGGTAAGTAGCAGTCAGTAGCGGTCAGTAGCAGTCAGTAGCGGTAAGTAGCGGTAAGTAGCAGTCAGTAGCAGTCAGTAGCAGTCAGTAGCGGTAAGTAGCAGTCAGTAGCAGTAAGTAGCGGTAAGTAGCAGTCAGTAGCAGTCAGTAGCGGTAAGTAGCAGTCAGTAGCGGTCAGTAGCAGTCAGTAGCGGTAAGTAGCGGTAAGTAGCAGTCAGTAGCAGTCAGTAGCAGTCAGTAGCGGTAAGTAGCAGTCAGTAGCGGTAAGTAGCGGTAAGTAGCAGTCAGTAGCAGTCAGTAGCAGTCAGTAGCGGTAAGTAGCAGTCAGTAGCGGTAAGTAGCAGTCAGTAGCGGTAAGTAGCAGTCAGTAGCGGTAAGTAGCAGTCAGTAGCGGTCAGTAGCAGTCAGTAGCGGTAAGTAGCAGTCAGTAGCGGTAAGTAGCGGTAAGTAGCAGTCAGTAGCGGTAAGTAGCAGTCAGTAGCGGTAAGTAGCAGTCAGTAGCGGTAAGTAGCAGTAAGTAGCGGTAAGTAGCAGTCAGTAGCGGTAAGTAGCGGTAAGTAGCGGTAAGTAGCGGTAAGTAGCAGTCAGTAGCGGTAAGTAGCGGTAAGTAGCGGTAAGTAGCAGTCAGTAGCGGTAAGTAGCGGTAAGTAGCAGTCAGTAGCGGTAAGTAGCAGTCAGTAGCGGTAAGTAGCAGTCAGTAGCGGTAAGTAGCAGTCAGTAGCGGTAAGTAGCAGTCAGTAGCAGTAAGTAGCGGTAAGTAGCGGTAAGTAGCGGTAAGTAGCGGTAAGTAGCAGTCAGTAGCGGTAAGTAGCAGTCAGTAGCGGTAAGTAGCGGTAAGTAGCGGTAAGTCGGACTTAAACGTCTCTTTGACAATTCGCATTTGCTAACCAGCTGAACTTTTGCTCAAAGGTACTTCAATCTACTCTTTCTGCAAAATCTTCTATAGCCAACACCCTATTATTTATTACAAGCAACCACGAGACAACAACAAATAATCATATGATGTGGTTTTATAATATGCTTAACAATATTTCCGTGACGAATATACCAAGTATTTTATGATCGAATACAAGGGTTTCATTCCACACTATGGTTTTCAGATTCAGTATTTCATGTTGTCTGAAATCTGGCACTACTTGTCTAGTAGCAGTACTGTTATGGAATATAATCAGTTTTCATCGGATTATCTTTGATCAAAAGTAAAGAGATCAATGCTTGTCGGTTGCAAAAAAGCGCAAAAAGGTTAGTAGCAAAGATAACCCTAATTAATTCGGCTCATTAGAAAAAAACAGTTTGGGTGGATTTCGACAGTCAGGATCTCATTCGTTCTGTCAAAAAACGGCTCGAACCAAATTCATCAACCGGCATTATTTCACTGCACTAATAACTATAAAATATTAAATTCATAACACCGACATAGACCAAAACGAAGCAAATCAAATAATGGTGTGATGAGATGGTTATAGTGTAATACACAAACACACCGATACATATGACAATAAAATAAACCAAACAATCGTGTGAGGACGTGATTATAGTGTAATATACAAACACACCAATACATATGACAATAAAATAAACCAAACAATCGTGTGAGGACGTGATTATAGTGTTATATACAAACACACCGACACATATGACAATAAAATAAACCAAACAATCGTGTGAGGAGGTGATTATAGTGTTATATACAAACACACCGACACATATGACAATAAAATAAACCAAACAATCGTGTGAGGAGGTGATTATAGTGTAATATACAAACACACCGACACATATGACAATAAAATAAACCAAACAATCGTGTGAGGAGGTGATTATAGTGTAATATACAAACACACCGATACATATGACAATAAAATAAACCAAACAATCGTGTGAGGAGGTGATTATAGTGTTATATACAAACACACCGACACATATGACAATAAAATAAACCAAACAATCGTGTGAGGAGGTGATTATAGTGTTATATACAAACACACCGACACATATGACAATGAAATAAACCAAACAATCGTGTGAGGAGGTGATTATAGTGTTATATACAAACACACCGACACATATGACAGTAAAATAAACCAAACAATCGTGTGAGGAGGTGATTATAGTGTTATATACAAACACACCGATACATATGACAATAAAATAAACCAAACAATCGTGTGAGGAGGTGATTATAGTGTTATATACAAACACACCGACACATATGACAGTAAAATAAACCAAACAATCGTGTGAGGAGGTGATTATAGTGTTATATACAAACACACCGATACATATGACAATAAAATAAACCAAACAATCGTGTGAGGAGGTGATTATAGTGTTATATACAAACACACCGACACATATGACAATAAAATAAACCAAACAATCGTGTGAGGAGGTGATTATAGTGTTATATACAAACACACCGATACATATGACAATAAAATAAACCAAACAATCGTGTGAGGACGTGATTATAGTGTTATATACAAATACACCGACACAGACGACATCACCCTACCACAGTAGCAGAAGAAGATGATGCAGACCCAGACCAGGAATCCGCCTTTGCCGATGTTTTCGTTCAGGAGTAATGTACAGGTGCAGCATACCCAAACACAGATAAACAATTTCGTGGTCACCTAAAAGAATAGTCAACAATCAGGAATTGCTGTGATATAACAAAATAAGCAAAATTACCGATACCCCCGCCCCCCGTCGAGAAATGCATTTTAGGAGTAATCATCGAGAAGATATTTTTAGTAAATATTATAAGGGTGATGATTCTTGTGACAGATTTATATTGTAGACAATATGAATAAAAGTATAATCGATAGACAGAAGTTCTTTACTTGTTGTGACCAATGTCCCTACAACATTTATAGATTGTGAGCTTATGCGTTCTCTTGACATCGATCGGAAAGAAAACTCGCATTCAAGGTCGCTATGACCTTGACCTTTGTACCACTGACCACAAAATCAATAGAGGCATCTACTTATCAATGTCCATACCATCCTGAGAACTGTGAGCTTATGAGATCGACAGATTTCGATCGGCAACAAAGTAAATCAATGGAAAACACTTCCAGCTTCTATATGATATGACAACACGTCAATATTTATTACACCGTTATTTTTGGAAACATCCGTAAGGTGGTTGAATGACACCTCATAGATCGGTAGAATTAGACTATTGCCGGAATCTCCGTAAAATGACCGAGATATCACGAATTACACAATATACCTGGTAGCCATATCTGTCCATGAGTGCTCCCCAAAGTGGTCGTCCAAGAGAGTTGCACACAGCGGCCAGCGAACCGACCAAGGCCAGAAAATGGTCGTCCGAGATAAACGTCTGGCCGTAATCCTGAGGAGGTCGCATTGAACAGTCATGCAAATTAGTCTTAACGTTTAAAAAATGTAAGGTAAGCATTCGTGAGGGACTCAAATGTTTAAACATAGTATGTGCGAATGTTGTCAATAAACAGGCAAGCAATAAAATGATGCCGCTAAGCCATGTAGAAACTACAAATGTTTGCTTAGATATCCACACTAAATGATTCAGTTTTCTGCTGTTTTATGATTCGTTGTTTAATTCAAAACACAAATCACGTTGTAGTTTATATTGGGTGAGTATGGACGGTTTTGGGAGTGTCTGTGTGTGTGTGTGTGTGGGGGGGGGGGGGGGGGGGGGGGGGGGTACTTGTTACTATTTTTAGTTGCAAGCAACCATTTTATGTGACATAATTTGCATATAATGATTGACATGTGTTGCGAATGTACGGCCCTTTCGCAAAATATAGTTCATAATTAATAAAATTATTCTTAATAATAATAATAATAGTTAATAATTATAATAATAATAATAATAATAATAATAATAATATGTAATGATTATAGTCATTATAATTATAACATAATATTATTAATTATATGCAATGATTATAGTAATTATAATAACAAGATAATAATAATAATTATTACTATTTATATTTAAATGTGTATTTAATTCGAATATGTGTTCTGCTCCCGTGGTTACCTTATATAGACTGACGACGTACGTCATGCCGCAGTAGAAGGTGAACACGACCAACCAGAGGACGTACGCGTCTTTGTTCGTCAGTAACGTCTTTACTACAGTCATTACTGGTACATGGTCGGTAGGGCTGAAATACAGAACACAAGGGATTGTCATTGATTCATGGTAAGTAATACAAATAAACATGTATTCACCAAGAGTGAGAGGCTTTGATTTAGATGTTTTAAATTAGCCATTCTCCACACAAATTTCGATAAATTGTGTCAGAAATTAGTAGATGTATTGTGCAGTCGTTGGGTACTGACATTTTATCAATTTGTGAAACACACTTAAGATCGAATGAAAAAATAAAATAGAAGGATATGGGTTCGGTCGAAAAGTTAATAATAAAAAAGCCCTGAATATTCGGGGGAGTAGGTATCCTAATAAAATATACTTATATATGTTTTTGTTTATATCCTCATTATGTTGATGATGTTGTATTGGTATCGAACGAACCAAAAGCTAAAACTACAGACCATGCTTAACACACTGCATAATTGGGGCCGGAAATGGTAAGTAGTCATCAATACCATCAAGTCAAAATGTATGCATTTTCGCCAAAAAGTAGGTAAGTGGATTACCAATTTCGGAAAGGGAAACGGCAAATTAGTACAAATACTTGAATGTAATATTTCAAGAATACGGAACCTTCAAATGCTAATAGTGACCCTTTATCAAAGGCTGGAGGGAAGGCCTCGGTAGTGCAAAAAGTTGTTTAAGGTAAAATCCAAAATATTAAATACCTTATTTCACATTGTTTACACCCTTTTTTCACCGGTTCCCCAATATAGCGACCGGTATTTATTCGTAATGGTAGTTGACATAGCTGTTAAGATTCGTGTTTGGTAAGTTTTATTAACAGTTTTCTCGGAAGTTATGAAACCTTAATTTTAATCTTTCGTACGTCTTGTAGTTCAATGGCCCATGCGTTGCTGTATTGTCTAATAATCTATTCTTTTGGTATGTCCTATGTCAATTGTCTCAAGATGAAGTCATTTGATATATTCGAGCTCGTCCTTTATATCTTGTATATCTCTAGACAAGTTGGTTTACACAGTGTAGTCACATTTAAATACGAGTACGAGGTGCACTTCTTGTTAAGTTGTCCACTGTATAATAATAACAAGACTGTGTTTATTGCAAAAACATATAACTGAACTATGCAAGAACAATTGTAATACAGATCCACTTTTTGGAATTGTATTAACACTGTATCCGAGACAAATCGCTAAATACATTGTGAGTCCTTAAATGTTACTGAGATTGGTTAAATGATAACCACCAAATATAACATTTTATTACTATAACAGGATTACGGAGTTATATTACTAATTCATTCATAACCCCCAGTACCTTAGAACTTAATATTCCACCTTTATTATTGCATTTATTTACCACATTGTACACAAATCACCACAACAAACCATTGTCTGATTTTATATGTAGTCTACGCAAAAATTCCAAATTTTCGGGTGATATTGTCTGAATGATGTCAAGAGCAAAGCATATTTTCCGACCCGTGCATGATTTTAATAGCAGAAGTTCTTTCCACAAAATCTATATCTGCTTTATTGAAATTGTTAACAAGAACCATAGTATTGCTATAATTATCATATACAAAGTATAATGTTACAATTTTACCTGTCTGTCCTGTCGGGAGTTTTGTCTGTGTTGGTGGGTGCAATACTCAGGCTGCCCGCCATTCTGGAAGTTCGTCTATTCGCAACCTTCTTGGAACACAACGCGTTTTAATTAAACAATACAACAACAATCTCAATGATAAGAGTTTTAATCACTGAATTGAAAGCTATACCAATTGCATAGCTTGTCATGCCGATAAGCGGTTATGCCAATTAATTTAGTAGTAGTTGAGACGACATCGAATATAAAGAAAACACAAAGAAAAACGAAGCAGCTTATCAATTAAAACGTATAAGGATAAACTTGCACAAGCTGAGACAGAACAAAAATAATTTCTAAAAGCACAACCATTTTGTTGAAAAAAATCAAAACGAATGATAATAATGGAAAACTGAAATTTCTAAATAAAATATGGCAAATGTATACTTCACTGGAACATGTTAGGATGATGTTTATTCAACTTTGCCTCATTGCATAATGAAAAAATGTAAAAAATTATCAAGAATACCATGCAAAATCGTAGCTTTTTGAGAGGAAAAAACAACCTTTTTCGCGTATTCTTTTTTACGATTTTTTATGGAAAAAAAACAACAACATTTTAATGGGACAAATAATGAAGCAGGCACTAACAGAAAATCGAAGTTGTTCGGGGAGAACTTTAACAGGAAAAAGGCGACTATGTCGTGAATAACTGTGTAGCTTGCAATTATTAAAAGAGAAGCATGCAATACTATGAATTCGCAGTTGTCATGCAATCTACCAGATTAACATAAACGGCTGACCTAATTGTCTAAGCAGTTCAGAATTCATTTACTTCGCAACCCAGGGTTGTACTTCAAGTTATACGTACCACACTATCTAGACGGGCAGGATCCTGTTTCTTCGGCGGGTTGCTGATGAAGATGGATCCCAGCATAATGAGAACGAAGTATAGGCCCGCCAAAAGCAAGAATACGTATGGTACCCGGTCCAAAAGTGGCCCATTAGTAAAATATCTTGTAATAGTAAAAATGCAAAATAAAAACAGTATAAAATCCTCCTGAGGAATGGAAATTGTATTTAATGTCTAGGTACACAAGACATAAAGGACAGGGATGGAACCGGGCTGGGTGAAGGGAGGAGGGCCACCCCCAACAACCAGGTAAAAGTAGAGTTGTGAAAACACATATATGTAAGCTTAAAAAGTACTTAAGTTTTAAAGTAAATTTTATTCTGTTGACTGCTTAGGTCGAAGTTAGGATCCTCCCCTGCAACGTGACTTACATTCAGGTTGTTTTTTATTTGCCAAAGACTGATTTAAACATAAAACACATTCGATAAATTTACAGGAATTGATAAAAACAAACATGGTCGTACATTTGTTTGCCAAAATCAGGTAAACACTCTGCAAAACAATAAGAATTTTTAGACATTTCAACTATTGTGCATTTCTTAAGTTATTTATACAAAAATGTCCAAAACTATATCCATTGACAAAATGCGCTGCACCAAGCTTGCTAAGAACGAAGTGATCAGACGATGGCAAGTCATGAAGTTCCAGATGAACCAGCTCGTGGTGGAATCTGTCTGATCAAGATATACACTATTTGCTGGCGAATCTCTAGCTAAACATTATGCTTCTTTCATTAAGTGGCCATTTACAAATAACTTACGTTGTGCACTGTTCATACGACTTCAGCCTTTGATGCTGTGACCTTTGACCTGCTTACCTGTCTCCGTCGTCAGTTTTCAGATCCGGTGAGAGATTGTCAGGGTTAATGAAACCAGTGACAACTAGATTGATGATAAGCGCTCCGCCACCAAACCCCATCAAAATTAAACCGGAAGCTAACGAGGCTCGCTCAGGAAACCACTAGATCGGGGTAAATGCAAATAAATATTATGTTTGGATTGAACAGAGGTTGGATATTCAGAATACACATAGACAAAACACACGAAAGATACGTTGCCAACAAGTAATAATTTTATTACCGATGAAAAAGTGCTTAAATGGATTGAAGATTATTACAAGATGACAATTTGATGTGCTGAATAAAAATGTAAACATTATAAAACCATACGTTCATGGTTCACGAAAAAGCAGTGAAACACCCAGTTTTGCAAAACCTAAATTTTGTAATATATTTGAGTTATTACAAACCAGTTGCGGGATATAGTTTGTAACTGACAGAGACATAACAGAACCCAATACTCGTACCTTAATGGCAGTTTGTACAGTGGGTCCGTACGCACACATCACGCCTATGTTGGCCATCAGGCCATAGGTAATCCCGACCAGGTAGATTGATTTCTTAACGCTTAGATAGGTAAGGGCAACGAAGATACTGGAACAGAAAAACAACAAGACAGGGCGTATTGCATTAGACGTAGGTCTTCGGCATGTACATGAGTGCCTTTCAAATTCCTAGAAATCGACGTTTTGCTGTTTTATTATGCAAATAAAGTCACACTTTTTTGCTATGTTCGCAACCTCTCTGCCCTTTCAACTTGATCGCAAAAGAACCTCGAAAGTAGCCACACGAATACACCGGGATTCTTGTGCGTGCTTCGGTTTCACTACAGTGTCAGTAAGTAAAGTTGTCAAAAGAATAGCTCAATAAAAATAGCTAAAATTGCTTTTTAGCGACGCTTTAATTATTCATAGTTAAGGCAGCTCAAATCTTCTGGTCTCCTTTGTCACTAAGAAAATATGACAAAGTCATACGAGTCCTGCATTATTTAAAAGGCACAGGACAAAGGTATTCACATGCCAGTTAGTTGTAAAAGTTACAACAAAACTAGGACGAGATATAATACAAACCCAACCTTTACCGCATTGGAACCACCTTACGAGATATAATACAAACCCAACCGTTATCGCCTTGGAACCACCTTACGAGACATAATACAAACCCAACCTTTACCGCCTTGGAACCACCTTACGAGACATAATACAAACCTAACCGTTATCGCCTTGGAACCACCTTACGAGACATAATACAAACCCAACCTTTACCGCATTGGAACCACCTTACGAGATATAATACAAACCCAACCTTTACCGCATTGGAACCACCTTACGAGACATAATACAAACCCAACCGTTATCGCCTTGGAACCACCTTACGAGATATAATACAAACCCAACCTTTACCGCATTGGAACCACCATACGAGATATAATACAAACCCAACCGTTATCGCCTTGGAACCACCTTACGAGATATAATACAAACCCAACCTTTACCGCATTGGAACCACCATACGAGATATAATACAAACCCAACCTTTACCGCATTGGAACCACCTTACGAGATATAATACAAACCCAACCTTTACCGCCTTGGAACCACCTTACGAGATATAATACAAACCCAACCTTTACCGCCTTGGAACCACCTTACGAGATATAATACAAACCCAACCTTTACCGCATTGGAACCACCTTACGAGATATAATACAAACCCAACCTTTACCGCATTGGAACCACCTTACGAGATATAATACAAACCCAACCGTTATCGCCTTGGAACCACCTTACGAGACATAATACAAACCCAACCTTTACCGCATTGGAACCACCTTACGAGATATAATACAAACCCAACCGTTATCGCCTTGGAACCACCTTACGAGACATAATACAAACCCAACCTTTACCGCCTTGGAACCACCTTACGAGATATAATACAAACCCAACCTTTACCGCCTTGGAACCACCTTACGAGACATAATACAAACCCAACCTTTACCGCCTTGGAACCACCTTACGAGATATAATACAAACCCAACCTTCGCCGCCTTGGAACCACCTTTCCAGACATAATTCAAACCCAACCATTATCGCCTTGGAACCACCTTAGATTTGACATTGTCAGCAACGTTGAAAAGAAATCCGTACCCATAATTCTTTGAACGACTTCTCGCAGGTCATTTAAGACTTGTGTTGATAAATTCTATATGGACACCAAACTGCAGTCAATCTTAGTTAAAATTCAACAAAGTGCCCTATAAAGTGCATGTATTTTAATTAGAAGTATAGGATTTTATTAGCCATTGAACCAAGAAAATTAAATCACAAGTTGGAAAAGGTACAGCGTTGTTAATTAACATTTTACATCTGTCGCCATGAGTGACATAATGAGGAAGGAATCGATAGTGACCGTAAAATATAAACTGAATAGAAGCAATTCACAACATCGCCTCTATAGCTCAGTGGTAGAGCACTGGTCTCGTAAACCAGGGGTCGTGAGTTCAAACCTCACTGGAGGCAGATGTTATTTTTCATTCCCCATCAGTCAGCACTTACACGTAGTAGTAATGATCTGGCATACAAAAGCGCCGTAGATAAATCGGTTTCGGAATATTACCCCAATACATGTTTAAAAAACATATATCAGAAATTAACAACTTATCTGCAATTTAAATGGTATGATAAAGATATAGTTAATTTTTACTTTATCTTTTATGGCTATCTATATCCTATTTGATTATACACGATAGACATTTCCACCACATCTTCATAAACGTAAAATTGTCCACAAATATAGACTCAGCGTTTACGGCATGCTTTGCACATGTTGGTCACGATAACAAGAGAGCTCAAAATTAAGTTGTCCCGATGTGTTGACGTCCAGATGTGTTGACATCCAGATGTGTTGACATCCAGATGTGTTGACGTCCAGATGTGTTGACGTCCAGATGTGTTGACGTCTAGATGTGATGACGTCTAGATGTGTTGACGTCCAGATGTGTTGACGTCTAGATGTGTTGACGTCCAGATGTGTTGACGTCCAGATGTGTTGACGTCCCGATGTGTTGACGTCTAGATGTGTTGACGTCCAGATGTGTTGACGTCAGGATGTGTTGACGTCCCGATGTGTTGACGTCTAGATGTGTTGACATCCAGATGTGTTGACGTCTAGATGTGTTGACGTCTAGATGTGTTGACGTCCAGATGTGTTGACGTCCAGATGTGTTGACGTCCAGATGTGTTGACGTCTAGATGTGTTGACATCTAGATGTGTTGACGTCCAGATGTGTTGACGTCCAGATGTGTTGACGTCCCGATGTGTTGACGTCTAGATGTGTTGACATCCAGATGTGTTGACGTCTAGATGTGTTGACGTCTAGATGTGTTGACGTCCAGATGTGTTGACGTCCAGATGTGTTGACGTCCCGATGTGTTGACGTCTAGATGTGTTGACATCCAGATGTGTTGACGTCCAGATGTGTTCACATCCAGATGTGTTGACGTCCAGATGTGTTGACGTCCAGATGTGTTGACGTCCCGATGTGTTGACGTCTAGATGTGTTGACATCCAGATGTGTTGACGTCCCGATGTGTTGACGTCCAGATGTGTTGACATCTAGATGTGTTGACGTCTAGATGTGTTGACGTCTAGATGTGTTGACGTCCAGATGTGTTGACGTCCAGATGTGTTGACGTCCAGATGTGTTGACGTCCCGATGTGTTGACGTCCAGATGTGTTGACGTCCCGATGTGTTGACGTCTAGAAGTGTTGACGTCCAGATGTGTTGACGTCCAGATGTGTTGACGTCTAGATGTGTTGACGTCCAGATGTGTTGACGTCCAGATGTGTTGACGTCCAGATGTGTTGACGTCCCGATGTGTTGACGTCCAGATGTGTTGACGTCCCGATGTGTTGACGTCTAGAAGTGTTGACGTCCAGATGTGTTGACGTCCAGATGTGTTGACGTCTAGATGTGTTGACGTCCAGATGTGTTGACGTCCCGATGTGTTGACGTCTAGATATGTTGACATCCAGATGTGTTGACGTCTAGATGTGTTGACGTCCAGATGTGTTGACGTCCAGATGTGTTGACGTCCCGATGTGTTGACGTCTAGATGTGTTGACATCCAGATGTGTTGACGTCTAGATGTGTTGACGTCTAGATGTGTTGACGTCTAGATGTGTTGACGTCCAGATGTGTTGACGTCTAGATGTGTTGACGTCCAGATGTGTTGACAACAGGGCCGCTTGCGGCATACAAAAGTCTGCGACGCACGTGCATTTTACATTTAGTATTGACTTTACTTGTACCCGTACTGCACTAAGCGCGTATGAAAAACAAAGTATAATAGGCAACGAGAACGTGGCGGTGTATAAAGAAATCAGGCCAGGTAGAAATGCCAATGGATTAATCATGCAATGAGACCCATGCGTGAGGTCATCAGATTATTTCATACAATACCTTGTTATTTACAATTACTTTGGTAACAAACGCTAAATATTTTACATTTAATATTTTACATTGAGAAATGCTTGGCCTTGAGATAGGCATCATTTATAACAATACAAAAAATTTTGGGACTACATCTTCAAAATGTAACAGGATGATAGTTGATCAAGACGTTGAAAGCTGGATGGAAACTCATAGCAAATCAACTTATAGCTAATAGGTCATAACAATAAAAGTCTAGGTATTTTTGCCAACCAAAACCAGACATTTTCTTATTTAAAAATAACATACTAAGATCATAGGAAATCGATATCTTAAAGGATTCTACAAATCTGACTTATAAAAAGTGCAATATTTTAGGAAATATTTTAAACTTTGAGAAAATGTCATTGTTTTAATCTTATTGATAGCAGTTTCCACTAACACGTCGCCAGCATGCTAATATCATTAGTATAAGTTGTTATAATAAGAGCACAAAACAACATTCATATCAACAGCATAAATTCATAATTTGTCGTTTTATTCTCTGTTAAGATCACGTAGTCACAGACATAAATTTCTATCGTGTTTCCGGGGTGGGCGAGGGGTCCTCCACTAACCATAATTAATAACAATACAATAATATATATTCCAAAATAAACCAAAACATAATAGCTCCACGTATACAACGCCTTATCTTACCTATACATTAAACAACCAAATATAGTAGCAAATCTTGGACCATATTTGCGATCGACGATGCCACCAAAGGATGTTCCGAATCCAGAACTCATTGAGCCAATCACGTTGATCCAAAGGGCGTCAACATTCCGAATGTTTGTGTCACTTGTTCGATTTCTCAGGTAAGACACCATATAGGGACTGATGTTTCCTGCGGAATAAAGTTTAAAATGTTTCTCGTAATCAACAATAAAATAAAAAATATAAAGCATTGCTGTTTTGTTTTATCGCGACTTGCACTGGTGATTCAAATGGTAAAAATGGCCAAACGGTCCTTATTACGAGTAATGCGAATATCCAATTTATTTGAATCAACCGAATATTCGAAAATCTTTAACATTGTGTTAGTCTGAAGTTCGATCAGCATCTGTTTGATGTAGCAATAGCTATAGAACTGCAGCCTTCTGTTATTCCGAGAGTTCAGTATTCGCTCTTTGATACAATATCTGGATATTCTGAAGTTCGATCGTTCATATTTTAACATAACATTTAAAATAGCTTGGTCCTTTCCTTGCTTAGGTATTTTACAAACGGAATCACGTGGTCTGAACACGTGCTTTAAATGATTGCACCACTACCAAGAAAATCGGAATATTGTTTATGCGCAGTTCGGAGAAAAGTAATTAAACTTAAATGGATAAAATAGTTGAAAAGAGTCGCGACCCTTTGATTTTCCCGACCTAAGAAGAACACAATTTTTGAAGGATATCATCTCCACATATATTCTAATAATGAGAAGTTAATTTAACATTCAATTATATTCATTGTGCTTTCAAATTTTTGCATTGACCAACTGTGACCAAGTCACATATACTGTTCAAATTCAAAGAAACGACTTGTGAACGATTCACTGTTTTATGATTTATCAGTAATTAAAAATATGTATGATAAAAAGCAACCAGTCCTGAAAAATATTTGCCCGAGTCTTTGTTTATCATTTCAGTAGCTAAACGCATTATTTAGACAATATAATTTCGCATCATTGCCTTAATGTTGATGCGTATTAAAATGATTTGTGAATGTATTTGTATCTTTATCAAATCGGTAATAGTTAAAAGAAAAATATTAATTCGGCGGTATTTTATTTAAGCTGTATGTTGCGACAGGTCTAAATGCACGTTTAAGTTAATATTTGGGCATAAATAATAATTGTTTTGATGAGATGAATAATAGTCCCCCAAAAAATTATAACAAGCAAAAAATGACATGTACGTTATGGTACTCACCGAATGTATAGACACTGCCTAGAGCGATATGGACCAGCACTCCCGCGGTTATGTAGAGAATACCGCGGGTGGTGTACGAAAACCCACACATTCCTCCTCCTTCTGTCTGTACCATCTGTCTATCTCTGCCCACCAACTCTCTATCTCTATGCCCCACCACCTCCTCCTCCTCGTCCAAGTTTTTATATCCCGACATTTTTTCCTAAATACCTAAAATTTGTTTTAGTTGGAAACTTTTCATTCCTAACAGATAATTTCAAACACACAAATGTCTATATACTATGTCCAATTTGTATCAAAGGAACATGAAGATAAACTTATAAACACTTCATACATCCTTCATTATGTAATTTTTCTGATACGTTATTCTATCGACGAAGTGATAGAAAGTGAACACTTATACGAATGTTTCGTAATTTAAAGAGTATATATTTCTTTAATTGCTTTAGTACTTTACTCAATGTTTCGTACGGGCACAAGACTAATGCGAGTAGATATGAATACAGTACTCTGACAATTAACTTACAACTTGTTATGTATGTTGTAGATAACTTTCTGATTAGATCCTCGCGACCCAGGGTGAGGTTTGTATCGTAATCAAACATGTGATGGTAACTGGAGCATATTTAAAGGCATCTCAAAAGGAATGTGGTATCCCACTGAGCCAGGCCCCCACATGTTATGACCAGACCTGCTAATTGCTGCTTTAGCCAACATAGTACTAATCTGTCACAGTAATTAATACCTCTGATGGGTTAATGCAAAACTAAATTACCTGCTAGTATGGATGTGAGACAGTAGGCTAGTTTTACACAAAGCCACAAACATTATTGTTAGTGATAATGTGGGTTGTTTACTATATGATCCCTTACAAATTCTTTATTGCATTAATTACTAGGTGTCAATTTTGTAACTGCAAGATTATGTATTTATTTCATAGCTAAATATTTAATTTTGAAAATACATGAGAGATACAAGTTTTAGTATTCAAAATGACTCTGAAGGACATTATTTTGACAATGAATGACTTTTTAAATTCTTTTGTTAGAAACGTTTCGTTACATTTTACAAATCAAACTAAAATATAACTTTAAATATATATGAGAACTAAAAGAATGAAAGAAATAACAAAATGTATAAGAAATAACAAAATCAACCAACAAAGTAAGAAAGAAAACAAATAAAGATTTATATATATATATATATATATATATATATATATATATATATATATATATATATATATATATATATATATATATATATATATATATATATTGGATTGTGTAATTGGTATATTCACAACTGTTTCCTTTACAAACTGTGAATGACTATGTTCAACCCCCAGATATAGCATACATACACTTGGATCTTGAACAATACCTGTGTGACAGACACATCGTTACAGACTGTGGCAGCCTGGCTTATCAGAAAACAGATGCCCTCACATGCTGGGTGGGGCAATAAATGGGGGGGGGGGTCACTTATATAAGGCTCTTGAGATGCCTTTAAGTACACCAACTGTCAATCGGAACTTCCGCCATCGGCCCCAACAGCCAAATCGGATTTCGTCTGGAAATACATTTTCGTACATACCTATTTGCTGAAAGTTAACAAGTCCAGGTGTTCCAAATGTCTTAAAAACAGTCAATCGGAACACATCGGGAATTCCGCCTCCGCATCAAGTCAAACTGGAACTCGTCGGGAAATTCGGTTATCCCATTAGGTCAAACAGAACTTGTCGGGAAAATCCGCAATTCGCTGGAAACCATCGGAGCTTCTCGGGTAATTCCGTCCTCGGGACAATCATCCCTCGGATGTATCTGGTGCAATGATAGTAATTGAAATCACGATTGTTTTGTTCGCCGGAAGTCGAATATGCCTTAAATGTAGTTCGCACAAAACATAAACAATGGCATCGATTGACAGCTGTGTGTCTGTTGCGCTAGGTAAATTAAAATTGGATGATTGAAAATTGAAGCCGCAACAAATTGAAGTTTTACAGGCATCGTACTGTAGTGAGCTGTCATCTTTCTTTTGACGTCTGTCATAAAAGTAGCCCCATTTAGGGAAATAGTCGAGTTGATCCTACTATCTACATAAATCCGAGATATGATTCGTGAATTATCCGAGGTGTTCCGATTGTCCGCCAGCCGCCAATCGGTAATATTACCATATAAGTCTTTGTTATCTCATTCGCATTGTTTACAATGCATTTGAATTGAACTATACAACAGGGGTACGTGATGTAGTGAGTACGCTTTCCTCAGAGTCAGGTGCCCATGTAGTTCAGTTGCTAGAGCACCTACCTCAAGGCAGAAAGTCTTGGGTTTGACCCCCGCCCTCGGTAATAGGATTTTTTCAGATGTTTTTAGTGGCGTCAGAAGGGTTTCTTCAGAGAACACTGTGAAGCAGGAACAGGCTAGGTACTGGTAGTTCTGTCCAGTTGATGCATGGCTGAACATAAGGAAGGTTAAAAAGCTCAGGTAGACCAGGTAGAGCACCTGATCATGGTGGAGGTCTTGGATTCGAACTCAATACTGCGTACCGGTAACGGAATTTTGCCAGCTCGTAGGCTATCACTTCGGTTAAATCAGGATATATATGCCCTTAAATAAGAGGTTGGGACCATAGTGGTTGAAATTGGGGGAGGTAGGGGGTGGGGGCGTGGTAGTGGCTGTCAGACCTGGGAGATAAAAATATACGAACAGAATTCGAATTCGTATATATATATATATATATATATATATATATATATATATATATATATATATATATATATATATATATATATATATACGTAGTCATGTCAGAATCACCAGTTAATTACAGAATAATATCCCTTAAACTGTATAGCACAAATAAATAACACATGTGTCTGATTCTGTCGGTAAGAAACTCACAACTTGAAACTATCAGTTCAAGCGGTACATTCTATGTATAGATGGACATTCCCGTGTTAGAAGCGCCCCCTTGCGTCCACTGCGTAAACTGGTGTTACGCGTACAATTTACGTTAGAGATTTTCGCCTCTAGATTAGTAACTTGTAGATTAGATTCTAGGAATGTAAAATGTACTCGTGACATTCGCCCCGCGATTTGTAACTTGTAAATTGTATGTGCGGGAAATGTAAAATTGTTCAAATGATATGTTGAAATGTGAACATTTTCATGTGATATATAAAAGTTAGGATGTAATAAGATAGCGGTATTTAGCATGTGTGGTGTTTCAATTTACAAATTGACATTTGTAGTAACAAATCCAAGTATTGAAAGTTGGAAATAGTAATTAGAATATTGGCGGATATCCCCTTCCATACCTTTTGTTGTCAGTGTATCACGGGAAAATCGATTGGTGAGGAGAATATTTGCAATACCAGCAAACATCAAATGGTATTGCTAATAGCTATATAGTTCGAGTAAAACAGAGAATTAAATTAACTATCGCTATTATTGAGTGATTATCCTCCTCCTCAAACCTACCTTCTGGCAGTAAAATATTTTACACTCACAGAATGGCATGGGACTGACAATCTGGTTCTTGCGCCAAGTCATTTGTTTTAATAAGGATTATTAAATGGATCACTCTTTTGACGCCGGAAAAGGTAGTTTAATTAACTTAATTTTCGACTAATTAGTTTTACCTTGACCCCCAGCCTCAACCCAGGCAGCATTGTTGGTCCCATACACTTGAAACTCAACAAATCGTTTGTGCAATGAGATCAAGGAAAATCCAAATTTCATTCCATTTGACCTTTGAAAAGTGGGCATTAACTTTGTCTTTTATTGGCAATCTTGATCTCGCGCCTGACACTCTGTCTCCATAAGGCAAACGTTTGTGTCAAATTATTTGAAATCTAACAGTTAGTTGTCTAGTTAAACCCGCAAATTTTCAGTTTTGACCTTTGAACTGTAGCTTTGTTCTTGACTTGTGAGGTAGCATTTTTTTTTGCTAATTTCTTTCTTATAATTTTATCAAACTATTTGATAATCCATCTATCATTTGTGAAGCAAGAGGCTGACAGAATTTTTTTTTTTACCATTTCTGACCTTTGAACTGCGACCATGACTTAACCTTTAAAAATCAGTCTGATTCTTGCTGGCGACAAGTCGTCTTTTATAAAGTAAAAATGTGTTAATTGCAGGAAAATAACTAATCCTTTGTTGGAGCTTAAAAAAACAAACTTCGTTTAGGATGATCGATGGACCTTTTCTCTCCTCTACTTCTCGAACAAAATGTGTCTTCCTATTCCGAAGAGTCCTTCTCTTTCCCTAGAATGTGGGCAAACAATCCGAATACTTGGAAATTGTACCAGGGAGAGTATACTTGTTAAAAAGCGGTTGGACATTGTGATAAAATGGGTCAAGATGACCCTTTATGCTCACACAATGAGCAAGGTTCTTCTAATAGCTTTTACTGGTGCATGTTTGAACGTAATGGCAGCAATGCACGAAAAGTATTGATGCGAATCATCAAAGGTCGCCTTCGTGCTTCTGTTCAACTGTGACCAGGTTTATTAAACACATCAGAAGTAATAAATACATATATCTTTGCAGAAAAGTTTATAAATATGTTGAGTACACGTTTAGAGTATCATGGTTGTAAATTGGCTAGATCTTCGATAAATAGTTATTTATAATTAAAACACAGTAAATGTGGACGAATTTTAACTACACTAGGGAGATGGTTTCTAGCTTCCAAAAGTGAGTATCATATTTTTTTTAACTATTTATAATCAATTATACTATCTTGAGAACTAAACACTCTTTACATTACGCTGTCGATTAATTACATAAACATCTGACAGTAACGAACCTTAACTCTGATGGTAAGTAGAGTATTTGCTGCTTTGTTTATTTTCCTAGATTTCTGCTACATCTGTATTGACAAGCTGCATTGTTAACATCGGTATACTTGGTTTATTTTGTTAAACAAGACTTAGCCAAACGATTGCGAATTCCTATTAATTCTGGCTACTTTTTATAATTGCAAGCTACACTTTATTGTTGCCAGCTACTCTATTAATAAAACGAAACACTTGGTTCTTTTCTCTGAACAGTGTCCCACAGAACACCTGCGACATTGTGTTATTGACTGCCACACTTTCATCCCCATAAAAAATCATTCTGTAAGAGCAGAGCGGCGCCGATAAACAAAATTAAATTTGTTACGTTGCGTAAATCATGCCACGTTTGTTATGTCACCATGGAACAGCATCCTTGCCTCCAATGCAGTATCAACATCAACATGTTAATAAGAAAATATTACATTTCGTTTTCTAATATGGCAGCGCACATACATGATTGCAAATGTGTACACAGAAATTATTTGTTTTAACGCTTGAAAAAAAGCAATTTGTCGAAAATTTGCGTGAGAGCGATTTTAGAAACAAGAGGGCCATCATGGCCCTTAATCGCTCACCTGAGAACACAGGCTTTTAGTCTGGCATAAAATAATTAAGAGTTATTTACTTAAGAAATCTTTGGTGAAGACTGGGCCATTAGTGGGTTGATAACATTCTCTAGAATTTTACCAAGTGGCCTATTGAATCCACATGACTCACTTCAAAACATGTAAGATTTCATACTGGCAAACATGCTGGTCAAGTTTGGTGAAGGATTGGGCCATAAATGTGGCCTCTTAAGTGTTTTCACAAGGTTTTTCTAAAATGTGACCCAATAATATAATAATCCAAGATTTGATGCAGACAAACAATCTGATCAAGTTTGGTGAATATTAGGCTATGAATGTGGCCTCTAGAGTGTTCACAAGCTTTTGTTAAGATTTGACACTGACCTACTTTTTGATCCCGTGTGACCCAATAATGAACACGTCCAAGATTTCAAGCAGGCAAACATTCATGTTTATGACCGTGTTTAGTAGACTCGATTATAGGTGTGGTTTCTAGTGTGTTCACAAGCTTTTTCTAAAATTTGACCTAGAGACCTACTTTTTGACCCCACGTGACCCAATAACGAACTCATCCAAGATTTCATGTAGACAAACATTCTGACAAAGTTTGATGAAGATTGCTCAATAAATATGTCTATTGTGTTCACAAGCTTTTTCTAAGAATTGACCTACTTTTTGACCCTACGTGACCCAGTTACGAAGTCATCCAAGATTTCATGCAGGCAAACATTTTGACCAAGTTTGGGCTATAAATGTGGCCTGTAGTGTGTTCACAAGTTTTTCCTAAAATTGGACCTAGTGACTTCAGGTGACCCAGTAATAAACTCAGCCAAAATTTCATGCAGACAAACATTCTGACTAAGTTTGATGAAGATTGGATAAAAACTGTGGCCTCTAGTGGGTTCACAAGCTAAAATGTTGATGACGAACAATGAACGCCTGACGAAGAGGTATCACAAAAGCTCCCTTGAGCATGTTGTGCTCAGGTGAGCTAAAAATACAATCAAAACTTTTATCTTTATTGTATTGATGATGTCAGTCATCGACATATGTATTTTTACAGGGTTTTCCGATTCGTGAATTATCCGAGGCGGTCCGATTGGAGTTCAGCACTGCCAACCTATGCTAGAAGTACTCACCTATGGCAAATTGCTACCATGCAATCAACGAATCTGATATTTTGCTGTTAAGGGTCGAATCTGGTCATTTAAGTTTTACTGCATTTAATAAGAATATGGGAACATTGATTTAAAAATGATTTAATTTTCTACAATTTAGCCAAAAACAGCAAATGTACTACCAGCAGGGGGCAGTATTAAAATGACCTAATTATGTAGACATGTTAATGTATTATACATTTTAGTTAAGTATTTTATTACAATCAATTTACCTAAAACACGAGATTGTTTGTTTATTGGGTTTATCGTCCCACCAACAGTATTTCAGTTATCTGGAGACAGTACACGAGATTGAGTGCGCCCTATAAAAAAATTCATGAACTATTTTTGTAAATACAGTATCCATGTGACATCAATTACATCAAACATGGCAAAGAAGCCATTGAGGTAATTATGGCCGATTGAATGTTACTAAGATGTTCAGTTCTAAAATTGTTTAGTTGCCATAAGTCACTTAAATTCAAGGCCCTGAAAGTTGTTTTTAAAAGTCTACTTGGTTTCAGCTATCTTTTGATACCAAAATATTAATTTTACCTTCAAAATAGGTAATAGGATACTGAATTATAGCAGCAGATTATTATTAAAGAAAAATCCATGTCACATATTCTACTTCCTGTTGGTATTTAGTGTAATCATTCCTTGGAGGAATGATAACAGACGCCGCGCTCATGTGCGGCAACAATTAACGTAACAGCAATCTTCATGTCAATGACACGTGTCCTTTAGATCCGCTATCTCTGCCATCCACAAGGAAAATTGCCAATTGTCTTGACAAACAAAATTTAAACTAGATCATAACATTTTGGTATTTTAATGGTACATCTTTTTCCTACTATAAAGTTTTAATGTTAGCATTTTAAAAAATCAGTTTTGGCTATATTTCTTTTTGATATCGTACAGTACACTTTACATGGACACCGCTTCGCAAGATTTCCATAATGGCTACGTTCTTTCCAAGATGGTAGTGGTTAGTAATAAGCGATCTAATTGTCCCTAATAACGTTTTTTAACCAGGTTATCAACGAACATTATGGTTATTAGATTGGGGTATGACGGGCGGCGTCAAACAGAGGGTTCCTGGTCAATAACTTTGCTAACAAGGTCACTGTTACTAGCAACAGAAAAAACAGTTTCTGCTTAATAATCTAAGTTAAATTGTTGAAAACATGGTTTCGTAGAATGACCATGTTTCTTGTACTTATTGGAATACAGGTGCATGTTATAATCATTATTATGCAAGGTACTTAATTTACTCTCTAGACATATTGTCCTGACAAAAAGTAACATCTGAATCATGTACCCCTGACTTATCCCAAGATTTGATTGAGCCATGATTTTGTAAAACCACATGCCCAATGTTTCTTTCATAGCTATTGTAAAAATATTGTTTCTTGGTTAATTAAATGATTGACTTATTTTTCAAGAGGCTGACAACAGACATTTAAAAAAAAAATGGCTATTCTGCTATTATCAAATATTTTTTACCAAAGAAAACATATTGTATCCCTTAAAGGAGAAGAAACGCATCTGTACATTTACATTTTATGAAGATATCACTTTAATTTTGACAATAATCCAATTCCTTTACACACAAACATAATATCTGATGAAATATATACATGTACATACACTCTATAAGCACTTAAGTATATTTCTCAAAAATGTAGTATCCTTTACATCAATAAGGACAAGTTTATGACACAACACACCTGTACTTGGTTGAAAAATAATGTTTATCATTAACTATCATGATCAATTTCTGTTGATGTAGCTAACAGCCTTAAGTATTAAAACATGTCACTAGAATTGCCTTATGCTCCCGAAAAAGCAATTATTGCTATTCATGGTTAAACACTGAATTCAAGAATATGAATGTATTATAAATTTTAATATAAAATAAATATCAGAATTATACACACACACACAGCTTTGTGTTCAGTCTTCACCCCCCCCCCCCCCCCCCCCCCACCACAGGTTACAAGTCAAATGTTCCAATAAAGTTCATCAGCTGGACAGCAAGACAGATTTTTTTTTATATTTCATTCAGAAAAACTGAAAATCTTTGCTCAAAAGTATGTTGGTAAAACATTAATATGTTCAAAAAACTCTAGAGCTACTGCAACATGTCTATATTTTTGTACGTTGTTCAAAATGATTGCAATCCCAATATAATTGAAAGGAAAAAATGCACTAAGGTTAGTGTAAGCCCCCAATGGTAAAACAATGCAAAAAGAAAATTAAGCAATAAAATATATTTCAAATAACATGGAAACAATCAAATGTAATTGTATTCATTTTCTTGCATTATTTTTTTTTCATAACAATAACTACTCAGACCTGAGAAAGTAAACATACCTTTATGTGTGTGTATACCGCCTCTAGTTAATTATACACACGCTACAATAATGAATAAATTGCTGCCTATATTTATGTTTTACAAAATTTATGTACAAGCATTTGCTTTATAAAAAAATGTTTCATCAGTAAATCAAATCCATAGTTTTCTTAAAAAATTCAACTTACGCATTTTCATTTTTCACAAAAAGTTTGAATTTTTTAAAACTGGTATCAATAGTCAATGGAACATGCTGAATATTGTCATATTGTTGAAAGTCTTGATTTGAACAGATGTGTTAAGACTGATGTTTGTAACTGGTCGCTGAAACCGATCTACTGTAAAACAATAATAAAAATTAACACTTTATAATTTCATTCAAAGGTACTTTAATTTAAAGCCAAGAATTATTTAAGTGAGAAGAGCCCTTCAAACAGCCGATTGAGGTTGACCTCTGAGTAAGCATTTTTCTTGATCCACCGGTCAGCTACAGCCTTCAGTGTTTTGTACGCCCTCCTCACGTCCCCAAGGTCTGAGTTTGTCAATAGTGTTCGCGCCTTCTCTGTTGTAATAGGTAAATAAAAGTTAAAAAAATGTTGAGTAACAAGAATCAAATAATGTATGCCATAGTAACAGAACTGCTACTGTATGTAATCACTTCTATCAAGATTTATCTACAGCTACAACCTTAAAGGGAGTTTAAAAACTTTTTGTTTGTTTTATTTTTTGAAGGTGCGTTGTAGCAGCATAATTATGTTTATTATAGCAACTTCCAGCTATTGTAGGTTAAAAAAGATGCACAAAAACATGTTTAGGTAGCATTACTGTTTACTAAAACTCGAATTCCTGGGTGCGGGGCCATTGAGTCGGAAGTTAAAAGACAGCAGCTCTACCCACTCGGCCCCACACAGCCTTAAGTGATTTGGACATGGCACATGTTTATGACAATTTTAATTTATAACGGTTTTGTAAACTATATTTTGGCTTAAATCTGGAATATGAGACTCAGGTATGGGATCAGAAGGATGCTTCTCCTGGTTAATTTTTATATGGAGAAATAAGACAAAAAGGAAACATTTAGACAGGTTATTAAAAACAAATAGAGGACAGATTTAACTTTTTAACACTTCATCCTAGTTAGACAAAACAATTTTTTTTTTAATCATAACAATTACAAAACAAATGTGTTGGAATTGGTTGGAAAATTCATAAAAAAAACCCCATAATGTTTAAGCAAAGGAAGACTAATTTCAGTTGTGGAAAAAATGAACAACTTTAGAAATAGTAGACGAGACTGACCCTTTTCTTCATTGCCAGTCATCTGCATGACCGCACGGTCAAAGTCAAACAGGTATTGGTAGAAACTCATCTGTGTATACAACATACTGTCAGTGTACTGAAAGACAAGATTTTTTTTATTACTTAGATCAGTGCAACATTGTTTGCACTTTATACAGACAGAAATTAAGAAGACACATGATAAACTGCTTTAATTTAAAGAAAAAATCAGATAATTAATCAACTCAATATTTCATATCCAGTGAAATTTTTCATGAACAATGCTATTACCACCATTAGTTTTACCGGCTGGGGTCAAAGTTTGATCTGACATTATCGAATACTCTACCCAGCCCACTTGAATCAGATATAGTGCTGCCTCTATGGTGTATAGCATGCAATTAACAGCCAGCATGATGCCACCAGTCATCTTACTGCGACTCAAAGCTGTGCTCAAGCTAAAGCTTGACAGCTATACTACAGTCAAACCTGACCATGTGACCACCCTTGACCGGTGACCACCTGCTCTATGCGACCACTACAAAGCCGCCTGATCATATTTGTTCTGTAATTGTAATGTAATAAGCGCCCACCTTTGATCTGAGTCCAGCGACTGCACATAAACATGTCAAACATGCTTTAATTATCCCCTAAAAGGTGATCACCTTAATCCACTCGCTTATTAGTTACGACCACACAATAAGCAATTAATTGACATGCTTGCCCTTTTTTGCTAATCACTGTAATTGGCCGTGTCAAACTGGAAAATTACATAATGTCACTGGGTCGATGTACACATAAGCCCCCGCTCGATTCACACCTAATCGAGTGTGCTCTATTATCGCTCGTATTGACACTTATTGATCATCTTCTGACTGCGGTTTCTTTTAAAGTAAATCAAAGTTATGTTTGTATTAATAACGGTAAATTGATTTGCTAAAAACTTAAAACATACAATTATAAAGCACAATCTGCAATTGGATACAGTTATATAATGGAATATCTGGAACAGTTGTTCTTCATTGCATTATGCATCAACATGTCTAAATGAACGTTCCTTACACTAGAAGATCGTCCAAGTTGTCAAACTTTTGGACAGTGGGAAAATTTGTCATGCTGTTGCATCTGAGCTTGGTGTCGGAAAAATGCAGTCAGAACATTGCAAAATGAAAACGTGAAATAATTGATGAATATGAACATGGAAATTTGGAAGTGAAGGTAAACGTTCAACTCAAAATGAATTGCTGAACGACTGGTGTTATTGTTGGTTTTTGGATGCGACCGGACGTCAAGTGCCAGTGTCAGAACCTCTCTTGAAAGAGAAAGCTTCTTTGTTTGCGAAAGACTTGGTATTGTCAGAGTTTAAAGCATCAAACGGCTGGTTGTAATCGTTCCTAAGAAGAAATAACATTGTGCTGAAAACTCAATCCGACGAAAGAGCAGCTGTGAATATGGACATAGTGCATGATTGGAAAAATAAATTGCCTACATTATGTGAAGGATATGATGCTTGTTACATCTTCAACATGGACGAAACAGGATTGTTTTACAGAGACACAACAAGAACAAGGTTTATTAAGAAAGGGGAGACTTGTGCTGGTTGGAAACGGTCAAAAGAGAGGGTGACAGTTTCTTTGTGTGCTTTAATGACTGGTGAATAGCTGCAGCCAGTGATAATTGGAAAGTCAATGAACCCAAGATGTTTCAAGTCACTAAGACATGAAGAACTTCTGGTCAAGTACTACGCCAACCATAAGACATGGATGAGAAGCTACATCTTCGAAAACTGGCTAAAAACTATCGACAAACAAATGAGAAAAAAAGGGAAGGAAGATTTTTGATGTTTATGGACAATGCACCATCCCGCCCCCACTTGACCAATGTGAAGCTGCAATTCATGCCTGCCAATACCACATCAATATTCCAACCTATGGACCAGGGTATCATACAGACAATAAAGCAGAAGTACAAGAAGCAACAGCTACAGTATGTGATCAATAAAATGGACAAACATCCACTTAAGACTGGACCAGAAATCAGAAGTTGAAGAAGAGATAGAAACGGACAAACCAGGCACTCACAGTGATGACACAATCACCATCGTGGTGCCGGTCTTCTTTTTGGATAAAGAGAATGGCTCTGCAAAAGGGTGAAGATCAGTAACTGTCCAGTGCTCTGCACATGGAGAACATTCTTACTGACATGCAAATGAGATCATCTGTGAAACAAACTACCATGCATAATTTTTATTTGATAACATGTACAATGTAGAGTATATACTTTAATTACATACTAATTTTATTACAAAACAACAGATGATTTAACACAAAATACAAACTGACTGTGAAAATCCAGGAGGAATGTACACAATACAAACATAATATTTGATAAACATATTCATGTGCTGATTTATTTATTTTTATAGACATTAGTTGACCTTAACATGCCTAACTGTTCTGTTACACTAATAAAATATATTGGTGTTATTGCTTTCTCTGGTTTTTGCTTATATAACACAATTTTAAATTTCAAGAGTGAATCTCACAAAAAGTAACCATGCAGATTTAAGAGACCACCTGTCTTAAGAGAGGGCAGTCTTTTAATACAGGTTTGACTGTATTTTTTATTATGCCTTTGGTATGTCGCAGGGCAGGCTTTGCCTACTGGCACTAAGTTCTGTTATCTGTCCTGATTTGATGGCAAAAGTTTTGATTAAGGATTGTTTGAAGGGGTGACTCAGCCTCACCTTGATTTGAACTTACCTCTTGTTGTAGATAACCTTTCTGACAGATAGGGCAGATGGGGTGACCACGTTGAAACATCAGTGGCAGTTTCCTCAGACGACCATTACATGCAGTGTCTTCACACTTAAGCCAGCCCTGTAGAAGCATTTACAAAATCTTGTAATTAATTTTCAAATTTAGTTGTGTTTTTTTTTATTTCACACCTCAACAAGCACTGACAAGGAAGAAATAGTATTTAATATTATTTTTATAAGTTGATTATTTTAAAAATAAAACTTGTGAAAATCTTTCAAAAGTATTTTCTAATTTGTTTTTTATTGCACCTTCAAATATTCCAGTTCAGAGTAAAGCAAAAAAATTCAGAGCACCTAAACAGATTTTTTTGCCTCTGTTTTTACTTCAAACATAACATACACAAAGCGAAACAAGTTTCTATGACAGTTATATATTAACACTAATGGGGACAGTTACAACAAGTTGGTATTTACAGCTTTAGCAAGGATGAAAAAATTTGCCCTTCATTAGTCAAAGCTTCTTTTCATCATTGGAATTGTTTATTTGCATGTCAAAATGATACATAAACTTTTCCAGCATTGCTATATGTAGGTGCAGGTTACCTGATAGTAGGTGTTGATGTGTCTCCGAATATCTGCAGTCAGTTTATTTGCAAGCATGGCAGTGTTGTCCGCTGTGGTGAGGGGGCTGTCACATTCCTTGTTGGGGCAGCGGCACAAACTCCACTCAAGGTACAGGTCCTAAAAAATGGGCAATTTGATCAACAATAGTGTATTTTAAGACCCAAGAAATGTGCTTCTAACACCTCATAACATAAAAGTTCTTGTCTCAACTGGGATTCAAACGCATTGGTGAGAGGCTGAAGAGTCCAAGTCAAGGACTAAATGCTCGGTCATTATCTTCTGAAATATATTATCTGTTTTCCTTTTACCACTCCCAAACAATAAGAGAAAAACATTAGCCCATTATGAAAGTGATCTTAGACAACCATGTGTACCAAAAAATGTTTACATCTGTCAAGCCTTTCATGAGTTATTGTCCGGAAACCATAAATACGACAGACCGACCGACAAGTTCACTCCCATATACCCTCTCAAACTTCGTTGAAGAGGATATAATCAGTGTACTTACAGCGCCTATGAATGGAGCATCCATCACAATCTTCCTGCCGCACACCTCTGATGGACATATTATGGTTAGGCGTTCACAGTCCTTGTATTTCTCCTCATCAGTGACACTAACGCCACCTAGCAAGGCATCATCTTCATTTTCCTCCTTGGCCTGCAAGCTCTGTCTGTAACCACTGGCGTCCAGACCTGGGGTAGTATGAGCAGAACGTACTAGAATTACATTTTATTTCCTAGAGCACAAGATTAACCATAACATAAACTAAATTGCAAGTGTTTTTGTTTCCATTTTTTAGTATTATTTTTTTTAATTATACTATCAGATTGCTTGTATATCAAATTTTTTTTTTATATATGCCTTCTATTTTCCTATTTGTCAGTGGGTGTGATATTAGGTTATTTTTGTCTCCCATATGTATGTGCACTAAAATTGTTGGCTACAAATTCTGCCACCCCATTACAGTTCCTTACAATAAAGATAGCATCTGATAGTTTGAGTTTCAGTAAAAAACGTGATTTCACTTAAAAAAACAACACAGGCAAGCTTTCTGTGCTTTTTAGAACCAACTAGTATTGCACTCACTTTGAAGGCATGTTACAAATCCAGATATCTGTGCAACTAGTTCTGTAACTATAATCATACAAGTTGCATAAAAGCATGGGTATCACAAGTTTTTGTAGCATTTAAAATTTATGTTTGTCTGCTGAAATACTGTATATAAATATAGAAGGATTGTACACTGTATTATTTCCCCCCCAATATATTCTCGGTATAACTGATGACAAACCCTGGTATTATTGAGTCAAATTATTAACCATGTTATAGTTTTGTATTGGAAGAAACCAACAGAATTGTATCCCTTTTATAGTTCTACATTCAAGTAATTGTGTTAGAATGGAAATAGGTTTTGGTTATGTTTGTTTATTGGGTTTATTGTCCCACCAACAGTATTTCAGTTATCTGGAGATGGTGTCCATGTGAAGCAACTATAAGACTGCCTTCACTGTGTATAGCACGCCGTGAACACCAGGTACAATACCACACCCAGTCACATTATCCTGACACCAGGCTAACCAGTTGTAAAACTATCCTTACATTGAAATTCAGCAAAGAAGCTTTACCACTACCATTTTTTAACGGTATGTCGCTGTCCGGGATCAAACCTGGGGCCTCCCGTACCAGAAGCTGACACTACCAATTGCGCTACCAGGTCCGGATGGTTTGGGTTTGTCTAATAGAATGCATATAATGGGCAGTGTTTTGTTCAGATGATTTATAATTCATCACTCTGGCCTTCATGATTAGGTAACTACACATCGGAAACATGCCTTATTTAACACTTTATCTAGAAAATTCCTAATTCTCCAGCGGGTTTGACTGATGCTCTAACCACTGTGCCACCAAGGCAGGTTAGGTATCACTAAATATCTGTATGTCAACATATAATTACCTAAACACTCGGCAATGTGGGCAGCATCAGTCCCCTCTATAGGGTCACACAGCCGTGACACAACTGGGTGGACTTGGTGGGCCAAGTAGTACTTCACATCTAAAACAAAGTTAATAGTTCTGTTCATGCCAAAAGTCCATATATTTATAAACACTTAGTTACACAATGAGGCAAGAGTCTTCTTTATATTCAAGTGTAAAACAAACTACTTCTACTAAAAAAAGCCAGAAAAAAAAAAAAAAAAAAAGCCAGAAAAAAAAAAAAAAAAAAATAAGGACCACAAAATGATGATATGCAAATTCCATATTGTCTGAGCTCCAGCTTTTGGAATGATATTTAACTGGGCAATACGATAAAAAAGAACCACACTTTTCAAACAAAGACTTAACCATGGGAACTTAAATTCTCAGAATGAGATCTTTTTTATGAGTACCTGAAGCTAGGAGTGACAACAAGTTTAAAAAATGAGCAGTCCCATGTACCTCTGCAAGTCATTCACGAGAATTACCATTATGACTTTTTAAATATTACCACTCACATCAATTAAATGTCACTATAACTTCATTAGCAGTCTGTAGATATTATGACTTTACTAATTGATGAAAATGAACTGACTCGTCATATTGATGAAAAAACAAACAAACTGAGTTGTCATACCTATCTTGAGTTGGTCACTTTTGGCCAGTTCATCAGGATGGTAAGCCCTCTGGGAGGCTGGTAAGCTGGAGCCATCCTAAAGAATAATTATAACTTATTACCACATGAAACAGGATAACACGATAAAGACATGTAAACTTTATTGGTACCCTCTCCAGAAATGAAACTGAAGTGGATATCAGTAAGGAAATTAGCTTCCACACATGGAATTGCTGGAGGGAAGGTGAGAATAAAACCTTTTAAAAAAGTTATAATAATATTTTTTCAGTGAAACTTTTCATTAAAAAATATATCAATCAAAAGCTATTTATATCTCATTTGTATCTGACAATAAAGATAAGTGATCTGACTTGAATGCAGATTTATGAACACAATCTTTATTTTGGCTATGCAAGTGGAGAAGATTTGAGGCCATTCAGAAATCATACATGTAAAAGCTTATTAAACAACCTGTTTAATTTCTGAGTTGGCTCGTTAGTAAACATGATGACATGGTTAATTGAATCACCTCAATGATGTTATGGTTAACTCACCTCACAGACCACATAAGCGACAGTATCTCCCCCCTTGACCCGCCGCCCAGATTTACTGTTGAGTCTTAGCGCCACCTGGACGTGAGGTAAACTCTTCTTGTCTGGATAATCCTCTGGATTTTTTGTAAGTTGCTGAAAAGTCATAAATCATATAATCCAATTATAACTTAATCCAAAATATTGAGTCGAAGTAAAACCTTTACTGTAAAATGTTATCTTCATGCATTATTCTCACTTTTTTTTAGTACATGTATACTACAAAACTCTGCTTACCTTAGTTTCAGACAACATGCATATTATTTAATATAAACAATGTACAAGAAAGACCTTTCTTGTAAATTGACATCATTTATTTCAAATACTGTGCCAGTGTCACCCCAGGTTTGTTTGTTTTTTGCAAAAGGGGACGGGGCCTAGGGCCTTTCAGAAGGAGAAAATTTCAGTGTTTTAGTGAAATATAATTTAACATAATATGTTTCAAATTTCATTACAAGTAAGCTTTTCCCCCAACTAAAACAATCCATTTGTCAGTAAATCAGATAGACCTATGACAGACAACCTGACATGGATGTTTCTTACGGGACTGGGACACACATGGCAAAAGGTCAAATGCGTTCTAAATCTACAACTTTTTTACTTTGCGAAACAGCCTCTGTAAAATATTTGCTTTTAAAATAAATCTCAGCAACATTAGCATCATGTCAGCATTGTCCAGCTATTTTGGCAGAGGATGACATCCAAAATATATGTGGGTAGAACAACTCACACAGCACAGATCAGCAGGTAGATGTTTCCCTATTATGCATCTTACCCTGAGTGAGACTCAAAGCCATGCTGTAAGATGATGCCGTGACAGGGGTATTAACACTTGGTAACTCCACCCACTCACCCATCTCCCAGGTTATCTGTCGCTATGGTGATAGTTACCTTAGTTATGAGGTACTGCTCCACTGGTACCGTCCCTTGTCGCACCTGCTCTCCCACCTCCATCAGTCTGTTATGTATAATCTCGACCACTGTCTCTCTGCTCTCTCCCGATAGAATTGTTGACACCACAAAACTGCCAAATACATATTATGAAATTCTAATTCTTTTTATATGTTGACCATTTTTAAAAACAAAACATTAAGTATAACCAAAACTTTATTTGTTTATGTTTGTTTATTGGAATTATCGTCCCACCAACAGTATTTCAGTATAATGGAGACAGTGTCCACTTGAAGCAGATACAGTGCTGCCTTCACTGTGTATAGCATGCCATGAACAACAGGCATGATACCACACCCAGTCACAATATCCTGACACTGGGCCAACCAGTTGTGGAACTACCTTTTTATTTGCTTGATTGCATTAGCAAGAAAGCTATACCACTACCATTTTTTACGACTTTGGTATGTTGCTGCCCGGGATCGAACTAGGAGCCTCCTTTACCTGGAGCAGACGCTCTACCGATTATGCTACCAGGTCCGGTATTTGTTATGTGATTATTAATACACACATGGAGAAAAAACAAATAATGTACTTAGCTTTACTAACACTTACAAGCATGATGGTGTTTAAAAAAGGGGGCTGTTCTCTTAACATATTGTTAAAAGTGGTAGTCTATACAGTAAATATAACAATCACGCCACTAAAAGGGCCATGTTTCTAGTATTTCCAATTTTCATATGTACAACCTATATGGCTTCTTTTTTCATTGAAAAACATACCGGTAGTGTGATTTTCACTTGCTAAACAGCAAAACAATACCCACTAGTGTGTTTTCAATTTACAATCCTGAACACCTGGTCCTACGAGGTTGTGATCTTGGTCAATTAGATGCTTAGTGACTGGTATGGAGAAACATTCAAGCACTTTATGAATTTGAAGAATGTGTGAATTTTTTTTTTAACTTGTTGGCGAGATTGGACAGTTTTATACAGGTAAATTGTACTTTAATTTGTTGGAAGTTGTAATACCTTTGATTGGTAGCATTAGGGTGATCATTATACTGAATTATGAGCTTAAAGGTTGTTAATCTAGAACCATGTCATTAAGGCCAATTAAAAATGATGTTTGGATCTTTTTATCCACTGTCTTGATTAGCTCTTAGTTTTTATTGAATAAACACAATTATGCACATGACAAACTGTAATATAATAAAAAATGCATATCATCAGGCTTATTCTTGCTTCTGCATTCAGACTCGCAGAAACACAACATTGCTGTCAACATTGAATCATGGAAAAAAAAGTTAAATGAAAAGAATTAAATTGAAAAGAGAAAGTAAAATCGATTAATAAGAGTGAGAAAGATGGCAAAAGCCAAAGAAAATTAGCTGATATAACGTAATATTCATTGATTTACCGATTGATATGAGTTAAAATTTCATTACATTAAATAACATATAATATTGTTAAGAACATTTTTTATTTATATATTTTTTCAATGTTTGGATATGTATGAGGCAGACACATTGATACACAATGTTGGTTTCATGTACACAATGTTGGTTTCATGTGCCCACCCAAACTGACTATTAAGACCAACTCACTAGTTAGACCACTTTGAGGGTTGTCTTAATGGAGGGATTTTACTGCATTAAATATAAATAACAAAGTCAAACACCTGCTTGTAATTGCATGTTCTAAATGTTTTGGTTTTCCACCCTCAAACTTCCCCTAACAATACATTCTGAGCCAACCATTGACTCTGTGTACAATCATTTTCTCTAACAAAAATGTAAAAAGAATACACTGATTGCAATGGGCATGTCTGCATATCTACTTACTCTCCTACTGACTTGGCCAGACCTGACCAATCTCTTCTCACAATATCCAGACCCTTCTTTTCCTCCTGCGTGTAGTATTTCCCATCGGAGCCTTTGTGGACACTCAGGGCAGCGTATTTCTTCTTCTTTAGTAGCAGCATGCTTTTATAGATACCATCAATGTCGATCTCCAACAGCTTGTATAACTTGTTCACCTCAGTCTTGATCTATAATTGGGACAAAAATATTTTTCTTATTATAGAAAAAAAAAAAACACAAAAAAAAACCGAGTATGATATTTTTATTATTGTAGAGGTGATAACAGTGTATGGTGAAAGTCCAATGGTTGACTTCACACTGTCGTCTGAAAAAAGCTATATTTTGCTTTTATTTATGAGTAGTGTACTTAAATCAAGAACAGATGCCAACTTACCTTATTGCCCATTTTGGTGACTTGTTCAATGTCTGTGCAGTTGGAGTTCACCATAATAGAGTCTGTGTCTCCATAAATAACATCCAGGTTCATCTACAAACATATACACAAAATAAAAAAAATGTTGTCAAAATTATTATTTATAAGTATTATTAATGGCCCAATATAGCCAAATGAATATTAGTGGAAAGGGCCACAGTGTAGCAAGGCATCCAAGACTTGGATGTAAGTCATATTACAGAAATGGGACATCAATTTCTGTCTGCCAGATACACCAAGCTGTAATTTACTCGGTGTTTCTGTGTAGACCTGCCTCATTACACAGGTCAAGTTGACTGACTGAGATAAGCTGTTGTCAAGGTGATATTGATCGGAGCAGTTTGACAGTGAGGGAGTGAACAATGTGTTTTATAAGCCGCTGCCAATTACATTTCTCCATTAAATTATTGATTGGCGGCATGTAAACAAGGATATATTTCGACTGTCAAACCAGACTTGGTGACGTAGATCAAAGAAATTAATGTCATGCCGCCACGTGTTACAGGATAGCAGTGCAGCTGAGACTAGATACATCCCACAACGTGTGAAAATTAGAGTCACTGTTTACCAATTAACCCTTTTGTTGAGATAGCATGACTGGTCAATGCTTCTGTTCATTTTTTCGCCTCATCTTATAAGAGGGTCGAAGCAGAAACCACCAATTTCATTTGTGAAGTAAGGGGCCCGTCTTATAAGTGAAAAGTCTTATAAGTGAGAAAGTACGGTATACACAGTGTTAAAAAAATTAGCACATTGTAACAAAAATATATGGACCATTTTTCAGTCATGGCAAAAAACCTAGTATCATAACAAACATACAAATTTATAAAATCACAGAAACACTGCAACTTACTGTTTGGACTAAATCCTTTGTCTTCATAAGAATCTGGAAAAAAAAACATACTGATAAAAAAATAGAAATTTACAAAAAGACAATTTTTTGAAAGAACTATGAAACATCATAGTTTTAACAATATTACAAAATAAATATTGCTTTTTCTACCAGAAGATTACTCTTCAAAAGCATGAAATAATGAGGAAACTTCAGCTATAAAGATAATCAAGGAAAGGACCCTATGTTGTGAATAATAGATCTGAACATCAGCATAGTAAAACACCAGCATTTTTTCTTTCCTTATTTATGAGCAGGGCTCCCGCTGCCATGCGCCAAATGCGCCATTGGCGCAAAAACAAAAAAAGTGGCTCATTTTTTTCAAAATTGGCGCATCCTTATGGCGCACGATTTTTTCGGCATTATTTTTTGTGAATCGCTAAGCGGCCAAGACTGGTAACCATTTCTACGCGCACTGTGATATGCTAGCAAGGAGAAACTCGATAGCCAGTCAAACTTGCGCGGCGGCCTTCACCTTGAGGGCATTGTTGTGTTGACATATTGTGTACATAACTGCCGAATAAACATCGCCTCAGGGAAGGATTAGTGTAATTTGCGAGACGATAATAAAGCAGCCAGCCAAATGTTTGTTGCGATCATTAACTGGACAGTACAGGATTGTCGATATATATATAAAATATATACAAATGTTTATGTAAATAAAACGTAAAAAAGGAAGTTCACGTTTTGTTTTCATTCTCAATTCAATGTACAAAAACTATATTAAAAGAAAAAGAATTGCGTGTTAACAAACATACATATACATACTAAAATAAAAACATCAAAATTGACGCGTAAATTTGGCTCATAAAAATGGCTAATGAAATATAAAAGTGGCGCATAATTTTCAAATTTGGCTCATTGGTTGGCTCGGACCTAAAAAAACCCAGCGGGAGCCTTGATGAGGGATGGGATTTACCAGCATTTTTGCAGATACTGTGCAGCGACATTTCTATCATTATAGCACAGGGGCACTTATTAGGTGCCCAGGGACTGAACCCGGCCGGTCCATTATAGTGACACTGACAGGTCGGGCGTAACACTGTCCCCTTAGCCCCGAGCGTTAGGAGGGAAGCCACTACTACCAATTTTTAAGTCTTTGGTTTGACCCTGCCGGGGTTTAAACCCGCGACCTCCCGAACAGCACGTCGATGCTCTACCACCTGAGCTATTGCGGCCGGATTATTTATGAGAAGACAGGTGTAATATTACATAATGATAAGTAGACTAAAATCTCACTTAAGATGTGACAACTCCATACCTCTCGTCCTTTCAGTGTAATCAAGGCTGCCAGTGGTTTGGCATAGAACCGTGAGAATGTGAAGCCCAGACATCCGTACATACTGTTGGCAGTCAACTTGAGCGCTTTCTGACGAATGTCATACTGAAATAAGGTTGTATGAGAATGTTACAAGACAAAGTTTACATTAGAAAACAATCACCATGTAAGTTTATACATAAATATGAAGTTGATGATCACCAATATTTGTATTCCTTTTGCAAAAAAAGAGTATTATTTCAGTTTAACATGTAAATTTACCAAAAGGACCACACATCATTCCAAGAAAAAGTACCAAGTTAAGTTGACATACAGATGAGTCACTGAATTCTCTTTCATTTGTGATTAAAAATACAATAGCAATCAATTATCTACACCCGAAAAACCAATAAACCACATATTAATAACCAATTAAGACAGCATTACCTGCATTATCTGTTCATCAGGGAGGTTGTCCTGCTTCATGAGATTTTTCACCTGTCGTCGACTCTCTACAAGCTTACGGATCTCTGTAGGTAGAATACCTGGCTCAAGACTGGGGTCAGGAAGCTTGAGATCTTCTTCATCACTCTGCAAAATAACATCAACAGTCCAGTGATGCTTTACTGCTATAGATGTAATAAGCATTTTAATTGGTGCCACAATTTCGTCTGTGCATACATGTCCTAGAAAATCTAGTGAGACAATTTTCGTTTTCAAAAGCAGTTAAGGATACTTTACTATGATAAGAAAATATGTTTCCGTGTCATCTGTCTTTTTTTTAAAAATTAATTCTGAGCAATGTATCAGCAGGTTGATTGGCTGTAATGAGAATAACACAATTTATAATTGATGTCTAAGCCAACCAGAGAAGCTGTAAGATAAATATGTTAGTTTGGTAGGATACTTGGTAAAGGTTACAACAGGTAACTCATCGGTTGAGACAAATGTTTATACATAATATACTCTGCAGACAATGTATGGATGATTAGTATAAGCAGCAATCATTTTATGACAAAAGGCATTTGTCTGTGTTTAAAAACCCATTCTAGAATGAGCACTAAATATGTATCATTAACAACAGTTTTCATTCCAAATTTACTACACCATAAAGTTTGTTTTCAATACATTTTATGTTGGTTTCGGTTCATAGTTTTACAAACTGCAGTAAAAGATGTGTTGTGGCATAGATTATTTCAGTCAATTATTTACTTAAGTCATTTTGTCTAGACACTAGGCCGAGTTATGATATATATTTTTTTTCAATGTATAGCACCAGAAACCCTCATACAAATGTTCAAGCAAAATCACTGGCACACTGCAAGTCAGCTGAAAAACTATCTACATGAAAGTAAGAAAGCCAGATCAGGGCACAAATTGGGGCTGAGGAGTTACAAGTCTAATCAGTTGAAAATCTCTCCTTACAAAGCAAGTAGGCTACAGCATTTAAGTTAACCCCTAACTTGCTGGAAACAGCTTTAGGGTGTTTTGAAATTATGATGTGAATTGTGTTCCCAGCGTTGCATAGGGTTAAGAATCAATCTAGAGCTTACTTCAGGGTCGGTCCTATCAGAAAGGATTTAAAAAAAGAAGAAAAAAAATGGTCAAATAAATCTCTAATTCCTTACTTGTGCTACCTGTGATCGACAGTCGATGGTGGTGAAGCAGATGTTATACTCCTGTATAATGGAAGGATACAAACTGTTGAAGTCCAACAGAAGGATGAACTTGTCATAGAACCCTGAAATATAGTCACACACAATGATCAAATGGTTTGTTTTGAAATATATCACTTCAGAAACAACTGTAATGATATTAGGATAGCAAGGTTGGTGGTAACAGCCTTGTTGATTACATTGGTATGATGAAGTTGTCATAGATTCATGACATATATTAATACTGCCTAGATTACGTCAAACTGGTAAACTATCCAATGATAAAAGATCAACATGGCTGAGAATATTTGAATACGAAATGCAATAATGAAAAATCTACAAAAGAAACCCCATGGCCATTTATATATGCAAGGTATGCAAAATGCAAGAAACATGAGTTCTGTTCAAACTGATCCAGTAATTCTACTGACCCTGTGGTCTAGCGACCAAGATAGGTTGTTTGAAAGTACAAGGCTTTCACGGAAATGTTTTGAAGTTCAACAATTTAAGACTTGTTCAGCATATATCTGTTTTAGGCTGCACTAGAACATTCTTACCTTAACAAATGCAAAATCAGAATTTTTTTTATCGTATTTAAAGATTGTGTTGTATATTCTTGTAATATATCTAGATATATATATTGTTATTTGAAGGGCCTTGATGAGCATATTAAAAAAATCACTACTGCATATGACATTTAAGAAAAAAAGGTATCTATTTTTTTTTTAGCCTTATATATTTAAGAACTTAGAGGCAAGGATTTTTTTCGTTGGGAAAAAATCTCCAGGAGATTAATTATGGCTTTATAATCTCTTGACTTTGCAAAGTAGAATTTAACATACCCACACTACCCTCCTATTCCACAATGATGATAAATACTATCTTCATAACCATTAGTTGGGTATAATTACCAAGGAAAGTTTATTTTGTATCTAATTCATACCAACACTTAACAAGTCATTCGATGCCAATAAGAATAAGATTTGATGTAAATCCAAGGAAAGTCTGTGAACAATTGATAAAAATATGACATGATATGTTGGAAAAAAAAGTCTGTTCTATTCACCTTTCTTTGGTTCCAGGACAAGACCGCCTGCATATGCTGGTTTTCTGCGTCCTTGTGTTGGCTTACTTTTGGTTGTGTCCAGTTCTTCATCATCATCCAACTGTTCAAATAAACAGTCAATTGTAAGTAACCAGTACACATATCAGTACCTCCACACTTAGCCCTAAGTGATCAATAGTGCTGACTTTAAAACTCCTATTTTAAAGTAGTTTTTATTAGTGTAACAAAATATACAGCATATCAAGAGCTGTCTGTAGACAGTGCGCTCCACTTTTTTCAGTGCCTTAAAGTATTATGAAAATTCAAAGTCTAAAAAGGAGAATAACTCTGCCAAAATAACTTTTTGGGTCACCTGCTGTTGTGAAAGAGTACTGCACATGATAGTTAACAAGTATTTAAGGTTTTCAGTTAATATTTTTATGGTTTTCGAGACAAAGACTAAACTAAGAGGTTAACCAAAGCTGACACTAACCTGAATTGCAGCCACTTTCTTTTTGCCTGGAGGTTCCTTGTCTGGCACAATGAAGTTTTTCTCAGTGAAGGCATGCAACAAGAGGAACTCGTTTCTCTCAGCCCGGCCACCCATAAGTGTCCGACTCTAGCAGAAAAGGCATAAAAAGTCAAGTTCTGCAAGTAAGCTAAGACTATCAGAGCTTAAAATTACGGACTTTTTATCTTAGCATAATTTATTAAATGTATTAAAAAACTAATTCTCATATTTTCCCTTTGTTCCAATATGTGCTTATTTTTACTCCATTTATGCACCACGACTCAGCAGGAATATGACTCAATATATATATTTATATGTTCCACTACTCCAGACACAATTGAACCTCTTTGACTTAAACCCAATTGCTTAGGGGAAGAGAAATTGAAAATCAGTCAAAAGTCATTTAGAAATATTTATAAAATATTCTACGCTACCTTAAATATCATGTCTTAAAGCTTGTAAAACAAAAGATATATTCTAACCTCATGATTTAATTGGTGTCCTAGTTGTTGTTTCTTGTTCTTGTTTAAAATAGAGCCTATTAGCATTTTCATGTCAATTAGTAATGAACATACCATGACATTGCCACAAATGTTGGTGATCTGTAGACCCAGTGGGATCACATTCAGTTCATACATGATTTTCAGGATGTATGTTGAGTCAACCAGGGTCATCTCAATCAGATTCAACAACATTTGAGATGAGCTGTAACCAAGCAACAGATGGATTTCAACTCCTAAGCCTGCTAAGCACAAGTTAATCAGGCTTAAGCAAATACTGTAGATCCAGATCAGCCAGCTCCCAGTACCTCCCAATGGGAGCTGTATGATCAGGCTCTGCTGCTGTCTTATAAATAAGATAAAGTTTATTAATAAAGATAGCATGATAAAAGTTCAAAACATCTTGTATTTGGAAAACAAGATAAAAAGTAAATTAGGACTCTTTTCTTTAAATCTCAGTCCAGATTTGTTTCTTGTTTCCTTTTTAATACATCACACCAACATAATAATTAAATGGTCATATTGGCAACATTCAGCTAATTATTGGTGGTGGACATCCCTGGACTTGTGTCTGGATAGAACCACCTGCGCATCGCAAGTTAGCGAGATAACCTCGACCAGGAGTCAAATAAACCATTAGAGGGACTGAGGAATAAAGTCAGCGACCCAAACAGCTCAACAATGGGTGCTCCTATACAACATTTGGAATAAGCTTGACACAAATACTTTTATGTCATGCATTTGGTTAGCCATTAGATAGGCTTCTCTAACCAAAGTTAACTTAAGATCATAAGTTTGACTTAAAAATATATCTATATTTTGCTTGATAATATCTGCAACACTCACGTGTACATGTTACGTATCTGATCGAAGTCTAGCTCAGTTCGTTTCTGTTTCAGAATCTGTAGCGTCAGTTCTGTGAGGTCGAAGCTGCGATACCTGACTAGCTCTTTGGCGGAGATCTTAATATCACACACCATGCGACCACATGTCGCAGACTTCTCAGAGAAGGTGCTTCCTCGTCCAGGATGACTCTACAAGGACAGTTAAATAGGAAAGACTGTTAGCACACTGTACAGAATAAATGCACGAGTTTTCATATCCTCTTGTATTTCCTCAGTTAAACTGACAGTGTCAACAGTGTTAAGTTTAATCTGTTTGTTATGGACATACTACTGTGAAAGCATTTTATTTCGTGGGGCAGAAATTTTGTTGTTTGAAGAGGACGGGCATATTCGTGGGTACTTGATTTCGTGGATTGCCCTACCCACGAAAATAAAAAAAATACCTTTGATTTTTGACAGATGCGAAACTTAGGCCTAACACTGAAACAGGGTCAATTGCAAAACTACGAATTAGCGAGTGACTATGCCTATTGTCTTACGTCACACCTGGTGATATTGATCCACGGCAGCCGGTCAATGTTTTCACAGCTGAGTCTCATCAGACGAGTTTTATGACACCTGTCAATTAGCGTGTCATTTAAGGGATTATATTCATAAAGATGTTAGGGGCGCGGGTTCTTTTAAGGGTCTAATTTAACGAAGCCATTTACTGTCAGTTAACGCCAATTAGCGTACTATGCAAACTGACACAAAACAGACCCTGATCGAAGCCCACGCTCATGTAGAAGCGAAGACCGAGTTGATCGTCGCGGGGTTCCGGAAGGCAGGCCTGTGCTAGTGTCATTGTGTTGTGTTGTGACAAAATGTTGTAAAACTACCTGTACGATGTGCTTTAGTTTATAGTGCTCGTGTATATATTACAGTATAAAATTACTTAGCATAGATCGTTTTTTATGATTAAATGGCTTATGTTCGTAGACATGTTTTACTGAAACATGTTTTATCGTTCTATGTCAATACAATGTAAATAAAGTGTGGTGAAATCGTCTGTTTGTTTGAGCATTATGTCCTGTTTAGTAAAAATATGTTGACATGACTTACAAGTAAATCTAGCATTAGAAAGTCTAACCGAGGGGATTTTATATCGTTGGTACTTAAATTCGTGGATTGACTTGCCCACGAATTCCACGAAATTAAATGCCCCATGAAATAAAATGCTTTCACAGTATTTCACACAGTCCATTGTGCATTGTTGAGTTTAATCTGTTTGTTATGGACATACTATCTCACGCAGCCAGAGCTGCAGTGTTGATTTCTTAAATGGTGCACATACGACCACAAGGTGTTCGTACCTTAAAGAAAAACAAAATAAACACAACTTACAGACAGTTTGGGCATCACATTCCTCTTGAGGCGGCCAATCTTGGACCAATGAGGAATCTTGTTGGCACTTATCCTATGTAACAACACATCAAGGTCAAATCCAAATATGTCATGACCCTGTAAGAGAATCAGAAACCAACTGTTTGGTTTGACAACTGTGTTTAAGTTATACTGAGCAGCTGTATACTGCTGATCTGGTACTGCTATTGATTTGATGAAGGAATGTTTTTACTACAAAACTATGATAAGGTCCTGAGAAAATTCCAACATTAAAATGTGAACTCTCACTAGCTGTAGGTTTAAACATGCAAATTAAATGTAACAAATAAAAATGAAGGCAAGACTATACTGATAAGAAAACAGCACAAAAAAAAAACAGTGCCTTTAAATGGGCAAAAGGACTGACTTGAGGTGCAGTGGTTTTAATGGAGCTTCAAGCTAGCACTTTCTGGCAGCTTTTCTCCAAGACATAGTGAGACTACAGTTAGCAGATGCACCAGAAGTTAAAATATGAATAGAGACTATTTGACAAGATAGTGATACCAAACTAGGACACAATATTTTGCAGTCAAGGAAAGCCTGAAAAAACCAATGTTATAAATGACGTGTATGGAAATTGTAAAAGACCTTAACTACCAGTTCATATACTTGAATACGCCTCATCCTTGGTTTAAACCTGAAATTTCATCACCCTGTTCCAGCACATTTAGAGTGTCTGGTACCTTCACGAATAATTGTGAAAAGCAAGAAACCAGATGGACAAAACATATCAGTTACATATCCAACAACAATTGGAACTCATCAGGTTATTTCCTCATCGGCATAATTATCCCGCAGATGTATCTGGTGCAAGGATTCTTACAGGATCAGTACAGTAGAAACTCACAATGCGGGCAACTCGATAATATGGCCATTTTTATATTACGGCCAATTTTCTCGGTCCCGAACAGTTTACTATTTGATTCTATATACTTGAAACTCAAAAATGCGGGCAACTGGCTATTGCGAATTACGGCCATGAGTTTCGGTCCCGAACTGGCGTCTAAGCGATAAACGAAACTGACTAATGCGGCCAAGGGAAATAACTCTTATCGACTGTTGCCAGACTGGGTGCGTGAATTTTACTACCATGCAGCGCAGCCTATTCATAGACATCCATCAGTATATCGTACACCAGTCTGTGTTTACTTAGAGGCGGCCAACATTTTGACACTTTCTTCTGTTTAGACTGCATTTCACAAAGGATTAACAGACATCATAGGCATGTGTCATGTGTCGCCATAATTACACTTTGTACGATAATGCCGAAATCAAACTGTTTTAAGTTGATTGGGTAATTTTCATGGTCGTTAATATTGATACGAATGGTTAATTGACAATCGTTAGGTGTGAAAAACGCAACGTCCTTATATACTCGAAGGTTTGGTTTGAAAACGTATGCTTCATTGATTTTGCACTTCTTTGTGTAGATTGTAGTTTAAAAGTGTACAAAATCAACTCAAATAAATAATACTGAAAAAAATGAAAGTGTTCTACATTTTATGAATCATAATGCATATTATATTATTGATTTAAACTACTACTATTATACTAACAAAACAAAATATGATATTGGTTTAAACACAAATATAAAGTATACAACACGTATATATAAAGAATATAAACACACATGTAGTTCATTATGTCAAAGGGGCATAACTTGTTACAGCTTTTATCAAAACTCGCTATTAAGGCCAAACTTTAAATTAAGGCCACTTCTTGCCGGTCCCAAAAGTGGCCTTAATAGCGAGTTTCTACTGTACTTTGTGTTTGCAAGAAGGCAGAGAAGGAATACACTTAAAAAAAATTCTTAAAAGTAAATTAATTAGTGCAGTTTATATGGTTATTTTGTCCTGTAAATGTTTACATATTAATATAAAATTCATATATATTTTCTTCGAGAAACATTTTGAATTATAACAACAAAAATGTTTATCTGTTTTGATGGTGTCATAGGCATCGACATATGTATCTTATGTTTTTTTCCCTTCATATATCCAAGAGAAATGATACGTGAACTATCCGAGGTGTTCCAAATGATACAACAAGATAAAAGGTAGGTACCCACCACAATAAGGTCTGGGTCCACCTTGTGAATCTTGGCAAGCAGGAAACCAAGCAGGGCTCGCTCTGTGGGCAGAACCTCCACATGCATCTTGTTACCATCTTTCTGCACCTTATCATTAAAGTCATATGGGAAGATACAGTCACCGGGTTTAGATATCACTGAAAGATGGAGAGATGTGAACGGATTAGTATTTATATTGGAGCTGTGATATAATCATCAAATTTTAATAGTTTAGTTAAAAATGTAGTAGCCACTAATCAGAGTGAAAAGACTCTCTGCGAAAATGTTCCTGAAAGTCTCACGGCTGATATGTTTTTAATGTTAAAATAATTTACATTATATAAAATTCTTGGACATATTAGTGTATTAGTACGAGAGGGAAAATAAACAGAACGGTAAAAAAAGTATTTTGTTACATTCAATTCTGTGCTTTAGCATTTGTACAAAATGATTTTTTTTTTATCACTGAAAAAGTTTTTTTGATGGTAACAAATATGAAGATGACCTAATAATGAATTCCAGAAAAGAGTCAGCAGCTTGGTGGTCAAAACACTGGACTTGGATCAAAGGGCCACATTTGAAACCCTAACTGGTCATTAGATGTTATTCTTTGGGCATTTTTATATTTTAATCAATTTTACAGCAGCAAATTATTAAACAAGAGGGCCATGATGGCCCTTAATCGCTCACCTGATGACACAGGCTTTACGTAGGCTCAAATCTGGCATTAAGTAATTAAGAGTTATTTACTTTAGAAACCTTTGGTGAAGATTGGACCATTAGTGTGGCCACTGGGTTGATAACATTTTCTAGAATTTTACCAAGTAACCTACTGAATCCACATGACTCACTTCAAAACATATGTAAGATTTCATATTGGCAAACATGATGGTCAAGTTTGGTGAAGACTGGGCCATCAATATAGCCTCTTAAGTGTTTTCACAAGCTTTTTCTAAAATTTGACCTAGTGACCTACTTTATGACCCCACGAGACCCAATAACGAACTCATCCAAGATTTCATGTAGACAAACATTCTGACCAAGTTTGATGAAGATTGGCCTATAAATAGTGCCTCTAGTGTGTTTACAAGCTTTTTCTAAGATTTGACCTAGTGACCTACTTTTTGACCCCACGTGACCCAGTTACGAACTCATCCGAAATTTCATGCAGACAAACATTCTGACCAAGTTTGGTGAAGATTGGGCTATAAATGTGGCCTCTAGTGTGTTCACAAGCTTTTTCTAAGATTTGACCTAGTGACTTACTTTTTGACCCCACGTGACCCAGTTACGAACTCACCCAAGATTTCATACAGACAAACATTCTGACCAAGTTTGGTGAAGATTGGGCTATAAATGTGGCCTCTAGTGTGTTCACAAGCTTTTTCTAAGATTTGACCTAGTGACCTACTTTTTGACCCCACGTGACCCAGTTACGAACTCATCCAAGATTTCATGCAGACAAACATTCTGACCAAGTTTGGTGAAGATTGGGCTATAAATGTGGCCTCTAGTGTGTTCACAAGCTTTTTCTAAGATTTGACCTATTGACCTACTTTTTGACCCCACGTGACCCAGTTACGAACTCATCCAAGATTTCATGCAGACAAACATTCTGACCAAGTTTGGTGAAGATTGGGCTATAAATGTGGCTTCTAGTGTGTTCACAAGCTTTTTCTAAGATTTGACCTAGTGACCTACTTATTGACCCCACGTGACCCAGTTACGAACTCATCCAAGATTTCATGCAGACAAACATTCTGACCAAGTTTGGTGAAGATTGGGCTATAAATGTGGCCTCTAGTGTGTTCACAAGCTTTTTCTAAGATTTGACCTAGTGACCTACTTTTTGACCCCACGTGACCCAGTTACGAACTCATCCAAGATTTCATGCAGACAAACATTCTGACCAAGTTTGGTGAAGATTGGGCTATAAATGTGGTCTCTAGTGTGTTCACAAGTTTTTCCTAAAATTTGACCTCGTGACCTACTTTTTGACCCCAGGTGACCCAATAATGAACTCATCCAAGATTTCATGCAGACAAACACTCTGACCAAGTTTGATGAAGATTGGATAAAAATTGTGGCCTCTAGTGTGTTCACAAGGTAAATGTTGACGACGAACGACCGACGCCGGACGAAGCGGTATCACAAAAGCTCCCCTTGAGCACGTTGTGCTCAGGTGAGCTAAAAATTCAATGACACAATTGCCTCACCACAGAAATGTTGCTGAAAGGCCTGGTCTGGTGGAGGTTTGTCCATGTACAAGGTGGAGTTGATCAGGGAAGAGGCACCTATGATCTGAAAACATACATAGAGTCAAAATTGTTTCCTCAAATAAACCTGCACAACCCGATCAGGCTTAGCTAAATAGTAAAGTTCCAGATAATGTAGCCCCTATTTGGAGCTGTCTGATCTAAATTAGGCTACCTTGTCTCTATAATTATTTGTTGAATTTTTCCTTCCACCAACAGTATTCCAGTTATTTGTTGATGGTGTCTAATTAATCATATATAGTGCTGCCTTCACTGAGTATAGGTTGCTGTGAACACCTGGCAGGATACCACACCCAATAACATTATCCCGACACCTGGTCGCCCAGTTGTGGACTACCCCCCCCCCCCCCCCCACCTTTTTCTTGAGCATTAGCAATGAAGTTATACCACTACCGATTGCGCTACCAGGTCTAGCCTCTCCATAACTGTTAACTTTGCAAGTAGTTTTATGCGAACTTGGATTTTTTATCGATTCTAACTAACAGTAGAACAAGGGCTGAAGGTTGAATACATTTTATAAAGAGGAGTAAAGTTGTTATTGACTTAAGCAAAGTAAAATTGCTTGCAAAAAGAAGGAAATTGTATTGTTTGGAGCAGGAGGAAACACTGGTTATTCTGAAAGAAATATTATTAGGAACAGGCACATGTCAATGACTTAATGGCATAAGCAGAAAGGAAAAGATGTTTCTTCTATTCCACATAACATTATTATGAAAATACTGATGAAATGGTAAGGATGTTTATAGCTTAGATACCTCTTTTACTTATCAGTCCATAATCACCTGCCACATGATCTTACCTCGTTCTGATGCGTCTTGGAGTTGGGCAGGGTACGTAGATTCAACGTCATGACAACCAGAGGTGGGGGTGAAAGTTTCACTTCAGTTGATACACTTATGTTGTCAACAGAAGACAGGCTCACCTATGTATAAAACATGTTTTTTTATATCCTTTTTTCTGGCACCAGATCAGAATGACAAGATCACAAGGGTAATCAATATTTCCATTATTTTAATGCCAGCAGCACCCACCATTGAACAATTATAATCTGACAACAGTCTGTTCAGATTAAAATACTGGAATCTGCTATAAAGCAAATAATTAAAACTTAAATAACAATCAAAACCATACAGAGATACACCTTATACTAGATACTGATATAAAGAGCAAAAAAGAAAGAAAGAGGAAATGCTTTTTGTTTTTTATAATAACCAACTAAAATATAAATTTCTTGCTTTTTACTTTTCAGCTTCTTAACAGTATGATTTACCTTGGTTTAATATAAATGCAATACTAAAGCAATAATTTATTTCAGTTCTGTCACAAAATTGTATAAAAATAGCAATAATTTATTTCAGTTCTGTCACAAAATTGTATAAAAATACAACATACCTCAAGTTTGCACCAGCTGATGGGAGGGTTTGTGAGTTCTAGAAATCAAAAGATACAACCAAGTGTAAAAAATGATAGCTATACATTTCAAAATGATATATTATGGTTGTTGATTAAATCTTGTAGCCAATTTTTCACGTTGATTTTAGAATTGTTAATAATTAGTCTCCTGTTCCAAATTATTCTAGGAGCCGAACGGTGACAATAATAATGACATTTAGAAAAGTAATTCCCGAAAGGAACATCCTTATAAAGCAACTTAAAAAAAAACAACCAATGAGTATTTTCACATCAGTATCAATGTTGCAATAAGAAAAGGGTATCTACTACAACAAGGGACAGGGCTGGATAATTCGATTTTACAAACATGTAGATCACATTTCATAAAAGTTTTGACAAGTTTTGACACAAAAATGAAACATAAAATTTAGATGAATGGTTTCATGCCAATTATTACAAATTCTCATATTTCTTATATAAACATCTTGGTCCAAATTTAACCAAGGAAATATTGTGTTAATTATATAAGTAAAGATATGCAGTTATATTTAATACAAGATGATTTGTAGAAAAAAGCATGCACAAAATTAGATAAACTGGGTTATTGTCAAGGATGGAAATTTTGTGAATCAGAGTGAAGTTTCGATTCTAACCCTAACTGTAGTAACATTTAATGAAATAATATAAAGGGTCTTTAAACATTCAACAACGATAATCTACGTTAACACAATGATAAAGAAAAAAGTGACAACTTACGTGGAGCTTTGATGTCCAACCAGGAGGGTCCCTTCATCTTCTGATCAATCAACAGTCTTTCCAGGCTAGAGAGAAACAGAATTTATTAATTTCTTTGATCTTTGCCACCAAGTCTGTACACGATTTACTGGGGCAGTGTCTTATGTAACACAGTACAGACTGTCTTATTAAGAAAATAATCGCAGCAGTTTACAAATATGTCGGTAATATACCAACATTCACAAATCTTGGATAGGCACCTGCTGAAAAATTCACCCTGTCGTATAAAAGGGTCAACTAGGGGGACCCGTCTTATAAGCAAGTCGCCTTACAGTCGCGCATTACGGTACACTTGGTTGATGAAAAACATGTTGTACAAGAATGTTGACTAAGACCTTCTAACAAAAAGAGATTAATAACAGTACTATGCTTCTTTTCATAGTGATTAACCACATTTTGGGACAAAGTGATACCTTCATAATGCCCACTATGTAGTAGACATAGTGACTCCTTCATAATGCCCAATTCATGTAGTAGACATAGTGACTCTTTCATACTGACCAATTCATGTAGTAGACATAGTGACTCCTTCATAATGCCCAATTCATGTAGTAGACATAGTGACTCCTTCATAATGCCCAATTCATGTAGTAGACATAGTGACTCTTTCATACTGACCAATTCATGTGGTGGGGTGTATTAAAAGGAGGTAACAACACTACAGTATGATTGCACCCACCTTGAAGTGTTTGTACCAAAAACATGACTGAAGGTCTCTCCCTTTAAGTCTGATGGCAGTACTGGTCCATCCGCCTGCAGGGGAAAAAACAAGAACAGGACAGTTAAATTATAACCATTTCAAGGTAAAGCATTTCTTTAAAAAGAAACAATGCATTGATGCAATAATTGTCATATTGGCAATATTCTGGTATAACTGGCTGAGGAAGATGCCAGACTATATGTCTGGGGAGAACCGATGGCACATCATACACTGGTCAGCTGTAAGACTTCTAAAAAAAAAAAGGTTCAGTAGATGAAGATTCACATAAACAATTGTAATTATACAACTTCAAACAAAAGTACTGTGCTTGTTTTGAAGTACCAAAATGCGAGCAGATGAAGGAGATATATTGTTTAATAAAAGTAAGGTGTTTACTTACCGGATACCTGACTTCCAAGTAACTTGACTCCACTGGCACATCTGCCACATCAAATGCATACTTCTTAGTGACAGGCTGAAATAAGTACAGAAAGGATATATTAATATAACAGGTTCAGATAATTGAGAGTACTAGGCTATCAATTTAACAGTTTATCTTATTGTGTCTGATAAGTTAAAAGTATTATTCAACACGCAAGATTTTATATCAACATTTTAAACTCACTGCATTCATTTAACAATTAAAAAAATTCATACTTAACAAACATTCTGGTCAAAGAAGTAAAACAGGTTTACAATTTATATAAACAGCATTTTGTGAGTTCAAAACAGAGAATATTTAAAGTACATATCTACCTTTGACTTAAACTTGGGTATTTTGTATTTTTCTGCCACTTTCTCGTTGAACTCATTGTACACATCCATAATGGATACTTCAAAACCCGTATCCGTGTTAGTCTTCATGCACATTTTCTGGAGAAAAGCAATTTCAGTTAAAAATACTCAGTGGCAAATAGTGCAGATACTGATCTGGATAATCTACAGCCAGAACCGGATAAAATTTTGAGCTTATCAGGAGTACAGTTAAAGAATTCTAAACAATAATACAAAAAGGAACAGGAATATAATTAGAAAATTGCCAAGCAAAACTAGAATATAATTAATCATGTCTGTAACAAATGCCAATGGTGATTTACTTATAAAGAGAAACATTTATTTTTTCCATCAAATTAATTCTAGTTAGTAACAAGTTGGCAACTCCTATCTGCTTGGCCACAATCGTCCTTATAAACATAATTTAAGTGCAAATTCGAACTCACTGTGGCTCTAGGCAGGACAAACATGTGTCTCTCAATATTCTTCACAGTGATGCAGCAGCTCACATGAACCTGGGCTGTCTCCACCCACACCTTTCCAAACAGGTAAACTACACCTGAAATTTTTAGTCAAGTTACAATTGTAAAGTTCTTGTGATTTCTTGATGCTTTTTGGCTCTAAAATTACAACACTACAATATAACCTAACGATACAATATTTTCAAGGAGCTAGTGACTCATCTGAAGAGAGAAATACTATCCATTTTTATCGAGAGAAATATGCATGATAACAATTTAACAGCAATATCTTGTTATTTTAAATACCTGGTAGTGTTTCATAACGGTATGATATATATATGTATTTTAGGTTCTATAGATACATTGGATCAAATGTTTGTATCAAATATAAGTATACGACGAAGATAAGCAACATACCTGGATGCTTGTACTGGTCCTCATAAGCATCTAGCCAGTAAAACCGCAGCACCTGCTCACCATCCTCTCTGGTTACCATGGGGATTTGACTCGTGTCCACCTGCACATCTTGTACTGGCTCTGACTTGGTGGAAAAACATTCAAAACCTGCCTTCATTGTCTCCAGAGGGCTAATGATAAGAAAAGAAAACAATTTCAGTGACATGTCTATATTGTTTCAAGTAGGCTACATACTGCTAAAAAAAAAACTTGATAAGTTTATGTTTCAATTCATTGTGGGTTTACATGGTAAACAATGATAAAGTGTCAGAGATGGAGAAAAAGGGAAACTTACATTAATGCAAACATACTTTGTGAATGAACATAATGATTCAGCTTTTAAATTTTATACCTTTACTTGGTGTTAAAAATTAATTTTTAACAAAGTCACACTTAAGTACGGGTAAAATGCACTTTTTTTTTTATTGCAGATGTTATACAATTAAATTTTTTTCATAATTACTGATTTTTCCATGCATTAAATTTCAATCGAGCCTTACATGTTTGCGGGCTCTTGTTTAGGTTTGATGGCCGTGTGGTTGTGAGCTTCTGGTTTCACAACTGGTTTCATATCTTCCACCTCATCATCAAAGTCAATGTCATGGAGATCCATCTCCTCTGGCTCGACTGCAACAACACAATCATACCTGATAAATTTTCAAATAATAAAAAAAAAGAAAGGTAAGAGCACAGTTTGATGCTTGAGTACAAGTCTAATCTTGACCATTGCTCATACAATAAGTTTGTTTGTATTTTAATTTTAAATAGCCAGTGTCCTCTTGAAGGAGACACAGTGCTGCCTTCATTACATACAAAAAGCCCTGAACAGGTGGCATGATACCGTTAAGGACAATTTTCACTAGGAATGGCATACAAAGGGGTTTAGTTTGAAATGGGTAATTTCCATAATTCTTTTTGAAAAAGATACTTTATTCCTCAAGAAACATGGCTGATTTGCCCCAAAAGTAGAATACAATGGCTGATCTGGATAACAATACCTTTGACCTCAGCTTTGATGTTCTCCTTCCCCTCCCCTGTCTGACTCAGGTACTCCTGTATATCTTCCTCCTCATCCATTGGCTCCTCTTTGATGGTGGGGCGAGGACGCTCCTGTTTCACCTTCACCTTGCTCATACTCTACAAGAATATCAAACAACATCCTAAGATAACCAATCAACATTTAGGTCTTAGTTTCAACGGCTCTAAGAAAGGAAAATATTTCTTAACAAAGCTTGATGGTTGGGGGTGGTCCTTGTTATTAGAAGATAATCTATCAACTCCTGTCAACATTTTATTTTACTTTTTCATTTAACTTTTGTGTCTGTGACTGAAAATAATACTTATATAACTTATCTATATAATTATCAGCTGAAAAAGAAAAGAAAACAGAAACAGACACTTAAATAAAAAAAGGCCCCTTATTTCCCTTGAAATTTCAAACCTGGAACATCTTGAATGTCAGTCCAACTGTGCCACAAAGTCTTTACATGCACATTTTAAAAAATAGTTGTGTTCTACATGTTCACCTGCGAAATGTTTACAGACAGATTTTATTAAAACCTAAGTTACAGTTATGGCGAGTTTTAACCTGTGCTTTATTTGCACTGAAGTCATGCACATAGAGTGGTTACATACCATTGTTTTTTGGTCAGTTTCGTGTCTTATATACTTCTTGTTTTTAATTTATTTTATTTTTTACAGGATTGAGGTATGTTAGTAAGTCCAGACCTACCTTGACTTTGAGAGGGACTGGGGGGACTAATTCTGAGGCTGGACTGTTGGTGGCACCAGGTCGAGACATACTGAACGGCATGTGAGGCGATCTGAAAAATACAATACACATCTTCTTTTTGCCTTTTTTTGTGGTGTAGAACCATTGTAATAGTGATATGAATGGCAATTCTAACCACTCAGCAATAAGACCTCTGACTTTTCTTTAAGCATCTTGATGGAAGACTGAAACCATGCAGAAACATCATTGACTGTTTAATACAATATGTTATAACAGCGAAGATTAAATACAATATACTGAGTTCATTGAATGTGTCATGTCAACCTATGACTATCAAGAATAAATCAATTTTTGTCCACTAATGATAAACAGTTAATTCTTAATCATTTTTTATAACTAAACTTTCTTTGCTGTCCCCTCATAACTGTTTCAGAAAAAACATACACCCCCGGTAGCATAGTTTGTCATGACTAACCAAGAAAGAAGGGTAGCCAGTGTTATGTAACTTGTCAGGGTCATGATCTGTGTATTGTGTAGGAAGTTTGCAAACATTCATGCCAGTGCTCTTTGTACAAACTGAGAAATATCCAACTTGCCGAAACAGGTTAACCATAATCTCGAAGCACAAAAATGGGAGATAAACCAAGAAATAAGGAAGCCAGCGTTATGAAACTTGTCAGGGTCATGACTTGTGCACTGTAAAGTGTTTAAACTTTCATGCCACTGCTCTTTGTAGAAATTGAGAAATATATAAGAACAAAAATGGGAGATAAACCAAGAAATAAGGTAGCCAAAGTTATGTAACTTGTCAGGGTCATGACCTGTGCACTGTTTATTAAGTTTGTAAACTTTCTTGCCACTGCTCTTTGTAGAAACTGAGAAATATCCAACTCGCCTCAAAAGGTTAACAAGACAGACGGACCGACGGTTCAATTATTAGATGCCGGGGGCATAAAAGATCTAGCCTAACCAGAATTCAAACCCACGTGGTGTTGGGCTGAGTTCATACATGCCTGGGACACTAACGACTCAGCCATGGGTGTCCCTCTAACATGATTTATAGATATGATGTACCTATAAAAACTGAGAAGAAAGTAAAACAGGTCCTAATCAGAGAGTTCTCGTGCAGAGCTGCTTGACCCGGATCTACATTTTTGCCACAGCCTGATAAAACAGTGCCAAGCAAGGATAGAGTTAACTCAAGTAAGCCAAAGAGTGCCCAAACCTTGTGGTTTGTGGTCCTGACTTTTTCTTGGTCAGTTTGACAGGTGGTGGTCTCATTGGGTCAGCTGGACCACTGTGGAGCTCATTCATCAAGTCACCCAGCAACTCATCTCCCTTCAGGCTTACATCCTTCTGTAATGGAACAAACAAAAGATTATTAGTAAGTGCCACTGGACTCCTACTGGAGGGTCCCGGGTTCAGATTATTAGTAAGTGCCACTGGACTCCTACTGGAGGGTCCCTGGTTCAAACATCCATCAACCATGAGAAGTAAAAGTTGAAATAAACCCTGGTATGCTCCTCAATAGATACAAATCTTACATTTTATAATTATGCTATAGACTGCTTGTGGTCCAATGCAGAACATTAAAGGTGGAGTATCTGGCTGCTAAGATGCTTTATAACAAAAAGAAATGCACCAGCATTTGCACTCTACTCAGATGTAGTGGTGACAGTGACTTATAAAGAAACCTCATGTTCATAAAAATTTCTAATGATAAACATGTAGGCATCCATGGTCTTGTGATTTAGCTATTGTACTCTGAATTGACATTTTCCTTCACAGATGATCTATAATTTTGAAAATTCACCTGACTTTGTTCTTTTTATTTAAAATAGATAAAATGATTTTAATAAATGTATGTTCTGCTTGTAATCATAAATTTAAGACTGAACCATTTTAAACATAAACCTTAAGCCATGCAGATTCTGTTAATGCTTGTAAATGGTTTGTAAAGGCGTAAAATGGCATATACATGCAGGAATGGGTTAAAGGGTCTTGGTTTTAACCTACCTCTGATTTTCTCTTGCCTGAAGTAGCTGCCTGTGCCATAAACATTGACTTAATATTAGCTTTTGGTTTATCCCCTGGTTTCATGATGTTGGGATTTTTCTTTTTCTTGTCCCCTCCGCCATCTTTCTTCTCTGGAAATATAGGAATTTGTGAGTAAACACATTATGGTTATGATTTTAGAAATATCAGGGGTGTGGAAATCCATTTTTTTCTACTTGTCCACATGCAAGTTTGCTTTAAAAATCTACCTGTCCATCACAAAATTTCTTTTGTCCAGATATTTATCAATATTTCTTGAAATTCTGATAGGAAATGCAACCATTCACAATGCATAGCATATAAAAGACTTAAAACTATTGTGACTCTTCTTTAATTATGCATTTAACCACATTGCAAATAAATGTTAACAAACATATCAGCTTCATATTCCTAATGTTAATCCCTAATATGTTTTATGGTTTTGTTAGAAATGAATTCTTAATGAAAGTTCCTTGATATGAAAAGCATTATATAACAAATATTAAGTTATCTGCAGACAACCAAGACAAAAGAGTCCACTTGTTTGCCAATGAAATGTCGGGCATGTCGGTCCTGGGATTTCTGCACCCCTGTACATTATACAGTCACAACTCTTCTCATTACAGTGATGTTCATCTATTTAGGGTATCTGAAGTCTGGGTTGAACCAGCAGCACAAAACAGATCATCTACAGGACCCTTCTCCGTTTAAGCTCAGGTCCTTGCCTGAACACAAGCACATGCTGTAATGAGCTCAGGTGCAAGTGGGGTTACAATTCAGGTGCTTAATCGTTGTAACACCGACTGATCAATAAGAAATAAATGTATAGATAAACGAAACTCAATTAAAATTGTTAAGTAAATGATGTACATCAAATGTTATGCTTGCAAAAGATTGACACTATGTTATAATCTACAGGTAGTTTTTTTACTAGATCATGAAAATTTATCTACCTACCTACTTAAAAAAATTAAAAGCAAGTTCATTTGAAACCTGGTGTAAGTTAAATATTAATTAAATTAATAAATTAAATAATTTAATACATGAACAAACAACTCACTTTCAGCCTTGACAAACTGGTCATCATCCAGATCTTCGTCGAAGATTTCTCGTCCATCCTCAACATAGCCACAGCCATCTGGTGAGAACAAATTATACTGTGTGGTAATTTATAAATTTTTGTGTTGTTTTTTGAAAGGGATGGGATTTATCGGCATTTTTGCTAATACTGTGCAGCGACATTTTTATCATTATAGCACTGCAGCACTTGTGAGGTGCCCAGGGACTGAACATCGCCAGTCCATTATAATGACACCGACGAGCCATGCGTAATGCTGTCCCGTTAGCCCCAAGCGTTAGGTGAGCCACTACTACCAACTTTAAAGTCTTTGGTTTGACCCGGTCGGGGTTTGAACCCGTGACATCCGAATCCGCAAGCCGACCACAACTCAAGCTATTGCAGCTGGTGTTTTTTTTATTAAAGTATCACATTATGGCCATTATAGCGATGTTCAGCTATTATTGGTGGAAAGATTCCAGATAAATATCTAATCTGCATAAAATCACCATGCAACAGGAAGATCTCCAAAAGTGACAGTGTTTGACACAACCAATGCAGTGAGGAGCCACAAGTCAGAGGGATGACAAGTTGGCAACTCATTCTTTTAACTTCAAGCTATTGTTGGCAGAGAAACACGATTTCTAATGCACTAAAAAATTCCTTTAACAAATGTTTTCCCCAAAACTGGGAGTCAAACATATTCAGTGAGGAGATACCCTGTAGTAAGTCAGTGACTGTAACTGTTTTACCACATGTACCTCATCATCATTTTTTTTTTAAATCATTGTCTGGTAAACAAATTAAAATAACTTATAAAGCAATTAAAAAGAAAGACAAAATAAAAACCATACCATCATCCACAATCCAGTCATCCTCTTGTCTCTTTCTTACAATCTTGGAGTATTCATCCTCATCAACAAGCTCATACACATCATCTTCCTCATCTCGCTGAAAATGCAAATTTACTTACACAAAATTTAAAGGTGCCAGTACTACTTTTTTACATCATTATTGCTAACAGTTAATTCAATGCTTGAACTATTAATTACAAAACTTTTACATGCGTGAATGTAGGAACAATAGAAATTAAGCACTAAAATCCTGGATATATTTCTTTTACAGAAGAAAACTGAACTTATTTGTGGAGATTTAACTTCAACAGAAAAAACAAGCTTGACAAAATATAAAAAGATATCTTAACACATTATCATTTTGAAAGTGAAAAGAAAAATCTTACATCATATTTATTCTTGCCTCCCTTTGCTTTCACCTCCTTCAAGCGTGCAAGAGCGGCAAGTTTGCCTCCTTTGTCTTTCTTCTCTCGTCGAGACCGGTTCAGTGCCAAGGAACCTGATAGTTAGGAAGTTGGGATTTATAAAAAATTAAGGGCGTGTGTAGCAACTTCTGTGCATCTGTTTTATGCAGGATTACACAATAGCTGGGGTTTTTTTGCGCAAAAGTCAACATGAATTTTAGATGCCGAGCCGTGTGTTTAATACAGTAAAGCGATGAGTTTCGATGAATTCCAACTGCTAAATTTGCACACTGACTTAGTTTAATGACCAAATTAGGCAAATAAACAAGGCTATTGAACCATGTGACTGATGTTTTGCCAATAAAAAAAGAAGTAAATGAAAAAAAAAGTCAAATAATTTAATTAGGTGATGTACATCCACATACACAGACAGTTGAATTAGTTCAATCAAAATAAATCATTTACCTCATAATGCATCTTGTTTAAGCCATGTTAATGCATGTGAACTTTTTTTAATATAATTTAACATAGGTAGACCTCTAAGCTTTAACTGTGCACTGGTGTGTCGCCATTTGTCAGGGGAGTTAATTTTCAAACTTCTGGTATTTTTGCTGCATCTAATTTTGACACATTTCTGTAAAAACATTGTTTTTCCAATAAAAATAATTTGTTCGACATTAACTTTTTTGAGAGCTGGACCAGTGGTCCAGTAACTTAGAAAATTTACTAGACCTGACCTAAACTGGAATAGACCAAAATATAAAACACATAATAGACATACAAGTCATACTTAAATCAAATTGTTATACAGTTCAAGCCTTGTGATGCAATAACATATCAATATAACTAAGTATGAGACATTTATGACTAGAAAATTAGTATGAAACTTAATATTCTACTAATGCAACTTAGGTATGATAATACTTAATTTTCTAGTCTTATACAGGCAACAAAAGTAGTGAGCGGTGAGCTGTACTTAAGATCATATTTTCATTTGTGAGATATATAGGATCCAGATTAAGGATGCCCTTTTATATTATCAATTCTGAAATTGTCCATACCAAAAACAAATCCTCCACTCTCTTCATACTCTCTGCATGCCTGACAAAACATAACATTGCTTTTTCTTCAAATCTAGCCAACTAAACTCATCTGTTCATTTTGGACAAAACAATCTTATGCGCTTTGTTTTGTCATACAGTTTTTTGAAGCATCCTTCCTCTTTCCTTTCGTATTGTTGTCCAAAAAAACGAACTTAAATAAATTGCTCTACATTTTGTGCATAGTGCCTTATGAGCAAACCGTATAATAGTCTATTATCGTAATACTTGGGATCCCAACATTACAGATAGTATTCGTGCTTTTGTATCCCTCACCTTTTTATGTAAATAGTATAAATAATAATAGGACAGTTCCGTAAACATTAGAAAATAAGAAGTTAAATGAAGAAATAAGCATTCGCACCCTGCTTAACAGTAAGTATTACGTCATTGGATATTTGACAAGTACGTGGGGGAAAAAAGCCTCGTTCTGAAAACACCAGCCAATGAGTGAACGCATGTCAAGGTTGTTACTAAATATACTGCTAAATATAGCACATGTGCGTTTCCCAAGAAAACTGTATCAACAAGTGCAATAATTTGACTGAGTTTAACCATTATAAATATTTTTTTAAACTTATGATTCATTCATAGGCGGAATTTCGGCGAACTTTGCCCGATTTAGAACGGGACCAGTCCGTCCAGCTAACCTAGGACTTAGCTATACCGGACCGCCAATCTACTAGTGCATGTTGTTAGGTCGGGCCTTAATGTCAAACCCTATTACAGCAGACTAGATTGCCTTTACAGCTACCAAAAAATAAAGCAATATTGTTTTTCCCCATTATAATTATAGCAGGTAAATTTAATCAAATATATATCTTAAAAAGCACAGAATTTTTCAAAGCAATTTTTTATATCTTCTGATTGGATTTTTTTTTTAAATTACCCATCTAAATTGACAAAATATATGTTTTGATACTTGTCTTAAGCAGTTCTTTTAGAAAGTTTTGGGCATGTTTTGATACTTAAAAAAATGGGTGGTTGTTGCTAGTTTTTGCAATATTAATGTCTGGCACACAGGTTTGCAAGAACCCATTTTAAATCTTGGATCTAGGGTAATATCTTGCTCAAAGAAATATGCAACAAATCAAGTGAAAGTCACACCACAGACCCAGTGATCTGGAGTCTTGTGTCTACTCTTACCACTTGACTTTCCCACCTCTCATAGAAGAGATTGCAACACAAATAAATCACGATTCCCCTATATTTGTTCCGTAAATTTGCAAATGATCAATACCTATTACTTTTTTTCTAGTCATTTTAAAGTAAAAATAAATCAATGTCAAAGATAAACTTCAAGTTTACACGAGGTAAAACATAAAGAATTGCCAAAAACTTTGCCTTTGACGACAGAGACTATGATGGCGAAGCCAAAAAATAAGACCTAAGATTTCAAACACTAAGACAGTGTACAGAAGTTATAAATCTGTTTTAAAATAGATGAAATATTTATGTCATTTTGCTTATATTGGTTAAATGATATTATAATGCGGTTGTCTTTTTACAAACCATCATTGTTGTCATTGTCATCATTTCGCTCCGGAGAAGGCGCCATATTTTCTCATTGAATTTGGCGGGGAAAAGTAGGGGCAGGTAACTCTAAGAGAGTGACGTTATAAAATGGGGCGTTGGAAGTCATTTCTGTCATCAAACAGTTGCAGTGAATACTTAGGACGAATTGTTCTATGTTTACTATGACAAATAACTATTATGGAGAAGAATTTGTTAATCCATTTGCGTTGCTGCTGCTGATTGATATCCAGTCAGTTCGACCCTGTGCCCAAACCGGAAGTGAAGCAGACAGCTGGTGAACGAACGTAAACAAGTCAATGTGACAGACATCGAAGGAACACGTAGGTGCTAAGCGTAAGTACATTTTGACAGAAAAAATATATATTGGGTTTTATTAGGTTAGTGAAAAATAATGTTATTTAATTCTTAAAATAACCATTAGCAATCGTATAAATAGGTTTTGTTGATAAGTTGCTTAAATGCGTAATGTATGACATTTAACTAGTTGTAGTGAAAGATTGTAGTAAAATGTTATCTTGCTATTCTTACTAAATGAGAGACATCTGAACTTTACCTCTATGTGACCTAAATGATGTGATCCTTTTGTGAGAGCTAAAGTTTTCTTGCCTAAATCTAATCCAAATCTCTTGATATCTGATAACAGAGAAATGTTATTGGTATAGGTAGCATTCGGAACACCCTGCTTACCTTCAAGGAGTCCAGAAAGTACTAAAGTAAATCTTAGAGGAGACAATAATCCTGGCCCTAACGGGGATTCGAACCCGGTTCGCCAGATCAGTAGTCCAGGCACTCAACCACGTCGCTAAAGGGTTAACCCAACAGCAAGGCTGTTGGAAGTGCCTTTATGCACTACAGTCACTACACTCCTCCCCCTTTACTTTTCTGGGCCCAAGCCCATCTCAGGACAGCCACACCAGGCTACCGTTTACTTCTGACACCATTAAAGTAAATCTTAGAGGAGACAATAATCCTGGCCCTAACGGGGATTCGAACCCGGTCCGCCAGATCAGTAGTCCAGGCACTCAACCACGTCGCTAAAGGGTTAACCCAACAGCAAGGCTGTTGGAAGTGCCTTTATGCACTACACTCCTCCCACTTTACTTTTTTCTGGGCCCAAGCCCATCTCAGAACAGCCACACCAGGCTTCCATTTACTTCTGACACCATTAAAGTAAATCTTAGAGGAGACAATAATCCTGGCCCTAACGGGGATTCGAACCCAGTCCGCCAGATCAGTAGTCCAGGCACTCAACCACGTCGCTAAAGGGTTAACCCAACAGCAAGGCTGTTGGAAGTGCCTTTATGCACTACAGTCACTACAGTACTCATAGTCTAGATGACTAGTATACTGTCTGATACTTACAACAGGGATCATTCTTCCAGTTTCCCTGTAAGAATTGTCAAAACACTCCTCCAAACTTTTTTCGAAAAGAGCCTGTCCTGATGGGTTCCTGAAAATATACTTAAGATACCAAAGGCACTCTTAAGTCACAGGTATTTATGACATGACTCCAAGATTTAGAATCCTACCTCGAGCCCAGGTCAAGAAAGGAATCATCATTAAAACTTGGAAAATCACACTTAATTTATAAGAAACATCACTGTCAGCTTGATGAGAATATAAATAAAGGTAATTTCACAATATAATTTTATACACATGTTCTGCTCGAAATTACTATAATTATTGTACCCCTACCTAAGTTTGTGACCTACCTTTGCTAGTAGATGTTTCTGTTGTATTAAGATCTAGCAAGTTTTTTCTTCAAGGATGGAAGTGGATATGTATGGATCTAAACTAGCAAATGAATGATCCGCTGAACAACTTAGACAGCTGCTGGGCCAAGGCTGGGGGATGATAGGAAAAATCAATCCTTCAACTATTTAACCCCTGGTGTTTATTCAATCCAACTGCTATTTGATTCCTAGTGAGAAGTTATTGAAAGTGTTGTTAAACAGTTATATATATTTTTTTATTGATTTTAAATGATCAGACTTTTATTTACAATAAAAAAGCAACTGTTGTCATACAATTTAGATTGGTGGAGAAAGTGAATTGAAATATGTTTTGCAAAAAATAGGAAATAGATTAATATCTATATACGACATTTGCCATAATTATAGCTATTTAAGTTATGTTTAAATGTTCTGTTTGGTCAGAACGTTTTAATAAAGCTAATTTTACAATGAATAAGCGCCTTGTAGGGGTTAAATAGATTTGTCAAGGGGTTGAATAGTGCTATTGAATTGATAGGGATGGAATTATCAAGGGTTTGAACAGTTACCTTGAACAGGTAGGGGTTGAATAGATAAGTCAAGGGGTTAATTAGTCAAATTGAACTTGTAGGGGTTGAATAGTCAAGGGGTTGAATAGTGACATTGAACTTGTAAGGTTAGTAAGGTTGCATTCAAAGGCTGACGTTAAAGGAATTGTTATGACAGAAAACATGGAAGAATTTATAGGTCGACATACGATTAAGAGGGCCAATCTCTGAAAAGGTTATGATAAACCAATGATGATTCAAAGTAGAGACAGAATATAATCTACATATAGATATATAAATAAAAGATATTTAATAAGCTGTTTCTATTGTCTTTGTCAGAAGTGAAGGCTGGTCCTCAGATCAAATAATACTGACAACTTATCATTATCGATCCATTGAGTGATTATCAAAAAGTATTATAAAGGTATCAGCCAGGGGTGTGACTTTTGTCCATATATGGCAATGAAGTAAAACGTTGAGACAGATTGTCCAAATATTGCTAAAGTACATGTATTACAATTATTATACTCTGTTTAAACATTGCTTATATTCCTTGCTGTCACTAATTACTATTACAAATTGTCTATGGTACTCAGGTGAGTGATATACATGTAAAGCCATCCTGGTCCTTTTGTTTATACATTTCCTCTGTGTAACTGTGAAAAAAAGTTATATACAAAACTTTACTTTTATTCATAAAACAACAAGTCAGCAAAATGATTTACAATACTTTTACTATTTGTCACAGTAGAGCTCCCAATAAGAGCATTCACATTTTAAAAAAATGTATTGATCCTCAATATTATTTTCCTACAAACTCAATGTTTTAGGCATAAGTCAGTGTTTTTACTAAGGCTAATTTATGGTCAAAATTTGTCCCAATTATATATTTCCGCCCATTCTCATTACCTTAATTTCACTGAAATTTTTTAAAAGATTCATGTTGCTGTTTTTTTCTTTCAGAATTTTAGAATGTATATGTCTTGTGCTCTATGTTAATTACATGTGCTGTTTAAACAAATAGAAAATAAGTTACAATTTAGTACACATGTAGTTTATTTGACATAAATCCCAGTAATAATTATGACATATACAGTACAGTACTGTATACTGTTAAAACATTCCCCAGTATGGCTTTTAAATGAAATTTTTCTCTTGAAGAATGCTGCTACTTTCCTTCAAAGGTGAAAAAACACTGGAAATTTTAATTGATTCAAGAACTTAATGTGATTAGCAGTTCAAACAACAGATATGTTGGTATGTAAACAATAATTGATTATTCTCTTCTCATATATCTGTTTCATAAGTTTCCACTTAGAACTTAAGAGTCCTTTAGCTGATGGCCTGCTAACCACAGTTTGACTAAACTAAGGCAGATTGTGCAGATCTGTATGATAGATATCTTTACTATTTGCTACTGAGTCTCTACTGATATGTCACTGATTTATTATTGTGTACCAACACAAGTCCAGCACCAGCCAAACATGCAACAAAACATTAGTGTGGACCATGAAAATTAATTTCATCTTGCAAACAAATTAATGTCCAGAATAAAGCCCATAGCAAAGTCCTAAAATAATATATTATGGCACAGGCAAGGTGTTCCTGCATAGAGGTCAGGATCTGATTTTGTAGGGTTTATTATTATTAATAAATATCATAAATGTTTCATGATAGAGGACAGCAAATAATCCTGCTGGAATGCAGGTCAAGTCCCTTCTGCCTAAGTACAGAAGATATTTCATGAGTTATCTATGAGGATGCACTTTAGCCTTTATCAAGGTTCACTCTCAAGTATTAGCCATTGTATTGTCTGTGTACACGTTTGTTGTGCGTTGACTTTAACCGTTATTCTAAATGCTGACTCACCTAGAAAATGGAGTTTATATAATACAGAGTCATTTGCTTTCAACAGTTAAACTGATAGGAACAAATTGGATCAAGCTTCCGCAAATAATGTACATCCAGATCTGCCTGCTTCCGTTAGTTGTTCCTTTGAATCTTTAATTATGTGTGTCTAATTACACCTTTGCACAAAGTTACTGCAAATTACTAAGAGTTTAGTTTGTAAACCGTCAGTTTAAGCGAAGATAGTGTTTATCAGATACAATTGTTATTTGTTGATAAAATAGCTCAATATTTAGTATGATTGTTTCACATGGGTAGTTTAAATTAAAAAAACAATAGTGTTTTTATCTAGGGACATCTTTTTCTGATTATCTGGTTATTTTCAGCAACATATTCAATCTTTCTCAGATAACTGGACAATAAGGATGCTCATAACATTGTTACATTTAGAAATAAAACTGAAATTAATAGCATCATTCATATAAACCTGAAAGGTAAATCAAGGATTTAGCAATATCAATAGAAGAACTAAAAAAACTTATTTTTACACATTATACTGAACATAGTCAAAAATCATTATCTATCTCTTAAGAAAATGATTTGTAAAGCATGCCCATACCATTTTTTAATAGAACATAGGTTTTTTTACATTAAAAGTATAGGGTGCAAAAAATAATAGCAACAAAAAAGATTTAACATTCGAAATATATGTTGCATTTTCTTATAATAGCATAAATTTAGGCTGATAAAACATTTAAAATCATGAAACCAGTTCACTTAGCTAGATATATATGGTTATTTGGGGATCCTTTATGAGTATTTTGTTTTTCTCTCATAATTAGTTCCACATTACTGCATCTGATTTAAATCATTAAAAATCGATATTCATGAATGCACACAGAAAGGAAATAATTAATGCGAACCAATTTAAATAGAGAAAAGAGACCTAAATGCATGAAGGTTAGTGAAATCTGTGCAGCAAACTATGTATACTCCGAAAACTGTTTTAATATTATAAATGGTATTTAAACTACTATGTAAATCTTTCATGGAGCATTGGCTATCATTCAAATGCTTGGAGGTAAATTTCTGAGTTGGTATGATTGGCCACATATATTTGTCAAAAGATATTTCATGGTATCATTTACAGGTGCTAAGTTCTTCAGAAACGCAAATTCTGTGAGTCGGTATGAGTAGCCGCAAGAGAAATCGCACTGACCGACAAGAGGGCGTATCTCTCCCGCTCCCCAGACAAGAAAGTGAGACAGTAAGTATTGTAGTTTGGAACAGGCAGTCTCGAACCAACAGGGTGAACCCATAATGTATGTGGTACTTGACAGTTTTGCCTATATCACATATACATGTAACATGTCTTACCTGTATTTTAAGGATTTTCAGCATTATTTCTGCATGGACACATACATTACTTTAAGTAAAGCTGTTATCAACACTACATTATTTGTTAGACAATACAAATCATGAATTTAATCACTCTTCATGTCCATTCTTTTCAATTCTTTTAATAATCCTAATTGGGATTTTTGCTAGAAAACAGATAGCGAAGTCAGAGCGGATTACTCATATCTAAAGTAAGTGGTTACATGGTTGTCTCAGTTTAAAAATAGTCAACTGTGCTACTTGGATGAGATAGAAAATACATGTATGTAATGTTGACTGAGGTGTTCTGTTTCCATTCAAATATATATAGGACACATCAATAAACAGCATTTCACAGGATCTTTCCAGGTGACAATAATTTATTTGGTTGTTTAAGAGAAAATAAATTGATACAAACTGTTGGATACCATCTTTAACCCCTTATCTTACCATACTACACTATTTCATAACTTTTGTTCAATTCTTCTTTTTTCATGGCACAGCGATATAGCAAAAGGTAACTGATCACACTGCAAGAAACTTAGTAGCAAATAGCATAGGTCCTGATCAAGCAGTTCCCAGTGGGACCTGTCTGCTCTGGATTGATACTATTTACCAAAACTTGATCCAAATGTTGCTTAGCAAGCTCAGAGTCTATAGATTAGTAGTTCAATGATAAATTGATAAACCATAACATCATATTCTATACTGATGTAGGGAAGGTAGAAAGTTTGAACTCCTCCAATTATCTGATATGCTATTTAAGTTGGTCAAATGTAACACCTGTTTTAAATTGATGCAGTTCATGGGTACCAGTTACAATAAAAATTGGTATCAACCAATTACTTTTCTTGGAATAGACTTGTGAATTGGTTGTTCAGTGATATCTACAATTTAAAGGTAAAATGTTTTGGTTATACTTGTATGTCTTTCTTTACCTTATACTGTTAACTCCATTTCAATGCCACAATTTTGTCGTTAGGTTTTAAGCTCACACAAGCACACTTACACATGTGAACTCTTCCACGTTTGGAGGGAGACACCCAACTTAAAGGTTCAAAATTATTTGAAATTGTGGGGTGATTTACACTTTTTCAGAAATCTCCCGACTTGGAAACAAATTCCTTCTTTGTTTATATGAAAATGACAAATTTCCTTCTTTTTAAGAGAAAATCTCCCACTTTGGCCTCAGAAAAAATTAACATGTATGCACACTGTGCTCAAGGAGAGCTTTTCTGATACCCCACGTACATCAGACATCAGAAAAAATTTGCTTGTGAACAGCACTAGAGACTTAAGTTTTGATCCAATGTTCACCAAACTTGATCAGAATGTTTGTTTGCCAGAGTTGGCATAAAAGCTGGCTTTTCGAGTATTGACCAAGCCAGTGGTCAGTACAAATTGAAACCAGTCAATACTGGTCAATAGTGGTCACTTGACATAAACATGTAAAATACATGCCTATTGCCTGTCTTAGTTAAGTTAAACTAAACTAAATTATGTTTATATAATAAGATAATATAAAAATATTAAAAACTGTTTTTATACATTTTTGCATTTTTTCCCCACAAAAGCCTGGTGTCTATCATAGTAGTCACTTGGTATTGGTACAATCAAAAGTGCATTCTATCTTACTACTAATTATGCTGGAGTAAGCCACACTTTTAATTACCCATCGATAGACAGTATTAATTAAACTATGTAAAATGTAATACATATAAAGAAGTTGGTAAGTGGAACTGATGACCAACATCGGTTATAGTAAACTATTTTATTAAGCAACATTTCGACTCAACTAGGGTCTTCATCAGGATAAAATTTTAACGTTTCAGGCTTACTGAAGTATGTGAAAAAAGGAAGCCGTGCTCATGTGTGATCATGTGATCGATCTAAAAATAGAAAAAAAGAAAACATATTAAATTTGAACAGTATAGAATGACTGATTATTTTGTTTGAACATTTTGAAGTATTTTTTTATTAAAAATAAATTAATGTAGTAGTCCATAGATAAAATAAATGTATATATCTCTGTACACCATTGGTGTATTCACTGTATTGGTTTCATCTATTGTGATAGAGTTCATGCTAGAGCTCTCTGTTAGTGAAGTGCAGGATCATCCTTTAATTGGGGCACATTATGTTGTGACAATCTGTTAGTATCAGTGGCAATACAAGTACAGCTCGACCCGGTCAGTAGTGGTCAATTGTACTATTCTTTATTTTATGTTCAGTTGATTCATAAATTTATATCTATATTATTTGAATAGTAGATCTGCTAAAAGCATTGTGCTTTTGACATCTTTTCAATTACATTTTTTGTATCGATAGTGAATATGGAAGACTTTAAAAATGTTTAAATTCAACAAAAGTAAGTTCTAGTAGTTATGTTTTGGCATATATTACAGCAAAAGCACAAACCTTTCTTTTGCAAGTGAACTGAACATTGTGTTAGTGTACTATTAAATGTGTTTTATAATATAAGCTACTGACCTGTCACTCAAATAATCAACCACCACAGATGGTGTCAAATGACCAGCCCCTCTCCCAGCCTTGTCTATCCCATGGTTCAAGTATCTGTGTATTGCTCTTGGTCCAAGTCACTGTTTATTGCTTATTCCACATGTTGCAATATCAATTAGCAAAGCAACAGTAGGATAGACAGCTTAGTATCATTGGAGGTTTTAGAAAGGTATAGTAAGGTAAGACATCAGTTTCATTTTCATTTGACAAGTATTTACCTTATTTTAATTAGTGAGACCACATGGTTATCCTAAAATTAAGAGGCTTAACTGCACATAGATAGTAATAATACATATCTTAAGTTGCATAATTAAAATAAAACAAAAAATTAATTAAGTAAAAATCATATTAAAATAGTTAAATTGACCACTATTGATCACATCAGGAGTATTGACCAAGATGGTTGTAAGTTTTAACCATTTAAAACTTATGGTTAAAACCAGTGCTGGTCAATACTGCCCAGTACTGACTTTAATGAAGCAAGTTTCTCTTTGTATCCACAATCACATGGCAGGTTAGTATCACAATTGTTTTAAATTGACATTTGACCAGTAATGAGTCAATTGACCTTGTTTTGGTCACCTTATAAATACATAAAGTTTAAAATATTAAACATACTGTCTATTCTAAACAATGCATTCTCCCCAGGAAACAGATTGTTTCTAAAATGTTGGAGATGCGCTCTGAAATGTATCTGGACAAAAGGTTATTTAGTTTTAATGGTTTTATTTAACTGACTCTGAAAGTCTGAAAATGCGAAGACATAATCCTTGAGCAACATACCTTTGTAATGGAAAACTGGTTTGAATTCTTTCAAAGCCGAAACAGGCAAACACAAACTTCCCTTTGAGTTGGACATAAAATGTAGCTAAATTACATTTGTTAATCCGTTTTCCTATCGATCATTATTTGCATATATTTGCAAAGAAAATAATAATAATAAAAAGCACCTTGCTGTCTCAGCCCAATTTTTCAGCAAACAACCATTGCATTATCACCAAGTATTATGCTAAACAAATATACATTAATATTGCCTGAATTTAGATTTCTGTTAGGTGTTCGAGAACGTGTTGCACATAATTTCAATATACGGCATACATCTAAACTTGTCTTATAAAAGAAATACCAAAATTTCCAGTAGCGCCTTCAATAAATGGTGCAGCAAACAAAGCAGTACTGATTTGTCATGAAAGGCTTCAATAGATGTAGGACTCGAGGAAATACAACTATCAGTAAATATTGTAGGACAAACAAAATATAACTAAACCTTTTCAAATTTAGATCTTTTTTCTAAACTATTCATTGGAGTTGCAGTACATTCACCAAGCAGAGCGTTTATTAAAGCTTGGACCAAAATTTTAACAGATTTGGATTTTAGAGAAAAAAATCATATTATATATGTATTTAAATGTTTGTTACAGTAACATTTCTGAGCCAGAAAAAACTGAGCAAAATGTTAGGTACCGGGTACTAATGCTGAGCATGGAGCTTCCAACTGGTTCAGATCACAAAATTATAAAAATTATAAAATTATCATCAATTTCGCATTATTTCCTCCCATTTCTCTTTTTTGCAACTTGATACATAATTCTTGAACACAGGGTTATAGCTAAAAATGAAGTACAGACAAAGTCCTCCAATGACAAAATTTATTCTGTTCATATAGCAAAGGCAGACAAACACACTCACGTAATTTTGCAATAAAGATAAATCCCCCCTAAATTCTTCACTTTTTGCAATAATATTTATTTAGTTCACACGGTTAAGTCTTGTTAATATACTGATTATAACATCAGATTTTTATATGTTTGATAAAATTCCAACTTCTAGACATATTTTGCTTCAATTAATTTACAGGAGAGATTTTGTCTGTTTTTTTTTTAACTTTTAGATTTTGTCCACCTATGTTTAAATGAATGGAAGGTATTTTGTCTGGGAGGGATTTTTGAGTTCTCACATACCTTCAGCAGATTCCTTGTCTGCATGATTAATAATCATTATCATGATGGGTTAATGTGTGTAAATGTTTGCTAAACAAATAACTTGTGATCACTAAATGCATGGCATGGTTGTCTAGAGTTTGTCTTGTGATTTGAATATAAAGCATACTAAATGCCAGAGTTCTTAAGTAAGCCATTTAGAGCCATCATAGCCCTTAAGATATAACACACCATCACAAGTTTTGTCATTGTTTGTTATATATTATAAGATGTCCAGCTACTATTGTTGAAGATATTATTAGTGGACAAATGTCTGGGTAGAATCACCATTGCTCCTCAGGTCACCTGGAGACCTGCCATCATGAAAGTCCGTAGTCCAATCACAAATCAGAACATAAGGTTAGAGTCTATAGAGTAACAAGTCAGTGAGACAAACGGCTTAGCCTTATAGGTGCCATTTTGAAATACTTTCCAACCTGTCTATAGTCTATGATTAAGGGATTGGTTAATACTTGTGGTATTTTAGTTCTCTTTACTTCCTGTAGCATGTGCTCTGTAAATTATCACAGATAAAATGTGATGCAGTATTACTTGGGGCATACCCTACAGAATCATTCATAAAATATGAATAATAGTAATAAATAAATTCAGTTTAATGAACTTGTATAATAGGTTAATTTTGGGTCATTTGGTTATAAGCTCAAAAGCAATGTAAACTCACAGTTCATAGGTGTCATTTTATATGCTTGATGCAGTTTCAAATGTTCTCAAAAGTTTAAAAAATAGAATACTACCTACCCAAAAGGGAGGTAAGAGAGGAGTATTTGGACAATGAAAGTAACATCCCTTTGTAAATGAAAACAAGAATATAGTTTGTTTCCCACATTTTTTAGTGAATGGCATTCTAAGTTAATCATAAAACACCTTTATTCTGATGATGACATTCCATCATGTACAAATAAAAAGAGTCAAAGCTGGAGGACTGTTAACTTCCTATTCCAAGTAAATGTTAACTTGTGGGGGAAAAGAAGGAATAAAAGTATACATGATAATAATTTATTATTTTACAGGAAATCATTTTAATGCCTTGTCATTGTTGATAAAAACATTTTTTAAGGTTGGGTATTAACATTGTTTACTTAGTAATCTTTCATATTAGCTATTTCAAACCTTTCCTGCATGTATACGCCATTTTACGCCTTCACAAACCATTTAAAATCTTTAGCAGAATCTGCATGACTAAGGGTTTATGTGTAGACTGGTTCAGCCTTAAACCTATTATTACAGGTTCGGCGCCGTATGACCTATTAAGTGTCTGTGTGCCGTAAAACCCAAATAAATACATATTATTACAGGTTGAACATACATTTATTATCATCCTTTGATCTATTTAAAGAAAAACAACAAAATCAAGTGAATTTTCTTAATTATAGATGAACTATGAATGAAAGGGTTCAGTACACACTCATCACTCTGTATTTTAACCTGTTATCTGATTTAGCAAGTACACAATCTCTACACAAGCGGGGTAAACTTCAACACTTACTAAAGCTTTTTTTTTTGCTGATTCATTTGACATATACATGTAAAAAGTGAATATCTACTGAAAAAAGAATTATGATTTAGTATTTTTTTCATGTAATGATTACAAGTATGCTTTGATTGGCAAGTTCTCAACTTACTTATAACATATTACTATTATTTCATGTCATTGTTATTATATATAATATTATAACAAATTATTATATATCATTATTATTACATATAATAATTATTATATGTCATCAGTATTATGTTTAATGATTATATACCATTATTATTACTACATATCATTATTAATGTACGAGGGCTGTTCCATATATCCGCGGAATTTTCCTCTAAAACACTTATTTTTTAATACAATTGCACAAAATTTCGCGCACATACTCTCTGACATGTATTTAGATGAATGTAAATAGTATGAATGTTTGGTATAGTTTTTAGCGAATTTAGCGGTATCTATAGCAACCAATATATATACACTTGAAGCACGCCAGATTTTCAAACTTTAGAACATAATATAAACACTGTAAAATAGTCAAAACGGTCGCAATTTTGGTGCCAATTTGTCTGACGTTACCTCAAGGTATGAACGTCCTTTCCTATCTGTTTAAAGTGGTTGTATTGAAAGGTTACCTCTCAGCAGCGTTTTATCGCTATGACTTCAGAAAAACGTTTGACGTCATATGATGAAATTGAATTACGTTCTGTCGTGATATTTTGTTTCGGACTAAAACTATCTCCGGCAGAAACACTGAAACGCACCTAGGAGTCGGAAACTCTTCCTATGTGCAGGAAAACGTTTGTTAACAAATGGCATGACAGGTTAAATGTAGGTAGAACATCTGTGTTTGATCACAAGAGACCAGGACGTCCGACAAGTGCAGTGACTATCGGAACAGCGAAGTACGTCAAGGGGCTAATCGACACGGATAGGAGGTTGACAGTTCGGAACATAGCAGATGAGTTAAATCTAGCACTTACCACTGTCTACAGAATTTAAACGGATGAGTTAAAATTGTCCAAAATGTCTGCACGTTGGGTTCCACGCCTTCTTCAGGACGACGACAAACGGAAACGTGTCGACGTCGACGTGCTTCAAGTACTACTTGGCACCATTACTTATGGTTATCTGTAATATTTTATGTTTGATGTATTGCAAAGAAATTTGGCACACATGTCGGCAAAAAGTAAAGGTATGTTACAGTATAATTTGTTTTTTATTCATATCCCTTATATTAAATGTATTAACAAATTCCGCGGATTTATGGAACAGCCCTCGTATATTAGTACATAGCATCATTATTACTTATCATTATCACATATCAGTGTTATGACTCCTTATAACCACATATCCTTATTATTACCATTCTATATTTTTATTACATATCAGTTTTATATCTTATCATTTTGTTACTCATCATTATTATATATATGTAATGTACATATCTTTTTTATTAAATCTTATTAGCATAACATATTATTATTACATTTTGTAACATTAAGTCTACTAAGAATGAATTGAGACAAATAATGTTAATCCAGATCAACAAGTCAGGTCAGGTTATACCTTCAGGTAGCAATCAACTTCAAATGCATCAGGTTATACAGCAAGGTAGCAATGAACTACAAATTTATCAGGTTATACTTCAAGGTAGCAATGAACTACAAATTTACCAGGTTATACTTCCAGGTAGCAATCAACTTCAAATTTATCAGGTTATACAGCCAGGTAGCAAGTAACTGCAAATTTACAAGGTTATACTTCCAGGTAGCAAGTAACTTCAAATTTACCAGGTCATACTTCCAGGTAGCAAGTAACTTCAAATTTATCAGGTTATACTTCAAGGTAGCAATGAACTACAAATTTATCAGGTTATACTTCCAGGTAGCAATCAACTTCAAATTTATCAGGTTATACAGCCAGGTAGCAAGTAACTGCAAATTTACAAGGTTATACTTCCAGGTAGCAAGTAACTTCAAATTTACCAGGTTATACTTCCAAGTAGCAAGTAACTTAAAATTTACCAGATTATACTTCTAGGTAGCAAGTAACTTCAAATTTCCAGGTAGCAATTTACTTCAAATTCCTCAGGTTATACCTTCAGGAAGCAATTAACTTCAAATACATCAGGCTATACTTCCAGGTAGGATTTAACTACAAATTTACCAGATTATACTTCTAGGTAGCAAGTAACTTCAAATTTCCAGGTAGCAATTAACTTCAAATACATCAGGCTATACTTCCAGGTAGGATTTAACTACAAATTTATCAGGTTATACTTCAAGGTAGTAATTAACTACAAATTTATCAGGTTATACAGCAAGGTAGCAATTAACTACAAATTTATCAGGTTATACTTCAAGGTAGTAATGAACTACAAATTTATCAGGTTATACAGCAAAGTAGCAATGAACTACATATTTATCAGGTTATACTTCAAGGTAGTAATGAACTACAAATTTATCAGGTTATACAGCAAAGTAGCAATGAACTACATATTTATCAGGTTATACTTCAAGGTAGTAATGAACTACAAATTTATCAGGTTATACAGCAAAGTAGCAATGAACTACATATTTATCAGGTTATACTTCAAGGTAGCAATGAACTACAAATTTATCAGGTTATACTTAAAGGTAGTAATGAACTACAAATTTATCAGGTTATACAGCAAGGTAGTAATGAACTACAAATTTATCAGGTTATACAGCAAGGTAGCAATGAACTACAAATTTATCAGGTTATACAGCAAGGTAGCAATAAACTACAAAATTATCTGGTTATACTGCAAGGTGGCAATGAACTACAAATTTATCAGGTTATACAGCAAGGTAGCAATTACGGTAACTACATATTTACTATGGGTGAGTAACAAAGGTATTGGGCTAAAGTGACATGGCCACAAATATCCAGGTATATTAGATTTTATGTCATACATTCAGTAGTTGCATTACTATTGAGCCAATGAATGTTTTATTGTGATGTAAATTACCATGTGCACAATTTAGATATGTTCTTGGTTATTGAGCTTAAAACGACTAGAAAGAGTTTAAAGGAGCAATGCTTGTGATTCTCCTAGGCTAAGGGCAACACAATCTTTTACATGCAATGTATACATCACTGCCAATTTTACAATAGGGACTCTCCTTTCCAGTTACATATTTCAGCAGTTATGTTTTTTAACTAACAGCCACTCTTTTTATTCTGGTAGTACTGTAAAGATCTATAGAATGTGCACAGTTTTTTTGACAAATTTATTTTATAAAAGCCAGGGAGTGCACATTTTATGAGCTATTAAAAAAAAATCCATTTTTTTCTAAGCCTTACTTGACCGCGAGGGAGTATATTGCTGGCTGCCATCTGCCATTATTATTGTATTTGGGCAGTTACCTTTTTTGTTATTTAGTTTATTAATTAGTTTACTCCTTACACTCACATAGATAGGATGTTCTGTAAGTTTTAAATTGAATAAAGTTGAAAAGAATGACTATAGGTTGGTTTTTATTGTTAGTTTTCTGTGAACACCATTGAAACGTGAGGAAGAAAACACTGTATTGTATAACAGTATAATTCATTGATCATATGAACGGTATTATGATAGGATCCTGATTAGATTCTTCAATATGATTGACCTTGAAAGTAAGGTTTTTATTTTGTTGTTGTTTATTTTTTGTAATGATAGAGACTGAAGGTAATATGGGATGCATACTGTTTATTTAAACATTTGCACTAAATGACCCTATTGTGTAATATTCAACCTTGGCTGTGATTGATGAGAATGGATGGTATTCCTAAGCCAAATCTTTGAATTGCAGTTAAAACAGTTTATGGTGGAGCTTTATTTTGTCTCACTATAATAAAAGCATGTTATGATTGCTATTTTATGCAGATGCTTGGATCCACTATAAGTCCCGCCCCTTTCAGTACAGACAATGCTGCCCAGCGAGAGAGAGATGCTTGTGATTACACTCGTAAAATATCGTTGGATGACGCCAAAAGTGGTAAAGGTAAGCATCATGATTCAGAATATTTTTGATAATAATCCAAGGGATTACCGAAAGGTTTCGAATGTATCCATGAGCACTTATATTAGCAGCAATTTTAGAAAAAAAATAATTTCTTCAACATTTTCTACAACTAAATGATGTATGCAGAGCTTGTTAAAGATGGTGACACAGTCATGCCCATATTTAATTTCATTTTTATTGGAGGGGAGGACAAAATTTGATTATTATCAAATTTGAGGGAATTGGCTTAAGATCAAAAGTGATAGCCAACTGTAAACAGACTAATATAATTTAAAAATCATGCTTAGTTGTAATAGTGCAAGAACTGATTGTTATTAGATCTATTTCTCTGATGGTTTTTTGTACATACATTTCTCCTCTTCTTACAATGAAGAACCAAAACTGGGTTCCAAGAAAAATAAAGGCATTTTGCTGTCTTAAAGATTTGCCATTTTTAGGTCAGATTTCAGTATGTGTTAATATAAATTTGAAAAAAAATGTTTACTCTTCACAAATTGTCAGGGTTGATGTGGTTGAACATGCTCTATCAATCGGGTCAGTTGACAGTACATCGGTATGTACTGTAATCACTCAAAAACTGTGCCCATTTTTGGTCTCATATTTCTTTCCTTTTCTCAAAATTTGGGATAAATATAGAAGTTAAACTATGAACTCTTTTTCAGCATTTAGACGAGTACGAGTGTATGCTGATGGGATCTACGATATGTTCCACTCTGGCCATGCTAGACAGCTTATGCAGGCTAAGATGGCATGTCCAAACACATATCTCATAGTGGGCAGTGAGTAGCTTGTACATTCACTCATTCAAAGCATTTAACTTCATTTCAATAAATTACAAGGTGAATGGATAATGTACCTAGACATATGTCTGAGGAACTTCCTCATTTAATAAGATCTTGATATTGCAAATTGCAAATATGACCATAGTTGTTTTGATCCAATGTAATTAACTATTTTCTCCTACAAGTGATATCAGTTAGAATCTTTAAATCCTTGTTCAAACAGTGTTATAATGACAATAAGACACATCTAAATTATCACCGAGGTTAACCTATACCAGCAATGGTTTGCAAACAACTATGCCAAAAGCATGTTATATTGAAGAAGTTTCATGATGAGGGCTAATAAAGCCAAAGTAGTGAATTGCTTGTTTTGCTCCCACAAGTTCCAGTTTGCATTGGTGACTAAAATAATGAATAAACCTTTTTATTCCCCAAAATTCTAGTTTGCAATGATGCCTTGACCCACAAAATGAAGGGGCGGACAGTAATGAATGAGGAGGAGAGGTACGAGGCCGTAAGACACTGTCGATATGTAGACGAAATAGTCACAGACGCCCCCTGGACCCTTAATGATGCATTCCTAGATAAAAATAAAGTAAGCCAGGGGGTATAAAAGTATAAAATATTAGTAAATATTATTCATAGATGAAATATAAAATAATGATAATTATGTTAAAGTTTAAAAAAATTGCCTATAATACAACTTAATCACTCAGTTACATATGCTATTTGGCAAGGAAATTTAAATTTGTTCTTTAGTATTTATTTTTGTTTTAGGTTGCTTTTAATTTCATAATTAAGAAATAAAATAGCATTTTGTTAGGAAATAACATTAATCAGACTAAGTTACTGAAAAAAAAAAGTTGTGAAAGGTGTAACAGAGAGAGCTTCTCATGTAAGTTAAAATTACATTAATTCTTCCATTTGATCGGACTATCAGTTGGTCATTCATAATACTGTATGTGGACTGTATTTTAGACAGGTGTGACCAAATTGTTTTCTCATTTACAGATAGACTTTGTTGCCCATGACGATATACCCTACACTGCTGGAAACACGGACGATGTTTACAGTTTAATAAAGAAACGTGGCATGTAGGTGGTAGTTTTTATTAATTTATAACATGTTTAGATTTACTTTTAACCTTTTTGTTTTTAGTCATTTTGGAAACAAACGAGTTCAACTTTATATTAATCCATCTGGACTGCCCCCCTGATAGGTAGATACTGTCTTCAGATAGAAACTCCTAGAGAACAGTGTATAGAAAAAAGAACTAACATCTTGTGGTCAGTCGGCCTTTGTATCTGTTACCGTCCAATCCAGAGTCCAACATTTTGTCCATTGGCTTTAACAACTGCACAGATTTTTTATTTAAGATGTAAAATACAAGTGTTTATTTTGTATTTCTGCTATAAAAATTTATCTTTTATTCTTACATTTACTGATTGTAGTATAACATTTTAAATAAAAAAATGTTTGTAGTACAAGGCAGTTAGGTAAGTAATGCCAGTGGCACATGGGGTAGAGTGGCCAGCTTATAACTCAGATCCTTACCTCCTGGGCTCCTGTCAGTGAGAGAACTTTCATATTAAGAGGTTTTCGAGCTGACCAATCTTGGTGGTGGATCAGCTTATCCGGACATTTTTCTGAAATCTCCCTCCCTCAACAAAAGTTGGACATTTCCTACAGGAATTGAATAATTGTTTATGCATGATGTATCAAAAACCCTCATCGAATAGTTTGTTAAGTATTAGTGTGTTTGTCAGATGCTGTTTGAAAACAAATTGGCCTTTCAATAATCATGATAAGGAAAGCTCTGAAGCAAGAAATATTTAAGGTATATAAACCTTCCAATAAATATTTCCAATTCTTATCTGTTTGCATTTACATAAACGGTTACAGACGGGTTTTTTTCTATTATTTCTAAAAATTCTGTATAGTATTTCCGTGTTACTGATTTCAGTGTATACAGTTTTTGTTATTTAAGTGTATATATGATCCCTGTTTAAAGATATATAATATTTTTAATGTATTTTTTATGGCAGTATAGATCTTTTCAATGTGTAGTTAATTTAATTAGTTTGATTTTATTTTTTAAATTATTTGTATTTTCTCAGTATATATTTTATTTCAGTGTAAATGGGTTTATATTATTTCAGTATATATATTCATGTATATATTATAATAGTGTATATTATTAATCTACAAAGATATGACAAGGCTTGATTTGGGGGTTAGGTCTATGCAGCAGTGGACGTCACTCAACCATCCTGTTGAGGCTATCGATTTACAGTCTGTCATTGAAGTTCTTCGTACTTGTCGACTGAGATCATGTGGTGATGTTTGTTGAATATCTTTAGCTGTGCAGCTATAAAATCGCTTTCAACATGATCATTGACATAATTGGCCTCATGGACATTCCAAAATCAGATTGCTGGACTGCGTGAAACAGGACATCACTAAACTATGTATCATGGCTGACCCTCATGGTGTATACAATTGAATTCTTCATCGTCAGCACCTCACCGTGTGAGAAACAACAGACAGCAAAACAACAAATTTAATTAAAGTGTTTGTATTACTTCTGAGTCTATACTATTTTCCTGTATATGCAGGCTCCTATGCATTATTACCGTGTTTATATCTTAATATCCACTAGGTTTCTGACAACTCAGAGAACTGAGGGAATATCAACAACAGATGTGATAGCTCGTATCCTCAAGGATTACGATATGTATGTAAGACGGAACTTGCAACGAGGGTACAGTGCCAAGGAACTCAATGTCAGTTACATGAAGGTATGGTTTTACTTCTCTAATGAATTCTGTATTGAAAGACATGAACAATTACACTTCTTGAATTTATTTATATATATATATATATCAATTGAAATTGAAAAGTTGGCTGCTTAATACAAAATATGATATTTTTAAGTGTTGGCCTAATACTGTTAGCATGTATGTTAACAAGTAAGTATAACATGTAATTAAATGGTAGATCAACTGCAAAGTACTGTTGTAATAGATATTTATTACTACAACAAAATGGCTTTTGGATTGTCTATGTATGATTCAGAGTATCAGAAGTGTCTCACCAAATCAAAGAAAATATTGCTCTCTTATTAGTAGTTTGGTCACTAAGAGTAAAAAGCATACCATTTTAAATCGTTCACATCAAATTTATACTGAGTGTACCAAAATTTTCAAATTGTAGTTACACAAAATGTCGTAAAGTGTTCATACATTCAGACAGCCAAATTACAGATGTTGCTAGTTTTCTAACTATTCTTTAGTTTAAACAGTAAGTAGTGTTCGATTAGACAAAGTAAATCATTTTAAACATCCTTTAAACTAGGTTTGTAACAACAAAAATCGAAATTGCAACAACTGTATGTACATGTAGTCAATTAAATTTGGTGGTGTTAACCTATGCATAAATTAACTTGCTAATAAATTTACTCTTCTGCTACCCGTTTCACTAACATATATGCTGAACAGATATTGGCTGAGACACTTATGTTGCTCCTAATATCAGATGGATGATATCTAGGAATCTATCTTAATTGGGAGATCAGGACAATTATAATAGTGACAAGTGGGTGGAGAGCAGGTGATTAATGGTCACACCTTTATTGTGTGCATGCAACTGACGAGTGACATATGCTCATTGACAGCTAATAAGGAGTTAATTAAAAAAAGGATTTGCTCAATAACTGCTGGCCACTGAAGACACATGACCGCTGTTTAGACAACAATTAAAAAACAAGTTGACCTAACCTGACTGCTGACAGCATTATTTATTATAAGAAATGTAATCAGTGTATTGTACGTAATTTTTTATTTTATTTACAATGCTGATTGATAGAATTTTGATTTGACATTCTATGTTAAGAAAATATATAAAGGGGAATCAAATTTACTAAGGGTAAGTACCATTTAAAGATATTTATTTCACACCCTACATTCTTTCTCTAGGAGAAGAAACTTAGGATGTCCATGCGGGTGGACAAACTGAAAGACAAAGGAAAGGAATGGTTTGATGGCTGGGCCAACCGATCAAATGAACTCATTGGCAACTTTCTGGACCTCTTTAGCAGAGATGGTCGACTTGTACGTCTCAGTTTGTTTTCTCTCCTTGTTATGGTGTGTCTCCTTGTTATGGTGTGTTAGCTTTTATTTGTGATACCAAGACAGCTTTTTATATCTGACATATGGCTGTTTACATTAAAACTTTCTACCACACTGACTTTAACATGCTTTTTTCAATGTTTTTTCAATGTAATCTTTGCTGTGATTTCTGTTTTTAAAACTCTTGTTTTAGTTTTGTAAAGAAAAAGTAGTTTGTTACATTTGGAGAGTATTGCCACTGCTCAAGTGGAACCACATAAAATGGGAAACTATTTCTTGGCAACCATAGGTTAATTTTCATCAAACATTACAAATGAGTAATTGGCTACAAAGTGAATGTGTATTTAGTTTGTATGAAGAAGAAAAGGGTGATTTTCTGTTTACCTTCTCACATGTTTAGATTTCAAGAAATGCATGACTGGCACTTTCACTTCCACCTCTGCTATGCCATTCCAATGCCATGGCTCTGTACCATTTGCTATGCCATTTCCAAAATATGTAAAGTGCTTCACTTATTATTGCAAATAACCTTTGTGACTGTAGTATTTGATGAGAAGAAAATTCACATTAGTTTTTTGTCTGTTGTCATTATGTTTGTTTAATTTGTCTGTGTGATTGATGATAATGTAATTTCAATTATCATTTATGACTGCTTTATCCTGCTGGGAGTGTTTGATCAGGTACTACATTATTTGCTGCTATATCATTAAATTTTGTTGCCAGAGCATGAATTTGTTAGCAAATAAATTAACAAATTTGGTGTTAGTTATGTATGGTTAACAGATAAAGCAAGATATGGATCAATTAATATAATATAGTCTAATTATGGATGATTAATTGACTCAATTACCTGTACCTCTATATGTGCAGACTGCCTGGATGAAGGAGAGTATACGTGCCATCTCACCCACCAGGGAACTTGATGACGATTCCCCTCCTACCAGCCCTTCCACTGCCAGCCCACCATCGAAACGTTCACGCGACACAAGACCCAATGACAAGAGTACCCCAAGCAGTGGTGACAAGGGTGCCACTGCAAGTGATGACTTCTCTGATGATGATGATGATGATGATTTTCTTTTATAAATAAGTAATGAACAAAATATACAAGATTATTCTATTTGTGTGTTGTCAATGGAAAGGAACTTCTTTTTAACTTATATTTATGCCTTCAGCTGTCAACTACCTGGCCAGTTAAGTTTTTCATTATGAGGTTTCTTTAACATTTCTTATGTAATAAAAAAGGTCCATGTTCATACCCTTTTTATTGTTTGACTAAATGTGTACAAAAGTTTATTTCTTAAATTCTCCACCCTTTACTAATCTATTTAAGATAACAAGTCTAATAATCATAACAAATAGAATTGAAAATAAGAGAATATTTGTAAAAGTGTGATTGTTCATTTTTCATATTCCTTACCTTTTTTTTTTGTTTAACATACAGTTAAAGCAATTAATATCTGTTCTTGGCTTACAACAACATAGTTGTTGTATTCATAAATTCCATAAATGTACTGAAATTCCCTCTCCTTCTCTTTCTCTTGTATATCACCTTTCTAAATATAAGTGAGGCACTTAATTTGTATTTTTACTTAAATGAATGTATCTTGCAAATATTTGCATTAGCTATTTGCTATAGAATAATGAAAACATTTTTCCTATTCTAACATTCATTTATGTGGTATAACATTTTTTCTGTGTTGACTTGTGATGTTATTGTATCTATATGTTTTAAATTTTTTGCTCAATTTAATATCAATAAATAAGCTTACAACAATTTGTTTGCAGCCATACTATGGTTATAATTTGTAATTTGTTTTTGCAACATACATACTGTTCTTTGAAATGAAGTTTTTGTTTTGGAGAATATTCTCAAAATATTTTATAAAGAACTGGTTTCATAACTTGTTAAGAAATCCATACTGATGCTGTTTTTAAGATTGTTGCTAAAAATATCTTCTTTATGCATTTTTGCAAAATGTTTATTTATTTAGCCATTTTATTAATGTTTTGATGGAATATATATTGGTAAACCTGTCTTTGTGGTGTGAGAGTATGTGAATTTGACTTTTAATATTCAGGTGACTACTGGGTGACTGAAAAGATGAATTTCCTTATTTTTTAAATTAATATTATTATCTTTCTTGTGGGTTAGTCTATTTTTTTTATAACCTTTCATCATTATGCTCAAACAGTTTTTCAAATTCAAACTATTTCTGCCCAAACAATTTACCAAAATATTCTCCAAAGGGAGAAAACACAATGTTATCTAAATAGATAAAGTTATGTCCCCATATAATCAAAATGGAAATTGTGTGCATACTTATATTAAACTGCTTCTTTATTTGTGGTATACATGTATTTTAAATAATGGTTAATGTTAGATAATTATTTCTTGCCGTGATAGTGTCAAACTATTTGTTTTTAATGCTGCTTATTTGGACATCTCAACTTCTAACAATTATGTACCAAACAATTTCACAGGCACTATATCATCTGTCACTTAGTATCAAAGAGCTTATGTTCTGTCATCTGTTTTACTGATGTATAAGAGAGCTTGGTCCTCTACTAGGCGAAATGCTTATCCTCCAGTTGGCATATGGGTTTTGTTTTAGTAACTTTCCAGGACAATCAGAACTACGAGGGTCATTCTGTCCTTGATAAGATCATGCCCTGATGTATCTGGTGCAATCATACTTACAGTGTAGCAATTTCTTTTTGCCAGAAAAATTTGTGACACAAAGTCCTAAAAAAAAAGGTTAATTTATTGGGTTATTTTGTCCTATTAACTTTAATTTGTCAATTCACATTTCACATTTTGTTAGATAAAACAACTGTTTCTCCATGTTCGATAGAGAATGTTTATTCATGTTGTTTTGATGACCTCTTAGATACCAACATGTTATTGTTTGTTCACAGGGTTCTCCTTCCATACATCCAAGAGTTGATTTGTGAATTATCTGATGTGTTCTGAATTAACAGGAGTCTTGGATGTTATGTGTTAATAGTATAAATAACTAGAATTCCACGTTTTTGTTTTCTTATATATTTTTTCTTAACCATTATGCTAGATTATTTTTTTCTTATATATTTTTTTTTTACCATTATGCTAGATTATTTTTTAATAGTTAAGCATTGTTTACTTGCTGACTTGCATATTTGTATCTACCGTTATTAAAAGGAATTTTCAGTATTCTGTTTAATTTTTGTTAAATTACATGGTGATTGAAATAATAATTGTAATATAAGCACAAATGCTTTGAAAATATTGGATGACTGTAGACAAGTGGATCTTCATTGACATGTTACTTCTTTGAGTCCATGGTCCCACACTGCATAGATTTGAGTCTATGGTCCCACACTGCATAGATTTGAGTCCATGGTCCCACACTGCAGAGGTTTGAGTCCATGGTCCCACACTGCAGAGGTTTGAGTCCATGGTCCCACACTGCAGAGGTTTGAGTCCATGGTCCCACACTGCAGAGGTTTGAGTCCATGGTCCCACACTGCAGAGGTTTAGGTCCTGGTCCCACACTGCAGAGGTTTGAGTCTATGGTCCCACACTGCAGAGATTTAAGTCCATGGTCCCACACTGCAGAGGTTTGAGTCCATGGTCCCACACTGCAGAGATTTAAGTCCATGGTCCCACACTGCAGAGGTTTGAGTCCATGGTCCCACACTGCATAGATTTGAGTCCGTGGTCCCACACTGCAGAGATTTAAGTCCATGGTCCCACATTGCAGAGATTTGAGTCCATGGTCCCACACTGCAGCGGTTTGAGTCCATGGTCCCACACTGCAGCGGTTTGAGTCCATGGTCCCACACTGCAGCGGTTTGAGTCCATGGTCCCACACTGCAGCGGTTTGAGTCCTGGTCAGAGCAGAAAACACTCACGTGGGGAGAAGTTCCAACTGACCTCCTGGTTGTTCTATGCAGAATCTGGGTTCTTGTGTTACCCCAAATATATGGATGTTGCAATATAAACCATAATTATACCTCAGTAACAATAACCAATTACTAGATGTCATTTACTTATATCTTTCTTCCATAAAATGACTGTACAATGTTAAGAATACCTTGCATTTTAAGCTTAGTATATTGTTGTGACAGTTGGGAAATACTTAAAATTTGGTGTACTTGTTTTGTATGTTACATTGTTTTATAGTTTTAATCTATGTTGAATTTGCTTATAAATGATTGAAAAACAATGTTGTTTTTTTTACTTAATGTTACTGTTCTAGGGTAGTAACTACCTGGGACATTATGCTGTAAATAGTCTTGCCCATAGACAATCATCTTGTGGTTGGTTGTATGATGAGTGGGTTTGAACTATGGACCCTTTAATGCATAGTCCAATATCTCCACAGACACTACCGGTTAATTGTTTTATGTACATCCTTTCCTTCCACTGGTTCCTAAATCCATCAAGTGAGTTATCTAATCAGTATTAGTGTAAGCAGAAAGTAAATTATTGGCCTACTTTATCCATCAGTAAGTGTAAAGCATATCAAGTGATTTTTTTTATTTCTGATACTGAAAGTTCTTCCCCTGACCAGGACTTGAACCCACGTGAAGAAGGGCTGAGGAGTTACACGTCAGCGACTCTTACAGCTCACCACGGGTGCCCCCATCAACTATGATGATGATGTTTATGACGAATATAGTTGTGAGTATCCTTCATGGGCAAAAGACCCAAATACAGTTGGATTTCTTACATGGATATTGGTGTTTTGTATTATTGTATTAGATGCCCAATTGAAAGCTAGCTTCAATTAACGACCCTTCCTCAGGTATTTGACTGACAAACCTCTTTGTCGGATAACGGATTCCCAACTTGTTTACAATGGCCATCCCTTGATAAGATAAGTAAAACACTTGCAAGGAAAGCGGTGGATATTTTGTTTCACATAATAAATGTTTTAAAACAAGTTCAAGCTTTAATAAACAGTACTTAAATGTAAGTGAACTTTTTTATTTTACATTTTATTTGTCGGCCAATTCAATCTTTAAACATCGCAGACATTGTTAATTGGCTCATTTAAAAGTTATTATGAACAAAACAAACATATTAGTACTTAAAACAACCCAGTTTGTGTAACAATTTGAATGGAATAGAATAATGTAAAGATAATATTTTGTAAAATAATTTATGTAAAAAGCAGTTCAAGAAGTTTTACTTGAACACATGACCTGTTGCATGATATATTTCATTGTATTCCCAATTGTTTTTATGTAATATTTAAAACTAGACACTGCTCATATAACTGTGACACATGCATTTAACTACATGTAAATAACCTATACACAAACATGACAATTGTGATGTGATACATTTTTATTAGTCAAATGGGTTAAACTTGATCTAGAAATGGATTTTATTTAAACTGTATTTTTTAGGGTTAAAATAGTTAAACAAATAATGTTTATATTTATACATTGTGTATATGTTGCAATTTTCTGTAAGTATAATGTCTTCTTTAAAGGGTAAAAGTGGTTTCAGACAATTTGGACAAAACATTTTTTTCTCAAACAGTCAAACTACTTATTTTTACCTAAAAGGTTCCTAAGAAATGCTGTACATTGATGCCTTAGATCTATGTGAAAAGTGTTTCATACCATCTCTTTCACTATCATCCATGAGTAGTTCCTATTTCTGCCTATACAACATGGTGAGTTGACTTTCACACCAAAGGCCTTAGGCTAAAACCATGATCCCTTACTGTGAAATTGTAGACTAAGGATGAAATGCTCTGATGTACACATCAATATATAGCAGAAATCCCCTTTGTGCTTATTTATGAATTTAGAAAAACATTTCAAGCAATTTTGTTCATAAATTATACAGTCTTACCCATAAAGTCATGTTTATGATCATCTTAACTAAAGTATAAAATGTGTTTAGTCAGAAATCATGCCACAACTTGTATCAACATGGGTAAGGTGGTGATACATGTATTTGTAATAGGCAAGCTGTCAGATAATTTAAGACATGGTTAGCTTTACTTCAACATTACTACATCATGTCACAATGTAAAGGAATCTGTCATGCTTTAGTCTGAGATCATTCACAGGCATCTATCTGATTGGCCCAATTTCAATTTTTTTTATTCAAGCCAATTAAATCCTTGAAGATGATCTCACATTTAAGCTTCAAGTTTTATAACCCTGGACCCTCTGGCAAGTATCCTGATCAATCATTGGACTCCTTAACTGAAGAGTGCATGTGACTTATATGAAAGGTGGTATCCAGCAGTTTAGACCAATATTTTTCTGTCATTCAACTATTTAAATTATTATATCCTGTAAGGGTCCTGTGAAATGATGTTACTTGTGGCTATACATCCATGTGTAAAGTAAAGCTTAACACCCCACTTGTCATAACAAAAATGTAACTCATGTCCAAGCCATTTTATTTTCAAACCAAGACAACCACATGACCATTTACTTTATAGATGTTGTTACATGATCACTTGGGTAATCAACTCTGACTTCGATGTCTATTTTTAACTGAAATTCTCATTGTGCTTATTCATAAATTTGGAAATAAAGTACATTAAAAGCAATATATATTTTACAAATTGTTCTAACAATTGAAGTAATATTATAAACAACATTTACTCAAACTACAGTACAAGTTATTTAGTAATTATGCACAAATTCTCCAGAGGTAGGATGTTGGGACATGTACTAGAAACTGGCAAACTGCTGGATATCTCCTTTAACATGGGCTTAAAAGAAAATTGACAGATATGCCACACACTCCTATGCATGCTTTATGTCTTGTATGTTACTTTCTAACAGTTGAGCACCATTTAATTAACAATCCGTAAATTTATCTTCTATCCAAGATCAATAAAAGTCCTTCTACGTGGGTTAGGCTCAAATCATCTGTAGACCCATATTAACTTACAATGTTTAATCCTTAAGTCATTTTTTTGCACTTACTCTCTTTCAAATATGTCAGAAAATTTGTATGACCTGATTCCAGCTTTGAAGAAAATTAATTCATATTTTTCTATTAAACTTACGATGATATTTCATACCAGTAACCTTTTAGACTTTTTTTATTTTATTATGACAATTATTAGTCTAAATCCATTTAAATATAAATAATGGGTTTATTTTTCAGTGAGTAAAGACATCATTATCATTCCATTATTTTTCCTTTTTGCTAAATGCTGCACAACTGTCTTGGAACTGTTATAAAATCTAATTTGTTGTTAATATACTATAATTATCAGAAGAAAAAACAAACATAAGTGTCACTTACATAATGTTTTATCATTTTTGTTTGTAATGCTGTATTTAAGGAAATTAATCATTTAATCAAGAGGCCAGAATGGTCTTATTTCTCCATAAGGAGAACCCGTGTTGTTGTCTTCTTTAAACTAGTCTTTAAAATCAAGTCACATGCCTTTTGTGTTTTTATTTACAGTGTACCACATTGACTAATGTAACATTGTTTTATATATTAAACAAATAATGTGTACTGTTTATTATATAATATAAGATGAAACTCCTAAGACAGTACCTTATTTATTAAACCCACATTATGTTTTAAACCCTATTGTGTTATTTTTTCAATATTCATTCCAAAAAGCGAATAAGGGATGTAGCTTTCATTTTCTTAGTCATGATCCTTTGATGCACACATCCAAAACTACACTCATTGCCCACCCTTAATTTAAAAAATTGAACCCTGTTAATGATTGTCCGGTGGCATTTTAACAACAATTTTTAATCAATTATGCCTATCAACATTACAAAATAGTTAAGGTTATGACAGAGTTAGATTTGGTGCCACTAACAGGCATCTGCTTTCTCAGATCTTCTCCTATGTTCTTATTCACATAAAATTTGACAAGTCAGATACTCGGATACGTTTCATTATTTAGCTTTGAGTGACACATCAAGTTTGACCTATTATACGCTTTGAAAAAGTGTCATATGTTTGATTCGAGTAGCATATCGAATTCGACCTTTGCAACACTAGGAACATTTTCTGTTTAATGGTCTGACTTACCAGTAAGATCTGAGTTTCTCTTCGATTTTTTGACCAACCAGTCACTTGAATTTATTGTCATTGGTTAGATCTGAGTAACACTTCGAATTTGACAAACCAGTCACTTAAATTTATTGCCAATGGTTATTAACTTTGTAGAGGGCCAAAAGAGCTGGCTATGATAATTTATTACCTGAAATGTCTTTACAGAGTGTTGAAGTATTGTTACCTGTAATAGATAAACTGTTCAACCACATTTTTGCAACTGGTATTTTACCCTGAAAGTTGGACAAAAGGTATAATTGTTCCAGTTCCAAAAGGGGAAGCTTAAATGATGTAAATAGCTACAGAGGTATAACCCTAACTAGCATATTTTTGAAAGATATCTTTAAATATCATTTATAAAAGGTTAATTTATAGGGTAGAAGATAATTACATATTAAATGATTTTCAGTATGGTTTTAGGAAACATCTTAGTACAACAGATTGTATGTTTGTTTAGCATTGCATCGTTGATAAAGTTTTTATTTACGAGAAAAATAATGTGTTTTTGCTGCTTTGTTGATTTCAAAAAGGCATTCGAATTTGTACATAGTCATGGATTGTAAAGTTCGTAAGATATGGCTGTTCATCTAAAATAGTAAAATTAATACAGAATATGTATTCATCTGTTAACACACGTGTTCGTTCTAGTGGCATTTTTTCTGACTTCTTTGCTCGTTTCTCTGGAGTCAAACAAGGAGATACTTATCACCTTAATTTTTTTGTTGTTTATACACGACATGTACTTTGTTTGACTCTATGATTTTGCCAATTCTATTTTATGGTAGTGAAATCTGGGGATTTCATAATGCCTTTGATATTAAACGCATACATACAAAAAATTCAAACAAATATTTGATAACTAAACAACAGATATATAAATGCAGAATTAGGAAGGTTTCCTTTTATTGTTGAACACAAAGTTTGCATGTTGAAATATTGGTTTAAAATTATTACTTATACAAAAACTATTTTATTTGACAGACAATAATGGCCATCTAATTCTAAAATAGGTTCGAAGTGTACAGTTATTATTCGACAATCGTGGATTATCTTTTTAAATGTAATCCATTTTGTAAAGAACATTTAAACTTGGCTATACATGTACAACGAAATTACGATCAGTATATTCAATACTGGTGCTCATCGATTGATAATAGCAATAAACTAGATACATATCGTACATTTAAAAATGTTTTGAAATAGAACCTTATTTAGTAATAGCTTATCCTTTAAATTGTCTTTAAACTGTTAAACATCGAATTTGATCAGTCAGTTACTTTTATTGGCATTGTTTAGATCTTGGTAGCACTTCGAATTAGACCAATCAGTTTCTTTCAATTATTGTCATTGGTTAGATCTAAGTGACGCATCGAATTTGACCAATCAATCTTTTTATTTATTGCCATTAATTAGATCAAAGTAACACATCGACTTTGACCAATCAGTCCTTTTATTTATTGCGATTGGTAAGATCTAAGGAACTCATGGAGTTTGACAAATCAGATCCTTTAACTGCTTTTCATCGGTTAGATATTAGATTCATTATCATTGGTTAATTTATTAAAATGAAAATGGTCCGAGACATACAATATGTATGTTCTAGGACATGCTGTAATCTGACCGATCGGACAGTTGTAAACTCGTCCCCCGATCCATCTATCTATCCTTGTTGTAAACGTGTGTTAGAATGACGGCCGTGACAAACATCCCGTAGAGGAATATCAGGACACATGCCAGCTTTATCTTGTCTCCGAGAGTAAGTGGTTTGTCCGGATCTGAAAAAAACGGCATGGATACAAAATATTGTCACAAATGTCATCAAACTTTTCAGTCAACTTTCAAGTTTCTTTTTAGTAAATACGGCAGTTTTCTTACTGTTTTGTTTTGTCGATTAAATTAAATAAATATCGCCCTCCTATATTTATACTTGAAAATTGCACAAGGCATTAAAACGGTAGCTTCTTCACAAAAGTCTAAATAAGAAGCGCAAAAGATGACCACATAAAATTCCAACTTCCGAAATACAGTGGTAGTAAACGTCCAGTAAACCGTTAAACGATTGAGAAGGTTTACTGGTTACTGAATTTGTGGCCGTTACCTTCCCTAGTTCCAACTAAACAAAATAATTGAGTCGATATCATTATACTTTTAGAATAATTACTTAGAAACCGTGCATGTACATCATCGATAGATCCAGGGAAGGGATAGGGATGCATCTCCAACCCCCACACCAACCAGGTAAAAGAGTAGTGTTGCAAAGCACATATATATGTAAGCTTAAAAATACTTTAGCTTTTAAAGTAAATGATTGTCTGTTGACTCTTAGGTCGAGGTTAGGGTCCCTTACTCTCTCTCCCCCCCCCCCCACTTTCTCTCTCTCTCTCTCTTTCTCTCTCCTCCCTCTCTCTCTCTCTCTCTGTATATATATATATATATATATATATATATATATATATATATATATATATATATATATATATATATATATATATATATATATATATATAGATATATAGATTTGACAACATTGGAAAAGCATCTTATCTGAATCCCTTTTCTAAAAAGATGTGAACTAACACATAGAAATAGAGACAGTCAATTATTGCGAGGAAACAAATGAATGCAGGTACATGTAAATTTATTATTTAGTTACATAAACAGGAAAATAACAAATATGCAAAGTAGTAGATCAATTATAGCGATGTGTGGTTCTAACTTAATAACACTGTCACCTATAGTGAAAAACTATGTGAACGTAAGTTAGTATCAATTCCGAGACTAGGTGAAGTAAAGTGGAAAAAAAGTAAAAAGAAAAAAATCTAAGTAGTACTTAAAGTGATCTGATTTGAGCGAAGTGAAAAAGATCGGTACTGAGGGTTAAAATCATACCTTATACCTTCTGAGTCTGATAATTAAGAAAAATCATTGAAAATGTTACTAATCAACTTAAAAATTAAAAACAATAAACATTTAACCTAAAAACTGTGTTTAAACTTACCTTTAACTAAATGAAGAAAAATGCAGGGCCGAATCGAGACAAAAGTAACTCATGCTTTACTTTTTAAAAAAATTGGATTGCATCATTTCCAACTTAGAAACATTTTAAAATATTTGTTATCTGTAATTTGATTTCGCTGTATACTTTCTCTGCAGTACGAAAGAAATTGAATTTAAAATAAAAACACCTTTGTACAAAACTAGTTTTAGACTAAATCTGATAGGTTCCTTTAGTTTATTCATTCGATATTCCTAGCAATGAAGAGCTAAAGTGTGTCCAGCATACAAGCTGTGATTCATTGTTTTGTTTTTTGTTTTCATTTTTACTATGTCAAGACGTGAATCTTCTGTTATATATATACATGTATGTATATATACGTATAGAAATAAAATAACACTTGTTTGTGTTAACAATATATATATATATATATATATTAATTTGCCGAAAATGTGAGTGTGGCCGTTTTAAAAACAAATAAAATATTACTCTACAGTTCCGTGGACAATTTACACACAAGAATGATAAATAAAAAAACATGATAAACATTCGCTATTCTTATACTTGTTGATGCGATTATATCCTAATACTGGTGATTTCCAAATTTATAAATGGATACATTGTTACTGGGGAAAAAGCTTACAAAACAACCTGAAATAGCCTAATGCAATAATATATATGATATATTTTTGGTGATGATTGGCGACGCGCTGGAGCGCGACGCTTATATTATGGAATGCTCACAGAAATTTGAACATGGGGAAAGTTTGTTTTGCGGACTTTCTAATAGGTAAATAAGAAAAGGTCCTATCAAAATTTTCACAGATATTTAAATTTTATCTACCAGTAGACAAAGGCAAACCTGATCAATACGGGTCCTATTCGGTAAACATTGTTCTATTTTTATGTTTTTATTTGTATATTCACTTTTGCGTGTTTGTAACTTTCAAAATGAAAAAAAACACACAACATACTACGTGCGAGAAAAAAACTATCTGAACAATACTTATTTCTAAGGCTGCTGCACATGTGCAATTTCTGCTTGTACACTTAAGTTTTATAGTTAATTATGATAATTTTACTTTTTTTTCTACAGATGTAACGTCTCAGAAAACCTCCAAAGACGTTGGGTTTTGGTTTTTATTTTGTTTTAAACCATTCTATGGTCTTAGGAATATAAGTTATACAGGCTTTTTCTAGAAAAATTATAGTATACTGAAAACTTTGAAAACTTTAAAAAAAACCATAACGCGGGTAATTTTGTTGCTTGCTCCAATATTGCTTTAATCTTTTTACATCTCCAACTTTTTGTGTCGGTTTTGATGCTTCGCATTAACGACTTTTCTTGTTACGTAAGTGTAGTTAATTGTGACTGGTTTGACACAAAATTCGGTCACCGGGAATAGTGCCCACCAGGATAAGTAGGCATAAAGGACATATAAGGATGTCACACAATGTAGCTAACTGACAGGACATATAAGGATGTCACACAATGTAGCTAACTGACAGGACATATAAGGATGTCACACAATGTAGCTAACTGACAACCATTTCAGTTACACGTAAATATGGCATATTTAATCTCGGTCATTAAAGATACGTTCACACGTACATTCGCATGCATGTGCGCATATACATGGAAAGGCATTTATATAAGTTTAAAACATATCTGCCAATCAAACAATTTCATGTTCATTTACTCATTTTGTGTGTCACACTAATTTGCATATTTAAATAAAGTTCTAACTTAACTTCCAAACACACACATCAAAACTCGCACGTTAACACCTCTACGTAAAAACACTTACATGTAGTATAAAGTACACATGCAAACACAAACGCACATTCAATTTGCATGCAAGCATTTCTTATCTGCATAAACATATAAACCAACTCTTAAAATTTGATAGAGTGAATTCTGAATGTCGTATATATTCAACCAACTGTAGCCTATTAGGTATGTATGTTTATAAAGTTTTTTTAATAAAATGGGTGCAAGCACCGGCATAATTAAAGCATTGGCAAATCTGTCCCACGGTTACCTGCAAAACCGGTAAAATCCAATGGACGAGTGTTCACTATTGAGCGCTCCGTGGGGTTTTCTGTCATCTGGGCATTATGGACTTCCTGTCGATGAGTCTCACTTTCCGCCGGAAGTCGCTGAATGTCTTCATGTCCTGACAATGTTCGCACATTCAATAGCACCGGAATGGCACCTGGAGGACTTCTCTTAGACACCTTAAGTGAAAGAAATCTATCGCTTTGTAAAATTAAATTAAATTAGTTGAGTTTCTAATAAAAAAACAAAACAAAACACAGAAGCATTAACATCTGCTCTATACTGTTATTAACACTTTAATGATTGATCAGTGATAAGATTCATTACAACATAACTCGGATACATCAACACGCACATTTTAGCAAGACATTTCATGTTATTTGGCATTATTTACGATATTTACGATGTTATGTCTTGCTCAAAGTGCTGGATACTACTTTTGGATTTTAATGTGACACTCCTTAATAAAGAGATACAAATCTTGAAAAGTGTTTTGTGCTTTTAAATGCGGATGATCGAATGGCGTTGGTAAAGCGGTGTATACAAGCTACGCGGGGAAAAAAGCTTACAAACAAGTGATTTAATCAAACCATACGAAGTTTTAGTTTTACCGGTGGTCGACATAATGATGAAGTATTGGAACGGTCACAGTGGTAGACATGTAAACAAGTTTTACCAGCCTTGCTGCTGGGTTAACTCTTTAACGACGCGGTTTAAACGTCTTCCAAAGTTGCACATTAAGCAACGGTTACTGTGGTTGCAATTGGAACACCTCGGATAATTCACGAATCACCTCTCGGATGTATGTAGGTAGTCGGATCACCTCCGCCATTTCCCAAAATGGGACTACTTCTGAGACAGACTTCAAAACAGCAAACAAAGATGGCAGCTCGGGTGACAGCTCACTACAGTGCGATGCCTGTAAAACTTCAATTTGTGGCGGATTCAATTTTAAATCATCCAATATCAATTTACCAAGCGCTGCAGACACGCAGCTGCAAAACGATGGCAGTGTTTATGTTTTTTGCGAACTACATAGGCATATTTGCCTTCCGATTTCCGGCGAACAAAACGATCGTGATTTCACCAAGTATCATTGCACCATATGCATCCGAGGGATAATTGTCCCGGGGGCGGAATTACCCGAGGAGTTCCGATTGCTGTGGTTATTGTACGGATGGGTGGCCGTTGAAGAGCGCCGGCCTGCATTACATTGGTGGGTTAAGCAGTTTCCAAAGTTGCGCGGTTAAACAACCGTATCTGCACGCATGGGTGACCGTTGGAGAGCGCCAGCGTTACAGTATTAAATTGTACGTGCTGTAATGCAATAAACTTCTTGTGGTCCAGTTAATATGTAAATAAAGTTTAACTCTGTGTATACACCACACTACATTACAAATCATTGGGTGTATTCTGATGTATAGATACCCTTTGGGATACAGGAAGAAGGAGAAGAAAGAAGAAGCAGAAAAAGAAGAAAGAGAAAGAAAGAAAGAAAACATGGAATTCAGTTTGACCTCCGTCAGATGGTCCCTTTGTTCAAAACCACAATTCTATTTACTCTACAGTGTTACAGGTCGTCACTACCGTGGTTCAGGTTCATTCGAGGACAATCGAGAGAATTGCCATTAATTAAGGTTGTAAGAATGAAACGCGTCGCGACGCCTTTCAGCTATTTTTAACCGTTTTTAGCTTAGCAACCTAGTATATCAATAATCTGTGCATGCACCGACTTACGATATTGCGCTGATTGGCTCAATATTTACTATGCACATATGTTAAGAGTTTAACCATTTAGAAATTATAATAAGTACAATTTTATTAACATTTTAGAGGTTTCAATATAATCTGAATACAAATATTAATTATAATACATCAACCTAGGCACCCCGACAAACATGCAAGAACACAACAAAACAGCTATCATTCAGATCTCGGCTACGTACATTTACTTATAAGAAAATTACTGATAAACATCTGTATGTTTCGATGCAGATTGTCTTTGATGGTGTTTCACGTGAGTCAGCTACATGCTATTATGTTCATCTGAGCATCACGGTCGTTAAGTTGAATACATTTCAGATTCACAAAGTGCACTGAAAACGGAGATACAACAAACGCTCAGATATCCAAACACGTTTTAAATGATTCTTTTTACCGAATATTATATGCATGCGTAGTTTAGATTAAAGTTTATACTGTCTCTGCATTCTATTTATACTAGGGTTAGATGAGTAACGTCTCCACTACATATCACTGGCCAAATAAAAGCGGCCCTGTCTGATTTTGCAGTCCTGTTTCATTGAAGTCTTGTTCTCATTCTGACAATGCAGATAACGATTCGAACACGTAACTGTTAGACTAAAAATTCACAACAATAATGCCCGTTTGAATGTACATTTTACTTTAAAGATTCGGAAAACTTATAATCAACTCAAATCGAATATAACGTTAATACAATTACTGCATTTTGTTATCTGTTATGCAATGTTGCTGCCTTCTTTCGGTACAATACAAAAGAAGGTAAATGAAAACACGTTTGTTTTCTAATGTGGGTTTGGACTAAATCCGATAGCTTACTTGTAACCACAGTTGTTTACATTTAAATTGCACGTACACCCTTAAAGATGGTGCACGACAGTTTGCTCCAAACATTTTCTCTCAAATAACCAAATAAGTCATTTGTACCTGTGTGAACAGTCATTGATAAATCCTCACTCATAAATCCTCGTACATTTTTTAATTTTTTGAATGAAATGTCCCAGGAATTTTCTTGGTTAATGACTCTGTTTTGATTCTAAACACTTTATATAAACAAAATATATCCTTAAAAAATGGCGGGGCGGTAAGGCATTAATTGGTAAGGCATTAAATTAGACAAATTGTTGATTTTTTTTATCTTTCATCTTTTCACAAAAATGAGCTTTTTTACAAACAGAAACATCAAATGATACAAAAAATCGCTTCCTCCTTTGCGTCTCATTTTTTTAAAGATTCTCACTTTTCAAACAGACGCTAGCAAAATCAAGTGATGTTTTATGCATAAATCACCCAAATTCTGAAGGTAAATTAATTTAGTATTGTTTATGACTTTAGTAACCACCCCTTTATAAAACTGTTGCGCTCCTGTGTACATTTAATAGGAACACTATATAACGTTTCTTGGAATTTCTACCAATGCAGGTCCCTCTGATTCGGTCTGTCCTTGCGTCAGAATATGTTAAGTAGGTCAAACGTGAGGTACGTCAGCTACGCAGAAACAGGTGCTTCGGCATTTTTTAATAGTTAAAAGAACACATCATCGTTATGTTTAACAATAACAGTGAAACACTGGGGACAGTCAGCTGGCGGAACCACTTGGATATCTGAAACACATCCCCACATTAAAGTTAGCGTCCCGACAGGGATACGATCCCACGCTATGAGGTGAGGATAGGGCATAAAGAGTATCCCCCCAAAAAAAAAAATACAAATCAACCACACTACCCACTAGGCCACGGGTGCCCCACAATATGGTGTACAGAGTTCACTTGTACATTGACCCATTTCGACAATAAGAAAGTCGTACAGAGTTAAATAGACAATAAAAATGTTTCTTATTAGAAAATAAATTAACCGTCGGCGAAGATCTTGCCTCAAGGAAGAACTATAATATAACTATAATAATGCCCGCCAACGAATGGGTGTGAAACGAATATTATGGGTGAAAATGCCAAAGCCCTTCATCATCATCGTCGTCGTCGTTAGTTTAAATAGGCATGCAATGATACAGTTGCGAACTGCAACTGAAAGGATTGATAATAGATGTAAATGCTTGTTTTTATTTCGTAAGTTGGACAGAATACTGCTGAAAGATTGACACGTATGCAGACTGTTGTAAAAACGGTAATGTAATCGACGTTTTGTTATCGTCAATCGAGCCAAGCGTACAGGTAAAACGCAACATACGAACATTTTACACACGAATCAGGCGTTTATTTTGGATGCTCGTCATAAAGAAGTGAACATTAAAGCGACTCGGTCACAGATTCGTTATATGTCACACAGCAACACCATAGATTTAGAATAATTATGTCTATGTTTGCTGTCAAGCCATCCGGTGTATTGTTTATGACTGACGTATTAACATGACTTATATAACCGCGTGGTATCTTGTGGGCTTAAAAAGTAATAACGCGAAGGGACGCTTTTGAATCCTCAACCTAAAGACAACGCATTATTTTGCACGACAGTATGCTCATACATAATCAGATGGTTTGTTTTATTACACAATTACACAATTTAATAGGGTTAAACAACGTATTTCTTTTGGGAACAACAATGTAAAAACAATGTGAATGTAATCTTAAGTGGCCATGTCGCCTTAAAGATAGTATCCAGCAGTTTGCCTATATCTAATATATGTCACAACATCTCACCTCTGTTTGGGGTATATGTACATAATTTCTGCAGAAAAATGATATTTTAGTTTTAGCTTTGACAATTTTCAATAATGTCTCAAATTTTAGGTAGTAAAACTCGCTAATCAAAACTTAAATTCATTATTTTCGAATCTATAAATAAGAACGATTGCGATTATTGCTAAAAATAGACATCGACATCACCGCGGATGACGTGGATGTGCTAAAACATAAGTGGTCACGTGGTTTTCTTAGTTTAAAAATAGCTAACTGTGCAGCGTGGCTCAGATTGGAAATACATGTTTGAAATGACAATTGTGACGTTATGGTTCACTTTTGAGACAGGCGAAGGACATCAATAAACAACATTTTGCGAGATCTTTTCAGGTAACAGTGTATACACTTGGCATTGACGTAGCTCCCACTATGCATTTCAGGCCCGGGCACGCACATTATCATCACCATCATCATAGTATTGGTAGTAGTAGTAGTAGTAGTTTGTTGTTGTTGTAGTAGTTGTTTTGCATTATGTGTCATACTAAGCAAAATAATTTGCGTTGTTGTTCACTTTGTTTCTTCAATTGTATTTTTATTCCCCTTTGAAGAACTTAGTTAACAAAAAGCATTTAAAGCTGTGAATAAATAAGATAAGCAAAGTAAAAAAGGCAACAAATTATCCAAAATACCTGAGTCGCCATGACATCAAAATGTTTAGATCGGAATGATTATTTTGTCCGACGTTGCGTTATTTCTTCACGATATATTAATCTCCAATGACACAATACATAAGAGGCCTTCAAATTCATTAATTTGTAAACATGTCGTTTGAGTGTAACTTGTGCATATGTAGACAAGACTAAATTGACTACAGCAAACAAATGAATGTGTATCCCGTTTTAGTGCGGAATGAGCGGTGGTCCCGAAATGAAACGTGTTCCGGCTCAGTACTCTAAGTTGACCTGAGGTTCAATCTTCCTTCTTCTTTTCTCCTTCTCCTTCTGCCTCTTCTTCTCCTTTTCTACATCCTCTACATCTTTTCTTCTCCCCTTCTTATTATTCTTCCTATTATTCTTATGCTTTTCCTCATCTTACTCCTCTTCTTCTTTTCTTTCTTTTTCTTCGCCTATTTCTCCTTAACATGTTTAGTCTCATACTCAGCCATGTTCTTCTTCTCTCATTGCCTTCCTCTCCATGTCGTTTATTTTCCTCTTCTTGTTCCTATTCATTTCGTCCTTCTGCCGAATTGTTTCCTGCTTCTACTGTTAATCTTCTTCTTATCCTTCTTTTTATATTTCTTTGTCTCCATATTCTCTTCTTTATTTTCTTATTCTTTTCCATCTTCTTTTTTCTTATTCTGTATTCCTTCTTCTTCTGTACTTTCTCTTATACGACGCAGACAACGACATAAACTTTGTTCTCACTTCATGTCTATCTATACCTCAATGTATACAGTTTTTAGACTGCTTGTCTACTGATTGGTACCATTTAGCTGCTAGACTGTTATCCGCCATGCAAATTCAGTGAGAATATGCATGTCAAAAAATGAAGATTTACATAACACGAACTTATCTTTTACGACAGATTTGACTATGGGATTATTTTATTTAATATTTTATATCTTGTTAGGTAAAATTTTCAAAAACGTTCATCAAATAACCAAATATAAACAGTGGTTTTAATATAAGGCATTTAAATATGTTAGAGATAATGGTTTCAGAAGAAAATGAAACACAATCATCGAATATTATTTAATTTTGCTATTGGTTTGTTTTCTTGTTTGTTGTTGTTGTTTCCTTTTTTTTCCAATTTTTTTTTTAGTGAAAATGCGGCCAAGAGAATATGAATTTGGAGGGCCTGCTAAACAAATCTTCATTTTGACTAAAACGGAACTTTTCATAAGAAACGCGATTTTTTCTTAAAAAATGATACATTTTCACTAAATTTACTTATTGGCAACTGGAGTGCGACGCCTGTATATGGAATGCTTACTGAAATTTGCTCATGGTGAAAGTCAGTTTTGCGGACTTTCATAAATCTGATAAAATACGGGTCACAGTTCGGCGTTCTGTTTTTCTTATTTACTTTAATGTATTTTTATATTTATTTTTGTGTGCTTGTAACTTTCACATAAACATGGCAAAAAATTAAAACAAAAACGAGAGACTTTGGTTTACTTCTTTTTATCATTAAAATGTCTAAACCTAGAACGTAATTATACATGGATTCTCGGTACACCGTTACGTATTCATACTTACACAAGGAGCTACGAATGCTTCTCGGTACGTCCTACGATGTTGTTGGAAAAGATGTTAAGGTCATGGTATTGGGATTGTAGGGTTCAAAATTTAAACCCGCGACCCGTTTAGTTTTCAAACAGGTCTTATTCGATTAAGTTAATCTACTAAACGTCCAACACAAGCATTTACAACATGCTTGAATTATTCTTGGTCGAAAGGTTAAAGTTATAGACTCAAATCGGAGGGTTTGAGTTCAAAGCCCATACCCGACATGACATTTTAGTCCTTGACCAATTCCTTATTTTCACGAACATTTTGCAAAACAAACACAACAGAATATGTTCTGACTAAGTATGACTTTCCTGACCACTTCCTTACCGCCTTATCCATAGATGTAATAAACTGGAGTATCCATCTTGGATATTATTGAAAACTTGCTTTTTAATAATAAGCCATTAGATATTTTGTAGTATTTCGGTCTTATATTGAATGACATACTACCTTTCATTTGACAGCAACTTTTGTGAAGTTATATTTTTAACGCCAGTTCAATGTGCAATTACTAACCGCATTAGCACATAACTATTGAATAAATGCCTTGAATCAGCATTATTTCCATCGGGATCAATGACATGCCAGGTCGTTCTGTTTACCGTTTCTCACAGTTTTCGTCTTCATCTATTCCACTTCAAAATGCGTGAAGTGATGTAATTTTAGGAATCACTAAACTTTGATCTCCGTGTACATAACGCTGAAAAACACTACCAACTGCTCGCGTGCATTTTCTGCTTGTACACTTTAGTTTTATAGTTAATTGTAACAATTTTGCCATTTGTTTCCCAGCATATGGAACATCTTTAAAAAATCTATTAAATGGTGTCGGTTTTTTTCTTCTTTATAAGTTGTTTTTGTTTTAAACCATTCTATGGTCTCAGGATTATACATTATACATACGTTTTTGTGATTTAAAGTTACTGAAAACTATTAAATAAAAACCATAACTTTTCAAATATGTCTTCTTATTTGCTACCAAACTGTTTTAACCTGTTTACCTGCTCCATTGTTTGCGTCACCTTCGATGCTTCATGTCAATGACTTTTCTTGTTCTTGATCCCTGACAGGCCTCAGCCCTAGGGGCTTTGATAAGAGGATCCCCATGGTGCGATCAACGCTGTTTATGCATCTGAATTTGTCCATGATTTCACTGGTGTAATTTCTCAGACATTTTGAAACTTCATTAGTCATTAATCCGTTCGTTCCAGTGCCCCGATAAAATAGCTTGAATGAAACCAATAAAACTCTTTAGTTTGATTTCTCAGTCAATGGACAACAATAGACGTTGTTCCCCACAACTTGTTTCACATTTTAACAAATAACCAGAGCTAAAATTAACTTCAATATTCCTTGTATTTATAGATAGTTTCCACATCCGTGAAAATCCCTTATCTTGGCAGCCATCTTTGATGGTAACTTCAAGGAATTTTCATATGAATTGTATAGAAGGGTAAATTTTATTTTCTTGTAATTTCATCATTTGTAGTCCCAAAATTAAAAGCTATACACCATTGAAAAGCTCTTGAAATTCATATTTTTAGAATACAATATTTTTACAATTGATAAATGCACACAGAATTAATACACAGAAATAAATAAAACCATTGGCTCATACTTAAAACAAAAGAAACAGTGTATCATTTTCGGTTATATTTCTTTAACCTTTTAAACTATCAAAATATAGTTTTGATATTTAAAATACTTTATAAAAGCTGTTTAATTTGATATAAAATTCAGTAAAATAGACTGAAAAATAAAAACACAGTGGTGAGCACATATTTCCCGATTTCGGCCCGCATTAGCTTCTGCCCACAAAGATGGCTGCCTTAAAACTGTCTTATCAGTGTCGATGACATCACATAGAAACTATCTATAGCTTACAGCTCTTACTAGATAAGTTTCTATTGGGGGTGGGAGGCTTGTACCGAACCGCAATTTTGTATTTTATGAACATAGGCCCCTATCATAATATTGGTGATTATACTTTCGTATTATTGTCTTTCGTTCGCTTCATGAAATAATCGCGTTAATTGGGTCGCCGAGAACGGCTCTCGAGAACGATGCCTCTTATGGAATGCAATGTTATGGGAACGATAGTGTAGCAGTCAATAACACGATGTCGCAGGTGTTCTGTGTGACACTCTTCAGAGAAAAGAACACCGTGTTCCGGGTTTTTTAACAAAGAAGCTGACAGAAATAAACTGTAGCTTGCAATTATAAAACGTAGCAGGCATTAACAGTAATTCGCAGCCGTTCGGCTTAGTCTTATTTAAAAAAAGAAAAGAAAACGAGTGTAGGTTAGACGCCACTAAACAAGTTTGTTCTATATTCTTAAGTGAATCGCGAACAGATGGAAACAAATTGCACCATGACCAAGTTATGAAGGACCCCCATAACCATATATAGGTGAAACAAGCTATTTATTGTCTATCAGAAAGACCCAGAAATAAGGCAACTTTTGCAACTTGTAAGAAGGTTCAGCTTCATAGACTGCGCATACCGCCAAATTGCCAGTCGGTAACCGCCAAATTTCAATGAAATATGTACTTCTTGTAAAAGTGGATCAGTCCATTATTGTGCATAGGGGTTAAAGACTTGTGTTTTCTTTTAATTCTACATAGTTTCAGCTTCCTTTTCGTACCAAAAGGTTCAGATTAGCTTCAAAATAGGAAATGTTATGCCAACACATAGCAACGGACTGTTACTAAAGAGAAAAAGTCCAATGTCACACATTATACTTCCGGTCGGTATTTAGTGTAACCACCCCTGTAGCTGAGCAATCGGAACACCTCGGATAATTCACGAATCATCTCCCGGATGTATGTAGGTAGTGGGATCACCTCGGCCATTTCCCTTAATGGGACTTATTTTTGTGACTGAAGGTCAAAGAAAAGACGACAGCTCGGATGACAGTTCACTATAGTACGATGCCAGTTAAACTTCAATTTGTGACTGCTTCGAACTTAAATCATCAAAGTTTATTAAAAAAAACAACAACAACACAGCAAACAAAACAGCTGTCAAACGACGCCATATTCTTTCGACTTCCGGCGAACAAAACGATCGTGATTTCTTTAAGTATCGTTGCACCAGATACATCCGAGGGATGATTATATCATTGCACCAGATACATCCGAGGGATGATTATATCATTGCACCAGATACATCCGAGGGATGATTGACCCGAGGACAAAATTACCCCAGGAGTTCCGATTATGTAGCTGAGCTTCCCCCCCCCCCCCCCCCCCACCGCATTGAATTTCTTGACACTCTTTACAGATAGATACCTAATTCACTTTGTTTCCGAGTGAAATTGATGATGTGAAATGAATAATAATAATAATAATAATAATAATAATAATAATAATAATATGAATTAACACTGTAATGACCTAAAATAAACAACAAAGATATGCATAGGCCAATGTTTCGGGAAAATTTCTTCAATGTTAAAAGGAAAATTATCGTGCATTAAGATTATTTTATGACTGGTTGATTTGGATGATGATTAAATTATTAAGACAGGGCTTGTATATATACTAAATGAGTTGTTCTGTTACTTAATAATGTAACTGTTGATCCGAAGAACAAGATTGTCAAGGCTCATATATGCCATTGCGTTGCGTAAACATTTTCTTTTGTTAAATGCTCTATTTACAAAATTCTAATTTTACATTATTTTTCGGCGACTTTGATGCTCTGCATAAACACTTTCTTGTTCTTGTTGGTAGGCCTACTTTAATGTTGAGTGGAGTCAGTTACTGACTCGTGGTACACTAATTTAGTGTAGTGTGTTAGCATAGTGTAGTGTGATCGCAAAACAGCAAGCGTTTGATCACAGAGATCGATCGAAAAATTGCCCGTATACGGAAATAGTTATTTATTGCAAGTTTATTTACAGTTACATGCTCTTTTCCAGCTTTAAGTTTTCTGTGGGTGATAGTTTGTACAGGCACATTTACGGACGGTGTAACACATTAGGTAATTACCATGCCTTCATATTGAAAGCATTACTGTTCTGATATTTATCATATAAATCGTTCTGTAAAACATTTACCCAAGAGATATTCTGGTGAGCCCTATAATAGGGCCTATTACCGGTGACCCAATTTTGTTTTAAAACTATTCAGCACACCATTTTTTTTTAACACAGCAGTGTAATCAACAACGAAAATATTCATACTTCTTTTTTACCTAACTTTGTACTTTTTTATTTGCATTTGCTCCAATAAGAATGTATAAACTTGGAAATCACAGCTATTGGGATATCCCTGGTAATCAGGTCAACAAGTATAAAAAAATGAATGTTGAATGTTTAATATGATGTTCAGTTATAGTTTATTTAAAGGACTACCCAGTGTGGGATTCCAACAATAGCTCCAGCTGTAGAATAATTCATGACAATCATTGATGATATTTTTTGATTGTCACATTCATTCTGCCTGTCTTAAATGTTTGTTCTTAAATTATTTTGAGAGATTTATAATTATTCTCCAACTTAATAACTTTGATTCAATTATTTAAGTATAAGAAGTTTAAGAAACAAAATCTATCTATATCTATCTATATATATATATATATATATATATATATATATATATATATATATATATATATATATATATATATATATATATAATACAGTAATTCGCTGATTTAACAGCAGTTAAGAAAAGCCTTGAAGCTGCTTTAATATTTAATTATACACATCTCAAGTTTATTATTTTTGTTCACATTTTCTAGCAAATGCTATCAACTTTCTAATACGAATGAACCTAATTAAAACAGTTTTCTTGCAAAGTTTTGTGGTGATGGTTGACTTTGTGTATGCAGGAAAAAAGTGTGGTGAGACTTTACATAAGTTTGAAATTTTGGGCTGATCTGGATCTAGGGCATCCGAACAAAATCCTGTGTAAGACTATGAACATGGTTGTTGTTTATAAAAACCCAAGTACAAAGGCTTTTTTTCAAAGAACTTTAAGACTCCTAGTGCAATGGTATTCATTTCACAGTCTAAAGTTATTAAACGATTTGTTTTAAAAAAAAATCGCTTCTGTTCCAATCTCACCAGGAAATAAATGAAAGTTTATGAACAACATTCTCTGCAAATAACAAAATGAACATAGCTCCTTGCTATTTTTTTGCAACCTAAGACTCCCATATTTTTTCCATCCCATTAGAACTAATATGTATTTACACATATCAATAACAGATAAGTAGTTTAATTAAGTCAATAAAAAAAATGGTTACTTACTGAACATTTCATATGCAAATACTTTACTGTTAAATTGCACTGAATGCTTAAGTAGTAAAAATTACATATATTTGTGTTCCGTTGTGAAATGTCAACCTGCATTTTTGTAAATACACAATTTTATTACAGATGCAATCAAGGATATAAGGAAATATCATTATTTGTTAATAAAACATATGTTAAATGTATTTATTTATTTGCCTATCAATTTTGTAATGATTTGGTTAAATAACAGCCTATCAGACTTGTTTGCTTGTTTATTAGGTTTATCGTCCCACCAACAGTATTTCTGTTATCTGGAGACGGTGTCCACTTAAAGCAGATATAGTGCTGCCTTCACTGTGTATAGCATGCCGTGAACACCTGGCATGATACCACACCCAGTCACATTATCCTGACACCGGGCCAACCAGTCGTGGAACTACCCTTATGTTTGCTTGAGCGTTAGCAAGGGAGCTATACCACTTCCATTTTTAACAACTTTGGTATGTCCCGGCCCGGGATCGAACCCGGGGCCTCCCGTACCTGGAGGCGACACTCTACCGATTGCGCTAGCAGGTCCGGTAAATCAGACATTTATTTTTTTTAAACATGTTGAGGGCCAGTTTTTATATGTACTCAGTATTTGAGACATAATTATCATACATAATTTAAGTGCACTTCTTCTGACAAGTTCAGATGACATTAATTTTTTTCATTTCCTTGCAGATCCCAACTAAATGTATCTCATGACTAATTTCTCAACTTTAAACAATTTTAAATCACAATTTTCTTATTTTTAATAAATAGCTCTCTAGTCTGAAAGGTTATTTTATAAGCATCAACAGTCATACAGTGTGTAATAATTTGGCTTCTAAGCAGTAAGCTTATGATTGAAGAATATCAGCAAAATGAACATATCATATTGGGTATTTCTGTAAATAGGATTTAGTGTATGGGATTATCAGAAACCATGAAGCTTAAGAAAACATGGTATCAGTGCAGAACATAATCTAATGAAGCTATTACATTTATAACTCCAATGCAAGAGACTTGAACATGTAATATATATATATACCAATCCTGAAAGTTACATATTGATATATTTTGTATCTTTAGCTGTTGTTTTCCAGGCAACAATTGTTGCTGAGACTGTCCAATGTAGATGAGAGCTGGGTGGGTACTAAGTGCGCTTCTCTGGATGAACATCTTGCATCTTGTTACTAACAAGAAGGATAGCTCGCCAGCAGTCGAGAAGCTTAAACAATCATGTAAGGAGACAGCAACATGTCCAGTTCAGTTCCCCAAGGAGGAACTGCAGTCTCGGCTCACCCCACTGCAGTACAGAGTCACTCAGGAGAAAGGCACAGAAAGGTAAGGGTTTGATATGATTATCTTTTGTCATTATGCTAACTCTTGGACTGCTGTACATATATTGACTGTACTTAGGCTAATTAAATCATGTGGATTTCTCTCAAGAGAAAGGCACAGAAAGGTGAGGGGTTGATTATATTTATCTGCTGTCATAATGCTAACTTGGAGCCTGCTGTGTGTAATATTGATCACATTTATGCTAAAGCAAATTGTGTTGCTTAAACTGAGATGGCTCCCAATGGGAGTCAACAACAAAGTAACGTTCTCAACATAGACTCTGGTTAATGCATACTAGCTAAGCCTGATGTTATGCACTTCCTGTTTTGAACTTTTTTTGGTAGCTTGTGCTTTCCATTTGTTTGAGGATTAACCTTCTAGCAATCTTGAGTTATAAAAATACAGTTATGAAATACATTTGTGTACATTTACATTGACATACTTATACATGTTACTAAATTTTGTATCCTTTTGCTAATTTAAGACTTTTTCTAGAGCATTGGTTTATTAATGGACTTTCTAGCAAATTGGACTAAAATAATTTTGCTCTCTTTAGATATATTTTTAAAACAGCCATTCCCAACTGAAACATTTTTTCCTTTGGAAATATGTGTCCCATCATGATTTCTTTTCCTTTGATAAATTTAGGGCCTTTTCTGGAGCCTATGTTGACTCAAAAGAAGAAGGTAGCTACCGCTGTGTCGTATGTGGGAACAGAATTTTCTCCTCTGAAGATAAGTTTAACTCTCACTCAGGGTGGCCATCCTTCAAGAATGTCCTTAGTTCCAAGAGTGTCACATTGCAAGATGACACATCACATGGTAGGTTCACAATTCTCTTATTTCGTTGATAAGGGGACATTACGCTTATTGATAACATTTTTGTTACTCTAGTTACGCTAGAGGGTAGGTATTTTAATATATTCAAACTGGACGTTTTAGTGTTTAAAAACAAAAAATAATGCTATTCATGTACAAAGGTAAACTTATTTGTTTTTTAATTAAAAATGTATAAGCAATCTCTATTGGTGGTAGCCCATTGGTGGTACGTATTTTCAGCAAGTTTATTTAAGGACACTCATCTAGGCTCACACAGTGTTATGCTTTGACTATTTTAATTCTACATGAACTTGTCTGCATTTTGATGTTGGTGTCTGAAGCATTTTTCAAAGTTAAAGTAAAATATAAACTTGACATTACTACAGTTTGTGTAAATAAAAACAGCCACAAAGGAGGCACCAAGAAGCAATTTTACAAGGTTTGAAATGTCTGTACTGTCCCCTTGTCAATTGGGAGAAAGATGCCCATTGTAAAGCTGTAAGAGAAGATAAATTCCTCGCTTTTACTTGAGATTCAGTCCATTATGTTTTGGAATTACTCAATGCTTTATTGGATTAAAAATCATTCAGTAGCTGAGGTAAAATATAATTGATTGAAGCTTTTTGATATGAAACTGTTTTTAAATTTAAAATGTTTCTTAGGATGTAAATAATTATGAAACTTAATTGTCTAATTTGTCATCAATTTTTATGACAAACATTTTTTAGAGCTCCAAATGAAAGTTTGTTTCCTGCTTAGTACTTTATTTCCCCTCTGTATATTACAGGTGGTCATTTTAAGCATCTCATTAATGGAGAATTAAGGAATATATTGTTTATCCTAACCAAATTAAATACTGAGTTTCCCTTTTTTTGAGCTTTGACTGTTTTTGTTGACTTTATAGGGGCGTCTGTGCCTGGTTGGTAACAGACACTGACAATGTTTCCTCAGCCCCTGGTAGTGTGAGTTTGAGTCAATGAATGGGCAAGAACTTTCATGTGGGGAGACCTTCCAGTTGACTGTTGCATGTCAGTGGTTCTACCCTGAGATATTGCAGAAGTCCTTCTCCACCAATAATAGCTGGTCTTAGCTAATGGGATTATAACTGTGACAGTTTAGTGAATAAAAACTAGGAACAAACAAAAAGCAAGAGCGGTTGAATTTTCTGCCTGCAGGCATGGAGCGAGTGGAGGTCACATGTTCCCAATGTGGGGCCCACTTGGGTCACTTGTTTTATGATGGTCCAGCTCCGACGGGCAATCGTTACTGTATCAATTCTGCGGCACTTGACTTTGAACCAAAATCAAAAACTGAAAATGACTTGGACAATGAATTAAAGGCCAAGAAACTGAAATTAGAACTGTAGTACTGTAGTGGCTTGTAATACATTAATCAGGAGTAAAGTTTATAGACAGTTTCAGATATTTTGTTATCTTTTTTTGGCCACATGTTTTTCAAAATAAAAAATATAAATGTATGTGATTTTGGTCACTCAGAATTATCAAATGCCAATGGATGCAATTTCTTTTCTCTAGACAAACAAAATAACATTTTATAACACAAACAAAAATGGCATTGCTTGCCAAAATGTGCAGGTGAAATTAAATTGGATGGAAAATACTGTTTTTTCCCTCAACTAAGATCTTATCCAAATATCTGAAAACATTTTTGTTATTGAAACAACTGACTGAAGTCTGATAAAGCAGATTGACTGAAGACTTTAAGTTCAGATTTTTTGGAAGAAATTTGTTTATTGAATTAATATGTGTACCATTAGCTTCTTCAGAGAATAAATAAAACAAACATTTTGAATATTTTTAAAGGTTTTTAAAAGACTGGCTCCGACAGTTGGTAAACTTGTCCACAATGACAAAAAAGAAGGCTTGTATCACTATTATAACTTGATTGATTGATACATTAATGTCAGTGAAACTTTATGAATAATTGATATATTTTTTCATATTCCAGGTCAAATGTAAATTCCAGTGACAGTGCTTGTTAACTTTATGAAATTTTTTTTCTAATTTTGAAATATATTCTGTTAGCAAATTAGTGAAGTTAACAAATTTCTCCTTAAACCGATTTTTTAATTTAATTAGGACATTTAATTATGTAAAAAAAAGGTCTATAAACTTAAGGTAGTCCATTAAATTAATACGGTGATTCCTGTCCATTTATTATGATCTGGATTAAGGGGTTTGGCATACTGTAAAGTAACTTGTATAGGCCCTATAAGTGAGGGTTGCTGTATATTAATTTTTATTGAACAGACTTAGAGGGTTACTATAAATCAATTTTTTTGTGGTTTGATTCATTGGTTGTTAATACAAATTAATTGTTTTGGGAGGTTTTGCTGTAAATAATTTCTATTGGTCCCTTGTGCAGGGAATCAACGAGTGGAGGTAAAGTGCGCTGACTGCAAGGCCCACCTAGGTCATGTTTTTGATGATGGTCCAAAGCCTACAGGGGTACGCTTCTGTGTCAATTCGGCTGCGCTAGACTTCAAGAAGGAAACAACTGTCTGACGACCGATTAAATATAGTGTATGACCACTATACCATGTCTCTATCAGAGTGTCATATTTAAGGGAGTATTTCTTATGTGCTAAGTCCCTGTTTCTCTACTGTCTGGTAAATAATCCCTTTTCATTGCAGCTGGAATAGTAATAAATAAATGAGATTTAAAGTGAGAAATTCCCATTGAGATATTAATCGCAGTTTTGAGTAACTAGGGGAACGTTTCATCATAAATCGTAAGATCGATTGAAAAAACATTCTTACATTTCGGACTAACAATTGGTCTTTCGATAGTTTTTTAATGAGTTTTAACAAACTGTCATAAGTGCAATTGGTGGCAAATCAATCTTAAAAGCTACTATTTAAAAATTGCATAACTACATGTAAACTTCCAGTGCTTTCTTTCGGGTCCTCGCTGGCAGACGTAAATTGATTACTGATAATAGAACAAAAATTTGCGAAAAATGTCTTATTAAACATTGTTGATTGAATGCTTAAAGTAATGCTGCCATATTGTTTATTCTTGCAAGTTGCTAAACAGCAATCTTAAGATTTTAGAGCAATATCTTTTAGAGGGCAATTTCCAAAATATTAATGAAATGCTCTTAAGAAGGAAAACCATTCTTACGAGAAAAAAAAACGATTTTATGATTAAGCATACCTCAGATTTATAATAATTACAGTCTCTTATATTTGCATGAAGCTGATATAAATTCCCAGCTCCTTACACATGCAAATAATAATCAGAATTGTGTCGCTGCAATGTTAATAGAAGAGTATCTATGAGGTCAGGTTTTCAGGAGATCTATGGGAATGAGCAGCATCAGAATTACACCCTTTATTTAGGACTCTGTGTGGAATATTAAACTGCCTTTCAAGACATTATGACCATGCCATTTACTGTCTCATTTGACAGCTTGTTTTACACAAATATATTACAAGTATATTGTTACTGTTTTTGATATTCTTAGATTTTACAATTTTGTATTTAGTTATTTACCTTAAAATAGAATGAGAGAGAGAGAGAGATTGAGAGCAATGAGAGAGTTGGAAGAAAAGATAGAAATAGAGAGTGACAAAGAAAGAGAAAGAGAGGAGAGAAAAAGAGAGAATGGAGATGAATGAAGAGAGAGAGGTGGAAAGTATGGGGGGGGGGGAGGCAGAAGAAAAAATAAAATTTTAATAGATATTATCCTTTTTCAGACATTTTTTTTTTGTAGGATGTTAATACCACTTTTACAAAAACATTTAAATGAAATCTTATACCCATTTCTTTGTGGACTTCACTTGATATTAATGAATAAAATAACTTTGTACAAATAATAGTTTACTATCTTTCAAAAAAGCAAGCTTTCCATTGATGAATAAAAGATAGATTCAATGAACATCCAGATATTGATTACTACAATTATGTTATTAATGATGGTGTTGATATTTTATTTTTATAACTTTCTATTTTTCATATTTTATAACTATTGACCCATTGTCCAAAAGCATATGTTACATATTTGTTAAAATATATAAAATATAAAACTTACATGGAGACTTACATGACATGTTGTTTGCATCTTTCTTAGCATAATATCAGTTTCACACAGTGATATTTTTCTGTTTTCAAATATTGTTACATCAGATTTAAAAATGGCAAAAAAACAACAAACTTGTGATAAATCATTACATATTTTTAATGTTCTTTATGTAAAAGCAGCGTCTGCATGGAATAGTGAACATGCCTGTTATTCTTTATTGTGGTGCTTACAGAAGCATTTCTTTTTTATTTCAGTCAATTTGGAACCAATTAAGTGTAAAATATTCATCTATGCATGCCCCTTTTTCAGTCTAGATAAAACACTTATGTGTATATAAGTTAAGCTTTTGTTCTTAACAATCTCCATACTTTGGCAACCTGTAAACTTATGTTTATACATGTGTTATATACAAGAGATTTGTAAATTTTTCATTTTTTGGATTGCTTATAATGCCAATCACTTGTAAAGACATCCTACATGATATTTTATACTGTTTCAACTGTGCTTGTACTTTGTAATGAAAATGTAGATTTTTCATGGGAAATTAATATTTTTATTATACCATGTATCGTTGAGCACTTTTTAAGTAAAATTTTAGAGAATTTATTGAGAGTTCTTTTTGTTGATGAGCAGTAAGTAATTCTCCAATGCACATATGTTTAAATCATCAGACATTTTATGTATTATAGAGAATGTGGGGCTTAAGAATTTTAGTAATTGGATTCCTGAAAGGAAATGTTTAATTTTAGTTTTATTTGTTATATTTTATAACATTAAAGCTAACTGACCACATTGACAATGACAACAGAAAAGAAATTAGAAGTTTGATGCAGTTTTAAGCTTTTACATTCTAACTAAGGTTTGTATTTTGCAAGGACAATGTACAATCAGTTGTAATTAAGTCAGCCAGGTTGGTTTTCATATGACTATTTCATTACCTTGGTAATATTTTAACCAATTGTTCAGGTACTGTACCATCATAATTTTTACAATATGGTGTCATTTTTGGTAAGGTTGTTTTAACTTTTATTTCTCTAACAAAATGAGTCAGTTGTGACATCAATGAAAATATTAAACATTAGCAAAACTTAAGGTTTAAATAAGATATTGAATCAATTCAAACCGCCAAATGTAATTTGAATGAGATTTACCAAATATATATGAATGAGAATCACTTAATTATTTAAAAAGTGCCAGCATATGATTACTGGAATGATGATGTTTTCTGATTTTATAGGTTATAAATTGTTTTAAAATATACAAATATTTTATGAAAGCGTTTTTTTCACAGCTATTTTATAATTGCTTATACTCAGAGGTTTCATCTGTTCTACACATTAACAGACACCTTTGAAAATAATGCCAAATATGCAATATAACCCTAGGGAAGGGTATGATGAACGTCTGCTAAGAACAAAAAAAAATTAACTCAGTGACAGTATTTATTCTATACCTCATTTAAATAAGTGTATATTCTCCTACAAGATCAATTATTTTGCAATTATTTTGAAGAAAAAAATTGATGAGGAGAAAAATACAGAAATCATCTTTACATAATAGTAGATTTCCAATGTAAAGTTAACTTTAAATTTTCCTTTAAAAAAAATGTGCCATATTTACCTCTTATTTTTTACTCTCTTTCTGGAAATTTTTGTTTATAGTTTACACTTCTATTAAATTTGATATTATAAAATGATATTTTGAGGAAAGCTAATGAAACAAACTAAACTTCTCAAATTGATATCTTAAAGATTTGTGTTTGTAAATACTACATTTAATGTGACTCCTTTCTGTTTACTGTTATTTAAGATATTTTTTCATGTTTTCAATGTTTAGTTGACATAGAGTGCAATATATCAGTTTTAACTTTATGGACGAAAATAACTAAGACATAAATTATAAGAAAGATAAAAGAATTCGAAATGCTATGGTCTTCCTACAGACTTACATTTGGTATTTGTCCTTTCTGGCTTTAATGACATACTTAAAATATCATAATTTGTTGCTATATATACAATACATATAACCAAAACATAACAATAAGGTAGACAATGGGCCTTGTTTGATGGTTGTTATGCAGGGGTGCCTGTGGCCTCGTAGTTAGAGACACCAAAGTATAACTTTCCAGCCACTTACTGCATAGGTTCCAGTCCCAGGTCTAAAGCTGACATTCCCAGTGCCAGTGATTCTACCAAGACACATGTATGGGATCTTTTTCCATAAAAAATAAAAAGGCTTCACCATATTGACCATTTTGTTTTTGTAAGGTAACAACAGAACAAAACAAAATCATTTTTTGTGCAATGTTTTAACTGTGGGCATATTTTATCTTAAAAATCATAATTATATTGTTAAGGGCATTTATCAATACATATCTTGTCATCTGTGCAATGAACTTTTGAAATCATATTTATGTTGTACCACAGATCATGCCCTTTAATCAAAAAATATTTGTCATTGCTATTTATTGATTTATGACTATTGATATTAATTTACACTTTGTATCATATTGATTATGTTTGAAGAAAACAATTAAATTCAATCGAATGTTACTCATGTTTAAATGTATTGTTGAATTATGACATATATAAGCACAGTTTAAGAACAATTTTTAGGGCATATTACTTTCTGCCAATGAACAAATTGTCTAAATCTGCATTAGAAGCTGTTAAAATATTTTTACTCTCATTTTTTGTTTTTAATTTCTTCTAAGCTTTGCAATGATATTATAAAGATATTACATTTGTTGCTTCTCAGTAGACAATATGGGTTAATAAATTTTTTTATTTTGTGTTAAGGTTTTATATCAATATTTTTCTATATTACAACAGCATATTTTCTTTGATGTACCATCCAGTGAATTATTTTTGCAATTTTATAAAACAAGCAAAACGAATGATTCATGTTCTTAATTTTAATATGGTAATATAGGGAAAAAAACATACAGAGATAAGTTTTTATGGGATTCAACAACAATCAGAAATGCTTGATTAAATATGAGCATTGAAAACAGTTGTTTTTTCCCGACATTAGAAGATTACATGTTTTTTTTTAAAACAGCAAAAAAGATACCATTTTAAGGGAGCTGTTTTAAAAAGTGTTTTGTTTTCAACCAACTTATAAAACTTTTCATCATGTATCAGACCAAACAGACCACTTTTGTTATATGTTTAATATGATTTACTTTGGGACCCGAACTATGATTCATATCAATAAAGTGATTAATACAGTTTTCAGTTAAATGATTGTTGGTAGTGATTGGACTAAACCTTTGCCATATTTTAAGTCTTAGAAAGCCATTTTAAGCCCATAATCCATTAATGGTTATTAATAAAATAATTAAGAAAAATCAATAATTTTATGGTCTATCAGTTGTTTATAGGTTGTATATGGTCATCTTTTCACAGTTCCACCCTAAATGTTTTTTAGTTTCCAATTGCAGACAAAACCTTTTAAGTTACTTGACCAACTTAGTTAGAATGTGTTCAAGATTTGTATCAGGTGTCTGTATTTTATGATTATCATCGATTTTTAACCTAAGGGATGTTTTTGTTTTGTAAATCAAATTCTGACCTCATTAGCATACAGTCTTGATATTTTCTTCAAATCTTTTAAAGGTACTGTGGTTTTGCAATAATTAGTATGTTATTTTATGTATCTTGTATCAGATTTTGTACTCTCTTTTCCTAATAAAAACCTTCGACTTTTTTTTACTGGTACTGAGCTATATGGAATCTTCCTGTATATATATTTTCTACTAACAAAAGCTTAATTTTGCCTGTTAGTGTTATAAACATATTCAGTGTTATAGTTTTTATTTTATTTTGTATCCGTATGTGTAGTTTGTGATATTTTGTTTTGTTTATTTATTGGTCTGTTGCTGTATAGATAGCATGCATTTTATTTGCATGCCTGATAACTCTGCCACCCTTGAATATATTTTATACTTGGTGGCATTTCCTGCTTTCAAACTACAATAAACTGAAAATTTCAAAAGTATTCAAAGCTATTTTTGTCAACTGAACCCCAACTTTATACACTTTTCATTTATTAAAAAAAATAAAATGATTGAAAATGTTGCCATAACTGACTTTGTAATATGGAGATCATTTACATATATATTTATATTAAATATTTTGAACAATTTGTCTCTAAATGCAAGCATTGTGTGAATAAATAGTAGATGCTTATAAATAAACAAGTTGAAATTCTGTGTTCTTTAAAAATTCATACTGAAAATTGAAATAGGACTTGCAGATATCCAAATGAAAACTAACAACAATCCAGGCTGAAGAAACCAGCATGGTTTTATTTCTCAGAAAGTTATAAAAATACAACAGATGTGTGGTTGCATGCATCTTATGGAAGAGTACACTGTACCAGAAATGTATTTGATAAAAAATGTTTCAAAATAATTGAAAGGAATAATTTTAGTGATATTTTTTATGTAAACACATTGGCCAGAAAATTGACAAAGGGTTGTCATTATGTGGATGTTATCAAAGAAATAAAAGTAAATTAGTGTTTTAATTACATTTGTTCAAAACATTTGATCATTTAAACACTAATTAATTTTTTTTATAACATCAACATAAAGGTATTTTGGGATATTTTTAGCCAATTGAGTATGAAGTTAATGATACTTTTTGTTGCCTGTGAAAAGCAATGTTTATGACCAATTGAACATAACAGAAACTGTTCTGTTCTGTTAAAACCAAATTCATATTGCCGATTAATGTTTATAATAAATCAGATATTGTCTAAAAGAAGTTTGTAACCAAGTATTCATTATGAAAAGAAAAACATGTATATTCACAAATAAGTATTGCCTTTGAAAAGCAAAGTTTATTACCGATTTAACATTGACTATGGAAAAAACTTGAAAAGCTAGGCTTATTACCAATGTAATACTGCCTATAAAATAAAAGTTTATAACTAATTATAAACCAATTTAATGTTGCTTGTGAGAAGAAAAGTTATTTACATGTAATATTGCCAATGAGAAATACAGTTAAAACTTTGGGGAAAAAAATCTATTAAAGGGGTGTTTCCAACCAGTCAAATGTTGTATTTCCACAGATAAAAAAACTCTTTGAGTTTTCCCTGAAAGGGTTTTGTACAAATATGGAATGCTCCGAGCACTGCACATATGAACATAACTAAACAATTAAGCCCTTTGGGCGAACATTTAAGAAAATATGTTTATCTGCGGTTTAAAATTGATCATTCTTATGGCAGTTTACTTCTGTCTTTTAAAACCCCTTTATTAAGAGGAATGAAATCAATTAAACATTGACTGTATCGGACTGACTGCCTACATGTATACTGTAGTCTGGCAGTAATTAGACCCTTGTTTATACTGTATCGGACTGACTACCTACATGTATACTGTAGTCTGGCAGTAATTAGACCCTTGTTTATACTGTATCGGACTGACTACCTACATGTATACTGTAGTCTGGCAGTAATTAGACCCTTCTTTATACTGTTAATAAACTTATAAGTTTGTTTATTGTGTAAATATTGACCTCTAATGGAAACTAAAAATAATGATATTGTTACACGTGAAAATACGCTATCGTTAAAATAGCTGCTAGATTCAACTCTTTATATATAATATCATAGACAATGATATAATTGATAAGGAATGACATTAAATTAAGATCAACAGTTGCTGCACTAACCTACTTACTTACCGAGCGGATACGTATATGGGCTACACATATAATTAACAATACCTTTCCATGATTTATCGCCATACATACCAAAATGTTGACTTGTTTAGAAGTGAACTCGCCAGTATTGTTTCGAAATGTCACCCATATGTAAAATGAGAAAACTGGAATAAAGCGATTAAGGCTACGTATTTAATTGCTGTTTTTAAATATATTTTACACTCTTTTAGACTTTCGCTTCATTCAATGAACTGAGTAATGAACGATAACTCAGCATAGGATGATGTACATCGCAGCAACACAATGATGTGATGGTCATTATAGGGACTCCCCGCCCCCCCCCCCCCCTCCACTACCTCTCCCCCCCCCCCCCTCCACCACCACCACCATCTCTGACAAATGTCGGTAGAACCGCCGGCGCATCGCATGTTACCTAGACAATCTTCAAATATTAAGTGTATCGCCCCGACTGGTACTCGAAACCAAGCAGTGTGAGACTAGCAGTCAAAGGACTTATCGTGTTGTGTGTATTTTCATGTGTTGAATATCCCCACTCTCGCATGTACGGCACATGGTTATAACAGCTGAATGTTCTCTACGTTTCCCGTGGGAAGAGACAGTGTAGTCTCAACCAAGGATTCGGACGTTGTTACCTGGTATTTCAGGTTTGTTATCATGAGAAACCCCAGAAAAAGTAATTAACGATACACAAATATACACCCTACCCACAATATTTAAACCGATAACTCGAAAATTCAAACACTGCCACGGGTGCCGCTCATTAATAAGTTATTAGTATTTTGATTAACTGGGCACGTATTTGAAAATAGTACATATATTTCTATGAGAAATAAAATATCGCCGACTCAAAAGTAGAACCGTTGTATTCTAGCTTAACTTATCACGCTAACGTAAGCAATTTGACGTTCGTGTTTGTAGAATGTGGTCTTCAAAATACTTCTCACAAATAACAATCACTTGTTTGAAGTGAGCAAGACTTGCGATTTATTAGGCTTACAGTATATATTGCCATTCCAATACAACACAGTGTATGCATATTTTATGAATAAAGCATTGGAAAACATTATTATCACTATCTACTCAAGCTATACATGTATGTGTCTAGCGAAGCTTATAACGTTACAGCAATATAAACTTTCTATCTCAGAACTCAGACTCCATGCTATTCTGTTTTTATTACTTAGCATCTTTAATTATAAACATATTTACATCTGGGTTATGTTGCTCGTACTATATTCCAAGGTATTTATGCACTTTGGAATTCTGTCAGAAACTGTTTTATACTGGTGTGCTCGCCCAGGCAAACCCAGATTTACACACGCACACAGGCACGCACGCACGCACACACACAGCTAACAAAAAACAAAAGACCCTCCCCCCAAAACAACAACAACAAAACAACAAAACAACAACAACAACAACAAACAAACAAACAAACAACAACAACACAACAATAAAACAAAAACAACAAAAAACAAACAAACGCGAATGTGCGAAAAAGATTTGGAAACCTGTGCCTTAATCGTTACTGCAGCATCATTCACGTAACGCCTCGTTTAGTAGAACTCTTAAAATCATTCCATTATCATGTACACTACACACAAAACCAACGTTGTTTAAAGCTTGCAATTATATGCAAAATAGTTTGTGATCGTTCGAATAAAATTAAAGAAAACGGTGAAGGCAAGCCTAGAACTGATTACACAACGCACCAGCCTTATATACCCGACTTCGCTGCTGCGACGCACAGATTTCACGTGCTATTTGTAAAGACAAATGTTGCCGTTAACACCAGACTGATCGATCCGTCTGTGTAAAACACTCAACGGAACATAGACACTGACTATTTTACTGACAAAACAATTACATAAGACATTTCACAGTATATATGTAAACGTTTACTTGTAAAAATAAAATATGTTTTATAAACACGATGTGTTGTAAAATGCATGTCTGTTTCTGTAAACAAGTTTGAATAAAATACTTGCCACGAGGTTACGCTGTCTTCAATGCGAAGAAATCATCTTGGGCATTTCTATCATTTTAATACAGTTTTGTCTAGCAAAGAGACCTCTTGTTCTATGTACCTCTCTCTACAGTACAGGTACTGTTGAACTATCGATTATTGACTATACTGGACCTAAGGTCTTAGACAATTAGGGGTTTGCAGCGGGCTATTTAAGCAAATATAAACAAATGACCAACGGCCACTCTCTATTGATTTTACTTATTGACTCTAATCAACATCTGGAACGTTCATATTCTTAGATATTAAAGAAGAATTCAGAATCGACGTGTTGCAGTTGTAGAAATGGACCAAGGAATAATGGTGTCGAAAATTGCATTTTATTGTATTGGATTTTGTTTTTTGATTCTATGCGTAAATGGGTATGTACTTGTGTTTAAAATGACGTATCGTCATACAGCAGTTTTTTTCCCACTTTATTTTACAAGGCAGACATTAGAAAATCAAACGAGAAGGCAGACGTTTCAAAGTCAAGTGAGAAATTACATAAACAAAATGTCAAAAAGCAAATCAGAAATAAAAATTATCTAATCGACCAAATTTTTCTGTACAATATTTTCTTTTCCTTTCTGATTCAAACGATGAAGAATGAGCCTAACACTGGCTAACATAATTTTTTTAACATTTCTATAATTATATGAGAAAATATGCATGTCATAATCGAAACAATCGTTAATCGTTACCATCACTATTTTTTTCAGTCAGTTTGAATTTCTCTATTACTCATTTATGGTTATTTTCTTGTACTATCTGTAATACGATATTGTTGTATACTTTGGTACAATACAAAAGATGTTTGGCGTAAACAGTAATCTTCCAGAATATTGCAATTAACTAATGTGCACTGTTCTGCATCCGAAAAGTTTAGTACATTTAGTCCGTGAGTAAAATCTTGTTAATTATTCTAAACGAAATGCTTATTTTATCTTCGATATAAATGCGCTTTCCCCACAATTACACCACATTAAGAATTAATCAAACGTTGCTGGTTTGTATTCCTCCCATATGATGAATAGCAGGATGGGTTTTATCCTGTCTTGAATCATAATTGAATATTTATATGAACCTCCGGTGGGTTAAGCTCCAATTTAACAACCCCTATTTAACAACTTTCTATATACACCTACGGTTAACACGACGGTTTTGATCATTTGGAGCCAAAACTGAATATTTATATGAACCATTAATTAATGCGATTTTTTTATTTTAATCAATATCAATTTAATGAACATTCGGTTAACATGGCGTTTGTGTATATCACAATTATATTCATATGTATTATATAAACTCTGGGTTACACAATGGTTTCAATAGATTCTTTAATAGATATCTGCAGGAACTTTCGGTTATTTCTATGGTTATATCTATTTTTAACTCATAATTGATAGAATTGTTATTATAGGGATGGGATTGGCCGGCATTTTATGGTTATATTTATTTTTTCACTCATAATTGATAGAATTGTTATTATATATATACATACATTCTTGATATGATTTATATAGTGTAAGGTCTCCTTTGTTTAGGTGGTGATTTATTTTCTTAGACTATAGAACAGAATATTTATATTTTTAATATTGAGCAATGATTTCAATTTTCCGTAGCCTTGAGGACACGTCCTATTGCACGGATCGAGAGGACGGGCTGTATCCAGATCCCGACGACTGTGCCCGCTGGTACGTGTGTTCGGACGGACAGACGAACCACCACATGTGCGACTACGGCCTTATGTACAGTCACGCGAGTGGTACTTGCGAACATGGAGCCGTCTGCAGTAAGAAGTTGTAATTTGTAGCATGACAATAATGAGTAGGTTTCTTTATTTGCTAAACATACCAGTAAGCTTATTATTTTAAACCTAAGTGACAGTTTTATTATTTATTCTATTACTGACCAACAATCATAGTTCTGCACAGAATGTCCAATTTTGATAAATATAATGCCAATTTCAGACATTGTCTGCCCCCACCTGTACCTGTCCCATGGTCAACTAGAGATTACCGGGTACAAACCGTTCGACACCGCCAAACACACATGTGACAAGGATTTCGCGCTCATAGACGGGGAAGAGACTCGAACCTGCGGCACCAATGGAGTCTGGACTGGAAATACGCGGCGCTGTTGGCCAGGTAACATGTCTATCCGAACACATCTGCTATTCTTTTCATATGCGCATGAAATGGTCGAGATGTTGCGAATATTAACTTTCCTTCCATCGATTATTTATTGTTATGTATTATTTCCAGTTGTTAAATGCACAACGAATGATTTATAACCGTACGCTTGATGTGAAGTTGGTAGAATGAGATCAGCCAATAATTGTACACGTTTAAATGGAAAACATTACTACTCTACATCAGGCATGAAATGGTTTGATTAATTACAAATAAGTTTATTGAAAAGAAACAAAAAAACATTACCGACCAATGTCGAAACCGAAAGCCGTATTTATTAGATAATGCCTGACGAGTGTTACATTTATCCATTTGTTTTTATTGATTATCAACATGTGTAATAGCCAAATTAAGTATCATATTTATAAAAGTAAAGCCTGCTCTCTAAACATGTGTATAAATATGTTATTACTAGAGTTATTACTATCTTCGCAATAAAACAAGAATAATGGATAGATAAATATTTTAAACACAAATAATATTCATTTGAGTAGACACATGTCCGTTCTTCTGACATTGGTATGAACAAAATTATTACAGGTCAGTTATAACTATATTTTAGGTCCGACACCCAAAATCACTGACACGTTTTCGCTGTATCCGGGCTATAAGTTTACGAAAGCAATCTTGCATGATCTGACGAACGTGTTGTCCGGTGAACACTGCGCCGCCATGTGCAAGAATTTGCCAAAGTGCAAGTCGGCCAACTATCAGCGTCAGACGAAATCCTGCAACCTTATGGACGCCATGCCGTCCTTCCTTCCTGATCATCTAGACGCTCATGAGGATTTTGAGTACATTGAGCTGAAGTAGATCTACTCAGGATGATAAAGACTCCTGTGCACTCATGGCGATTTTGAGTGTCCCTACTATCTATATATTGAAGAGTTATAAATTAAAGAATAGCAGACGCTACTAAAGGAGTAATTACAACGTTCGAACTATGATGGACAAAGTATGTCTAAATTAATTTAACGTGATAGTTTCTTGGACATATTGACTGACAGTCATGATTAAAAAAAAACTGTTTACTCACTTAACATTGTTTCTAAATAAATAAGTTTGTGGTAATCATCTCATTTTTTTCTTCCTATTTCACAGGACCGCATGTAACCATACCTTAAATGACGTAATGTTTAATGGATTTTCAAAATATAAACTGATCGTCTTGATTTTTTCTTGTATTTAATTGTTACCTCACACCGACACAATTTTGGTCATATTTGCGGCGTAATAGTCGGATGATGAAGACTCCAGAGTGGGCCCGACATATATCTGGGTAGATCAACAGGTCGTTTTGAACAACCCGTGCCGCAACGACGTAATAATGTAGTTCGCACATTCCTGTGACAATATTACATAACCTTAATTAAAAGACTATGCAATACTTTCTATTTTCCGATGGAAGAGCAACAACAATGGCTTATTTTACTTTCAAAATGTAATTTGTAATTAAAAATTGGGCAAACGACTGTGTTGCAGATTGTCCAACGCAATTATCATAATTACTTAACAATATAATTTAATTGTCTCTTCAGAAACTACTACGTAGGAAAATACAACAACATACGCATTCAACTGAATTTTATTGGCTTTATTTGCATTACTGACAGGTCATAATATAAAAGAATAAATGTAAATTGTTTATAAGAGCTCCACGTGATAGACGAAATGCTGTCTTTCAACGTCTCAAATAACCAACAAAACGCTAATCGATCAATTTTTAGGGCACTTACCACTTCTTTTTAATTTCCAATAAACCACTGAACATTACAAAGAGCTAGTAATTAGTCATTCGTTGTTGTGTTAAACATTGCTGGTTAATTTGACAACTTCCTTCATGACAACAAACAATAATAAACATTAACAACAAACTCGGGAGAAAAGGAAACACCATACAGAACAGAACAGAACAGAACAAAACAAAGTTTATTAGCATAGAACTTACATGTTCATAGCCACAAAAAGTAAACATAATATAAGTGCATGAAGAGTGTGGTTCATAAAATATGATTAACAAGAGAAGTAAGCTGTTGAGATTACGTAAAGTGTTATTTTGTTTATAAGACAAGTTTAATATACTAAACTTTTGGGTATTTATACAATCGAATTTCTCAGTTTATATGCGTTAATGATAAATTTTGCTAAATTGTTTAGACAGTTTGTATTACATGACGACATTATGGTTTTGAATTTCGTCAGGGTAGGCCAGTTACAGTAATATCTAGGTAAACAAATTCTTCGTAGGTTATTGTATTTTGGACAAACTAACAAAAAGTTGTACTCTGTTTCTACTACATTCATGTTACAATTTTGACATATTCGATCATTTCTTGGTATGTTATGATGTCTCCGGGTTTCTATAGCTAAATCATGTGATGAAAGACGAAATTTGGAAAGGCTGATTCGATACTTGTTAACATGTATGCTGTTCAAGTAGAGTTCCATTTTAAATTCTTGTTTGTATTTCCTGTATGATTTAAGCCTATTTGAGTTGGTTATGTTATCGTGCCATGTTTGAGTAAAATTGATCAATAAGTCTATGTTTTCTTATAAGGATATGTCTTCTGTTTATGTTGTTTTGGTTAATCCATATATCTGTCATTCCCAGTTCTTGCAATAAAGATTTAACACTTGAAGCCCAATTCAAACCATTATAGTGTTTATTATTATCAGTGTCGCTGCGTAGAAGATTATACGTATTTTTATTAATGAGTTATTTTCTCCTTGTATAATGTTAAACCAATATTTAAGGAGCACCATTTTCCTTCTTTTTATCATGGGATATCTGCCGGTTTCTCCGTATAGTCCATGAAGATGTGTACTTTTCTTAACACATAACGCCTTACGCAAAAATTTACAGTGTATTTGTTCAACCTTTTTACAATTAAAATAACCAAACACTTCAGCTCCATAGTTAAGTATTGATGCTACCAAACTATCAAATAATACACATTTATCTTTAGTTGACATTTCAACTTGGTTAAATACTATAAACAGATTATATATGGCTTATAACGCTTTATCGGCTATGGATTTTTCAGTTCTGGTCCATTTGTCATTTTAAAATAAGGTTACTCCGAGGTATTTAAAATTTGTAACTACATCTCATATGTTGTTGTTTAGTCTGAAATTATATTTTGTTTGCCTTATGTTTTCAAAAATCATTATTTTTGTCTTTTAAGTATTAACTGTTAAGTTCCAAGTATAACAGTACCGCTCTAAGTCATTTAATAGGGACTGGAGAGCTTGTGGTGTATGGGCAGCTTCGTCCGCAAACAATAATATAAATAACTTTTGCCGATTACTGGTAAATAGATCATCTATATTTTGATTGAAACTTGATAAAATATCATTTATAAAAAAATAGAAATAGTAAACAGGAGCATTGATCGCCTTGTTTTAGTCCAATATTTGATTCGAAAAAATCGGTTAGTTCCGATTGCATCTTAGACATGCCTTTACAACGCTGTACATACTTTTTATCGATGTGACGAACTTAGAGCTAACGTTATTCTTTATGAGTTTATGAAAGAGGAAGCTACGGTTTATTTTATCGTAACATTTCTCAAAGTCCACAAAGGCACAGTATAGTTTCTTTTTATTTGATAGGGAGTTTGAGATTATTGAATGTAAGACAAAAATGCAATCTATTGGTGATTTACTTTTTGGAAACCAAACTGATTTTCAATTATTTTATTATGCTTAATACTCCATTTCGTTAATCTATTTTATATAATTTGTGAATATATTTTTGCAATTATATTTATAAGAGTAATTCCCATATAGTTTTTAGGATCCCCATTGTCACCGCCTTTGAAAATAGTGGAGATAATTCCTTCACCAAAACTTTCTGGGTACTCTCCCTTAGTGAGTAGTCTATTAAACAGGCGCAATAGAAATGGCGACAATTCATCAAAAGCGTATTTGTATATTTCTGCGTGTATTTGATCAATTCCACAACTTTTATTTTTACTTTGGGAATATATGGCATCTTTTAGTTAAGTGTAAGTGATTTCTGCGTCGAGGTCCTCATCTTGTATTGTCATCATTGAGTAATTGTTGGTGAACACCGTCGTTCTCTTTCGAGCTGTATAAAGATTTAAAATGGTTATGTAAATCTATTTTACTGATTGTTGTTGGCATTTGTGATCGCTTTTTATATTGCGTTTTTATACTTTTCCAGAATTCTCTAGGTTTAGTTTTTGCTAATTTTGTCAATGTTAGTTTTTCTTTCATCATATATTTATATTTATTGGTGCGTTTAATTTTTAAGTAATTGTATTTTGTTCTAAGGTATTCACATCTCGCATAACTGTCCGATTTATTCCTTAAAAATATGTTTCTTGCGCTGTTAAACTGTTTGCGTGCGTCATAGCACATGTGATCAAACCATGGTTTTTTGGTGTTGCTTGGATTGCTTCGACATTGATTATTAGTATATGTTTTCCCAAATATGTTTAATGTGCATTCTTGAACAATTGATGTGAAAGACATTGTAATGGAGTTGATATCGGTGTCTAAGTCAATGGAATCTAGGCAGTTCTGTATTTCATTATGCTTGTTTGTTAATATTTTTTGGATTGATTGATTTTTGATGCATCAAATTTTACTATAGTGCGCTCATTGTATTGGTTATCGTATGTGGTCGATTGCTTATATGATTGTCGCTGCAGCGATAATTGTAGACTACAGTGATCTGAAAACTCATTAGGGGGCTCAATTTCAAAAGATAGTATGTATTGGATGTCTCCCCGATCTAGCAAAAGAT